>CM029666.1:40359483-41571510 GCA_017311315.1 Dendrocalamus latiflorus | reverse complement strand
CACTGCACCACACTTTCACACCCTCGAACTCATCCGCCCAGATATTTAAGCATTTTTTTGGGGTTTTTGGGGACATAAAGTAATCATACCAACGTATACCAGTCATTCCCGTCATGACTGCCCGAACAAATTTTCTCATGAATAAGTGTGATGCTCGGGACAATTTCTTGCCCCGGATTCCTAATCATGCTAAGCATGGCATATAATTAAGGACTTATTTTCGAATGTTACTACTATATTTTTGCTAGGGCGACAAGGTTCACATATCCAAATATTTCAACGGATTATTATTAGCAGCATTAAATTAGGTGTATAACTACCATTTCTGGAAATGAACATATTTTACCACCCAACATATCAGCATGCATGTTGATAATTTAAAAGAAATTAACTTTGCAAAACCATGGGTTCAACATGATCAAAAAGTGTTGACTCGCCTTGGTCACAGTGGGCGTCTTCTGGGTTGTCTGAAGCTTCTAGCGTTGCTGCCTCTGCCTCCTCCTCTTGTGCCTCGTAAGCTATTTTTAACGCGCGCGAAAATTTGGATAAAACAAAAAAAAAGGCAATCAATAAACCAAATAAATATTCACCAAAAGACCCAAATAAATTCAATACAAATTTTCTAGTTTTATTTGTTTTGTGCTATGGTAATCCCATTTTAAATAGCTACGTTTAATCCTACTCATTTTAATATGCTGCATTTTTTTATTAGATTTGGATGTCATGACCTATGTTATTGATAATATCTTGTAGCCTATCTTGCTAGTGATTGATTTCTATACCCTTCAATTGAGGGGTCATTATTTCAGGTGACATTCTCTTTTAGTCACACTATTACTAAATCCTCTCTTTTGACAAGAAGCTAGAACAACTATTCATGCCACATCTATATCCAAGTGCTACCTTCTAACACATGATATATATATCCATACTCAAGAGTCCCTAAATATCCTTAGTTGTAATCTGTAGGGATTAATGCACAAGGTTAATACAAGGTGCTTGCTATTACTGTGCCATTTTAATTTACATTCAATTATTCATTCTATTTATTGGCTAAAGATTTAAACAAAGTTATTTATTATATATGCTCATATGTGCACACATGGATAAATGTATATCTATAATTATACATGACATTTTATGGCACAAGCTTTCTATCTATCCTTGCCACAGGTAACATATATCCTCACGGTCGGCTGGGGGTCACTGGCGCACAGTAAAAACGGCAAAAAAATTAAATACCAAAATCCCAACCGCGCGGCGGAGCAGGCTCGAACGCGCGCCGCCTGGATGTATTCTAATGCCGACGCTGCTAGCCAGGAGACCCTCTCAGTTGTTGCTTACTATACAGGCGATTATTACCTCTTCAGGTATGCAGTAGTAGCGGCCGGGGCAGACGAGTTTGGAACCGAGGATGGGCGGCGGTGCAGTCGGCGGCGGGCGACCGGAGGGTTGCGGGTGACGGCCGAAATGGAATGTCCTGACGCCAGGGATCCCGATGGTGGAGTCGGCGCGGGCGGGGATCACCGGAGTAGGGCCGGCGGCGTGCGAGGGCGGCAGTCCAGGGAGGAGTTCCGACGCCGGCGAGCTACAGGGCCGGGGAAGCTTGGCCGACTCTTGGTTGACTTCACGACATCACGGAGAGGGTGGAGATGCTAGGAATCGAAAAATGGTGGTGCGGTTAGGGAGATGGCTCGGCGGCCGGGCTTGGGGAAGAGAGGGGATTCCGGCGAGGAGAAGGGAAGGGAGTCCGATTGCTCTGGAGGGGAGTGGAAGGGAAGTGCGGGAAAGGGGTTGGTGAACTCAGCGACCTTTGTAGTTGCACGGTTGGGGCTGGCACCGGGAACTCGCCTGCACAGTCCCATCGGCAAGCGGCGGGGGCAGCGGAGGTGCAGAGCAGGGGCATGATGCCTCTGTGCCGCTCGAGGGAGGGCAGGGAGCTCGAACCATCCGCCTGGAGGGACGGCTCAGGCAGCACGGGGAGGAAAACGAGAACTGGCGGCAGCGCGGGGGAAGAAAAAGAGGGAACGGAGCAGGCGGGGAAGAAAAAGAGAGAACGGAGCAGGGCCATGGCGCGGCGAGCCAATGAGCAGAGGCAACGTTTGCCCGACGTTCCGAGGTGGGGCGGAGGAAAGGAGGCGCGGAGAGAGGGGACGACGTGGAGGCAGCTCGGCCGCGCAAGGAAGGGAAAAGAACGGGGAAGGAAACCAGCGCTGGGGGGGGGCGCTCGGGCAAAGAGGTGGGAGGCGGCCGCGCTGAAGAACGGGGAGAGCGGGGAGTTGGGCTGGGCCGTTGGTCTGGTCTGACTCCCCCTCCCTATTTTTATTTTATATTTTTTTTTATACTATCAACACCCATGCATGGATGTATACACATATACTTAGGAATATATTTGATGGTAAATATACTTCCTTTTATTCCCTCTTTACTGGTTTATTCGTTGGGTACATTCATGAATTTATTATTTATACTTATTCATAATTGTTGACCTTCTTAATTATTTGTTCCTTGCTGTTCATACCCTTATGTTTATGGCCGATATTCTATGCTTAATTACAATTCTCTTCTTACATCTTATGGATCATCTTTTCAGATTCTTATTTTGGATTTTCAAATCTCTAATATTCAAACAATATATATATATATATATATATATATATATATATATATATATATATATAATATATATATATATATATATATATATATATATATGTCTTTTTAGACCCTTTTAACTCTGAAATCCTTTTGCCCAATTTTTAGGAAAACCTTTTAACTCCAAATGCAAATGGAAATATATTGCAACATTAATTCAAAGCTTTACTAATCCTGATTTAATTCCCAGGATGTTACACCACCGCTCATCGTCTTCAAATCCGACCTTGCCACCTCCGTCAGACATGAACTCACCACCATCGGACCCAACCTCACCGCCACGATCAGGAGCGGGAGAGACAGAGAGAGAGACGTCGTTTGGGCGCAAGAGAGATGAGGAAGGGGAATAATAGAGGAGATTTGTTGGGCCCACCATTATTGGTGCCAAGTAGGTGCCACCTCAGTATAAAACCTCTGTCAATTGGTCTAGAGGATAAAGTAAATGGTATTAATAGTTAAGGAGTAAAATATCCGGTTTTACACTTTTAGATTGAAAGTTAAACAATCTTAAAAGTTCAAAAGGTAAAGTAAACTTACTCCTTATATTTATACTATAGGAGCTCTATACCAAGGATAAGGACAGTGGTTGGTGTTACCTCACCGGGAGGAGTTTGGTCCTGAAAGGATAGGTTCAGATTGGGATTGTCCACACCTTGTAATCATAAGGTCCGATTGTCCTCATCTCTTAATCAGGAGGTGGCTTTGTTACTTCCTCCGTTCTTTTTTACTTGACATTTTTTACTTTGTAGTGTCTTTGAGATGCGTCTTTGACCATTACTTTTTATAACTTTACACTGAGATATACTAATAAAATTATAATATTATGAAAATATCTTTAACGATAAATCTAATGATATAGTTTTCGGATAGCCAGTCTAGATAGTTTTAAATTTATTGATAGTCAAATTTTAGAAAGTTTGACGGCACAGATTCTAGGAAGTCAAATAAAAGAGAATATTGGGAGTATTTTCTTTTGTCCATGCAAAATATTAACTCTATTCCCAAATAACTCCCTAATTTTCATTCTAGCCCATAGCATCACCGGCTAAAACATACTAGCCGGTATGCTTTCATGCGAGCATACTAGCTACTCAGATATAGTTGTAACCTTGTATTGCGCTAAAAAAATAGCCCATCACATAAGTCATTTTGATTAATTTACGGGGTATCACAATTCCCTACTTTAATTCCCCTCTTCAAAGCTGCCACTCATAAAAAATCTGCAAGGTGCCCAACATTGTAGTATATGA
This sequence comes from Dendrocalamus latiflorus, assembly GCA_017311315.1. Lineage (NCBI taxonomy): Eukaryota > Viridiplantae > Streptophyta > Magnoliopsida > Poales > Poaceae > Dendrocalamus > Dendrocalamus latiflorus. Next base: position 41,567,605 of record CM029666.1, on the reverse strand, counting down.
CCCACTAAAATACATCTGCAATGCTCCCACTAAAATACATTTGCAAAGCTCCATCGATGAATGGTTTGTGTTGATCTTGACAATTCTCTTTGCCCTTTTCCTTCTTCGCCATTGTTAGAGTGTAATCTAGTTGGTATGCTGAAGCATGTAGACCCTAATTAAATGTTTTGGTAATTAATAACAATTATATTTAAGGAGCCAACATGATTTCTAAGATGATGACAAAAGATTTAGTTTCTGGCTATGAAAAAGAAAACATGAAAGCATGCATAAGGTGAAAATGGTCGGCTCTGGCCAAGGCAAAGGTAAAATTGTTAAGGACCTTTCATAGCTTTTGCCGGTCTCGGTATATAGAGTTTTAAGACTGGATTACTAGAATAGATGCTATACTATTAAAAGGGGGGTCTTTGTCTAGTAGCTTGACAGTGCTTTGGTAGCACATAGCCAATCTTTGTGCATACTAGCTCTTGGACTTGATTTCATATTGTTTGGTTTTCTGAAATTCTAGGCTATTGCATCTGCCATGTAAACTCCAGTGCTACGGACTTTGCGATACACCAATTTCTAGATATCGATACCAAAATTTCAAAATGGATGTTTCCAATGACTTTGGCCCAAAATTGTGAGGCGGTGCTACTGCCAACATCAAGACAGTGTCACCGGAAACATGGTGCTACCGGGTTTCCCCTTGCTAGTAGGATCGGACCTTTGATTATCTTAGCTATAATTTCCCGACAGTGCGACCGCCATATATGTCATAATGTAATCGAGCTTGGCGGTGCTACTGATTTTCATATGCCAGTATATTTCCTTAAACCCTTGTGTTTGGTTGTCTTCTATCAAATTAAGGGCTGGTGCTACCGCCAACTACCCGCCAATGTGACTGGTTCCACGATGCTAACGATTTCTAGTTGGCGCAAGGGTACTCTCTTGAACCCCTATTGATACACTTGAGCTTTGCCACTCCTCTTCAACTCTAGAGCATTTAGATCTTCTTCTTGAGGTTGTTGATAGCATTCAAATGCATCATTGCATCCATTGATTGAGCTTTATGACACTTGAGGACCTTCAAGTCTTGGAGGTTACCGCCTCCTAGATGGCTTGAAGTGTGAGATCCGATGATCCCTTCAAGAAGGTTGTGAAGAGGTCCGGTGTTAGTGTGAAGGTCGAAGCTCACCTTCTCAGAGCGAAAAAGAGCTACCTTTAGTGGATTGAGGAAATGCTTCACTTGTGCGCAGAGCCGGCTTGATTCATTCAAGCTCCCTCAATATGGATTAGGGAAGACACGATAAATCTCTGAAACCACGAGAAACATTCTCTCCGTGTTCATCCTGTGGTTTAGATTCTTGCTTTTAACTTCGTACATTTACATCCCTAGTGATTATATTGTTTATTTGTCATCATAAGTTTGTAAGACTTGATTAGATTTAGGTTATTGGTGCACTTAGTGAGACTTGGGCCTGTTCATGTTGGCTTATGGCTTTGGTTTATGAATAGTAATAACTTGTATAGAAGTTTGTAGAGAGAGACACTCGCGTGCGATTTTGGCCAATATAAATGAAGTAACTACAATGTATATTATAATCAACTAGTAGACACCGCCTTGAAAAGACACTTCGTTTGAAAGCTAGATACTGTAGAAAAGTAGCTTTTAGAATCCAATACGAGCAGGACCTTAGGATATTTAAGCCTTATTTGTGAAAAAAAAGGCATTTTATTTTATACTTTACTCAAAAACGAATTTTAATTAAAAAAATGAAAAAAAACACCTATCACCTCTCTTATTAATTATCCTTGATTCTAATATGCAAACCATCGACCTTTCACTAACTTGAAACTAATGAAATAAAGATCGTCACGCCTAACAGCGATCATGATTGCGGTACCATATGTTAGTCTGACTTGTAGCACCTATCTGGTATTAGAGCGTTGGGCTAAATGAGCACCCCACATGCTGTGTACTGTTGGAGGCCACAAACACTCACCAATGTCGATATGAACTGACAATACCTTTCTTTGCTGAACTCAAGTCAAATAAATATGAAGATGTAACCTTTGCCCTCTTGAAAAACCCCAAAATTTCAAACCAAAAATTTTTGTGAGTTTTTGCTGAATTTTGGGTGATTTTCTGAAAACTTTCCTTTTCGGGAAAGTTTTTCCCCCGCAGTCGTTTTCCTTTTCTGGCCGGGCGCCGCTCCCCTCCGTTGGCGCCCTCCCTCTTTCCGCCTTCGCCCTCCCTCGCGCGCACCAGCGCCCGCGCCAGCCCATGGACGCCGCCTCCCTCCCCGTTCTCCCTCTCCATTGGCGCTGCCTCCCCTTCCGCCTCTCCCCTCCCCTGGTGCCTCCCCGCTCTCTCCCTCGCAGGTGCCGCTCCCCTCCCCTCCCCGCCTTCTCCTCGCGCACGCGTTGCGCGCCGCGCACCGCGCCCGCCTGCGCCCGCACCGCGCCACGGCTTATCCCCGCACCGCGCCGTCCCGACCACCCCGGTCCGAAGCTGTGGAGGCCCTCGCGCCACGTCGCCCCACCTCTGCTCCGGTCCCACCTGCCAGAGGCCGCCTCCTCCCTCTCCCGCGCGCGGACACTCCCTCGCCCGTGCCCGCAGCTCCACCTGCTCCCGTCGCGTCGCCAACCCCTGCGCGACTCTGTGCGTCATCCCCTGCGCGGAGGAGACACTTACCAACTCCCTTGTCTCCTGTTGACTCTCGGAACCGCGCTCGTTGCCTTCTCCCCGAAGGTTGCGCCCCTCCCGCTCGGGTATAAAACCCCATTTCCCTGCTCCCCTCTTCCTCCTTTGCTTCCCGAGACTCCCCACCGTCCTCAATCACCTCCCATCGCCTCCAAGGGTCCCCAGGAGCAGCCAATCGAGGCCTCGCTGCCCCAGGCCCCGCCGCCATCTCGCCCTGCGCCGGCAAGCCCAAAAAGGCAATTCCCTCTACCCTTCTCCATCTACCAATTCATCTGTCCCCGAGCACCTCCACGGCCCCCTGACGCTTTTGGTAAACTCCCCTGGCCCAGTGCGAGCTTGTGTAAGCCTAGCGCCGAAGCTCACCGCCGGCCAAGTAGCCCTCCCGTGGCCAGCCTCCCTGGAAACCCCCCAGCTGATCCTGCCGCCGCCATTGTGAGCCCCTGGGTCCTCTGTTCGTGTAGCCGCCCCCGTTTGGACCCTCTCGCCGCCGGCGACCATCCTCGCCGCCAAAAAGCCGGACCGCCCCCTTCTGCCTCCTACCCCTCCACTGACCCCCGAGCTCCACTAAGCCCAAAATGGACCCACCTTGTCGCCCACCACCTCCTGGCACCCTCCTTCCCCGCCGGAAGCCTTCGCCGTCGCCGGAGAGCGGGAGCGCCTCAGTCCCCGCTCCTCTGCTCCGTGTGCGCGGCGGGAGGAAGAAGACGGAGGACGTAGCTCCATCCTGACCGTCCTCTCCCTTCTGTGCTTTCTAAACTCGACTGTCGGATGGCGCTTCCTCCCCGCCGTCCCGATCTTCTTAAACACATCCCCTCGCATCCGTTGGATCCGCCTGTACCGCTTCGCCGCCTCCTTCGCTTCACAGCCGTCCGATCCCTCCTCCCGCCTTGATCCGGGCCGTCCGCGCTCGCCACTCCGTGCCGTCCGCCCCGCCACGCGGCGGCCATCCAGGCCACGCGGGTGCGCTCGCCCTGGGCCGCTTTTTCCCTCGGCCCACTTCTCTCCCGCGTGCGTGCGCGCGTTTGAAATCCGGCCGGGCCGCACTGTAGCACCCGGGCCGGCCCGACACTGTGCATATCTTTTTCCCGGCTTTACTAATTTCTAAAATCTAGAAAAATCCAAATAAATCCTAGAAAATCACAGAAAATCCCAAAAATTCCCAAATTTCACCACTTTGCTCCAAATAATATTCTTGACCCATTTTTGACCTCCATTCCTCAAGATTCATCCCAGATAAATTCCTAAAATTCCATTTGAAAGGGTTTATGCATTTTACTCCTTTTTAAATAGTTTATTTTTTCCTCGCTTGATTAGTCTCAAGCTGGATTTAATTATTTTATGTGTTTGCGCTAGTGTCGGAGATCCCGGAGGTTCAAGTGCAAGCTGAGGATCCAGGTGTTTCTTCGTTCGAGCTAGCTGAGATCATCCGGATTGACGGCAAGTCCCAAATCCTTTGATCATGTTGCAACCCATGTGATTTAATTATGTTATTATACTATTTACATTAAGCTAATTCTGAAATGTTAATTCAAAGTAAAAATAAAATGTTTAGAATGACATGTTATGTAGATAAACCTACCACCGATAAATGCCATGTTAACTTGTAGCCATGCCTTTGTAACCCTAGAAATAATTATCTGTTAATCTAGATAATTGTAGGATATTATTATCATGCAAAGTCTTCGACTAATAAGGTTGTGGCTGCGGGCCAATAGAATTTGCAAACCCGACTCTAGGGTAGGGTGGTATGGGACACCGTGCCCTAGAGCGGAGAGTGCCTACGTGCACAAGGTAGGGTGAGGGTGGTGGTGCGCCGCAAGACGGATCATTCGCCCACCGCCTACCCTAGGTTGGAGGTCGCGGACCTCGTGGAAAATGTAAGGTTTAGCCCCTTACGCTGAGCAAATGACATAGTGACCGCTCAACCACAGGTGTTGACTTGTCAACCCTGGTTTAGTACCTGCTCAACTTAAGTGAAACCCCGCATTGAGAGTCGGTGCAAGACAACGATAGGTCCCCACAACTCGGGTTCGGCGTTCCGCGAGGGCCAGCGGACACCCGAGGATGTGCGGGATTCTTATCTATCGGGTGGAGTGTATACCAAGGGTTGAGCAGCGAAAAGACCCGGTTCCTTAACTCAGTCATGAGGGTTAAGGATGCGTGTGGGTAAAGTTGGGCAACTCTGCAGAGTCAAATAAATGGTATTCGAATACGCCGTGCTCCTGGTTAATGGGGCTGTGTCACTTGGGTGATTCCAGCAGCAAAGCTTAAGTAGTTTTGTACAATGTTTAACTTATTTAGGTTGGTTAATTAACTCTTCATGAAAACCCTGAGATCTTAAGAAGTAGTTTTGGGTCCGTCTTACCAAAATGTTTGCAAATAAAACTGCATCCACCAAAGCTAATAAAACAAGTATACTCCCTTCCATTGTTATTCCGTGCATATAGTAAGATAGAGTCCCTTTGGGGCTTGCTGAGCCGGTTGTTTGGCTCACGGCTTGCTTATTGCACTCTTTAGAGGATGAAGACGAAGGTGAAGGTCTCCCCGTTGAGGAAGTCCCTGAGGGTCTCTTCTTCGACGAGGACCCGTGGCTTTAGGTCTTCGCCGCGCTCAAGCGGATTCTGGAAGTCTTTTGTAATGTATTTATACTTTGGGCTTGCACGCCCCGCTGTCAAAACTGGATGTTATTCCATATGTGAAATATATGCTGGACTTTTGTTGTAAGCATGCAATGGTATACTCTTGCGCGACACTCCATAACTGTTCAGGCATGAATAGTTACGGAATGCCGTGTCCGTACGCGCCCCTGGAAACGGGGGCGTTACAAGAAGTGGTATCAGAGCAGGCTCTTGACCGTAGGTTGAGACCTAAGGCAAACTAGGAAGCGATTCTATCGCAAAACTTAATTTAAGCCATAAAAAGGGTTTACGAAAAATATAAGTATTACTGCTGTCTTTTTCCTCTCTCGTTGCTACCTTATCTATCTTAGTTTACTTCTGCTTAAGTTTTGCCTTTGCAAAATGTTTGCTGCTTTACTTGTCTAGCTTTAAAATTTCGCTTCTTGGCAGCTGGAGGAGTAGCCGTTGTTCGCTAGACTAGACTGACCCTGAGTAGTAGCAGTACTTTTGTAATGTAAAGCAGGTGCAATCATGAACCCTAAGTGGTTTGTGTACCACTTGCATATTGTAAATTTATGTTCATTATCTTGTATGTTGTTTGCTTAATTATCAGTAATCCCTCTAAGTTCAAAGCCTTCTCCTGTCCCCTTTTCACCCTCGTTCTTACCTTTTTCACCCTATACTTACCTTGAAAATTCGATGTCTTACTTATCCCCTCTTGATTGCCAAAGCCGCTGCAAAGCTAATCTCAAGTTCCCAATTGGCAGATGGACCCAGATCAGCAGAGTGGTCAGACCAACAGGCAGGGTGCACCTGCCACAGATCAAGCGACACTCGCCAGTGTGATAGCAATGTTGGAGCAGAATCGTTACCAGGGAGAACAGAACATCTTACGAGTGTTAGACCAGCAAGCCCGTTTACTTGACCAGATAGCAGCCAGATCTCCAGGCATACAAGGTGGAAGTATTGCTCCTCGGGATGGTTCTCCAATTTCCACCCGATGGGCAGACTTTCTGAAAACACGTCCACCAGTCTTCTCCACCTCAGCTGACCCTATGATAGCCGAGGATTGGCTTGTGGATGTGGAAAGGAAGCTTCAAACAGCACAATGCGATGACAAAGAGAAGGTGTTATACGCATCCCACAAGTTACAGGGTGCTGCAGCCACGTGGTGGATCAACTATCAACGCACACTGCAAAACAGAGAAACCAGTTGGGAAGATTTTTCAAAGGCCTTCCGCAAGGCACACATACCAGATGGTATCATGGAGGCTAAGCGTCGAGAATTCTTAACGCTTAAACAAGGCGGACACACTATCATGGAATACTTACATCAATTTAACCACCTATCGAGGTTTGCTCCGGAGGATGTCGACAGCGAGGATATGAAAATGAGCAAATTTCGAGCAGGACTGCAACAGTCATTGAAGTTCCATATCTCAGCCATGAAGTTCAAAGACCTGCAACGATTATGATGGACTGCCTGATTACTTCAGAAGAGGCCAGAGGTGAAATGGAAGATTATAGGAAGCGCAAGGCAGCACATAAGTCCCAGACTTCTTCGCACAGTGCTCAGCGGAGTAAGGACTACGGGATCATCCTCATTTCGATCCCCATCTTCCCGACAATATGTGATGCTACCGAAGAACCAGTCTGGACAATCTCAACAGTACAGTTCTCCTTTACCCTCGGCCAGCAAATGCCCCACCTGTGGTGGGAATCATCTTGCTAGCAGCTGTCCGCGAAGGACAGATGCATGTTTTCTAATGTGTACCTTTTCAAAATATAGATAGTAATGGTTAATTCTGTGACTTCTTTTTTGCAAGAAGTCTGAAAGTATAACTATTGTTTGTGCGAGAGGGAGAATCTTCCCATGTCTCGGTACCCAGCTAATTTTGATGGTTGTCATAAAGATTATTCCATTGCAGTTATGCTTCTCGTCTCCTATAGAGGCTGCACATATTTTAAAGCATCATCAAGGGGCAAGCAGCTTCAATCCACCCTTGGTTGATGCTGTAGTACTTGTACAATTCACACATAGAAAAGGAGCAAGAAAACACCTCTCGATGATGCTCATTGAGTGCTTTGCTGAACTAAACATTAGGTCACCCTTCTCCCCTACACTTTTCGGTGCCCATCTCGTCCTCTACCTTCTGGCAATGACATGGCAGGTGACTTACAAAATTTAGTCAAATGTTGTATAGTTGCTCTTAACCTAAAAGGGAAAATTGTGTTCCTGTTACTACTCTTTTGTGCAATATATCGTATCTATCATCTTACATTTGCTCATTTTATTTTTACCATTCTTCTGTCAGTGCGTATTTTGTTTTCACCACTCTGTATATTTTTTTCATCAAGTCAACGGGTTTGGCAGTTAAGAAATATGCAAAAATCATAAAAAATACTAGAAAATTATTGAAAATGGGAAGTAATAAAAGTTCAAAAAATATAGAATAATTTAATGATAACCTTTGAACAATTTTTAATGTCATTTCAATCTTCCTGAACTTTTATGGAACATTACTAAAAAAATTTTGATGTAAAAATTTTGTGCAATTTTAGAATGTTTATTTAGAAGTGGTCCCTGAATTTTTCTATAGTTTATTTTTTAAAAAATTCTACTTTTCCTGATGTTTTTGCATATTTCTTAATAGTTAAACTGTGTTGACTTGATGAAAAATTAGATGGAATAGCAAAAATGAAATGCGCACCCATGTATAAGATGGTAAAAACGAAATGAGTAGGGGTAGGATGACAGAAATGATATTCCACACATTTTTAGTGGCAGGAAATAAATTAGAGGGTGTTCAGTTTTTTTTCTACTTTTTAATATAAATTGGACATTGTTTTGATAAGGAATATGATATGGAGTAATTAGCGCCAGTGAACAGTTCAGACACGAAAAGCATGGCTCCATTCGTTTCGGTTTCAGTTTCTGATTTTTAGTTTACTATTCTTTAATTTTATTTTTTCAGTTTTTTTATTTTTTTTAGCTTCTCATTTTTCCGTCTGCGTTAGGGGTGCAAATGGAGCGGATATTTCCCGACCGGCCGTCCGTCCGTTTTAATTCGGATACAATTCGGAGCAAATTTTCAGATATCCGAAAGTTTTGTCGGATACGGAAACGAATTCGAATATTTTTTGTCGGATACGGAAACGGATTCGGAACAAGCATTATCCGACGGATACGGAACTATCCGAATATTTTTCCGGATAGTTACCCGGATAGTTACCCGGATAGCTACCGGATACGGAAACGGAGTCGGATACCTGGCCTCTCCGCCGGCCAGGTGGGATCTCCGACTCTTCTTGAAATGTAGCATCATTTATTTATATAAGATTGCTTGTTTCGGTGGCTGTTGCCACATCCGTACACTCATATTAGATATCAGTTTGCTTAATTTGTCTCTGTCACCATGTGAAATTTGATTTCGCGCATTATTTGATTAAATATTCGTGGCCGAAGCTAACCGTATTCGGAGTGGCATGTATTCGCTCCGTATTCGTGACCGAGAATATCCGTATTCGTATTCGGCATTATCCGTGTCCGAATCCGATAAAAAATATGAAAAAAAAGATACAAAATAAACAATATCCGTCTTATCCGCTCCGTTTGCACCGTAGTCTGCCGTTGTCCGAAGTGAACCAGCGCACCGCCTCTTTCCTCGCCGGTGACGTGAGTAGCGAGACGACCGATGACTCAGCGCTCAATCACCTGGACATCAACGGCTCAGATACCGCCTCTTCATCCTCATCCCCTCATCGCGCACGTCCACGTGCCCCCAACTTTGACCCTTCCTCACTAGCCCCGACACGCAACCCCCCCCCCCACCCCCCAAAGAGCCCAATTCCCCCAATGACATGTCGGCCCTGACAAGCCACCTCCCAGCCGTCGTAATCCCATCCAACACATCGCAGGACACTCTCTCTGTCACTGACATGCCGAACCTCCACCGCGCGGACCCCACGAATCAGTCACTGCAAACCAAAACCCCGTGTGCAGCACAGGTAGCGAAAAGCGGCAGGTACAAGGGCGATCAATTCGGGAAGCCCGACACGGTGAGACACACCGTGTTGTCAGCATGACATCTGGGCCCAGCTCTTATACCTGGCCCACAGATCAGTGGTTCCGTAGGAGGCGAGTGGAGACGGGGGCAATTGCTCGCCACCAAATTCGAGACCGACCCCTCATAATTCTCCCTTCTCCTCTTGTGATTTGGGTGGGTGCTGCTGCTCTGCCTCTGCGCACCAGTTTCCTTCCTCCCCCTCTCCTCTCTCCTCTCTTCCTCCGTCTGCCTCCGCGAGAGAGAGAGAGAGAGAGAGAGAGAGAGGCGAGAGCTAGCGGCAACCTGCGCGGTAGTATCATTCTGGTAAGCTTCGAGGGCCACCTTTGTGGAATTCGATTCGTCGAATTGGTCTGGCTTGGTAAGAGATGGCAGCAACTAGTAGTAGCTCTGCTCGATTCGCTAGAATTCGTTCGGGTTTGTCGTGCTGCGGGGTCCTCTCGTGCTTGTGGTGCGCGGATGCCGTGGGGATTCGCTTCTCCTGGCTTCGGGGGTTTGGGTTTTGGTGGATTTTTTTTTTTTGAAAATTTCCGGTGAATTTTAAGTTGGGGATGGCGATTCAGGTAGATATTCGGGGTGTTTTGGTGCTTCGGGGCCCGCGAGATTATTACTTCTTACAGTTGCGATGTTTGTTTTCTTCTATCTTCGGTTCAATTTGGGGGCTTCTACTTTTCTTCGTCGGGTTGAGCTTGACCTGCTTTATTCTCTCTATTTTGTTTTTTTGGGAATCGTGCCCTTTTCCACAAAGGGAGATTGTAATTTCGAGCTAAAATTATCCGTTGACTCGAGAGCTTTTGGGTTTCTAGTGCACAGCGGCGATCTGAATGTTTTGTGTCCGTAATTTCAGGGTTTCTTCGCTGGAATTTCAGTTTTTTCCAATTAAAAAGCTGTTCTTTTGGTAGTGGATTGTGGTGAGATAATTTCCCCTTGTGTAAAATTACTTATTCTTCTTATCTAGGGTTTGGGTTCTCGTGTTGGTTTTACGCGATCTCACCTTGTTACGGAATTTCTTGCATGGAACTTGGGTATTTGATGCCTGTCCTTGTTTGTATATAGGGTTTTGCTACCGATCTATGTGCTATCTATTTTCTGTTGTAGTACGCTAGCAACACAAATGATCATGTATTCAAATCAACTACTCTAGCTTGTTTCTTACGTGAAACATTTTCGCTACCCTTTGATGCTGCACAGCGCAAAGTAATTAATAAAACCATGTCTAATACGTCTAGGTTTGTGCTATTGCTTGTGCAATTGAAGAAATAAACTATACTAATTGAAATAAACTATACTAATTTAACCCATCTTACGGTTGCCCCTGCTTTGCTGGTAAAAGGATACTGCTTTTGTGTAAGCAAAAGAGCACTTGCAGAAATATGTGATTGAAGTGTGGAAACTGTCTGAGAAGGCAAGGCCTTTGCTCAAAGGCGGGCCTTTTGGGGTATAGGTAATAGTTATATTCTTTCACGAGTTTGACCCAGGTTCAGAATTGGCACCAGCAGTGTTGCACAAGGTTGAGGGTAAAAGGTGAGGGAAGATTCGTGATGTTAGTGAACTGCGATGCAGTAGATTTGTATAGGTTGTTTAGATCCTTGGTTGCAGTCTTGTTGAATTACACTGGAAATTGTGACCCACAAAGTTGTAGGATATTTAACTCCTGTTTGTTGCGCACTAATTATCGGCATTACTTTGTTTCTATGGGTAGGAGGTAAGTAAGGAGAAGTGGATGTGGCACACAATATTAGTTCACAAGTAGACTTGTTGGCATAGTTGCTTTTACTTGCGTATGAACCAGCTGTTCTGCATATCCAATACCCAGTAACACTGTGTAGTGGCACAGCAATAGATCTTTACTTATACTTCACATTGGCGGGCCATGTCAGTCATGCTTGGGCCAGTGATGTGCTCCCTGATGAATCTGATATTGACGCTGTCCATGCATTAGGTTGGCAAAATCCGGATGGTTCTTTCAAGTGACTTCAGACCTACATTCTTTGTACTTTGTAGTTACTAAAGAGGTCTATTCACTTGTAGGTGTGTGTATATACAGAAGCATGATGATGATTCTTTCTTTCGCCAAGTTACTGTGGGTTTAGGGTTTTGTTTACCGATCAATATAACAACTCAATGGCCATGTCTGTTGTACTGAATAGCCATAGATGGAAGATTTAATTCATACAGAAAGCAGTATTACATCTTATCATGTATTCATTAAATCACTATGCTTTTGTTTCCTTGTATAGTTTAATATGTTGAGCCTCAATGTTCTGTTCCTTTTTCAAAAGTCGCCTTTTTCTAACTTTTGTAATGGATGTCCATACAGTTTTAATACTCTGATCCACAACGCTGATCAAGATGCCAGCACTGAGGATGAAGAGGAAATTTGATGATGATGGTTTTGGGAATGACTTTGACACCAAGCCCATGAAATCTATGAAAATATCGCATTTTCAAGTCGGAGAGTTAGAGCAGTCAGCTGTGGTGAATTCATCTTATAAAGATCCTCAGGATGGTAAGTGACTGCATGGATGCTCTCTCAGGAAAAGAGGTGACTGCATGCGCAATGAACTAGGTGTCTTGCTCTCTATGAATGACATGGAATTTTTACAAGTTTCCCATAAAGAATTCCTTTAAATTAGCTCTACTGTTTATTCTTAGTTCTCTTTGATGCTTGATGAATGCACCCTTGACTGGGTGTATTGCTTATTCTTAGTTCTCTTTGATGCTTGATGAACGTGTGTCCTTGACTGGGAACTATGTATGTCCTTAATGGTATGTTCAGAAGCTATTTTTGATAGTCGCTCAATGCATAGCTAGAGAATCTCGTGAAAATTTGATAATGAGTAGTGTTGGCTTTGTTATATATTTATGTCATTCACTGTTAGTGATTTAAGGTTAGTGAACATGTGTATTTTTATGGATTGACAGTGTCTCCTTTTTCCACAGAGCCTGATCTGACAACTCAGCTAGCTGGCCAGGATATTAGGATCATGGAAGCTTCTGGCTTGCATGATGTGCCTGGAGGAACATCTATTGCTCTGCTCAAGGTGCCGCACCTTTGACTGATCTGATATTAAACTCAGCGTTAATATATTGTGCACTTATCCTTGTGCTTAATCATTTGAGTTAAATACTTCCCATTTCATTTGTGATAGTGTCATCTTGTATTTCTATTGTCAAAGGATCACATTCTTCACTTGGCTTGCAAGCATCCCTTGTTTATAATAATGCCACTTAGGTCACTGTTGGGTGCTTGGATAGTTGGATGTTTTTCTAATGCAAACTTTCATTATTGATGCTTTTGTTGTCATCCCAATTGATGATCGTCTGACAACCTTAATTGAATTTAAATTTCTCTTCATTTTGCTTGTAAATTTGCACTATTGCTTTCTTCTTCCTCAAGAAATTAGAAGTGTTGATTCCAAATTGATTGACCCAGTGAAAAGGGTGGAAAGGGTGTATAATGAAAGATGCAATTACTAATTAGCAACTTTTGATGATTGGGATATAACTTATGCAATTATGCTCTGCCTGTTGTCATGTTACCTTTCACTTCAACATAAAAATAAATAAATGGTTAACAGCCTTTAATATTTCTTGTAAAGGTTAGAAGGCATTACCACTGTTTGGGATAATGGAAGATGCAATTACTAATTCGCAAATTCTGATGATTGGGATATAACTTATGCAATTACCTGCTGCCTGATGTCATTTCACCTTTCACTTCAACTTAAAAAAATTAAATGGTTAACATCCTTTAATATTTCTTGCAAAGGTTAGAAGGCATCACCTTTGTTTGGGATAATGGAAGATGCAATTACTAATTAGCAACTTTTGATAATTGGGATATAACTTATGCAATTACCTGCTGCCTGTTGCCATTTCACCATTCACTTCAACTTAAAAAATTAAAAAATTAACAGCCTTTAATATTTGTTGTAAAGGAATAAAGGATAGGATGCATCAGCTTTGTTTGGCATTCTTGTATTATGATCTAAGTTTAGCATTTGAAGGCCAGGTAGCACATTGCTTTGTTATTTTCGTGTCTTCTTTCCTGTTTGATTTCCTTGTTAGGCCTCAGTGCTCTATATCAGCATCATTGTTTTTCTATTATTTTTAAGAAAAATCTTGCAACCTAAGATTGTCCTTTTGATTTACAGGATTTAATATCTGAAGTGGCGGTTTCACCAATTATGGAGGCTGATTCCTTATGTAATTATGACAACAGCAAATCTCAGTTAAATGTAGTAAATTATGTTGACAAAGGTAAGGAGTAACCCTTTCCCATCTAATAATTGTATCTATGTTGGGACTGAGTATCAGAACGGCTCTAGGAATGTAGAACTATAGATCTATAAAGAGAAGTTAACAGGTGTAAATTTGATATATATTACACATTTGTGCTTCCATGATAGTTAGATTAATTAATATTGTAATTAAAACAGTGTACACAATATGATGTCACAGATCCTAAAAATATTCAAAAATCAAATATTGTAAAGAGTATTTGACAAGTAATGACAGTTATCTACTTTTTTAACTTTGACAAAACTACCTTTGTTCAGAAACTGGATACATGCTAATGACCTTAATTAATGGTTTGTTATTTTTGCCACATTTGACAAATTCTGGGTTGCTTGGCTGCCTATTTTTGAGCTTCACTGCATCTTTTGCTCTGAAAATTTTGTGACATGTAGTGTGCATGTATTAGGTGCATGGATCAGGCCCATTTAAGTGATAATTTTTCTTTAATGGCCAGTGTTCTATTGTATGCCACTTGCTGTTTCACGCATTAGAACACTAGTAGCTTGCATCCATCTAGCACCAGCAGGAAGCAATGCCCACCTGATGATCAGTTGAGGCACAAAATGTAGAAATAATGTCATACGATCTTCTCTGTAATGCCTATTTATGTATCTTTGTAAGAAAAACAATTGGTATGCTCAAAAGCAAGGTTTAATCTGTGCATATTTATAATTTTGCATTGCAGGCTTTGGAGATGAAGATGTCGATTATGCAGCACATAATGTTTGTGCTGTTAACAATCCTGAAGAAAGCTGGGGCTCAAATCAGAGTTGCAGCCTATTGGACATTTATAATCCTGATGATGCCTTGCCTTTCTTATTTGATGATCCAACTGATCTCCTGGCTAGTTACACTGCATTATGTGATGAATTTGTACCCATTGATGTATTGATAAACACGAGTGGTGGATGTGGAGTATTCCCACTTGCTGAGAGCACTGTGGAGGCCAGTATTTGTAATGAGCCATGCTCATCTGTGGGGAATATGTGCTTTAGTAACTCCGAGGGGGATATGTGCTTTAGTAACACTGAGGTGTTAGAGTGGCTTAATCCACATCTGGCCGAGGAAGATTTACCTAATCTTATTGATTTTACTGAGTTGAGTTCAAATGCTGCTTGTGTATCTGAAGAGCAAGGGACCAGGAAGGTCACTCTTGTACTTGATTTGGATGGTACGTTGCTAGCGTGAAAGGAGTTAATAGCTTTTGAGAGCTTTGTTGCTTGCCCTTGAGAATAACATATTGTTTTTTTCCTGCGCAGAAACCCTTGTTCATTCAACTATGGAGCAATGTGATGATGCTGATTTTACTTTCCCAGTGTTCTTTGATATGAAAGAACATGTGATATATGTGAGGAAGAGACCACATCTCCACACGTTCCTCCAAAAGATGGCCGAGATGTTTGAGATTGTTATATTCACAGCCAGTAAAAGTGTTTACGCAGATCAGCTGCTTGACATGCTGGATCCAGAGAAAAAATTGTTCTCCAAGCGTTTTTTCCGTGAGTCATGTGTATTTACGGACAGTGGCTACACAAAAGATCTGACTGTTATTGGAGTTGACCTCGCAAATGTTGCCATAATTGACAACACTCCGCAGGTAAATTGCTGTGATAAATTATTCATGACTTTTCCTCAATACTGTTACTACTGGGTTAAAGTAGTTAAAGGTCTTAACAAGTGCACCGAACCTACATCTCTGCTTGAAAGCTTCCACTGTTATATTCTCTCACATGTTTTGTTTATGTGTTTTCTAAAAGTCGATTGTGAATAAGCCTAAACGTACATATCTGTTTGAAAGCTGCCACCGTCTTGAGTACTTGTTCCGTGTTTCATTCAGGTTTTTCAGTTGCAAGTGAATAATGGTATACCCATAGAGAGTTGGTTTAACGACCCCTCGGACGAGGCGTTACCTCAGCTGATTCCTTTCCTGGAGACCCTTGCTGTTGTGGATGATGTCCGACCAATCATTGCCAAGAAGTTTGGCAACAAAAAGGATAATTGCTGAGGTTTTCCAGTAAGTGTTACGAATAGTTTATTGTTACAAACGTAGGGGAACAATAACTTCCGTGACATGTTAACTGGACTAGTTGAGACTTCTCTTTTTCTCTTTACAGCGAGTAGGTTTCATAGGATTAAGAATTTTGGTGCCAGAGCTGTTTCTTGTGAATTGTACATATCCTCAACTTTGTTACACAAGTTGTACATAGAATGCTGTTCGAAATGAAAGTGAACCTCCTTTCAAAATTTCTTCTTTGCACCCTTGCCTTGTTTGGGTGGCTAAGTGTTCCATACTTTCGTGTTCTTGCCGTTTTGACTGACTGGTTCGTGAGGCTGATGGTACTCATTTGGTAAAATTGCTTAGTTCCATATTGGTTGTCCTTAGGCCGGAAACGAACCACCTTGTATTGTTGTATGGAGGCTTGATTGCCAGCTAAATAATATGTAACTGACAAAGGGCATATTCTTTTTAGCTGAGACTTATGGTTTTTGGCTGCAACTTCACCAGTTTGTAGCTTTTGGGCTATTCATATAAGAGATTACAGAGTAACAGAAACTCACATGCGGTTTTTGCGGATATAAATGAAGTCAGTATAGTATGTATTATAATTAACTTAGTAGATTTTATCTTGAAAAGGCATTTTATTTAAAAGTTAGTTATTATTAAAAAAAGTCAAAAATAAAAGTCAAAAACTTAAAAAAAAAAGGACAGGACCAAAGTATTTGCTACTGTTAACAGTGATACATCAACTAATCAACTAATTTTCTTCACGTGGTCCAAGCTCAACTCGATGCGAGTATCCGATATTTTGGCCACATGATTCGTCGTTGAAGGCTTGAAGCTTCCGGGTTCTTTTTCCCCCTCCAAACATTTGACAATTTGACACGTTCTCTTAGCGAGTGTGCCACAAACAAACTTGTGTACTGTAGGTAACAAGGGGGCGTGGCGTGATGGCATCTTCTGACACTTACGAGAGAAAAATTACAGTACGATCCAGGTGCAACTATATGCGAACCACCGTACAGCAAATTTACTACTCACTCCTACCATAAATACACGTCATTTTTATATATTGACACGGTCATCAAGATACAATTTTAATATTAAATCAAGATTTAATCAATCTAAAATCCTCTGTGAAAATATTGCACTATCCCTTGAATCAGTAGATAGTGCTCACTGATATATCATTGAGTCATATCATACATAACGTAAATTATATCATATATTAATATTATATATCAGAATTCAAATAGATCGCATTGGGTCAATTTTACAATAAAAGTCGATCGGACCAAATAGATATATTACATAAGGCGAAAGCAGAAGCGATAGCAAAAGAGGAAGAGTGCATCTCGCCACAGGCAAGAAACTAGGGGTAAAACATGTGCGAATGATAATACCCAAGAGCCTAAATAATATTGGTGCACACAATCACCATCTTAGCCTGACTAGGGTAATAGCTAAACTACTAGAGATTACCCTAACCTCTTCCATCTTCTTTTCCGTCAGCTCGTGAGGCATTGTAATACGCGTAATGACTTTGATCCGTAAGTTCTAAGGTATCTAGTGAGCGAGGGTGAGCACAAACAATAGTGCTCTGTAAGCCAACACACAGAATGCAATATTATATATGCAAGTTTCAACAAAAGTAGACTCAGTTTCTTTTATTCGCTAAAGTCATTGATTAAAATTATAATAAGTAGAAACTCTTATGACTTAACATTTTGACTAAACCAAGTTTCTATTAAAGAGAGCAAAAGTGTGCAAGATTAATAGCAGTGCAGGTTCCATCCACCTATTGCATGGTTTCATCCACCATATGCTAGTTTTTGATACTAGAGTTACATTCACTCATTATCGTCACTGGGTTACATCCACTTAGGGCATGTACAACTCACAGACGAGGGGTCGTCTGCAAGAGCCTAGAATCTGACATACAGACAGCTAAAAAGACAAGTCCTACAATGGAGAGTCTGTTTCACTGTCTGCAAGCTGTTTAATGCTTTGCATGTAGCCAAGATCAATCATGAACACTATTTTGTATACCATTGTGTTGCTATTTGATAGAAAACGGATCAAGCTTAAATAAGATGAACATGATTACAATATTTTTTAAAAGCATCAATATAAATGATATATTATATATAATTGCAACATTTTTGTCTAATTTTCTTTGTTTCCGTAGCGCTGCCATATGTGCTCGATTAGATCCTTCTTGAGTTGCATATGTGTTGGCCGAGCTTTGATAGCGGAATTCCTCCGAAGCACCTCTGCGAAGCATGGATTAGGGTTGTCGCTTGTACGCACTTCAGGTGGGAGCACATTTGATATCTCTGCAAGAAGAGATTTTGAAGTGTATTCAGAACATGTGTACATAAAGTACTTGAGCACATATATGATTCCCTAAGACTTTCCCAAGTCACTGTGAAAAACCCAGTGAGCAGGCATTGCTTAGTACATAACTGTCACCCCTATCCCCATGCTATTTTAGAAGGCAAGACATCAAAATTTAGCAATCTCATTTATGTTATACCGATGCAGACTGAAAAAAATGACATTATTCATATATGAATTGAACTAATCTTATCACCTATGAACAATGTTTCTCTCATGGAGGTAAGTCAACCCATTAAGAATTTGTCTTGTATATGCTGAAACATGAGTTTCTCGCAGGTGGTACTTCTGATACAAAGATGCAAGAGATCCTTGGGTCACTAGTTCAGGATCATCAGCATCAAAAGAAATAAGTACAAGAAAATCTATGAATTTATATGCAGCACAATAGCACATAGTATTTCAACAAAATGATGCATGATCGCAAGATGAGCAACTTACTTTGTCAGTTCCATAATATTGTACTATGTTCTCATGTTCAAACTGCTGTGCATTGTCCTGAAAAGTTGAAAAATACACTGCTGTGCATTGCTCTGTTTTGCTATTGCTAGTTTAACCTCCACCCAAATCTCCACCCAAATCACTATCATCATATAGTGTGCTGGCAATATACTCAAACATACTTTAGATTCAAATATACTGATCTCAAAATTTTGCCAATTTACCACCTCTGCAGATAACATTTTCTTTACAGAATTCTCAAAAAAACGAAAAGATGTACTCCATACACAATTTTGCATAAGCTCATAGTTGCCAAAGAGGCAAGAAATAATAGTTCAATCCAAATATAAATAGGCTTCCCAGAGCTAAAATACTGAAACAGCAACACGAGTTCTTCCATTGAACATATAGCTAACAGTAGAAATCTGGGCACAAGGAAGTAGACCCTCCTGTTAGGCCAAACAAACACTAACGAGGCAAGTTTATCAACAAATGAAACTAATGGCAGGAAATAATATAGTAGAGGAAGGCATTTCAGTAAGACTATAAGGCGATGGCCCCCTAGATTTTTTTTCCATACACATGAGCAGCACTAACGTGACTCTAACAAACTATGATAAATCGATAATCCCTCTAGTTATATTAAGCATCGTATCTTTGTTTACCTGAAAACTTCCACACTGGGAACTGCAAACACCCAAACGCTTGTACATTCATTTAACCACCGAATAGTCAATGTAAGTCAGAACTTAGCTTAACCTTTCTTTGTTCTAGATTTTGATTTGCAAGTCAGAACTAACAGATTAGCAATGCAGCTCTTGCATTAGGGATACATCACACATGGCATCTGAACTTGCTCTGTGATATAGAGTGTAATCACAACAGCTAAACTATCAAGGCATCTCCGTATCCAACTTGTAGAAGCAAAAATTAACGAAACAAAAGACACAATTACACACATTCCGTTCAATCAGTAGGTCACTACATCACTCTGATTCAGGGCAAACCAGTTCAGCCACGCACCTTCATTTTGTAGCCCATCGCCTCCAGCACCGAGGCGACGCTAACCATCTGAAGCTGCATTGCGTCGGGAGACAGATCCCCGAACACCTACACAAAGTCCAACCGCAAACATCGAACAAATCAAAGACCACATCGCGGAAAAACGGAACCAAAATCCTACCCCCACAACGCCCAGCTCAACTCCTCACCATGGCAAGGCGCGGCTTCCGAAGCACGACCCTCCTCACGGGCCTCCCGAGCTCCGCCAAGCTCTCAGCCTCCTCCCTCCGCTCCCTCGCCCACCAACATACTTTAGATTCAAATATACCGATCTCAAAATTTTGCACCTTCCACGGCCGAGGGTAGGGGATGGGGCCGCAGCAGCCGTGGCGACGGACGCGGACAGCGTCGAACCCTTCCTCTTCCTCAGTCCGGCCGGCGGGGACATGATGGGTACCTTCGATGGGGACCGAGCGAGATGACGAGCGAGCGAGGACGCGGGGAGATTTGGAGTAGGAGGACGATTTGGCGCGGAGGCGATTTGGAGTAGGAGGAAGATTTGGCGCGGAGTCGGAGGGCGCGAAATCTCCCGCGCGCCATCGGTGACGCAAGGGTCCGCGCGGGATCCGAGCGCGGGGACGACTCCTTGGAGACGAGGCCGTACACCGCTGTTGCGCCGTCGCTTCCGCCTCGGAGCACGGGACAACGCCGTCGTCTCGCGAGGCGACGCGACGCCCGTCTCTCCGCCGACCGGAGGGTGTTTTTGCAAGAATGACTGCACCGAGACGGGGAAAAGGACGGCGTTGTACATGCCCTTAGGGCAAACCAAAATCAAGGTTACATTCACCCGACGAGTTTTTGTCCCGCCCATAAAGTTTTTAGAAATATATACTAACTGGAATAAGTTCTCATACCCACCCTTGATCATAGGTATAGCTATTCGAACAGTTTACACTCTGCAAAGATTATACATTTTACCCATAAGAGATAATCAACTTGTTGTGTTTCATACATTTCATTAGACATGTGAATCAAGAAGAACTCCTCAAGGCTCTTATAATGCATTCCTCAGTCTAAGTTACACTCACTAAGGTTTTATCTTAGTGAGGTTACGTCCACCACACCAAGACCTCCTCTTGCGCCACAGGACGGCTTAAATCTAACGGCACGACTCGTTTCCATGGCGGCTTAAAACCAGCAACATGACCCATGGGTCACTCCAATGATGCAACCCACACTGGTGGATACAAATTATTTAACCAGATCATATCATTATAGACTTGTAGTTGTACTATTTGATATTGGGAGGTCATCACAGGAATTAGTCAGAGTTATCTAGGCGGTGCTATCACAAACCATAATTTCACATGCTACATCCGCACCAACTCTTTTACCATCTGCCTAGATATGTAAAGCAAGTTTTAGGGACTTGAGAAGCACAAAACTAAGTTATCTCAACATACCAGTCACTTCCGTCCAATGACTGCTCAAAATTAGTTTCATGATTGAAAGATGTTGATAGGGCAATTTAATGCCCTAGTATTTAAATAAGACTAAGCATAACGCTTAAATATAACTTATAGTTAGTATGGTTACCATTAAATTTCTAGGGTGATAAGGGTTATGTGTTCAATTGATCACGGTTATGTGTTCAATTGTCCAAAGAGTGGGGTGTAAAAATAATACAAGTTGATTATGCATGTACCTATAACCTTAAGTGAACATAAATTTGCATAATAATTAAAGCATGCAATTTTATAATTTAAATTAATATAATTTGCATAGAAAGGTAGGTTTGATATAATCAAAGCATTTACTCACCTAGCTTATAGGTAAGTTGGTCTTGAAAGTCTTGACTTGGTTCGAACTATGGTTTTTTTTGTGTCCTCATACTTTATTCAGACAATCACAACGGAAAATAAATAAATATGCGAACAAATAAAATAAATCCAAATAAAAATGCAAATAAACTCCAAGTTGAATGATTCTACTGCTATTAGACAGATCTTGAATTTAGAAACAAGTTTCATTAAATTTAAAGTTAAAATGAGTGATAATGGGCTCTTCAAAATTTAAATTAGGATTAAATCCTAAAAGAAACAGAGGAAAGAGGTTCTCTCTCACTAACAGGTGGGGTCCACCAAAATTAATTTGATTTTTGATTTATTCCTTTGCTAGAAAAGGTCACATAGGCTGATAGGTGGGGCCCACAGGTTTTAAATTTCTTTTTGAATTAATTTTCTAAATTAAAAAGACTTAGGGGCTAACAGGTGGGGCCAATCACTATAGAGCATAGTGAAATTGGGGGTCACTTGTCAGTGGCTCTTCTTCATTTAACTAGTTTTAAAAGGACTTTTAAATGAGCAGGGGCCCACATGTCATAGAGTTAACAATTAACTTAATAAAATGGGGCCTGCATATTAGTGGGAGATTAGCAAAACTAGCTACGGTCATTAATCCTAATTAAATATGTGGTTTAAACTAATGGTGGGTGAACAGTGTCGTCTCCCTCCAGCCGAGCAACACACAACTCATCATAGGCGAGGGAACCACGGCGCCTAGAGAGGATGGCAAAAATGGATTATTCACGCTGTACCACTGAAAACATCTAGGTCCCTAAAAATTATTTTGGTAATTAATAACAATATATGGATATGAGACTAACATGTTTGTCAAGTGTTTGAAAGATTTAGTCCCGGTGACAAATACAGCAACCTGGAGTTGCATGCTAAAGATTAATATAAGATCCATATGATCCAAGACAAAGGTATCAATAGCCTATAACTTTTGTTTTTACTGGTCTTTGGGGGGCATTATGGTGGGTGGAAGCCAAGGGTGACGACGTCGACGCACGGCACAACACAGTGCAAGGAGGGCGAAGTTGGCGTGCGGTGCGGAGAGGAGTTAAGGCGTAGAGGCAATGGCTAGGCGTGCGAAAACTGGGCACACGGAGCGGGCGCGACAGGCGCGATGAGCAGCACGGGAAGGTGTGCGGCGCAAGGGAGAGATAAGGGAGGGAGGGAGGAGGCAGGGCATGGTGGGGTCAGCGCGAGGCTAGGCAGTTAGGCACATAAGGAAAGGCGGCCATCACTATTGGCGTGCATAGGCCAAGAGCGCGGACGGTGTAGGGGAGGAGCGACATGGGCCTGCTGGGCTAAGCCGGAGGCTAGATGGGCCAAAGGGAATGTGGAACGGGCTATGCTCTACCCAAGCAAGGTTTTGGGCTTGGGAAATTTTGAAAATCGGTTTGAATTTTGAGTTTGAACTTTGATTCAAAATTTAAATTTGAATTTTTTATTCAAGCACTATTGAACTTCCAAAAATAGGATGTTACATTTGATCACTAATTTTTTTACATCATATTTATAAAAATTAAATAAGATTGTAATATTATGGAAGTATTATTGAGATAAATCTATACATATAATTTTTATGTATCTAATTTAAATATTTTAAAAATATTGATAGTCAAAGTTTAAAATTTTGGTTAGTCCTACGTTTAAAATAGCGTGTATTTGTGACTTGGAGAGAGTACTATTTATTTATTTACTGTTGCTCACGCATGGTGCAGTACAAATTACTGTTGAGAAACCTAGGCCCAGGACCAGGAGTCCTGGCCCAATATGGGCACCCCACCGTAGGCTATAAATAGGGAGCTATACCTGCATATTATGTACACCTGATGCAATTGAAAGCAATAAAGAAAGACCAGGAGTTCTCTCTACCTCTCTGTGCTCAATCTATTATTATGTCTTCTGTGATTGATTCGTTCTTGTTCTAAGTAGAGGAATCGATCGGACTGGCCGCCAGCAACAGTTCCTCAACACGTGATCAGCACAACTTCGCTTCGGTGAACGAAGGTAATCATCGAAGCACCTAATAGATTGGATTTCTAGATCGCTTTGAATTCGCAATTTCTTTC
This sequence comes from Dendrocalamus latiflorus, assembly GCA_017311315.1. Lineage (NCBI taxonomy): Eukaryota > Viridiplantae > Streptophyta > Magnoliopsida > Poales > Poaceae > Dendrocalamus > Dendrocalamus latiflorus. Next base: position 41,544,174 of record CM029666.1, on the reverse strand, counting down.
GCGTTCTAGATTGAATCTCTACGGTGCAAATCCGCCCTAATCTACCGCGAGTAGACCTGAAGTCGCCGGCACAATGTCGATCGGTAGATTGTGAAAAACGGGTAGATGTTGATTGCATCGTAGATTAGAAACGAGAAAAAAATGAGATATTTTGCATGTTTTCTGTTCGGTCTCTGCACAGAAAAAATTGCATCGTTCTCTTTCTCTGTTCGGCCATTGCACAAAAAAAGGGGAGATCGGGCGCCGCCGGCCAGCAGCCGGCCGTGGACCCCAAGGCGCCGCTACACCCGTATGCGTGCTACCGGCCGCCGGCCAGCAGCCGGCCAGGGCGTCCGAAACGCCTCTCGGCTTGGGCCGGTGTCCACCCCGCATGGTGCCACCACAAGTCCCGGTCCCGCAGCCCAGAATGCGCGCCGACGGTCCGCCCCTCGCCCGCCGCCAAGTAGCACGCCGACAGCTTCCGCAGCCGGCCTCGCCCGCATGCCTTCTCCCGTCGACCCGGCCGGAAGCCGCCGTCACCCGCGCCCATACCTATGCCCCGCATGACACCACCACTGGCCTCGGTCTGGCCGCACTGCAGCGTGCCCCCCGAGCTCCGCCGCCTGAAGGAGCCACCAAGGTGACGCCCGAAGCACTGCCTAGACCGCCTCGGCCTCCGTGCCGACGCTTGAGCTCCGCAGCCGCTGGCCTCCCCGCCCGGTTTGCCGCGCACCCGAAGTGCCGCCCGCGCCCACCTCGGTCGTCGCTTGCCTGCCCGGCCCGAAGCCGGCCTCCACTGCGCTCGCAAGCGCCCGCCGGAGCCGCCGCACCGGCCCCTTTTCCTCGCCCGGCCGCCGCCCGACGGCGCTGCCGTACTGCCGCCCGAAGTCGGGTTTCCCCGTTGGCGCGCCGCTTCGCCTAGCCGCCGGCCAGCAGCCATCCCCGTGTCCGCTCTCGCGCTCGGCTCTCGGGCACGGCCTGTTGAGCCGCTGCCGCCGCTGCTGAATGAGGGGGTAGGGGAAACCCTAACCCCCCAAGGGATAAAACCGGTCGGCGGGCCGGCTAGGCCGATGGGCTGAAAACAAGCTGGGGAGGTGAACGGCCGAGTAAGAAAAAAAGGGGGAGGCCGGTGGGGGCGCTGGCTATTTTGCAAAAAAGACCCCGGAAATCATAGAAATTACCAAGAGACCCTAAAAATCACACATAAGTCCCGAATTTTTGCAGAAAGACCTCGGCAATTCTGAAAATTACCGATAGGTCCTCAGATTTACGTATGAGTCCCAAATTTTGCAGGAAACCCCTCGGTAAATCAGAAAATTGCGCGAATTTTTTCTCTGAACTGAAAATTTGCGTAGAAACCCCAGAAATTGCAGAATTTGCTGAAAATTAGCAGTAAAATTATAGAAAATACGCAAAAAATTATGAAACATTATGAGAACCTATTGTACCATTTATTTACCCGCAGTAAATTATTCCATGCATGTTTACCTGAGGTAAACTTATTTTATTTCATTCATACACATGTAGATGACTGGCATCACGAACCGTGAGTTCGAGGAGCTGGCCCAGCATGGCCAAAACTATCTGACATGATTGTGCTTGGGGGCCGGAAGCTCCGCGTGGCTATTGGATTAAGCGGACAGAAAGACGCACAACCCACACCTAAGGAGAATGATCAGATACTTCATTTTCTCAGGCATCACCTCTGCCCCACTCTCAAGAATGAGTATATGGCAGAGAAAAGCGTGCTAGCACTCTGGACCGCACTCAAGAAGCGGATTGAGAGGCTCAAGTACACCATTCTTCCTCAAGTAGAGCAAGAGTAGATCAGACTGAGGTTTGTCGACTTTAAGACGATCGGGGAGTACAATTCTGTCTTGCACAGGATTTGTACCAATCTTCAACTCTGTGGCAAGTAGATCACAGATGAGCAGAAGATCAAGAAGACCCTGTCCACCTTTCACCCTAGTGCTGTACAAACCGCCCGCAACTATCGTCAAGAAGGCTACAAGGAGTACGTAAAATTGATTGATATGATGCAGGTTGCAGAGGCTCGGGACGAACTTCTCCGCAAGAATTACATCACTCAGCCACCAGGCAGCTCCGCTGGCCGTGAAGCCAACACTAGTAGCTACAAGGTGCGAAAGCCCTTGATGAAGAGAAGGGGGAAGAAGGGTAAGATCGTTGCCCAGAAAGGCAAGTCAGATGCTCCAAGTGATAAAAAGGCTAAGAAGAGTAGCAAGACCTATGGCTAGCAGAACCAAGGTTGCTACAAGTGTGGCAAATGGGGGCATTGGTCGCGGATATGCAAAGAACCGCAACATGTCATTGATACCCACCAAGCTCAGAAGAAGAATGGCAAAGGGCAGCCTGAAGCGCACTTTGCAGCAGTCAAAGGGGAACATCCTGAGCAGCTGCCTGAGTTGATAGATGTTGAACCCATCCCAGCAGCAGCACCCTCCTATGACTTAGAGGCAGCCACAGCCATGATCTCTCTTGAAAAGAACATCACTCCTGAAAACATAGCCGAAGAAGTCGATGATTTTCTAGTTGATTCTGTCTGATGCACAGAATGCATTAGATGTTAATTGTCATTTATTTTGTGTTACATGGACAAGTTTAGAATTTGCATGGATGGTGCTTTAGGATTTGATTTCTCATAATGGTTGGATGATTTTGGAATAATACATTCATTTATTCAGTTTATGATGGCATAATATGTTTTGATATTGTCATATTTTATTTATGTGTTGAATGCCTTCTAATATATGTTAATTAAATACGTTATATTAGAACACGTGAAGTATGCCTTGTCGACAGCAGTACAACGAATACCATCTTAAGAGAGACCAAGTATTTCCAATCGATCCGTAAGAGCACCGGCAGCCTTACGACAATCGCTGGAAGCGATGTATGTATAATTGGTTCCGGAAGAGCCACAAGTATACTTTCAATGAGCACGACTTTAGTCATTGAAGAAGCCTTATTGTATCCAGAATCGATTAGAACTCTCCTAAGTTTTAAGGATATTCGCACTAATGGTTTTCACGTTGAGACTGACGAAGAGTACGGTAAGGAATACCTGCTCATCACGAAGCGCGAAGAGAACGGCAAAAAGGTATTAGAAAAACTTCCTTCACTAGAAACTGAGCTATATTATACCAACATTAAGGCACCTGCAGCCTACACTATTCTGAAGACAGTATTTAGAAGCTCTGAACTTTTCTGTCTCTAGCATGATAGCTTAGGCCACCCAGGTCTTAGGATGATGAGAAACATAATAAATAATTCACATGGGGCATAACATTAATGTGAAGAATTTCCTGAATCATGAAGATTTTGTGTGCCCTGCATGTGCCACCGAAAAATTAATTACTAGACCCTCCACTCTGAAGGTGAAGGATGAAGTCCCTGTATTCCTGAAACGCATCCAGCGAGACATTGTGGTCCCATTCAGCCCATCTCAGGGCCATTTAAGTATTTCATGGTGCTCATTGACGCTTCATCGAAGTGGTCATATGTGGGTTTGTTCTCCACAAAAAACCACGCCTTTGCAAAATTGATCTCGCAGATCATTCGCATCAGAAATGTGTTTGCTGATCATCATATTAAGTCCATCAGAATGGACAACGCCGGAGAATTTACTTCGAAGGCATTTGATGATTATTACATGGCGATAGGAATCACATTTGAGCATTCGGTACCGCATGTCCATACCCAGAATGGTTTGGCAGAAGCTTTAATAAAAAGAATTAAATTTATTGCCCGACCCCTCTTGCATAAAAGTAATTTACCAGCTACATGTTGCGGACACGCAGTCCTTCATGCAGCGAATCTCATCAACTTTAGACCTTCGGCCTACAACATCCATTCACCTATGCAACTAGCGCAAGGGTCACCACCGAAAATCTCTCATCTCAGGAGGTTTGGATGCAAGGTTTATGTACCTATACCACCTCCGCAGCGTACTGCAATGGGCCCTCTTCGCAAGATTAGGATATACGTTGGTTATGAGACTGCATCCATAATCAGGTATTTGGAACCCATGACGGGAGATTTGCATACTGCCCGCTTCGCTGACTGCATTTTTGATGAGGATAATTTCCCGTCATTAGGGGGAGGAAATCAACCCCTTGATGAAAAATATTGGGAAATTACGTGGGAAGCCACGGGAATTCATGCACATGACCCCCGCACTAGTGAAACTGAAAAAGAGGTCCAGAAGATCATCGATTTGCAAGCATTAGCAAACCAACTGCCCGATCACTTTAGTGATTTGAAGAGCGTGACTAAGTAGCATGTGCCTGCACGCAATGCACCGGAGAGGGTTGAAATACTAAAGAAAATTGAAGGTATCCCTAATCCCATCCAGCGGCTTCAGAATAAAAGAACGAGAACTCCGGCTCCTCCAGTTCAAAGTAACTAGGGACGCCCGGCGAAAAAGGATAAGAAGGACTTACCACAGCCGATCATTGAAGTCCCCAGCATGAGAAGGGGAGCCAGTTGAGATCTGGCACAAGTATGACACCTTAAGAAAAGGGCATACCGGATCTGAATATCCCCATCGGCATGGATGTGTGCGCACACATCGGAACCGAAAAACTAAAGGGACTTGCCACCACAATTGAAAGAAACGTTGCGCAAGGTGAAGCTCCAGAAGAAGCAATCGCTCCAGAAGAAACAACTCATGAAGAAATAGCTATAAATTATGTGCACATGGGAGAGTCCCTGAATAGGACAACAGCCAACATCGATATCTACTTCGCAAAGAAAATTGCCACAATCATCTATCTTAATCCCGAGCCTGCATCGCTCGCTGAATGTAAGAAACGATCAAATTGGGAAGATTGGAAGAAGGCAATAGCAACTGAATTGCTATCTCTGAACAAAAGAGAGGTGTTTGGGCCCGTATGCCGCACACCTCCCCACGTACACCCCGTTGGGCACAAGTGGGTATTTGTTCGAAAGAGAAATGAAAGAAACGAAGTAGTGAGATACAAAGCAAGGCTAGTAGCACAAGATTTCACTTAACGTCCTAGAGTTGATTATGAAGAAACCTACTCCCCAGTCATAAGTGGAATTACCTTTAGATATTTGATCTCAATGGCAGTGAACTTGAACTTAGAAATGAAATTGATGGATGTTGTGACTGCATACCTTTACGGTAACTTGGATTCGGAGATTTATATGAAAGTCCCTGAAGGAATCCCTCTCCCGAACCAAGACAGAGCAAATAGAAATCTGTACAGTGTGAAACTCAGAAAGTCTATGTATGGACTGAAGCAATCTGGAAGAATGTGGTATAATCGCTTGAGCGATTTTCTCTGCAAGAAAGGCTACACGAACAATGAAGACTGTCCTTGTGTATTTATACGGTGATCCCAGAATGGATTCTGTATAATCTCCGTGTATGTAGATAATCTGAATATCATCAGGACAGCAAAAGATATAAAGCAAGCTCCTACTTGGAGTCAGAATTTGAAATGAAAGATTTAGGCAAGACCAAGTTCTACTTGGGCCTGCAGCTTGAGTATGTCCCTGAAGGAATCTTGGTACATCAGTCAACCTACATGCAGAAGGTGCGTGAAAGATTTGGCTTTGAGAAGGCATACCCATCGAAAGTACCGATGATCGGGAGGTCTTTACAGCAAGAAAAAGATCATTTCCGACCTAGGGAAGAGGGGGAGAAAGTCCTGGGACCGGAATTCCCATACTTGAGTGCAGTTGGAGCGCTCATGTACTTAGCAAACTGCACTAGACCGGACATTGCATTTGCCGTGAACCTCTTAGCAAGGTACAGTGTAGAGCCCACCAAAAGTCATTGGCAGGGCATAAAGGACATCTTTCGATACCTCAAGGAAGCAATGACCTTGGATTGTTCTACATAAAGAATCAAGATCTGAACTTGATTGGCTATGCAGATTATGGGTACCTGTCGGACCCGCATACCGCAAAGTCACAAACAGGCTATGTATTCCTGTGTGGTGGAACTGCAATTTCATGGAAATCGTCTAAGCAAAGCCTTGTAGCTACTTCGACGAACCACTCAAAAATTATAGCACTGTATGAAGCCGCAAAAGAGTGTGCTTGGCTCCGCCGAATGGTTCACCACATCAAGCAGTCATGTGGGATGAACATTGTGCAAGCCCCCACAATTATTTATGAAGATAATACAGCTTGCGTAACACAAGTGCAAACGGGCTATGTGAAGAGTCATCTCACAAGGTATATCAACTCCAAGTTCTTCTATGCACATGAATTGCAAAAGATGGACGAGATTAAAGTGCTGCATACTAAGTCATGTGAAAATCTAGCAGATTTGTTCATCAAATCACTCCCCGCATCTAGCTTTGAAAGGTACGTGCGTGTAATTGGAATGATGAGACTTTAGAGAAGTGCAGAATTCAGGGGGGGAATTCTCTCAAGCCCGCTAATAAATCTTAATCATGAAGATTAAGTGCCTAAAGAATAAAGTCCTGAAGACCAAATAAAATTGGGTGGATTGTAGTCTTTTTTCCTTGACGAGTTTTCCTGAAGTTTCTCGACCAAGCTTTTTAATGAGGCAATTCGTGCATCGCAGCATCACATGTATCATGTACTCTTTCTCTAAATTTTTTCCACTGGATTTTTATGTAGTTTTAACGAGGCATGAGCATGTCGGGTGAGTGCCAAGGGGGAGTGTTGAGAAACCTGGGCCCAGGACCAGGAGTCCTGGCCCAATATGGGCACCCCACCGTAGGCTATAAATAGGGAGCTATACCTGCATATTATGTACACCTGATGCAATTGAAAGCAATAAAGAAAGATCAGGAGTTCTCTCTACCTCTCTGTGTTCAATCTATTATTCTGTCTTCTGTGATTGATTCGTTCTTATTTCCTCAACATTATATGCTAACAAATTTCTACGAGGTGTCTTGATACAATGGCGACATAAGTTAACACGTCCTCCTCGTGTTGCGGCGGTAGCGACAGGCCGGGCATCCCCGCAGTCCCGCACGACGCATGTCAAGCAGCGGCGGAGGCTGGGACGGGAGCAGAGCAGTTACCAGTTTACCACTCACTTCGGAGGAGGAGCTGCGACAGTGCGCGGCGCGCGCTTGACGCAGGCGACTGGAAACCCCGGGCCCGTACGTGAGAGTAGGCAGAACTCGCCGCGTGTGGGCGCGCGTCACGGCGTCAGGCAACCGCGCGGTCCGCGGCCCCGGGGCGGAGTACGAGCGGACGACCGTGCGTGCGTCGGTCGGGTTCGGAGGGCAACAGAACCGAGGACGTCGCGCCCCATTCGCGTCGCAAGCCGAGCGGCAGGCGGGCAACGTCGAGGCTGCAGCGCCGCGAGATGGTAGTAGTGGCAACGGTGCGAGGGGTGAAGCGGGCCGGACCGCGCGTGGTGCCGAGCTGTTCTCAGCGATTAACGATGAATCGCGCCTGGAGTCACAAGGGAACCAACCCTCTTCAGATTACGTGACGATGTTGAGCTGGGAATTAAGATTGGCTGTTTCGGAGGACGAGGGTCAGATGCTTGCAATTGAGGTCTCAGCGGGAGATGATGAGATCGGCATGACATCCAATCGTCTTTCTTTTAATCCAAATATGATATGATCGTCAGTCTTGCTGTTTTCTTTTGTTACTTTGATGTTACAGACCTAAACGTGCTCCAAAATTCTACAACATTGAGTTCCTCTGGAAACATATAAGTGCTTCAAACCCCCACATGAATATGGAACACAAGAAACGGCTGTCCCCGGCAGTAACATATTAAATCAAGTTATGGTATGTACATAAGCTCACCATTTTTATTCCCATACGCTCCCTTTCTTTTTAAGTACATGGATTTCCTTCTCATCTTCTCAGCGCCCACTTCATTTTCTTCTTAGCAGCAAATAACTGATGACATTCCTTTGTTCAACATCTAGATCGATGGATAGCAGGTTGACTGTCCTATTGGCATAATCTAATTTTCACCAGACATCAGCTTCCTCCTCGATCAGAGATCGTCAATCCACTGTCTGGATCCTCAGCTGATATTACTTCAGAAATCGTTAAACTTGAGGAGTGCTTCGATTCTTCCATGTTATTGCTTCAGCTCAGCCGAGCATTTTGGAAGTGGCCATTGCACTAGTACATCCTAGAAACTCCATACTGAGCAGCTGTGACCTTATTGTAGCCACCTCCAACTGCTGCAATGCCATTAAACGGGGCGATTCCCTGTATCATGTTAGACTGTAAGGCAGCCCTTTCTGCTACATCAGATTTTGGGACACCCTTGGGAATGTAGGAGGAAGACCTCAAGTCAGGGGACATATGTGACATCACCTTGGCATCCATGAAACGCCGCGATGGCTGGTATTGCATGCGATCTTTTTCAAGTTCCTGCTGTAGCTCTCTCTCTGAGTCGTCTGGCTTTCGGTGGTGGGCGTATGCTGAAAGGTTGGTGGTGGCTGGAGGAAGTACTGGGTTCCTAGCCACCCTTCGTTGACCGTATGGATCCATAGCACTTGTATTCTCAAATGGTAGTACCGGGCCAACCACTCTTCCTGGTCTACCTGGGAGATTTCAGACGAAAATATATCAGATTGGTTCCACTTGAACAAAACATTGGTTATTTATTTAGGAGAAACTATTACCAGTTGGGATCCTTTGCGGAACTTGGGAAGTTATATTTGGATGGTCTTTTGGAGGAATTGGAGTAGAATGAACTGTAGTCGTCCTGCAAATAGCAAATTAAAGGTTAGCAGCAAATTTTGAGGACAGTCTCTGTAATTAGTATCACCCCAAATTATCCAACTTCTTGTGAAATTCCTGACCACCTGACCATTTTTTGCTGTGTAAACTGTAAAGCGATTTCACAGTACAACAAGATCATCAAAGAACAGTCTTTTAACCATGTAAATATGAGCTATTCATTTAATTTAATGAAATATTTTTTAACAGACACAGCAACATATATCATTGCCAAAATATTTGCAATGGGAAAGAAAAACTGTGAGTTTTAGTCACCTTGGGAGCGAAACATGCTTCCTGTCCGATGGAACGACTGCCCCACCCTTCCCTCCATTTTCCTCCAAGTTGGCAAATTGCCTCCGGAAATTATCAACAGCACTGCGTAATAACAATTAGGCACAACCAACAACGGTTCAGTTATGAACATTGACATGTAGCAGATGGGAATAGACAAATAAAGAAAATGGAAGGAATGAAAGATTAAAAATGTCTTGTGGGAAAAAAACCTAGGATATAGGAAGTTCGTTCTTTCAGTTCCATTAATGTAATCCTTGAGAAGCTGAGGATGATACTCCAATATCTCCCGGAATATAAGTTCCTTTACATCCTCTTTGGCCACCTTTCTCCGTTCAAACTCAAACTCCATTTTCGTTATTGGCTGGCATGATGCTTCTCTCTCTACCTTCGCGAGGCCTTTAAAATATGGATCAGCCAATGCCTGGTTACAAGCATTCATGATCAAACAAACATTGTTAGAATGATTTTAACACCTGATGATGGCTGGTTGCAGCAATCACATAGTAACAAAAAAAAAATTTCAAATTCAACACTTCGTTAAGAAACACTTACCTCTTCAGCAGTTGGTCTATCCTTTGGGTCAAACGCTAAAAGCCTCTGCAGAAGTTTGAGTGCAGCAGGATCCGCTTTGGGGAACCTCTCAGAAAAAGGTACTGGTTGTTTTTTCCTCATACTACTCAAGTACCTTCTTGCCTTCTCATTCCGAATCTGTAGTTGCGAAGGGATCAATAATGCTTGACATTCATGGACAATTTACTTTCGAGCAATAAGCATGAATGAAAAAGCATACCCTGGAAACAGTATCCAGTGATGGCGTACCCAAGAGATCAGTCATCAAATCCAATTGGTGAACCACATTTTTGCCAGGAAACAAAGGCTTGCCAGTAAAAATCTCCGCAAAGATGCAACCAATACTCCAAATGTCAATAGCTGGTGAATACTGCACATAATAATCAATTTAGCATACTGAACTCAACATCCAAAGTAAATTAAAATAGGGGGAGATCAGATATTAATTGATAGCTATCATGACACTTGTAAGAATGTTATATAACTACATTAATGTTCTCGGCTTGTACTCCACATGAGTCCCTGAATGGCTGAATAAGCACCGAGAGTTGCTTTTAACGCTATACCTCCCACACCTAACCAAAGAATACTAGTACTAGACTTTATCTATGATTATCAATGAAGGCAATACCTACTAAAAGGTAGCAAATGCCATCTAGAATGTTAAGTTCTGCAGGAGAATGCAGCTCCTGAACAAGACAGTTGGAAGGAATGATCCTTGATATGCCAGTTGCTAAGTAGCCAAATTGGAATCACAGGAGGGGAATGGCCTGATACAAAATCACATTCAACAATGGGGGTACTTGGGCATAAAGGGGCCATGACACAGAACAAGATAATTTAACATATGGACCATTCAATCCTTCAAAGATGATGACATATAAGAATACTGTATAATTGTATATACACCAAAAGGGAGCAAAGAATAAGACTGGAAGAAATGGATAAACAAACAAGCAACAGTTTTGGTGCTATACCAAGTTTAAAAAGAGCGCCAATTAGATTACGTACATATTTATAGGGAGCTTGGAATTAAATATTTTCTGATTAGAGCAAGGTACAAGTAAAATTGGCCAAAAACGACATATGTATCCTATTACGAATCCAAATAGGCACACGGCCAGGTTTGTGCTGTCAAAGATACAACATCAACAACAACAACAAAGATTTTTGTCCCAAACAAATTAGGGTAGAATTTGTGCTGTCAAAGATAATGAAGAAAATAAGATTCGAGGTACAGAGTTACAGACACGACGCTACAAAATGTGAAGCATTATCTACAATGACAGGTAAGAACACCATTTAATTTGAATTGTGAATGCTCGATAATAGCCAATAGGAAGGCCACTAAGCTAGGACTTGTGTCAATGAGGAAGGGTCTCTGATACTGGTTACTATGATCATCATTAGATTCATTAGTGCCTACCATATCAGGTAAGGGCCCCAAAGTGACAACTACCATATACCAATATCCTGGCTGGTACCAGTATAGTATGCATAACCATGAATACTGGGCTCTAGAAGAGATGTCAGGGCCATTTTAATGGCATAGGCCAGTTGAACCACTCGTAGTTCTCTAGTATGAACATCTCTTAATTCAATTTTGTAAAATATACTATATACAGAAACAGAACTCCACAATGATATGGAAAAATAAAATAAAATCTCCAGTGCAGCACAAGGCCAAAGAGCACATGGAACACAATAGTGAAACCTTGTATAGGGCTGTGATAATGATCTTTTTTTCTTTTACTGATAGGTGCATAACAATATTGGTGCTTTACGTCATGTTTCTGGATTAAAGTAGCAAGCAATATTCTAACAACACCAGAGATGTGCAGATTAATTACCTTAGAAAAGAAAGACCCACATAGCTCAGGAGCCCTATACCATCTAGTAGCAACATAATCCTGCAAAAAATTATGAAATAGAGATGAGAATCATGCCAAAAATATGCTTAAATATGAATCTGATATGGCAAACAACGCAATACATGAATCTAGTCTAGCAAAATTAGCATACCGTCCAGAATACTGTTGTAGGAGTGTCATTAAATGCCACTCTTGCTAGACCAAAATCACATATTTTGAGTTTACAGTTAGCATTTGCCAATATATTCTTTGGCTTCAAATCACGGTGATAAACATTAGCTGCAACCAGATAAAATAACAGTCAGATAATAGCCAATACTGATAAACCAATTGTATCTGTCAGTTCTGAAAGATCTAGTAAATGAGCATGCAGTTTAAACTTGACATAAAGGATTTTCGAAGCTGATATTGTTAAGTGCTTGAAAGGGATAGTAGAAAATAGGAAATGATGATACAGAAAGTAAATGCGAGTAAAGTGTCCACTTATATTAACAAAAGGTCCAAAATAAAGTGGGAGATATTTTTAAGATCAATCAATGGATGCCAACAAATCAGAACCTCAAGGCAACTTGAGAAAGCACAAGGGAGACAATCAACAAGGTGCATAATTAATGGAGGGCAAAGGACAAAATTTCTTTAAAGTATAGTGGCCTTGGTTATTGGGTTAGCACTACAGTGGAATTTATGTGTGAGGCACTACTCCAATCGTCAATGCTCCTAATGGAGCATAACAAAGTACCGATACAAAAGTGTGAATAGAACCGGTCCTGATGTTTTGGAGAGAGAAAAATCTATCCCTAGACACTTAGCATTATAATACAACGATAAAGAACTGTATGCTAACTCGGACCTCAGTTTCTAAAAAGAAGCATACCTGTATGAATATATTTCAGCGCACGAAGCATCTGATAGAGAAAGAACTGATGATGCTCCTTGGTTAAGTCATCATTAGCCTTGATGACTTGGTGGAGGTCTGTATCCATGAGCTCAAAGACAACATAAATATCCTTGAAGTCCCTCCTTGATGGAGGTAACATTACATGCTTGATCTCAACTATATCAGGATGCCGTAATAGCCGGAGTAATTTGATCTCACGAAGGATCCGGGCAGCATCAGATAAGTGCTCAAAGATATTGTGTATTTTCTTGATTGCCACCTTGTCACCAGTATGTTGGTCAATAGCTGAACAAACTACACCATAACTTCCTTTGCCGATGACTTCCTGAATTTTGTATCTGTTAGCGTCACCATATTCACTGAAGAAGTCCATATCCGATGAACCCTGAGAAAAAGTTCAACAAATTGAGCTAACACTATACAAAGGACAACTTTTTTACAGAAGAGACAAACAACACGCAATGAATAAAAAACAAGGCCCAGTTTAAGCTCAATGTCAGATGGCCCAGCAAGCCAAAAAATATAGTTTAGTGAAGCACTAGAAAACGTTTGAATCAATCTTTGGATGAACCTAGGGTGATTATACAAACTACCCTCAGTACTCATCACATAAAGCTTTTCATGAAACAACTTTGATGAAAATAACGGTAAGCTAATCCAAGTTTCCAAATAAATCACCAGAATACTTGATATAACAGTCAGCAATAAGACTGCTAGAGCTTGTGCAATGCTTTGTATAGAAGCTTGCTTCCTAATTCCTACTGAGCAGAACACCGAAACAGCAGACACATAATCTGTGTTCAACTAACCCACATAGATTCTACATGAACAACTGGATTCTGGTAGCTTATGGATCAGACATAAAGACGGTAGCTACCCCTTCCCGTCCGATGCAAGCCTTCTTGGTCTCCAGCAATGAGCAAAGCAGGACAGATCAAGCGCAAATATAAAATGAATTCACAAAAGCCAATTAATGGCTCTTCAAGGAAGTGTTCTTGGGCATAAAATTTCCCCAAACGAAATGCCTCCCGAGTGGGTATAGAATATATTGACGAGCTAATCCACTATTCCACTGGCACAATTAACATGATTGGCTATCCTTTTCTTCTAAGAAAAAAGAAGGTAAGAAGGCCACAGAGTTGGATTTAGGATAAACATATCTACTCAGCGAATCTAATACCGCATTTGTGATACCTCTAAGTTGCATCTGAATCAGCTTTTTTTTCTGGCGTGTTATCTCGGATTAGCAGGGGTTGAAAAGGTCTCACCAATCTTTTAAGGAGCAATGAGTATTCGACTGACATGGAAAAGTTGCAAAAGGATACCATTTCCTTTCGAGGCACAAAAGAAGACGTTGCCCAACACCAGAAGATTTCAGATATTATCAAGAAAGCATCCACTGCCAAATCCAACAGAGAACCTTCTGATAATTCAGATAACTTCTGATCCAGAAAAATAAGGAAAAAATCTCTTTTGCAAACACATGGAACTTAAGAATCCGGCACTGTAGCGACTCCACAGCTGCAATCCACTCAAATTTACCACAACAGTACGGAATCATCCACACAAAAAAGGAGAGAAAAGTCGCACAAAACAATGGCAAGAACAAATCCTTAAGCCCATACGCATCCAAGTCCAAATTTTAACGGGAAAACCTTCCTTTTCACAAATCTCACCACTCCAGAGCCCAAACCCTTCCCGAGGTCCAACCCGCCGGACCAGCCGATCTCCAAACGCCAACAACCAACAAGACCGCACCTCACCCAGACCCAACCACCCTGCCAGAAACATCAAACTTTGCCTCGGGCACCGAGAGCCCTCCTCGCACCTTCGTACGCTGCTGCTCCGCCTGCATCGCTCCTCGGCCGCCTCACCGCTCCTCCTCCCGCGAATCTACCCGCATTTGCCCCGCGCCGCGCGAGAGATCTCGCCCGGGATCGTATCAGCGCAACCCAGCCGGAACGCTCGCCCGCTCTGTGGCCTGCCTTGCTGCGACTGAGCAACTCGCGGCGAGGTCGCGGGGTGGGGTGGGGGGTGAGGCGAGCTGTGGTCTACGTTTTCTATGGCGCAGTGGTGGTGGTGGGCTCGGGTGCGGTGTTAAAAAAACAACGAGCTCTCCCGTGCGACGCGAGCGACCTGGGCTGGGTCGGGTTCGGTGATTGCCCGATTGGGTGTGCGGCTCCGGGCGGACGTTAAAAAGCAGCGTTTTTATTAGCAGCGCGGTGGGGTGGCTCGGTCCCGTGGCCCGCCATGTGGCTCGGGCGGACGGCTCTGCCCCTCGCCTCCCACCGCGCGCGCGCGGCCGCGAGGGGTAGATTTGGCAGATCGGCCTGTGGTTTCGGACGCGGGTTGGTGGGTTAGGACTTCGGACGCGCGTTGCGTCGCGCGGCGCGGCGTGGCGTGGTGGTGTTCTTGTGTTTTCGGGTGCCTTTTGGGTTGCCGTTTGACGTCTGTGGAAGTTTTTTTTGGTTGGTCGGTGCGACGGCGACCCGGTAGCCCGGTAAGCCGATTTGACGCTGTTTTGACAGTTTCTTGGTAAGTTCTTTTTCTGCTGTTTTTTAGTTATAGTATAAATGTTTATATGAATAATTTAATTATTAATAAGTCATTTTAAAAAGAATGTCCTGATAAGTTATTTTAAAAAATATCAAAGAAATTGTTCTGTTTGTTTGTTCGAAGGAAGCTATAGGGTCTATTTGTATTGGTTGTGATCGGTGGATTTTGGCTAAAAAATAAATAATAGTGATCAAAAGAAATGGCTTTTAGAATGAGAGAACGAGTGATGGGGAAAATAAGGTAGAGATGTGTGTCCCCGATATGAAAATCTGAACTGGTTAAAATTTCTCCAAGGAAATCTTTTTCTATTGCCACTAGCAAGTCAAATAAAGACACAATTTGCATAGGAAGTTTCCTGTGCCGTGCCATGATAGGATAAGGTATCGCAATTATCGGTTGGTAGATTTGGATTGCTTCTCTCCAGAATTATATAACGTGATAATAGGGTTGAGAGCCTCTCCGGCATGATCTAAAGCAATCGTGTATGGCATGTGCTAAAGCAATCGTGTATGGCATGTGCAGCTAATGATGCATCTAGTATTCGTTTCCTGTTCTTCTCCTATTATTTACATGACTGTCGCCCGTCTTATCCTTTTTAGCCGAACGGATCATCACAGCCCTGCCAAGAATTTCATTATTTGCCATCGGATTTTTGCGTATAAGAGATTTTGCATATTAGTAGTGTCATATAATTAGGGTAATATTACTCAATACCATCACAAAGATCGTACAGTTAAAAAAATATCTTCCAATGTATCACTATCAGGTGGTCCCAGACCCAATGTAATTCTTACAAGCGAATAGTTTTTTTTTAACTCCGTGATCTTTACAATAGTACTGAACAAAATAATTCTATAATTAAGGGATTTATTCATTCCATTAATCCATGCTATCAGCTGCTTTTTGGCCTAAAGCAAAGCTTTGAACTGAGGCTTTATCCAGCGTCAATCCGACCCAAATTAGCAAGCGAGTTAATTTCGGATAAATACGTGACGTAATAGTAATATTTGATTGATCCAGTATTTTATTCACTATTCAGTAGAGTTCGTTCTCTCTTGAGTATTAGGTGCTGCGTTCCGTTGGTGTTGAACAACTGGAATTGGCATCCCGGCTAATTATCTATGTCGTTTTCATTTCCTTGCGATATTAGGTGACCTATACGTTATTTGATTTGACATGTGGACTTATTGTACGCACTATGCTGTTACGTAATCTTAGACTATGTTTAGAAAAAAAAATTACAGAAATTTTATAGAAAATAATTCAGTTCCTGTAGAACCTGAAAAGCCTTCATCAACGATCTGTCAGTCTTGACTATGGATAACTAAGAATTCAATACTGCTAAATTATGAAGAACCGATCATTTACACAATTATTGTCCCTCTTTGATAGCTACAATTCCCCACGTGTGTGAGTTTTGATTTCATGGAAGGGTACAGTTAAATTATGTCTTAGCTAATCTTTCATGCTCCCTCAATTGCAAAATGTAAGACGTGGTTCGATCTGGCACAATATGTTACCAAAATTAAACTTTGGTCGTCAATTTTTTTATAGTAACTATAAATTTACAATTGTTTGAATGCACTTAATATGCAATTTGAGTAAATTTATTCTGTATCATCGTAATCGTCCACGAGTTGCAAAATATCATTGCAAAGAGACCGAGCTTACAAATACCATCGCAAAGATAAAAAAAATACTAGAGAATAGCATAGCCCTTAGCTTTTCCATCTATGGCCGCTGTTCAATTTGGATAGCGAAAAAAATCAGAAAATAACGTTACTGCCCCTTACAGCCTTCTTCTTTGCTTCTCCTCCTCCTTTCTACCTCTCTTCACCCCTCCGTTAGCCTTGCTCTTCTTCGTTGCCTCCTGCAAGCTGAGGAGCTCGATGACGTTGGGCGAGCACTTGCATCCGAGGCCATCGCTGCACAGCCCCACGGCATGCTTCCTATGTATAGTGCTTTCCACTTCTCACCATGGCAGCGTTCTTAGGCTCGGCATGTGGCGGCGCTGATCCAATGCGTCAGCAAGCACTTACCTACATCCAAGGCCGTCGCTGCACAGCCCCACAGTATGCTTTCTATCCATGGCGTTGCTCGCCCGCCTCTCGTCATGGCAGCATTCTTGGGCTCGGCGGACAGCAGTGCCGACCCGGTGCTCTGGCGCAGTCGTGAGCGTAGCTACGGCGATAGGCTCGAGTGCGTGTAAAACAAGTTGCACGACAATGCTACACTAGACGAGGATGAGGAGAGGGAAGGGGATGTCGGGAGCGTAGCCTTGGCACCGATGAAGACGCTGATGACAGACAGGAGCGTGATGGCCGTTGTGGCTAGCACTGTCGTTGCCAGATGTTGTTACACGCCAACGCGTTGTGCTTCTCCATGTTCTGGTCCACGCCATGCATATATGTGGCAGGAATCATATTGTTGGACCTTGGAGTAACACATTCGAATCCTCTATATCAATTGCACTAATCCAGAAAAAGCTAGTTTACAGTAATAATAAAGATACATATCATACATAATGACCAACTTTATTAATTAAAAAGAGTACGGGCTTTATGGATAACTTTTACATTTCCACGACCCATAAGCCAATTATAAGTATAAATAACAGCGAAAGATAGTAAATAAAGCGGAGGAGCCCAACAAGCCTACCCACATGCAAATGACAATAAGACGCGGCCTACTCGTCTTGACCCTCGTTGTAGTCGAAGTCGTCCTTCTCTGAACAACAAAATTAAGCAAGAGTGAGCACAAAAAATATACTCTACAAGTTACACAAGAAAATGCATTATTAATTAAGGGCAACAAGTAAAGGCATAATAGGGTTGATGGAACGTAAAGCCAAATTTGAATGAATACAGTAAATAGATGTAAATTGCTAAATTTTAGTACAATAAGTAAAGACAATAGTTTTAATAAATTAATACCATCAATGCAAGTCCAATCTAGCACTAACCTAACCACAGTATCCCATCTGGACCATCTTTCTCTAAAAAGATATCATCAAATTTCATTTAAACTAGTTTTTGAAAAGCAGAGTCTAATTCATGAAAAACCTTACTCTGACATGTCCATGATCATGGACATGGTTATCTAAGATAGTTTATACACTCTGGAGAGGTAGTACAACTTTACCCACAAGAGATAATCAACTTATAATATTGACCATAACACGCTTCCTTCGACATACGACTAAGTGATTATCACAAGGCTTTTACAATGCAAAGCCATCAACTTGGTCATGTCCCCACTAAGGTATCACTCCAATAAATAACTCACTAAAATGGGGACCCTCTTATGCCATGTGAGACTTCTCACGGCCTATGTTACGGTCACATTCAACTTATAGCGAGACTCAGATTGGGACATCATAAATTAGTTAGTTAGGTATGTTCCATATCAGACTTATAGTAGTATGATGTGGCTTTGTAGTAGTACCTTATAGACCGGTACTTAATTGACTTAGACAGATTTTCCACATGCCCCTTGTGCAAAGCACCCATGTTGTGCCACCAAGCAACCACGTTGTGCCACCAAGCTCTTACCACCTAACTATTTGTCTAAGTCTAAATTATGTTTTATATTTTATTTTTTAATATTTTAAACACCTTCTTGACTCACCAAAGTCAAAAATACATTTTTAATTATCATTATTTTATATGAAAATTTTATCATAAACCTAAAATTATTTCTAAGTATTTCCATAAAGTTTCTCAGCTAATACTAGTGTACTAACTAGAGTTTTATTCTAGCGTGACAAGATATTTATGTATTCAATGTCAAATGTGGTTATATCAAGTAGGTATTAGCTAAGCCTTTAAAACTAGAATTGAAATACATTAAACAAACATAAACATATAAAATAATTTAAATTAATATAATTTTATTTATAAACTAGGATCAACATGATTAAAATGTGTGACTTGCCTTACTCCACGGATTGGTAAGAGTTGTCAAAGTAGTACTCCTCATAAATATCGCAGTCTACATGTAAAAATAACTAAAACAAACTAAATTAAAATAAACTCTAAAATTCAAAAGAAAGGCAAAAAAAATGGATAGATTGGGATTTAGAGGAATTTAGAAAAAGGAATGGTTTCATTGGAGTTAGGATGGAGGAGAACGGGCTCTCAGAAGTTTTGAAACTAAGAAAAAGAGAAAGAAACAATTAATTGGAATTTCTAGTTTATTTTTTGTAAAGGAAAAGGAATTTATGATGTCAGTATAGCATTTTTTTAATTTCAACCTAATTATTTTCCTAAGGAAAAAGGGATGGAGACATTGTCATGTGGGTCCGTGTCTATGGACCAGGTCCATGGGCGTTGCCTGGTCTATGATGGACCGGGTCTATGCTTGTGTGGCACAGTGGCTTGACTGGCGGGCTTGCGCTGATGTGGTGCTCCGCGTGGCACCACGTGGTTAGCACGTCAAACCTGTGCGCTAATCTGGCACGGCCAGCGGTGGTGACGTAAAGATGCTGAGGGTAGACGGAGCTCCAATGAGTGGCAGAGGGCGGCAAGGGGTGCAAATGGAAGAGGAAGTCATTGGGAGTTGATTAGTACATGATTGGTTACCAGAGAGGGACGGAGGGTGGCCAGCGATGAGAGGGAGGCGACGGTGGTGTCAGTACTCCAGTGAAGTGGTGGTTCTGGTGGCGTTCCTTGGTAGCGGAGGGGTGGATGAGGTCGACGATGGGACAGAGGAGCTCCTAGTGGAAACGATGAAGCTTCAGGAGGCTGGGAGCGGCGACGATGGCTCGTCAGAGTTGCATTGATGGGCGAAGCAGGGAAATAGGGTGCTATGGAGTTCGGCGTTGCTAGGAGACAAATTGGAGGTGGTGAGGGGTGGTGTGGAGCTCTGGGTGCTAGGGGCCTTTTGTAGCCTTGGGGAGGGAGCACAGCTCCGCAATTCCTCGCTAGAGATTATGACAGCGTGGATGAAAAGAAGGGAGGAGGATGGAAGGTATGGCGCAGGAAGCAAAGTGAAGTTCGGGATTTGGGGGCGGATCGGCTCCAGTTCCAATGGGAGAGGAGGCGAAGAAGGAAAGCCGAGACAGAGCCAGATTCGGTGTCACCGACGCAGGAAAGGAAAGAGGGAGGAAGAAGAAAGGAAAGAAGAAGAAGGGGGAACTGACCAATGGGGCCACGCATCAGAGAGAAAGAAAAAGGGGACAGAGGGGAAGGAGGCAGGCCGGTGCATGTAGGCCATGTGGGCCGAGGCCACACATCAAGTGTAGAGACATTGGGACAGCGAAGGTTTTGGCCTAAGAGACTTTTGAGGAATTTAAATGTATTTTCAAATTAAATAAATGTTGATAATCAAAGAAGGCTTAGAATTAGCAACTAAAGGCCAAAAAATCCACAAAAATTCTCATAAACACTACAAAGCAAGGGGACTCAAAATAAAATAAATCCTATTGGGTTGCAATTAAACATAGGGAGCCTTTTTCCTAGCTCTAGGATTAAATAAAAAGAAAAGGAACAAGAAAATCCAGAAAAAAATTGAAATAAACTCAAATAAATAAAGACTAAATTTTTGGGATGTTACACAAACAAGTCAATTGAATATAGTCCTCCAGAGTTAGTGCAAGTACATGTTCAATTAGTCTCATACAAGGAGAAACCCACCAAGTTCATCGCTTTTCGGATCCTAGCTCTTTGTTCCAACCATCAGAAGATGTGGACAATATCATAGGCGAATCTTATCATGTTAAGGGTAGGGGTGAAAATGGATCTGGATTTGGTCGGATTATCCTGCTACCGAATCTGGATAATTAATATCTAAATCTGAATAAAAAAACGTATCAGAATTCAGACCATAAATTAATTGAATTCCATTATGACCAGCTTTTCATCAATTACATAATTTGTTGCAACGCCAAATTAACTAAATCCAAAGGAGTCGTCAAAGCTGACTCTGAAATTTCATTGTTCAATCTTTCAGTCCTTGCAACTTTTGGAATAAAGGATTATGTAAGTTCTGCTTTATTTCTAAACTATTCTTGCATCCTGGAAATTTCTTTGTTCATCTTGTCGGTGTCGTTTGGATCCTGTTTCTTTGTTTAAGCGAGCAATATTGTATATTTGGCGGGTGATATTTGTGTTAGTATTTTTCACGCATGGCTTTCCTTTCCTCTGTTAAGATATCATTTTATCCGATTCCTGATCTTACACGCGATCGCTGGATCCAACACACGGTAGCTAGTTAGTGAGCTATCCATAGTTAAAATGCGCCACAAGAATGTGCATGTGGTGAAGTGACTCCATGGTCACCTCCCACGTTCATCCGGTCCCCTTCAAAATACATGAATTTTTCAGATATCCTACGGAATCTACACCAGTTCCTACAAATGGATCTCCCCCTATTGCCTGTAGGCCTATTTGATATAGCTGCGGCTTATGCTTTTTGGGTAATTTTTTTGAATTTTAACTGTTTGCGACAGAGATTACGAAGAGAGATACTCACTTATGATTTTGGTTGATACAGATGTTAGGCTTTTAACGTGTACTACAATTAACTTGTAGATCCCATCTTGTGAAAATATTCCGTTTAAAAATTAGATACTATAACAAAAATCAAAACCCGATTTTAGAAACCGTAAAAAACAGGACCTCTATTCCGAGATTTTCAGCACTAACCGTAGTCAGTCGGTCATCTCCAGTTTTCTGAACCCAGCCTCCCATGGAGCAGCAGAAACAGGACAAACGGATCATCCATGAGCTGTCTGTCTTACTCAAAAAGCGAAGTCCCCATCTGCTCGCCTGCACCGTCGGTTCATTCATACTTAACTTACGGCCGGGCTACAATCAGGTCGACCTTGTCCCATCTGCGATTCTTAACGTTATGCTGCACTCACCGTTGGTCCGCAGGTGATGCGATGCGACGTCGGTACGCGCTCTCCGCGTGCTGTGGGACGCCGTGAAACCGGCGAGAGAGCCGTGCAGCGTAGGTAGCTAGATACAGCGAACTACTACTAATCGCAGAAGGCGACGGCGGCGGGGGTACGGCCACTTGCGCAGATTGGTGCGAGCGTTTTTTTGTTCGTTTCGGGCTTCCATTTCGATGCGATCTGTCTGCTTCCATTTCCACTTTCATTTCTTTGTTCGAGTCGACGGGACAGCGTCGTGTCGTGGTACAGTGTAGGGGCAGAAGGGACGCTAGCTTGGCCGGCTCTCCTCCGTCCATGGCTGGAAGGCTCTGTTTCACTCCGGCTTTTTTTTAGCGTTTTCTGTTTTCTGGTTGCTATTTTTTTGACTAAAATTAGTAGTGGCTATTAGATTTCTACGAGACATTCAATTAAACAAAAATAAAAAAAGAAAACCACTATTATATCTTTCCAAATAATAAAAAAGAAAAAAAGAAAACTGAAAAAACAAAAAAACAACACGTTTATTTTGGCTTCTACCAGAAGCGAAAATCGGAACAAACGGTACCTAAATTGGTAGCGATTTCTGGCAGGTTACAGATACATACAATGGACGGCTGAATGACCGATAACCTGGATGAATGAATGCCGTTGGTTTTTCGTGCTATTGATTTGACGTATATGTTGTGCTGATGTGACCTTTGTTAGTCCCAAATTGAACGGAAGGCACCCGGCAAGCCATATTCGTTTCTTCCGGTGCTAGAACATGCAAGCAAATCTTCTTTGGTATACGAGAAACAAATTGTTGTGGGAGAAATCAATATCTCGACATGAGACGCAGATCTTGTGCCACTCCACTAGGTTATATGAAACTGACATACATCTTGACTTTTTCTCTAAAATATTTGGCATCTATCTTATCTGTCCTAAAAACGCTGGTCGAAAGCGAATTAACCGGGTAGCTAGTTTCCTCACAAATAGGTCACGAAAGATATTTGTAGGTTAGAAAATCGGCAGACTATTTTTTAAGGGCTTGGCTCGTGCATATGCTAGCTTATGTATTTTCCGATCTCTAGTTATTCGTAGAGCCAAACATGCAAGTTAAGTTACTACACCCGTATAGTGAAAAAAACCGGAATAACTTTATCTCAATTGTATAATTTAATAACTCATAAATCATAATGTTATAAGTAGTAACATTGTAGTACAATGGTAACTAAGAACTATTCACAACATATATTGCTATAACCATCCTTCTATAGGGAAGAAACATCACGATTGTTCATTTTGCAGAGAACGGGTGTGATTTTATCTTAAAAGCATGCGATCGAATCGCACAAATCAACATCTCAGCTGCATGATGTCGTGCCAAGGTACCCCGGCAGGAGAGTTAGTGGCCCTAGATCTCCAGTTGGAATCTCAGCGAACAATAATGCCACAATAACACGATGAAGCAAGCAATCCATCACAAGCATGACGACATGCATGGACACTCCTAATAACTCCCCCATCTAATAATTGACAATGTAATTAATCCAATTGGCCCAACACATGCCTCTGCCGGCCAAGATTATTAACCAAGGTTGATCTATTGGAACAGTTGGCCTAAGTTACTTGTACTAATAATTGGCCCTTGTTCATGCGTAGGGGTGTATAATAGAGGATCACAGGTGACATGGAGCGACACTAGAGATAACATGTAGAGGCGAGTCACACTATGATAGCGTAATTTCTTTTCGCGAATTGAATTGTTTCCTGCCATAAACATGTAAATTAACGTTGGGTATCAATATACTGTGAAGACAGAATATCAACCATATAAGGACCCGCTTATAATTGAGGAATTTTTTTTATCTCTAAGGGAATTAATTTTTTTAAAGCTTTATGAAGGATTTAAATTGTTTCATGTGAAATTCATGCGAAATTCCTATGTTCCAAAAGGCACTAAGATTTAATTGCACATGGCACATATATAGGTGTATTCTTTACCATTTCTATCAAATACTCCATCTTACTTCACCAATGGAATAGTAATAGCAAAGAAACACAAAAACCTATGGCCGGGTCTATCGACTCCACGGGTCCAAAACATGGCTTTGCCACTGGTAACAGTGGTAAATCATGTTTAGGTTGTGATCAAAATGGCTTGAGCTTTTGGCTTCAGCTTATTTTTGCACTATTCATAAATTTCGTCTTTTTCTGAACTTTTGGCTTTTTTTTGAGTTTTTTTACCGGTTCTTTTTTTCCTCGTATTTGTTTACATTACACGTGATGGGCTAATATGTTTTTTCTATTTTTAAATTTTTTTAAATTTAATTATGGTAAATAAGCCTCTGTCAGCTACAGTGCTTTTTTCAGCCAGCTACAGTGTTTTCAGCCATAAGCCACGGGCTTTTCAGCCATTTTGATCACAACCTAACCTTATCAGCTAACGTGCCTCTTCTTTTTAGCTTTTAAAAAGAACTAATTTTTAATTTTTCTATAATAACTAACTTTTAAACAAGTGCCTTTTCAAAATGGGATCTACAAGTTTATTGTAGTATACACTGTAGTGTATTTATATCAGCCAAAATTGCATACGAGTTTCTGTTACTTCATACTCTTTTCATAAACAATTCAAAAATTATAAACTGTAAACAAAAGTTATAAATCAAAACAAAAAGGACGTTCCAAAACAAGTTACTCTAGGCAGCTCATACTATCGTTTGACCGCAGAATCCTGCACGTGATCGGCGCCCTTGGCAGCATGCTCGATGGTGGCTCCCATGGCGCTATCCACCTGACAGGTACAGCCGTGTGACATGGAGACATCAGCAAGGGAGCGTTCGTGGAAGCAGGACCGTGCATAATTAACAAATATTTTTTTCTCATAGTAGAATCCCGTAACAGACACTGAGTTTTCTTATTCAATTCGTGCACACTTATCAGTTGCTGCTATAACTATTTTTTTGATAATTTATGATATACCCTTCGAAAAAATAACGAAGTCAGGAATGCCGCTTCCAAGCATGATTTATATTACATACTACTCTAAAGAAGTTTAGATTTAGCATATATTATTTCTGCTATTTTATTGCAAATTAAATCATTTTCATCTTTTTTGGCCATAGGAAAGGACCATTTTTCTATGTATATCATGTTTTCATGATTGTAGGAAATGCCGTACGAGCCATGCGACCGAAACAACCTTTTTGTTACGGTACGATCGAGTCACTCCATGCCAACCGACGCCAATTCTATTAGCTTTTTGTGGATAGAGAATTATAATGCAATCTGGTCTAAATCTATACACACAATTATATCTTGCGATGGGGAATGATAAAATTTATATTTTATATGAAAAACTAGGAGAGCTACTAATTCATTCATTGAGAATGGCATATTTTCTATTTCAAAAAGTTTTCAAAAAGGAAAAACTTTGGTTTGGACAGTGTCGCGGATCTCTTGTCATGTTAAAAAGGCAAAACGTAGCCATGCCTTTAGTTCGATCCCTCATAGTCTCTATGGACATGAAGTGAGGCCGATCGGCATTGTCCAGATCGACATGGCTACATGCGAACTACAGATGATGAAAGTGACCTAATCTCAGAATTGGTCGATGATTGAAACAGCTTGAGTGGCATTCCTTATCATATACATTGTCAAAACAGTCCTTTTGAAAAGCCAAAAAAGGGTAAAATACTTTAATTTGCAAAAAAGAAATAATATATGCTAAATCTAATTTTTTTTGGAGTGGTAAATGCTAGAAGTCATTCTTTAAAGTGGTATTCCAAATTACACCATTCTTTCAAGTGGTTTAATATGAATTATCGAAAAGGAAAAGGAAAAAGGCTCGCTAGTGCCCGCACTTTAATTTCTACTAGTAGTGTGCCCGTGCTAACGCTACGATAAAATACAAAACAAGATAAAATTTGTTGATCTGCAATATATAATATTTAACGACGACGAGCGTGTTGTAAAGGCCTTACGACCTCCCAGGACTTTTTTACGACCGGTTCCAATCAATTACGACTGGTTCCGACCACTTCTGTTGCCGTACGACCACTCAGGTAGCCGTTCAACCACTTTGCTTTGTCACTGCACTCGAAATACCGTGATCGCAAACTCCTACGATCACTCAGTGATGCTGGCGAAAACTGAGTAGTGTGCCCGTGCTAACGCTACGGTAAAATATAAAACAAGATAAAATTTGTAAAAAATAAAACGAACAATCAGATTCATTAAGATTCACGTCTCATATATTGTATAACCAAATATTTTATTAAGCTCATATATAAATATTGTATATATTGTATATTCGCACAGGAATACATAACAGCAAATCCATTTGATTAAGCTCGCGCCCCCAGCCCCCCAGCACCTAGATCTCAGGCCCCAACAACCATGCAGAGAGAGAGAGAGAGAGAGGCTGCAGTGCTGCTATTCTGGATCTGGGTTCTGCTCATTCCATGCAGTCATCATCGATCTCATTGGAGTCCAATTAAATTCAGGAGCACCAATGACTGTATATCGTAGTACTACTACGTACTAACAAATGTATACAAGAAAAAACTAAAAAGTGTCATCTCAATATCAATATGAATAAAAAGTAGTCGGCGTACTTGGAGCGCCGGATGTTGGCCTGGCGCTTCCTCCAGGCGACGGCGGCCAGGCCCACCACAGCGGCGGCCATGAACGCACCGACCACCACGCCGGCCTTCTTGCCGCCGCTCATCTCGCCCTCGTGCCTCTTCAACTGATCCGCGTAACAAAAGTGGTTAACAAAAGTCGAAGCATAACTGATGTAATTTTAAAATAAAATTTTGGATAGCAAGAGATGCACTCTATAGGAATTTTGATCGACGGCTATAACTGCTAAGCATTACCATCTTGCAAGAGTAACTCTTCCAGAACCCAAAAAAGAGAAGATGAATGGCGCAAATCTGTATCAATACTTTTTTAAGCCACTGGTTTTCTCTAAAAAAAGTGATAGCTCAACTTGATGAATTAACGCTAAACTAATAGCTGTGATATTTCATATTAATGCTTCAAATTTGATTTTCACAGCCCCATGGAACAGGACAACCTCTTTAAGACATTTAACAGTAAAAGACTAACAAAACTAAGTTCAGAAGGTACTCCAATATATCAGTGCACCAAATGGCCTAACAAATAATTCAGCAGGAACAAACAGATATGAAGACAGGTAGCAAACCTCGGGGGCCATCCAGTATGGAGTTCCAACTGCAGGAAGTAATGGACCCATCAAATCAGCACCACTCCTGCAGTAATGAAAATATTATGTTAAGCACACTGTGCTGCAGTTAACTTAGTTAAGACAAGCATAAGGGACATGGTAGAATTGTGTAAAATGAATGAAGAGAAAAGAAAATAATACTACATACAGAGTCGGGTGATACAAATATAAGATTGCAAATTAGAGGTTGGCTTTGCGTATAACCATTTAATCTTCACTAAGAAAGGCACGAGGTCTAGACTTTTCCTTTCGTTTCTTTTTTCTTTAGGGGTAAGGTTTTTTTTAGGGGTAAGGGGTCCCTACAGCTCCTGCTTCAGACTAAAACCAAGATGGGACATAAAACTCTTTCAAAACAAAATACCTAAGGACTGTGAAACCAGCATTTGTTTATTACTTTGCAGCTTTTCTACAATAAGAATACAAAATCTAGCACTAAATCATCATAATTTGTTATACCATAAAACAAAACATATTCTTTGAAAAGAGTTCATAGAAAAGCAGAAAATGAACAAAAATAGATGCTCATAACTGTTCATTCACACGGAGGTTAGTAGATTACAGTCTAATCAATACTACCTCCAGTCCAAAATAGATGCCATTTTAACTTTACAATCGTAAAAATGCATCTTTGGCCACTAATTTATCATTATATGTTGGTTCAAGTAATGCAACTATAGCATTGTGAAAATATTTTGATGCCAAATCTACTTACGTGATTTTTTTATGTGACCAATCTAATACTTGAAAGATATAAATTACTCGTTAAAGGTGAAAGAAGCTGACTGCAAGCAAATAATAGATATAATTTATTTTAGACCAGAGGTGGTGCTTCATAGTATGAAAAAATTTCCATCCTGATGGGAAGTCTTACAGAAATAACAAAGAAGAATGAAGAGAAACCAGCATCCAAATTGTAGCTGTCAACTGTCAAGATAAATGAACTAATGAACTATGGATGTACACATTAGATTATAGACACAACAAAAAAATATGTTGGCATCCAGCAAATAGTATGTACAATTGTACATCATTCAAGATTCAATGATCATAAGATTCATATAAATTAACAACATAGCATCTTACCTCCCACTTTTAGATTCAGCAGCTAGCCCCACATCTGAGCATAGAGACAATAGCCTATGACGATAATCAGACCTGAGTTTTGTGCTAGTGAGGTGGGAAGCAACAAGCAGAAATCCTGCAGGAAGAGTCTAGAAATTTGTTGACACAGTTAGCATGGAACATGGAACAAAAATCAAAACTACAGCACTGTATGATAACATATAAAGTTTCTTATGGAATGCATTACAGACCTCTATTCACTCAGTTGTTGCTTCTGATGGAAATGTCAGGTACAAAACAGCTCAGGCATGAGCAGACATGCTCAATTCTAAGCTAAATGTACCCAACACATGGATCAACACTTCTCAAGATAATAACAAATACCAAGTATCTCACTTGGTTTATCTGAACCAATTTGGTTCGGCTCAATAGTCTGATCCAACTGAACAGAGAGACGATACAAACATCACGCATGAACCAAAAAATCCAACTATCCAAGGTACCCACAAATCCATACCTGAAACGTCTTCTTCGGCGGCGCCTCGACTGCAAGAACCCAAACCAAACAAAACACATTAGCATATTTTGAAAAGAACAGAACACGAGTATTGGGCCAACATGCTGTATGTATAATGGATTAATGTCACAGATATCCACGAATATCGTCTGCAATCAGGCTATAAGTCATTGTGGTCAATAGGGTAACATACCACAGATGAGTATAGTGTTTCCCAATATTCCTTGCGCTGTGTTTCAAATTTGCCAATGAATAGTGTCTAGACCAGAGGCAATGCCTTTAGTCATCCATGTTAAGACACGAGGAGGTTGAGACATCTTTAGGACGCTTGGGTGAAGGAGAAAACGGGTGCCTAAATCACTAACGAAATCTACAGGGCTTGAGTCGAACATTTGTCCGCACAAATAGTCTCGTACAAGTTGATACTCATCCTGTAGGAAGAAGCAAAAATATGAAGCTTTCTCCGATATGAGTCAAATTCTACATACAGCATTTTATTTTTGGTGAACATAGCTCTAGGAAAAATTGTTACAAGCAAAGTGAGCATACTGTATACGAATGGAAAAGGTACGAAAACCATACCAGACTCAGTTGGCCTTCGCATCTTCTCTCTAGCAGCTGTCATTGAGCAAAGGAAACATTAACCTAAGAGATTCTACACCAGGCAACAATAGGTATCCGTTTCAGCGAAAGGGCTATGGGAGTTCCATTACCTGAAGAGCCTTGTATGTGCAGCCTTTAGGCCCTCCCGAGAACGAGGCGAAGACAACAGGTACTGGCCGAACCTTCAGTTCCTGGATATCAAAGACGAATTCAGCAACGGGTCATGCTTGATTCCAACAAACAATGAGATGCATCAAGACAAGTTGAAAGATCAGTGTAGTGATGTGCAGTAGCCTAAACATCAGATGTAGCACTGACCTTAACGAGCTCTGTAAGAACCCCATCGGCGAGCACGGCAGCCTTGTCGGGGAAAAACCTGTGCAAACAAGCAGCTCAATCATATGAAGCAGAGTAAGTAGCAGTGGTGTCACAGGTTTACTAACAACTCATACGACAGAGCAAACCACACATCTCTCCCCAGATCTACTAAGTTCATCTAATCAAACTACATAAAATTGTTGATCAGAACCAGACACGCCTTTTGGATTACATAGGAAGCTACAAAACAAACATACACCTAAGCTTGCTTTGCTTCTATTACAAATCACTGGAACCAAACAGAAGTGACCAACTTCTTGAGTTAGTCCAATCGATTAAACGGCCTAGAAATTAAAGCATCCCAATCTCTGAGGATCCACTCGTGCCCAAGAACACTTGTAATTAAGCCAAAATAGAGTCTTTTTTCTTGCACGACCGCAGCGCATCGACCACCTAGTGATTCTTCCCTCTACCCCGACGATTAATCCCGAGAAAGAAATCGTCTAGACCTACTCACCCACCTCAAAAAACCATACAAAATTTAGGGTTTAAAAAATAGCATGCTAAAATCACACTACCGATCCACGGATCACACAACCATGGGGACATGCGACGACGACGACGACGACGAGAAAGAGAGAGACGTACAGGGCGAGGAAGTCGGAGTGGCAGACGAGGCACGCCCACCCGAGCGCCGCGTACAGCTCCACGTACGCCCGCACGTGCCGCTCCTGGCTCGACAGCCACGCGAACATCACCACCACGCCGCCCACCTCCCCGCCTCCTCCTCCGGCTCCGGCGCCGCCGCTCGGCCGCCGGCCTCCGCCCCAGTAGTGCCGCCCCCACATGCCGCCTCCGCCGAGGGACCACCGAAGGTTCTAGAAGTTTATGTACTACTTCTCCGCCTCCGCCTCCTCTTCTTGAAATGGGGGAAGGAGGCGTGCGTGCGTGCGTGCGGCGTTTGCTGGGGTATCTTTCTGGGGACGTGTGGCACCACCGCCTCCTGTTGCTCCCTTCCCTGATCGGCGGAGCAGCGGATGAGGGAGGGGAGGAGGCGAGGGCGGAGGATGGAGGGGAGGAGGCGGCGCGGAGAAACCGAGGGCAGACGCGGAGACGGGGGAGATCGGGTGAGAAGTGGGGAGGCGCGGGATTCGCGCGGGGGGCGGGGGTGGGCAGCTTACCGTTTCGCGAGGCATGTTCAATGATGTGCATGATCTAAATAATATTGACCTTAGGATCTTCAATGAGTAAGAGAAGAAGACTTGAGGAGAGATCCAGGCCATTCATTTGTATGAAGTTGGATTACTTTGGTACACAAATCTAGGTGGACTTAGATTAGGCATGACTGTGGGGGTGGTTAAGGGGGGTGGATTTAGCAAAGAAAATTTTGGTGAATTATAGAGTAGGGTAGATTGGCACACAAGATTACACATCGGGTGGGCAAAAAAAAAACACGCTTGCGACCGCGTCCGTCTACGCCCGCTACGGCTACGTGGCGAGTCCATCCGTTTTTGCTCTCGATTGCATTATTGTTCGCTTCATTGAGGACGGGATGACACGCATGGCGCGGCTTCGACTCGGCGTAGGTTTCGGGGGTAAAATGATCCGCCGCTGGGTCGATCGATCGTGTGGCGCCTTGCCTGCGCTGGGTCACGCCTTGTTCCGCATCATTTACATCCCATTTCCTTGTCCTTCACATCATACACATTTCTGGTGACTTCCAAGTAATCATCACATAAATTGATTTAGACTGCACGGGCGAATATTTTTTTTACAAAAAAGAATGTAATGACAATAACCGAGGGCTCGTTTGGATTGGAGGATTGGTACAACAAATGTTCAAGAATCTGTCCTGTTTGGAGCAAGATTTGTTCATTCCTAATAGGTTGCCAACCGTTGCATCCATCTCAACCACTACCAGTGTGGCACCTCAATTTTCTAGCTAATGACCAAAGTTGAACTCCCATCAAGTTGAGCGCGTTATTACATGGATTTTTCGCTGCGACTCTCCCGGGATTTGATGCCGTGACCGTGCATTAGCAGCGCTCCGCTAGAAAGAGACCATGCATGGGCTTGCACTGCAGGGACGACAAATGGCCGGCCGGGGCAGCAGGACAGGGAGTCCCAGGAACCACGGCACTACAGCAGGCCAACAGGCTAGCAGCTAGGAAGGAGAAAGCAACGATGCTACATTCTAGCAAGGGAAAAGCATGTACCGAACATTTCTGCCACTAATCTTAGAAAGGAGAAAGCAGTCGCTGCTAATGGAGATGGACGGATCGTGTTGCACCCAATAGAGAGGTGGGCTGGCTATTCCAGGAAGGAAACGATACCAAATTGTGCAGGTAAGTCGCTGGTTTATAGTTTTTGACTGTGGTTTATGGTTTTTGGGTTGTTTGTGTGAGAGATTACAGAGTAACTGAAACTCACGTGCGGTTTTTGCCGATATAAATGAAGTCGGTACAGTACGTACTACAATTAACTAATAGTCCATATTTTAAAAAGATATTCTGTTTAAAAACTAGTTACTGTAGAAAAGTCAAAAGCTGAAAAAAAAGGCCCTGGTCAATGACTACGCAGCTGTTCCTTCGTACGCGCAGCATTTCCGGACAAGATCAGAGAGGGAAAGCAAAGCACCATCCAAAAGCGCCAAGCAAGCTGAGGGGCTCTCTCTCAAGGTGCCCACGCAACGAAGGGGGCAATCAAGCAATGGCTCTTAATGTCCCCTTCGTAAGAGGATCTGTTAGTTTTGCAAGTGGTGGTCCTGGGAATGGAGGGGTTTTGCTCCGCACTCCTCCACGCTTGTTTCCTCCTTCACTTGCCAAGCAGCTTTTCGTGCTGTCCATGCAGACAGGCAGCTGTTGATCGATCCCATGCTACTATATGTGCTGCTCAGTTCTGTCACCGTCGCCATTGCCGTGCCGGTCCGTGTGACAATAATTAGGGTTTGGGTGCTGGGTTCCAAATGAATAGCTGAGGTTGATCGTTGGTCTTAATTACTGTACTCGAATTGTTCTCCACCTGAGTTGAATGTCCGAGAATCTCCAAATTAACCTAGGAAAATACCACTTGCACACTTCACTCGTGATAAAGAGTTACCATGCTGATCAGTCCCTGCACCCAATCAATCAATAACCACAGACACTTTATGATCTGTACAATTTTTCATAGAAGCATAAGAACTTTTTCTTTCTTTGAGAAAGTAGGCAGGCACTCCTGTAATTACAATCATCAGTGATTTCTTTTGTTGCTTTAAAGGTGGTGACAGAGACTCCACGAATTCATTAATTTAAAGGGAGGGAAAGTGACGTTGCCTTCTTCCCTTTAGATCTTCTAGAAATGGCGTTCGTCTTATGGGCCAACTCGAGCCTCGCAAGCCGGCTTGAGCTCGTTACGAGCTGAGCCGGCTCAGCTTGAGCTCGTAAATTTTCGAGCCGAGCCGAGCCTACTTCGTAGCTCGCAAAAAAAACAAGCCAAGCCCGAGCCACTCGTGAGCCTATTTAGCTCGTGTCTGCAATTGGCCCAGCCCACTAACTCCCTCCCTAAGTCTTTCGTCTCGTGTCTCTCCCGTGAAATCGTGATCTCGATCTGCCATTCCCAATATTCCCCTCTTGTTGTGGTTACAGACCAAACAGAGAGAGATGTGGTAGTGGAGAGTTGGGAGAAAAGTGATGACCTCTGGCCCTCCCTTTGGTATATATATATTCATATGGGCTGTACTTTTATAATGGTGCCTTTACATCGGTACCTCCCTGTCAGAGGTATTTAAGCCATTACATAAGTCCCATTTTGGGCTCTATAACCTTCTAACAGGCCTGTTGGGTTTAAGTGGGGGCCACCCCTACAACAGGAGGCTCTCACGGTGAAGGGCTTCACAGGGCCGAAGCCATGTTGCCGAGTCCTTTGACCCCCTCCGTCCCTGCGGCCTGTGAACTTCTCCGAACTTGCGGAGCCTTGGTGTGCAACGGGTCCCGGGGTCTGAGGCCATAGCCGAAGCCGATGCCTGGATTGGCAACTGAGGTAGACGCGTGAGCGCTCCATCCCCTTCCCTTCGAATGGGTGGCAGCGGAGCTGGCGCCTGGTCAAAGCAGGCGCGCGCGCTCTCCGTCCCCTCGAGTGGGTGGCAGCGGAGCTGGCGTCTGGTCGAAGTAGGCGCGCGCGCGCTCCGTTTCCTACCTTCCGAACGGGTGGCAGCGGAGCTGGCGCTTGGTCGAAGTAGGCGTGCGCGCGCTCCGTCCCCTACCCTTCGAACGGATGGCAGCGGAGCTGGCGCCTGGTCGAAGTAGGCGTGCGCGCGCTCCGTCCCCTTCCCTTCGAATGGGTGGCAGAGGAGATGGCGCCTGGTCGAAGTAGGCGCGCGCGCGCTCCGTCCCCTTCCCTTCGAATGGGTGGCAGCGGAGCTAACGCCTGGTCGAAGTAGGCGCGCGCGCTCCGTCCCCTTCCCTTCGAATGGGTGGCAGCGGAGCTAACGCCTGGTCGAAGTAGGCGCGCGCGCTCCGTCCCCTTCCCTTCGAATGGGTGGCCGCGGAGCTAACGTCTGGTCAAAGTAGGCGCGCGCGCGCTCCGTCTCTTTCCCTTCGAACGGGTGGCAGCGGAGCTGGCGCCTGGTCGAAGTAGGCGCGCGCGCTCCGTCCCCTATCCTTTGAACGGGTGGCAGCGGAGCTAACGCCTGGTCGAAGTAGGCGCGCGCGCGCTCCGTCCTATACCCTTCGAACGGGTGGCAGCGGAGCTGGCGCCTGGTCGAAGTAGGCGCGCGCGCGCTCCGTCCCCTTCCCTTCGAATGGGTGGTAGCGGAGCTGGCGCCTGGTCAAAGTAGGCGCGCGCGCTCTGTCCCCTTCCCTTCGAATGGGTGGCAGCGGAGCTAACGCCTGGTCAAAGTAGGTGCGCGCGCGCGCTCCGTCCCCTTCCCTTCGAATGGGTGGCAGCGGAGCTAACGCCTGGTCGAAGTAGGCGCGCGCGCGCTCCGTCCCCTAACCTTTGAACGGGTGGCAGCGGAGCTGGCGCCTGGTCGAAGTAGGCGCGCGATCCTCGAAGCCGAAGCCGGGACTGGAGCCTGTCGCGGTAGAGACTCAACGGTGTAGTCTGAGTTGAAACTTCGCACAGCGGACACCGCTGCGCCTGCGGTGATTGCAACCTCACGATCCGGTAATGCGCTGTAATGGTTCCTGGAATCGCGCCGGCCCCTGGCTTGCCAGGGCTAGGTTGTCATACCGTGCGACTCGCTCTGGCGTGCGGGGCACGCGGCGGCTTGTAACTGGTGCACGGTGGGATGTGAGCGGTTGCGTGATCACGGCTGCTCACCTCTTCCCTAGGGAAGGGGGACACGAGGCGAGCGAGGAATGGCGCGTCATGCGGCGTTTAGCCATATTCCGCCGCTCTGTCACTGCCGGTTGTCCTGCTTTGCTTCGAAGCTGTTGTGATCCCACGGTCTGGTAGTGCGCTTTTAATGGCGGCTGAAATCGTGCCAACGCTTGGCCTGTCAGAGGGCAGTCTGTCACGTCATGCAGCCTGCCTTCCCGTGGGTGGGGCACGCAGCGGAACGTATTCCTGCCATGGGCTTTGACCCCTCGGCCAAGGCTGTGACCCGCTAGCTGGCCTTTGCGTGAAGGGGCCATCTTCCGGGTGCGGTCCTGGCCCGAGTACTGGAAGCTACCTTACTGCATGCGAAGGTCGGGCCAAAGACCGGGGGTATTCCTACTGGGGCGGAGGCTCCGTCTTAGAGGCGCGTCGGGTCGTGTGCCCCAGTTATTTTGTGCGGGGGTTGCCACGCGGCGGGAGGCCACTGGAGCGTCGTGCACCGACGGTCCTCACTGCTGTGGCCGCGTCTGGCGCGTACCGTCACGACGCTTCGTGCTCGGTTATGGGGAATCATGCGGGACGGGCCTCTGTACGACTGCGGTCGCGTCCGGTGCGCGGACCGTCGCGACGCTTCGGCTGCCGCCTTCGGGGCGAGGTGGCTTGAAATAGCCCTCGTAACCGTGCCCCCGCAGTTCTACGCCCCCTTCTCGCTTGCATCGCCTTGTACACTCCCGTGGTATTCTCACCGCTGTATTCTTCCTTCTGTGAGAAGCGATGGCATCTGGTGACAAGCGTGGCCAGGCGGCTGATGCTTGCGGCATTCGCCGGCGGTCTTCACCGCTGGAGGTGAAATACTCGCTCAGCGAACGCGACCCGGCGGCGGTGGACAAGTGGTGGCTGGCGGCGGAGAACGAAGGCTCGTTTTCCGGCGAGTTGGGCCCCTCGCTCGTGACCGAGAAGACAATCCAAGCGCTGCTACACGCGGGGAAGTTGTCCGAGCGCCAGCGGTACGATTGCCCGCCGCAGACGAGACGGAACCGCTCCCCGAGAATTCGGAGGCGCTTGTGTTCGTCGCCTATTTTGACGCGGGGCTCCGCATTCCGGCGGCGGCGATCGTGGGCGACGTGCTGCGGACCTTCGGGCTGGAGCTGGCACAACTGACTCCGAACGCTGTGGCCCGGCTCACCGTGTACAGTTGGGCCTTGCGCTCGGGAGCGTGCTGGCCCAGTGCTTCGTTGTTTGCCTACCTGCACGAAGCACGGTGCCAGCCCAAGGAGCGGAAGGACGAGACGCTGTCGAACTTCGGCAGCGTCACCTTTATTCTTCGGTCATCTTGCAGCAAGCTCTTCCCCGCGAATTCGACTCACGGGAAGTGGGACGGGCCGGCCGATCGCGTTCAAGACTTCGCCCGGCCAAACGCTCGACGATGAGGACAGGCGGAGGGCCCGACGGCTCGCAGGCGTGGCCGCCCGCTTTAACATGTGCGACCTCGCCGAAGAGTACGCGATGTACGGCGTGGCGCCGCTCGCCCGTGACTGGCGCCTCGCCGCCGAGAAGCGTCGAGACGATAATGTTCTACCGTGGGTCTGCTCACTGCTGGCACCCTCCGATTCTCGTAAGCTTCGACCGTATCCCCCCCTTTGTTTACGCGGAGTGCGTTACATGTTAATCTTGTCTCCTGCTGTGCTTTAGAGATTCGCTTGGAGGATGTGGAGCGGGCCGCGCGGGTATTCCTCGGGCCGTATACCGGCAGGGAGCACGAGCAGCACGCGTCCGCTACTGCTGAGGCGGGGCTGGGGCGGATAAACCGCGTGTGCGAGGCCTTGGGCCTTGCCGTGCCGGACCGTGCTGAGCCGACCTCGCAACACCAAGACGACGGCGCAACGAGGACGAAGGCGCCGTCTCGCAAGAGGGCCCGGGGGGAGCGTCTGTCGTGCTTGGTATAGCAGCTGCCACTGTTGCTGCTAGTGCTCCCGATGGCGCGGCAGACGCAGAGTCAGATTCGGCGAGGTATGCCGACTCGGGCTTGGATGGCGCGGACGCCGGGGGCGAAGGGTCTTCGGGGGGTGCCCTGGACGGCGGGCTCGCCGCGGGCAGCCGGAGAGGGGAAGTCTCGTCACCCGCGGCGGTCGTCGGGACATAATCCATGCTGGCCGGCGGTGCTGAGGTGGAGCCTTCGGTCGTGGCCGCTATGATGCTGGAGACGCCCTCTGCGGGGACGCATGGAGCTGGGTCTTCGCCGACAGCCGCGGCCGAAACCGGGGTGCCTTCCGCAAAGGTTGGCACGGTGGGGTCTTCGCCCACGGGTGCTGTAGTCGCGGGGGCCTCTCCGGCAGCGGCTACTGGGGCGGTGTCGTCGCCACTTGCTCCGGCTAAGCGGCCGTGTCTGCGGCCGGAGCTCCACCGGACGTCGAGGGGGTTCACCGTGGCGACAGGCATCGGGAGCTTGTGGGACTCCGATGCATATGCCGAAGTCCCTGCGGCGCCCCCCCTCTGCCCCTCAGGCCACGCCGTCCGCCGCGCAGAGTCCTGGTGTATTCTTCGTTGTGCCTTGCGGTGCTCACCTGCATCCCTGCTTGCAGCGTCGCTTATTTCGGAGGAGGAGCCCTTGGCGGAACATGGGGGTCGTCGTGCCGGCGGGGTGATCACCGCGCGCCCGAGCCCAGCGGACTTCGTG
Source organism: Dendrocalamus latiflorus (assembly GCA_017311315.1). Taxonomy (NCBI): domain Eukaryota; kingdom Viridiplantae; phylum Streptophyta; class Magnoliopsida; order Poales; family Poaceae; genus Dendrocalamus; species Dendrocalamus latiflorus. The sequence goes on along the minus strand of CM029666.1, from coordinate 41,506,700 downwards.
CCTCCGTCGGAGACGCTGAGGGCGTGGCGCGGGATCGTGGATGACGCGGCTGCCAGCGTCGGCCAGCAAGCGCTGCAGACCTACGGGGTGGGGCGTCTCGGGGACGCCTTAGAGGTGTCGGGGGTGAGGGTAAGCACTTATATGACAATGCCTGGCCATGTTGAACTTGCTAAGCCTTTCAGTTCTGCAGACACTTGTGCTGGGGCAGGCCTTGCAGGCGGCCTATGTTCGTGCCCAAAGGGCGCTTGAGGATAGGCTGCGGGTCGCCGAGGAGGAGCTACGCGAAGCCTCAGGGGCCCGCTCTGCCCAGGATGCCCGCATCCGCCAGCTGAAAGCGGAGTGCGCTGAGGTGAAGGCGCACGCCGAGGGACTTGTCGTGTCGGCGCGGGAGTCGGCCGCGGAGGCAGCGCGGCAGGGGTTCGCGGCGGATCGGGACGGCCTTCTGCAACAGGTCGCCTCGCTAGAGAAGGAAAAAGGCGAGCTTGTTTTAACTCTAGCGGAGCGTGACCGGACGCTTGGCGAAGCTTCAATAATTGCATGGGATGTCATGCAAGCGCTGGAAAGCCATCTCCGAGGGCTTGTGGCTAAAGTGCCGGACCGCGCCTTTGGCCCGGAGGAGCTGTCTCGGACCCTTCGCTGGATCGGAGATGCCGCCGACATTGCGCGCGGCGCCGCGATGACCTTCGGCAACCACTGTGCTTACGCAGCGTCGTGCATGGTGTGTGTGCTCCTACGGCACCGCGGTTGCACGCACGTCGCCGGACTGGAGGACCCCCAGCTGGAGATGCCCGGCGGGGCCGGAGTAATGTCCGGTGCCGTCCGCGCCGTTCGTCGCGCCGTCAAGTACTTCCACGAGTGGATCTGGGATTACGTCGGGGAGGCCGCCGCGCGGGTCGAGCTCCGGAAGTCACTCTACGGGGAGGGGAGCCTCGGCCAATTTCTGGACGAGGTCCCGCGGCGCGACGAGGGTGGCGCTGAGGCCTCCGAAGGCGCCGGAAACTCGCAGGTGTGACGCCGAAGTGGCCAGGTGTAGGCGTGCGTTGCAATGTCCCCCGCTTTTCTTGTGAATGATGTACGCGCTTGCTTTACAAATTCTGACTATTTCACCTGTGTCCCAGGCAGCTTCCTTGCTGGGGCCGACTACTTGCGTCCGACCTTGCGACCCGGCAGCGCCTTCGACGCTGGCGAAGGGCCGAGGAGTCACTGAACTTTTGGGCGGGCCGATCTTCTTCTGGCGAAGCCCCGGCCTTAGCGTGTGCTAAGGACAAGCCTGCCGAATAATTGCTTAGAGTGGCAGAGATGTTGGCGGGCCTCTGTACTTTGTAAGACTTTTCCGATATATAGACCTCCTGGCGATTAGGATATGCGCTGCATGCTGTGCTTCTGGCAGTCATGTTGTGCGGGGACGATATCCCCACGTTCAAAGTGCGCTGTTGGTGGAATAGTCGTGCGAGCGCTGCCTCCTGCCCGTAGAACGGGTGGCCTAGTCGAAGTAGACGTGTAATCACTCCTGGGGCCTTGTTCCTCGGAGGATGCGTGGCGCGTGCGGAGGCAAACCTCCGCAGTACAACTTGTTTAAAGTCCGTAGACTAGCGCGTGCGTAGGCGGACCTCCGCACTACGATTTGTTTAAAGTCCGTAGACTGGCGCGTGCGGAGGCGGACCTTCGCACTACGACCTGTTTAAAGTCCGTAGACTGGCATGTGCGGAGGCGGACCTCCGCACTACGACCTGTTTAAAGTCCGTAGACTAGCGCGTGCGGAGGCGGGCCTCCGCACTACGACTTGTTTAAAGTCCCTAGACTAGCGCGTGCGGAGGCGGACCTTCGCACCACGGCCTGTTTAAAGTCCGTAGACTAGCGCATGGGGAGGCGGACCTCCGCACTACGACTTGTTTAAAGTCCGTAGACTAGCGCGTGCGGAGGCGGACCTCCGCACTACGACTTGTTTAAAGTCCGTAGACTGGCACGTGCGGAGGCGGACCTTTGCACCACGGCCTGTTTAAAGTCCGTAGACTAGGGCGTGCGGAGGCGGACGTCCGCACTACGACTTTAGACTGGCGCGTGCGGAGGCACGCTCCGTCCCCCTACCCTCCAAAGTGGGGGTAGCCTCTGGTGTACCTCGTACTCCGCGCGCACGCCCTTGCTGGGACCAGCCTCTGGCGCGCTACGTCGCTACTTCTTGAAGCTCTCGGAATTGGGTTTCCATAGCGCGCCTTGCGTACATCTCCCGCGGTGCGCGAAGACGAGCCACGACGCTCTGAGGGGGTGCGCGGTTGACAGCCGCGCAAGGTTCGCGCCGCGTTTGTGTTTTGCCGAGCGCGCAGGGACAGCATCCGTGTCTTATTTATACTCCGTAGACTGCGTGCAGAGGCGTCCCCCCACACGTCTTTGTTTATACTCATGCGCGTGTCTTCGACGGAGAGTGCACACGCGAACGTGCGTCTTCGTTTATACTCATACCCGTATCTTTGACGGAGAGTGCACACGCGAACGTGCGTCTTTGGTTTATACTCATACCCATACCCATGGCTACGGAGAGTGCACACGCGTACGTGCGTCTTTGGTTTATACTCATACCCGTGTCTTTGACGGAGAGTGCACACGCGTACGTGCGTCTTTGGTTTATACTCATACCCGTACCCCTGGCTACGGAGAGTGCACACGCGTACGTGCGTCTTTGGTTTATACTCATACCCGTGTCTTTGACGGAGAGTGCACACGCGTACGTGCGTCTTTGGTTTATACTCATACCCATACCCCTGGCTACGGAGAGTGCACACGCGTACGTGCGTCTTTGGTTTATACTCATACCCGTACCCCTGGCTACGGAGAGTGCACACGCATACGTGAGTCTTTGGTTTATACTCATACCCGTGTCTTTGACGGAGAGTGCACACGCGTACGTGCGTCTTTGGTTTATACTCATACCCGTACCCCTGGCTACGGAGAGTGCACACGCGTACGTGCGTCTTTGGTTTATACTCATACCCGTGTCTTTGACGGAGAGTGCACACGCGTACGTGCGTCTTTGGTTTATACTCATACCCGTACCCCTGGCTACGGAGAGTGCACACGTGTACGTGGGTCTTTCGTTTATACTCATACCCGTGTCTTTGACGGAGAGTGCACACACGTACGTGCGTCTTTGGTTTATACTCATACCCGTACCCCTGGCTACGGAGAGTGCACACGCGTACGTGCGTCTTTGGTTTATACTCATACCCGTACCCCTGGCTACAGAGAGTGCACACGCGTACGTGCGTCTTTGGTTATACTCATACCCGTACCCCTGGCTACGGAGAGTGCACACGTGTACGTGCGTCTTTGGTTTATACTCCGGGAGCACGCGCGTAGGCGAGGCCTCCGCGCGCTCTCGCCACGTATTCTTGCATAATGATAAGAGGTTGGCGACAAACGGAACTTTATTACATTCCCGTTTGCGCGGGTGAGCGATTACATAGGGCGGAGGTACTAACCACTTGTCTTTGGCGCGACCGAAGCCTCTAGTAGTTGTACTATCTGTAGGGCTTGCCGAGCCGTCCTCGGATGACATCGTGGGTCCCCACGCTGCGATGCCGATTCTAAGCGTGCCGTTGAGCATCGCGACGGGGATATCTGGTGCCATGCTCGATGTGCCGGGCCATATCCTGGTCGCCACGGACGGTAATGATGGCCCGCGGCCCCGGGAGCTTCATGCATAAATAGCCGTGATGTGGCATCGCTCCGAAGGAGTTGAGGATTGGACGCCCCAGTATGGTATTGTAGGGGTATAGGAGATCGACGACATCGAATGTGGCATCTTCGACCCTTTCATTGTCGTCCTAGCCGAAGGAGACCTGAAGGCATATTTGGCCGAGCGCCCGTAGAGGTTGTCCTCCGAAGCCTTGCAGCGGGATTCCCGATGGGCCGAGGCGGCTTCGGGGGATCCCCATCTGGTCGAAGGCTGCCGCGAACAGGATGTTCGCGGAGCTGCCGCCGTCAACTAGGGCACATCCCACGTCGCATCCCGCTATAACGACCCGGACGACCAGGGGGTCCTGGTGAAGAAGTTCCACGCCTTGGGCATCGGCGGGTGTGAACGTGACCTTGTGCTGTGCCCAGTCCGGCGGTGTCTGCGCTGGGTATGCCGCTACGTGGTGTAGCCTCCGGACGTAGGCCTTCCGCTGCCGTGCCGAGGCGAACTCCAGCGAGGAGCCTCCGGAGATGACATTGATCACCCTGCAGTGGGCTGCCTCCGGAGCCTGCAGCTGCACGAGGCCCTCCCGAGGCTGCTGCACATGGGCCTGAATCCGCAGAGGGCCCTCATGGGGCTACGTCCCTTGTGCCTGAATGTGCATGGGGGCTTCGTATGGGTGCTGGACGTGGGCCACCATAGGCGGGCGTGCCTCCGGGTTCCTATCCCTGGCGACGCTTTGGCGGAGCGCCGCGATGGAGGTGCACGCGCGCGTGTCTTGGGTGCCGCGACCGTGGACTTCGCACCACAGCCCATGGTGCTGGTCGTCGTAATCGCCGCGGCCTTTATCATCGCGGCCCCGGCCACGGCCGCGTCCCCGGCCTCGGCGCCCCCGACCGCCCCGACCAGCCGAAGCGTTTTTTTCGGAGCCGCCTTCGATGTCGAAGACATACCGGCCTCGCCGCAACTTCTGCTGGCCGCGCTTGGGCCTATCGGACGGCTCCTTGTGCGGGGCGTCCTTGCGCTCGGGCTCGTCCTTGGACGACTCCTGCTTGCGTTTTCCCTTCGAAGAACCGTCCTTTGGCGGATCTTCAGTTTTCGCCGATCCACCGGCCTGGTTGGTGTCAGTGTCGTCACCTTGTCTTCGCCGTGCATCCTCTTCTGCCCTGGCGTATTCCTCCATTTTGTCGAAGAGCTTTGTCACTGTCTTGATTGGCTTCCGTGCGTTGTACTCGACCATCGGGCCCGGGCGAAGGCCATGTATGGCTGCATTGACAACGGTGGTTTCGTTAACATCTTTGACTTGGCAGCGTATCTTCGCGAAGCATTTGAAGTAGTCCCGGAGATTCTCCGAGGGTTTCTGCTTTACGGCGAAGAGCTGGTCCGCGTCGACCCGCTCAACATAGTTTCCTTGAAAGTTGTTGAGAAGGCGGTCACAGATCTGCTCCCATGCGTAGATGGAGTTTGGCTCTATGGTAAAAAACCAGGAAAGCACCAATCCTTGCAATGCGAGGGGGAGCCCCTTCGCCTTTGTGGTGTCGTCTCCACCCGCAGCCTCGATTGCGGTTTCGTACACGCGTACGAACTCGCGGGGGTTCGTATCGCCTTTGTATGGCTCGATGACACTGGGGAATTTGAAGTCTTCAGGCCACGCCGCCTGCTGTAGTCCTGCCGAAAGCGGGGACTCTGGATCGACGCGTCGCAGCGGCACGCGGCTGGATGTGGGGACGTCGCGGCTGTCTGCCCTTTCCGGCGTGGGCTCTGGCGTGACCACTGGCGCGCCCTGCTGGCTCCGAGCCTCTTGCATGTCTTGGATAGCCCCGCGAAGATCCCCTAGCTCCCGCTGGAACGCGTTTAGGGCCGCCAGCAGGGCGCTTTCCACCGCTGGTGCGGGCGGGGCCGCCGGCGCGCCCAGCGGACGAGTCGGCGCGGGTATGATCGCCTCGCGAGCTCCCGAGCTATCGGTCGCTCCGTTGTGGCTATCTCCAACCACCCGGTCCGCCTACCGGCGAGCGTTGCGGCGAGGCCAGCGGGGTTGGTCGCTGTAGTGGCGGTGGCGGGGTCGGTCGTCGCAGCGCCGGTGGCGGGGTTGGTTGTCGCAGCGAGCGTCGACGTCCGCGACCACCGCGCCCGCGACAGCCGATGCCGAAGCCCTGGTACCCACGCGACGCTCCGACCCAGCCGCCTTCTTCCCCTTCGCCGCCGTCGACGAAGCTTTTTTCGGTGCCATCCTTCTTCGGATTTCAGGCTTGCTCCTGTCCTCCCCACGGACGGCGCCAACTGTTGTGGTTACAGACCAAACAGAGAGAGATGTGGTAGTAGAGAGTTGGGAGAAAAGTGATGACCTCTGGCCCTCCCCTTGGTATATATATTCATATGGGCTGTACTTTTACAATGGTGCCCTTACATCGGTACCTCCCTGTCAGGGGTATTTAAACCATTACATATGTCTCATTTTGGGCTCTATAACCTTTTAGCAGGCCTGCTGGGTTTAAGTGGGGGCCACCCCTACAACACCTCTCATTCCATCCCAATGGCTGACACCGACGCCAACGCCCCTCCCTCGCCACCCCCGCCCACAATGCAGTCCAATGCCTCCACACCCGACCACCCCCACCCTCGTCTCCGCCTATCTATACCCGACCTCCGACGACACCCCCGCCTCCGCGGACCCCGATACCCCCTTCTCCGACACCAATGCTTCCGCCATCACCTCCTCTGACACCGCCATGGATGCCCCCCATAAGGGCAAGAAGAAGGCCAAGCAGCCGGCCCACGCCCCCACCGGTGCCAACGGTGTAGGCTTTGGCTTCGGGCAGCCCTTCTCTCCTCTCCCACCGCCGCCGCCACCATCCAGCGCGAGGGCCTCTCTCTCCACCAAGTCGCCGCCTCCTTCGAGCATCAGCCATGGTGGAGCAAGTCAGTCGCCTCTCTTCTTCCACTGCATGCGCCCTCCGTTGCGATCGTCTTGGAGACGTTCGGACTGCTCTGAACGTTTGTTCATTTTGCGGTGTTCGATCAGTTTTGGATGGTCGATGGCGACATTAATGTTCGAACCAGGTCGAACGATCCTACCGTTGGATTGGCTGAAGACGCTTGCAACCGTTCGATTGACTTGGAGGTACGGTTGCGGATGAGTTGATCCCCTAACCTAACCCTAACCCTTCGGCCACCATGCCCAAATTCCCATTCCTAAATTCTCGATCTGCATTCGGCCGATCCCCTTCCACCGCGCCGCCAACCACGCCGCTTGCCCCTCCCATCGTGCGGCCCGTCCCTCCCACCTTGCCGCCACACCCCGTCCTCCCCTGGCCACGTGCACTCCCCGTCGGCCCATCCCCCTAGGCCCTGACCTTGTCCCTGTGCTATCCCCCCTCAGGCTCATTGTGCTTCCCCTACTCCTCCGTTCAATTCCCATGCCATGGATCGCCAACGGAGCATGGAGTCTTGTGCACGAGAGAAGAAGTTGGCTGACTCCAAGGTCTCCGGCTCTACACCAGCAGGCAAGCATGTAGCCGGTTGACACCTCATCGGCTCCTAGCCGCCTCCTGAACTCGGCAAACCGGCAGACTCGGTGAGGTGTTTTTTTAATTTTTTGTTGATGTTTTATAGTGTAATGTCTCTCATTTTTATAAATGATTTTGTAGTGTAACATATCATAGCTATTTATGACTTGCTTCGTATGTAATCCTCATAAGGGAATTTAATTTGGGAGAACTGTTTATGACACAATGTATGAACTGTGTCTGTGTTGTGTGATTGTTTTGTAATGCTCTGAAATAATGTATGAACTGGTAGTAATAATATGGCAATTGTCCAGGACATTACAGAACTATTTTTGTAATCTGAATAGCTCATTTTAGTATTAACTATTTTTGTGAATGATTTTTCTCTCATGTATTCATATGTTTGTAAGTCATAATTCATATGTATTCAATTACTATACTGTGTTGCTGTGCTGTGTTGAAACTATACAAATTAAAACGAGTCAAACTCTGTGTTGAATTGTGCGGCTCGTGAAAGAAACAAACCAAACCAAGCCGGGTTTTTAGCTTGTTTCTTAAACGAGCTGAGCCACAGCTTCGAGCGAGCTCGGCCGAGCCTGGCTTGAGCCGACTTGGCTCGTCTTGTTTCCACCCCTAGCCCTTTGATCAGCCCCATCCTCATGTGCTACAACAGTGGCGGATTCAGGATTTTTAGGATGGATGTTCGGACTTCAGAGTTAAGTTGCTCGAATATGTCGATATCGTAACACACCATTTCCCCCAAAACACTGATACAATTTTACATGTATATAGATATAATAAATACATAAATTATAGAAATTAATGATTTTTATGAGGAAATGGATGACATAAGGTGAGAATGATGACATGAATTAAACAACAAATTATAGAGATTAATGACAGTTATATATCTTATTGATCCTGCCTTTTTTTTGCCCTTTTTCCCATCAGCAAGAACCATCCACCTAAGAGGAAATTGTAGGTTCCTTCCATGGAGCGAAGCATAGTAAAAATTAGCATGTAAACAAATGGAGTGGGTTGAAATCAATTGAAGGTACAAATATAAAATATTTTGTCTAATTATTAGTATATATGTATAATATAACTACTAAATATTAAATATTACACGAAAAAATTTAGGTGTTCAGCTGAACACCTAACCATATTGGATCCGTCCATGTCTATAGGCGCACACATACACCACACCATGCATCTCTGGAAGCTGCATGTCACTCCTGGCAACCAGAAGCAGGGGCTCCACCAAATTTAGGAACTCAATTTCAGGAATTGCGAATTAAGCTATGTGGATTATCTAACTGTTTGCACGAATTGAATGGGAATTTTATTTTACCAAAAAATAGGGAATAATTTATAATATACCATTCGAAAGAATAACGTAGTCTGGAATGCCACTCCTAAGAATGACTACCCTAAACTATATACTACTCTAAAAAAAGATTAGATTAAGCATATAACATTTTCTTATATTTTATTTAAATTGAAGCCTTTTCACCATTTTAGCTATGGAAAAAGACTGTTTTGCCCATGCATGTCATATTTTCATGGTTCCGAGAGCGCAATGGTAGTGAGTGGAGTAAAGAAACTGTTTTAAGAAACATGATGTTTGTATTAGTTTTTAATTTTTTAAATAGAAGTTAAAAATAGCAGCCACCACGATAGGACCTTAGTATACAATAGATGATTAGAGCAACTCCAGCAGAGCCCCTACTTGAGCCCTCAAAACTCAAATTTGAGGGCTTGAGCCAAAAAACGAGCTCCAGCAGAGCCCCTACTAGAGCCCTCAAATTTGAGGAGGCCCTCAAATCACCCTCCCACCCCTCATTTCTAGGGGCCCCCTACTCCAGCCCTCATTTTTCAGCTTTCCTCGTTTTTTGTGGAACATTTGTGCTTTCAATTTAAATTCGGAACAAATTTGAATTTAAATTTGAATATTCGTATTTGAATTCATATTTGAATTCGGAACAAATTTGAATTTAAATTTGAATGTTATGTGATGAACTTTGTGCTTTCAATTTAAATTCGAAACAAATTTGAATTTAAATTTGAATATTCGTATTTGAATTCGGAACAAATTTGAATTTAAATTTGAATGTTATGTGATGAACTTTGTGCTTTCAATTTAAATTCGGAACAAATTTGAATATTCGTATTTGAATTCGGAACAAATTTGAATTTAAATTTGGATGTTATGTGATGAACTTTGTGCTTTCAATTTAAATTCGGAACAAATTTGAATTTAAATTTGAATATTCGTATTTGAATTCATATTTGTGCTTTCAATTTAAATTCGGAATAAATTTGAATATTTGTATTTGAATTCGAAACAAATTTGAATGTTATGTGATGAACTTTGTGCTTTCAATTTAAATTCGGAATAAATTTGAATTTAAATTTGAATATTCGTATTTGAATTCATATATTTAAATATTGTCCCTCATTGTGAAATCATAAATATTTTATTATGTATTGTGCTTTTGTCCCATACATATGCATATAGTGTGTGAGGAAATAGAGGGAATTGAGAAGTAGGGGCCCTGTTTTGAGGGCTCCTGCTGGAGTGCAACCCAGAAAACAGGGCCCTCAAAAGTAGAGGGAGCCCTCAAATGAAAAGTAGGGGCCCTGTTTTGAGGGCTACTGAGTTGCTCTTAGACGTGCGTCAACGATGGAGTAAAAAAAAGGGGGAAAGGCAAATGGTGCAAAATAGACGGGCTAGGAAGATTTGAGCTTAGTCTGTCTAGATGGGTCACATGGTGTCAAGCAATAGCCACACTCAGCCCAATTTGTACTGACCGGGCCTCCTTAACAGGTCGGCCGCGCGGTCTCGTTACCGAACGCTAGAACAGAGGGCGATGCAATTTTTTTGAGCAGAGATTCAAAGAGTACGGGTTCTTTGTTTTATTATCTTTTCAACTGTCCTGTAAGTTTAAGTTTTTTAAAATTATTATTTATTAAATTAACAAGTCATAGTCTAAAAAAGAATGATAAAAGAAATGGCTTATATATTTGGGCTCCGCTCGGTTGGGCTGAAAAGCTACGACGTATTGCTGAAATTGCACTGTAGCGGCTGAAATTTTATTGTAGCTGAAGGTGGCTAATTTGATGTAATTAAATCTAAAAAATTTAAAAATAGAAAATTATGCTAGCTCAACACGGACAACGCAAACGAATACAAGAAAAAAAGAACTGGCAAAAAAGCTTAAAAAAGCCAAAAGTTCAAAAAAGACAAAATTTATGAATAGTAAAAAATAAACCAGAAATTAGAAGCTGAAATGAGCAGAGCCTTAGAAGCGGCGGGAGGTGGGGGTATCATATCTTCTTTCCTCCTGACTATCCGCTCTCTTCACCCCTTTCGATCCCAAATTCCACGCATATCTACTCAATCGGCTCTTGTATGCATATACTGAAAGCCTTCTATTATCAATCTCAGTGTGGACCTTTGGCGGCAATATTGCCATCTAAATATCTAAAACACAATCACCGGCGTGTGACTTCAAGCTTGAAATGATACTATGATATGATAAGAATGCGAGGTGAAGCAATTACCGTTTTCTTGCATAGATCCCGCAACATCCTATGTTTTTTTAGATAAAGGATAGAAATATCCGGCTTCATCTATCAACCGATAGAATCAGGCCAATTATTACAAAAGGTAGCCCAAAGGCTGGCCCAAAAGCTGGAAAAGGTTCCAACTTTACAGCAAAACACATGGAGAAATAAAACGCAAGTAAAGTTTTGACTAAGAAAGGCCAATAAATCTTGTTGATAACCATCCATTGGAACCGAAGAGTTGCAAAGCTGACGACTCAAGATGTTGCCCAGCTAAGACCAAGCGATCCCGTAGATCATCACGTCGCTGCAACTTTGCCCACTGTCGGAGCCAGTGAGTTCCCCTGAATAGTACCTGCAAAAAAGATTTTGGTCTACATTTGTCAAAAACCACCTCGTTTCTTGTTATCCAAACTGCCCAACACAGTGCCGATGCTGCTGTCAATAACAATGCGTTTTGTTTCTTATTACCCTTCTTTGACCACCCATTAAAAAGGTCATCTATACTATGTGGAGGTGTTAGTCCGAACAGTAAATGTACCGCTCGCCACAAAAACTTAGCATAGAAACAGTCCAGAAAAAGGTGATGAATAGTTTCTAGAGAATGACAGAAGCAGCACTTCGTGTCACCGTTCCAGTTCCGCCTAACTAGGTTATCCTTAGTTAAAGTCACCCCCTTTTTAAGGTACCACATAAATATTTTTATTTTTGAAGGAACCTTAATTTGCCAAATATCTTGTGACACTCGCACTCCATTGTTAATTAACGCAGCATACATGGATTTAACAGAGAAAATTCCTGATGAATGTAACGCCCACACAAAAACATCCCTTTCTTCACATAAGTTTACATCCTGTAAAGAGGCAACAATTCTGTGCCAATCCCTTAGGTTTGTGCCCACTAAATTACGGCGGAATGAAATATTTAGTGGGGATGAACTAAGTATTTGTGCCACAGTGTCTTGTTTCCTTCTTACGATATTGAACAACGATGGAAATCTATCTTTTAGTGGTTTGCTCTCCAACCAAGTGTCAAACCAGAATCGGATTTGCGACCCGTCTTTCACTTTGAAGGAACCAAAACCCATGAAGGTGTCTTTTACATTCATCAAGCTTTTCCAAAATTGAGAATCTGTTGGTTTTTTAACGCAGCTCCCTAGTGGCTTATCTTTTATGTATTTATTCCGCAAAAGTTCCTGCCACATGCCATCCTCATTTAACAATTTAAATAGCCATTTACTCAACAAGCATTTGTTCTGAATGTCCAAATTTTGTATGCCTAAACCACCTTGTATTTTCGGTTGGCACAAGATTTCCCATTTGGCTAGTCTATATTTTCTCTTGTGTTGATCGTTTTGCCAATAAAATCTTGATCTAAAACAATTGATTTTGTCTAACACTCCCCGTGGGATCTCAAAAAAAGACATCATAAACATCGGTAAACTAGAGAGCACCGAGTTTATTAAGACCAATCGACCCCCAACCGAAAGCATTTTGCCTTTCCACCCGCTGAGCCGCTTTTCAATTCGGTTCTCAATCATTTGCCAATCTGTATTGGTTAATTTCCTAGTATTCATTGGTAAGCCAAGATAGCGAAATGGGTACTTCCCCACCTTACAACCAAACAACTGCGAATAGTACACTACCTGATCTTGTGCTTTCCCAAAACAAAAGATCTCACTTTTATGAAAGTTTATTTTGAGCCCTGATAGTTGTTCAAAAGTACTAAGTATTAGTTTCATATTTATCGCTTTCTCAACATCATGACTCATAAAAATCACCGTGTCATCCGCATACTGGAGAATGGATAATCCATCTGGAATAAGATGAGGAATAACCCCTTCAACTCGCCCTGCTTCCTTGGCTCTAGCAATCAGTATGGCCAGCATGTCCGCCACTATATTAAATAGTATGGGCGACATTGGGTCACCCTGCCTTAAGCCTTTTCTTGTTTGGAAGTATGAACCTAGTTGGTCATTAACCTTAATATTAACATTTCCTCCTTGCGTGAACTTCTCCACCCATCTACACCATTTTTGTGAAAATCCTTTCATCCTTAGTGTTTGTTGTAAAAAAACTCCATTTTACCTTGTCGTATGCTTTTTCGAAATCAATTTTGAAAATAACCCCATCCTGCTTCTTCGAGTGAAGTTCATGTATCGTCTCATGGAGTATTACCGCACCCTCCATGATATTTCTGCCAGGAAGAAAGGCTGTTTGTGTTGGTCTAATAATCTTCTGGGCTACGGTAGATAATCTATTAGTTGCCACCTTGGTGAAGATTTTAAAGGAGACATTCAACAGACAAATTGGTCTGTATTGTTGAATCACTTTCGCTATGAACAGACATTGTTTTTGGACATCCTATGTACATGCTTTCTACATTGTTTTTGGACAGATCAGGAACAACAGGTTACACTGCTCAGTAAAGCCCATACAGCATCAAGTAAACTTCCACCAGATTCGAGCTATGAACAGACATATTTACATATGGCCAGCCAAGCAGATGCAATTGCCGAAAACACAAACCACAGGAATTAACAAACTGACAAACCATAGGAAATGACACAAAGCTAAGAGTAACGGTAGTGTATTTTTTGCAACATGAGGGTTCCTAGTTTGACAGAACATAGGATAGGTACACACCAAACAGAAAAAAATAAACAACTCACTAGCTGATGAAAACAACAATAGCCCACGGATTAAGGGCACAATATAGAAAACCTCCTTTTAGGTAGCCGCTGAAACTAGATAAGCCTGGAATATTCAAGGTACAAAGAGGCCTCTCTAGCCTTATGCATTCACACAGCAGCAGCCTCAGCGCCCTTCTCAGCCTCTGCATCCGCGTCTGCAGTAGTTGCACTGGCCTCTGCCTCTGCAGCAGCAGCATCCATTTCCTGTGCGGTAGCATCAACATCCTCTGAGAGAGGACGCACTTGCTCCTCCTCGGGCAGCGGTTCCTCAACGTAGTCATTCTCAAAGGCATCACCTGGCACTTCATAGATCCGCACCTGCGGCTTCAGTGGATCCTTCACGAGGACATACTTGCCCTCCCCAAGCTTCATGCAGACATCGACAATCGACTTTACAATACCCCACATATTTGCCGTGTTGAGATTGATCTGCGCAGCAAAATCCCTTGGTTTGTACCCTATCACACTGAGTATGGAATGATTGTAAACGCGACACATAACCCAATTTCATCATGTCTGCACCAGCGAGCAATGCCTGGGCAGTCCAGCGTGCAAGCTTGTTAGCGTTGTTCTTGAGCTCCGTTGCAAGCACAGCTCCCCTCTGGGTCTCGAGCTTCTGCCTCCAGTCAACACCAGTAATCTTGGGATCAAACTCGTTAAGGGCATTGAGTGTAAGGAACTGGCGGTCACCACGTGGATCAACGTTCACAGCATGAACCTCACAGCGAGCAACCAGGCTGGTCTCATCATCGAGCTTCCAGCGGCGGTAGCGGTAAGCAACAGAAGCAGCCTCCTCCCCTTCAGTGGCAAACGGATTAGGCTCATCAAAGCTGACCTTCTTACCGTTGCGGAGTAGCACCTGCTGCGAGAAGTTCTGGTTGATGTAGGTGGCCTCGACAGCGAGAGAGTGGGCGGAGTTGATGTCTTCCTTGGCCTCAGGAAGTGGCTCCTGGGCGGTTTCGTTGACGGTGAGCAGGTCAAGCTGGGAGCCATCGCGTTTGTCAAAGAATAGCTTGTTGCCGACTCGCTGCATGACAATGTCCCAGGACTGGACACTGCGGGGCGCACACACGAGCGCTGCAAGGATGGTGTCGGTGGCGAAGACTGTGGCCTTGTCATTCTCGGCGAGGCGGCGAATGACGGGGTCGTCCGTGGTGGTGACCTTGAAGAAGTTGCGCGACTTGAAGCGCTCGAGGCGGCGCTCCGCCTTGGAGCTGACACGGTCGTAGGCGCGGTCGTAGTACTCGACGGCGCCGCAGACGACGAGGTCCTCGGGCTGGTCAGCGACGGAGAAGGAGAGCTTGGAGAAGGAGGAGAAGGGGATCTGCTCCTTCATCGTCCACTCGGGCTGGACGTCCACGGACGGTTTCGCCGAGGAGGAGGCGCTGCCGCGGTTGTAGTGGTGATGGCGCGAGCGGTGGTGCTGGTGGTAGTGGCGGTCGCGGCGGGCACGCTCCTTCTCGGCCTCGCGGCGGCGCGCCTCGACCTCCTCGTCGCGGCGCTGCGGGAGCTGGGGCCGCTGCTGGAAGCGCCACCTGGGGCCGAACCGCGGGTGGCGTGGCGGCGGCTTGCCGTCGACGAGGCGGAAGGAAGCGTCGTCCGCGGAGGCGAGCGCGGCTGAGTCCTCGAGCCCCGCGAAGTCGAAGACGGCGTCGCGGGAGGCGAAAGCGGCGGGGTTAGGGGGGTTGCGGGTCCAGTATGTCACGTAAAAATTAAAATTCTTAAAAATCAAAACAAAACAGGTGACTATGGTTTACCGAAAACGCTATGATGGCTCCGTTTCAAACGTATGTACTGGCAGAAATTTCTACAGAAAATAGTTCAATTTTTCTATGATTCGAGAAAAAAAGTTCCAGTGCAAACGGGACTTGTATATCCGGAATTTGAAACTGAACCTGCATGAGATGATGAGAGAAGCTCGCGCATAGAAACTTAGCATAGCAGAGGACTGCATAATGCCAACTGTACGTCAAAAATGTAGGATTGCTGTCACAGGCTTAAAACTGCTCGTATTTGAAACATTTCTCATTCTCGATTACCATAGTAAATTTCCATTCGAAGGGAGTGGAATCTGAAGTTTCATTTGTTCGCTTACACATCCAGTACAATTGTACAAACAATGTCGCCATCATCAAATGTTCATTCCTCTGTAACACCCCAGTCTTCTCCGAGTCCAGGATGCTACGACTGCGTCGCTGCTAATAAAAATTTTGGTAACACTTCTCCTATTTATACTACTACCAACATAGAGCCATCAACACATATATGTAATCATTGCAGTAAGACTACGGATTTCATATTGCAAATAAACATAACATAAACAGAATTTTGCGCTCCTTGATCATGGAGGCTCACCGCCATTGGCTCACAAATATACTAAACCAAATGGCGGCCACAAAAGACTTATCATACGAAATTAGTACTGACAAGAGAAACTCATTCTCCACTCAAGCAAGGAGACTGACCGTGTCCCATGCAACCTTTAACCTATCCAAAACATACTTTAACCCGGAAATAACTGAAGCAACTTAACAAGAGATTAAACATAAACACACAATGACTAACTGAGATGATATTTAATAAGTGTAGTGCAAAAGGACTACTCCCATTCCATACATGCTGTCAATCAGGATCATCTAAAAAAATAACAAACACAAGCGTGAGTCTAAAGACTCAACAAGCACACGATATAACGATTAACGCTACCAAACATGTAAGCAATTAGCCAGCCATGTCATTATCATGCTCATAACATCGTTCTCATGTTTTAACATTGTTATACCATTAGTGCAATGCAACATTACTTTACATGCTCATTTGTTCATCTCATTGCATATATCGGTATAGCCTGAGTGAACACCCGTCGATGTTCACCCTTTTGTTGGTCCGTCCTCGTCGGCACGGGGTCTCTCCACTCCCGTGGAGGCCTACCGAAGTAGGTCTTACAGAATCCACCCACGGTGGATCCTAGTTTTTATCACATGAGTGCACATGATGCGAAGGTATATATCAATTGTCATAACCATGCTCATCATTAACATCATTAGCAGGTAAGCATCATTGCTCACCCTGCCCCATCATCCTTATCATCATTAATCATGCAACATCATAAAGCGTAAACATCACCTGTTACACAACAATTACCGTCTACCGCACTACCATACACTTGCTAATTAATCTTACATTAATTTAACCATCTATACTAATTGATCATATGCTAATTGATCACTTCACTTAACAAACCATGTATAATAAGTAATTGCCTATGTCAGGTAATCATTCTAATTAACTATACTAGTTAATTATTCAACCTACTGCCTACTGTGCAAAGAGCACACATGCATGCACAACCCAACTAGAAAACTTCTAGTCGCCACTGTTCGTTACTAGTGTCCAGCATTACACATACACAGCTCACATCATCACCCGCGCACCTGCCAACCACACACACTACTACTTGCTAGCACCACTACTCACTTCTAACAGTAGTACTACTCCATCCGGCTCGCTCTCTCCCAGGCGGTGCTCTGCGCTTGCGGCTGCGCTCGGGCGCACCGGTGCCGGCTTGCCGTCGGCCACCAGCTCGCCGCCGGTGAGGTCCTCCGCCGCCTCCCGCAAGCGCCCTTCCTTTTCCTCCTCTAGCTCCCAGTCCCCGCTCCTACGCGCGCGCAGCAGGGAGCTCGATGCCGCCTCTGGGTTGCGCAGCCGGCCAACGGCGCGGCGCCGGTGGGGTGCTCGGCCGCCTCCCCGAGCTCACCGCTCCCTTTCCCCTCGGTATCCCCTTCCCTTTCTACCTCTTTACTACTCTATGTGCATGGTTCGGTGGATGGTGATGCCTCTGTGATGCTATTCGAGGGATGTCTAGGCTAGCTCCTATGCTCTCGCTTCCTTGCTCCTTGGTCCAGGCTAGCTCAGCTTGAGTTTTCCTTCTTTCTTTCTTTTTTTTTTTCTGTTTTGTGGTGGATCTGGAGGGGAATGGCGAAATGAGGAAGAACTAGCTGGGTTCGGCTTTCGTTGGAGAGGTGAGGAAAGGGGAGGCTGACCTCTTTGCTGGCCGTGAGGCGCTCGGCCTTAGAATTCTGGACACATGTGGACTCCTAAACACCCCAAATTCCGTTTTTGGCCCCCAAACCAAAAAAATTCCATTTCTGGACCCCTCCCGACCGCGCGTTTTCGCCGACCGCGCGACCGCCCTGCCCTCAGCGCCGGCCGCGCGACCGCGCCGCCCGAGCGCGCGACCGTGCCGCCCGAGCGCGTGACCGCCCGCCGGACCGCGCGACCGCGCCGCCCGAGCGCGCGACCGCCCGCCCGCGCGTCCGCCGCCCGCCCGCACGACCGCGCCGCCCGCCCGCGCGTCCGCCCGCCTGACCGCGCGACCGCGCCGCCCGAGCGCGCGTCCGGGACACGTGGCACCAGCTCACGAACGCGCGGTCGGGAGGGGTCCAGAAACGGAATTTTTTTGATTTAGGGGCCAAAAGTGGAATTTGGGATGTTTAGGGGTCCAAATATGTCCAGAATTCTCGGCCTTAGGGCATGTATATAACCCAAAAAAGGCTTTAAGTGGATCCTATTTAAACCTTAAGGCCGACTCTACAGTGTATATAACTCAAGGGGTCTTAAGACGGTTCCACTTGGTAGATAAAAAAATTGTATTTTAATGTTTGTGGCTAGATCTTTAGCTTGAGGACTAGCCTTAAGTCTTTTTTGCTTATAGCTTGCTTAAGGTCACCCCTGTAATGTATAAGGTTGACCTTAAGGTGACTTAGGACCCTCTATTTTCATACACTTTCACTACAGATGCCTTATCTCCGTTTCACTCTGTGGTTATTCTGAAATGACTGGGCTGCCCCTCCGTTATCTCCAATGCTCTTTGTAGACTGTGCAAGGTCCCAAACATGGCCTTTGCACTGTTCACTTTTTTCCCTTCCTTTTTCTGGTATTACATTACATCCTCATAGCTGTTTCAGGTATCAGATGTTAGATCTAATCTTGACTCAGTTTTGCATGCAGTCTGTTGGACCGGTTTAGCTGGAACGTGCGCGTGCATGGTGAGCCATCAGAATGGGTCGTGCGTGTGCACGATCTGGTTGTAGTGGCATAAGAATCGGAGTGAGTAGTTAGTCCTTGACTGAATGATGTCTATTTAAGTACTAGAGTCTTGTTTTGTATTGAGGTGAAGTGTGAATAACACAAGAAAGACTAACAGCTGAACGTGGTAGACACTAGATATACCATGTCTCACATGCAGCTAAAACTGGAGAGCTCAAATTCACGAATACTATAGGCATCGGCGCTAGTTATTACCAAGGCAACAGTTCGGCATGACGACAGCAAAATGGTGATTTTCCATATAAAGGGCATGGATCTACTCATTATACTTATTCCTTGTTGTTCTTGTCTTCAATAGGATCACCGTTCTGGCTCAAATCCTCAGCAGGCAAATTCACACTCTCTACAAGGCAAAAACAATGCTCAGTGACAGCAATGAAATATGATACAAGGAGTTAGACTGATTAGGATGTGCAGATAAGGAGTACCATCATTGTCTGCAGATGCATAAGGAGATCGACGGGCACGTGCATGTTGTTGAGTAGGCTGAAAGTAGATTGGGAAACACTGAAGTGGAGAAATGAATTTGGCATAACATAGCAATGCAAGTTGACTTCGCAATTACTGTGTTGAGTGACAAGATATTCTGTCAGGCTTACAAGCAAGAAATATGGGAGAGCATATTGGATGCAGCATGCCTACCTCCTCCATCTACTTTGCAAAGATTGCTGTGCTAAAAGTGAATGATCTGGATGTTCACTTATTTTATATTATAAGGATCACAAAGTTTACATCCTGTAACTAAAAACAAAATATAAACAAAAATTTGTGCATCTGATGAGCGGTAATGTTGGTACCTGAAGTTTTGGTTGAAGTGCTTCAAGAGGACCTTTAGGCCTGTTGGGGTTTCCACCGTGCTGCAGCAAGCCAAAAAGACAGAAAAGATTGTTAGAATTGCATTTCTTCTTTGATAGTTCTTGAATATTTAAAGAGATTCAAGTATTACCTTTCCTAAAGCCCAATCAGCAGAATCAAAGTAAGCCCGTTCATGGTCCTGATACGATATTTCCGTTTAAGATTATATCAGTCTAGTTATAAATGCAACTTAAGTATACACCAGCTTTAATTTCATATGAAGATTATACAATTTAATTTGACAGAGAGAAAACAATGATATTATAAGACAATGGTCCTGACCTTGGATATAAGTGGTGTCTTCTTGGGCAATATTCCTCCATATTTCTTTTTGATTGCTGCCTCCTACAAATACTCATATAGGTATCACTGAGCTATTTTATAGGTAGCCACACAATTTTATGGAACAAAGGTCATATGATTATATAGACACACTAAACAAAAAATATATGGTGATAGACCGTACCTCCTCTTGTGGCGAGGGCATCCCACTCCCTTCATTCAGGTCTTGAGTTTCTTCTACCTTTGCATCAGAAACATCGCCTTCAAGCCTCACTTGACCAGTTGCATCATCAGATGGCATTCCAGACATAGTGAACTTAAGCTGCCAGAGAGGAGTTTGATTTCATGATTTATGGTCACACTCATGGTGGAAACTAAAATTGTTTAAGAAGTATACACTAGTTAATATATTTCTACTACTTAAAAAAAGAGTTAGTGGTGGTGGTTCATATGCCCCTCCTCTCCTCCTCACAAGAAAGCTGTGTGCCGACACATGGGTCATAACTCGAATCCCTTTCTCAGCACCCTCCGCCTCCATCCCGCGCCCGTGCAGGCGACGAGTGTCAGAGAGGGGATGCGGGTTGGTTTGGGCTGGGTCAACGCGGATTCGTGCTTCGCGGGTATTTTTGGCATGTCTCCGACGGCGGAAGCCTTGGGACGATGAGGTCCGGCGAGCGGCGAGGACTCCATGGATGCGGTCGGCGATGCGAGAGGGCCGTGGGCCGCCACCCTCGAGTTCACCAGCACAGAGGTGGAGAGGATGGCATAGAGGAAACATGAGATGAGGTTGATGCAGTGTTGGTCGAGGAGGTCGCCTTGCTTTTGTCGTCGTCATCATCCTCCCTGTGATGGATTTGGTCTGGAAGAAGAGGAAGGGGGCTATGGCGGCGCCGGTGGAGGCAAGGTGGCGTCGCAATGATCTGAGCGGCGGCGATGCGACATGGTGGCACGGTGGAGAAGGTGGCGCGGACGGAGTAGGGGTTGTGGAGATGAGGTTGCCATGGCAAGCTGGCCCGACTTCACAGGCGCAGGAGTTGGAGAAGGGGGGGAGAGGAGGAAGCAAAACTAGGGAAAAGAAGAGAAGCCGGACTCGATTTGCACAGTGGTGGCATAAAGAGTTGTAGGGTTTCGGCTGATCTTGTGATTTTGCTTTTTGCCCATATTTTGATTTAGCCCTCCGATGCTTCATTTTTGTTACATTCTGATCGTATGCGTCCGTCTTGACTCATAATTCTATACAGAGTGATCCAATATAATGCGTCTCGCCACACCGTCAGAAAAAGATCCAAACAATGTGAAAGTTTTGACAAGGCAATTAAAAATAAAATAACGTGTGTAAGTAATGGATAATGGCCATAAAATGTGAAAAAATATGAGGTAAATGATAGGAAAATATACATAAATATCAAGCATGTCAGCTTCAGTAGATATGAGAGATAGAGGGGGCCGATGCTATCTTATTGGGGAAGAATAAATACGAGAGAACATGAAATGGCCTACTAAGTTGCTACCATTGCCACCATATTTTTCTTTTGGGTTGGGAGAGGGGGTTTGTAGAAATTTCACTTTAGTTTGTTTTAGGATAATATTGTCGTGCTATAATTTATGACACATGCCTTTATTTGTTTCAGTTCAATTCAAGGAATTAGGCTACATTCGGGCACGTGGATAACACTACATGAAGAATTTTTTGAATTGTCCATCGCGACAAGTTTCGTCGCCGCTGATGTTCTTGCGTTCATTGAGTGGTAAGAAGGGTCATACAAGCACATAGTCGATGGGTCAAGAAAGAGTCGAGACTTAGCCGCGAGTGGCGCGACACAAGGACAACAACCTAGGCGGAGCATGACAATGCGGTCGAGAGTGTGGTGCAAACTGGGCATGGCGGTATGTCGCAAGCCTAATGATGAAGCTAAGGGCACACGGGTAGGCCGAGAACGGTGGAAAATGCATGACTCGTAGCAGGGACGGGGCTCAGCCGAGCATTGTGTCAGAGCTAAGGGTGCGGCACAGACTCGACGTGTTGAGGTAATATGATTCTTTTAAGTGAAATGTTTTAGGGGTTTTATAGCATATAATATGTTTTTTATTCCATATCAACATACGAGTATTCAGCTAGTACACAAAAAAGAAGAAGAGAATGATCTTACATTTTCAATGAAGGTGTGCATATTTTCTCAAAATAAGAGCCAGAATATAAATTCTTTTCCCTTCCTTAATGCCACAGTGGTAGCACATCAACATAAAAAAAATAAGGGGCTAATAACTTCTTGTTTTTAGAGGAGAAGGGATGTGTTCAGCATAAGTATTTCCTGACCGAAAATTCAATGTCAGCATACTGTTTGTTGCAACAAGATTGCTACCCATTCAATCAGAGCCATGTAGAAAACAAGGGGCTCTATAAATTGGCAAGGTTGTTATTCTGGAACAACTCAAGTAGAGTTTAAAATTTTAAATCAATCTGGATTTTCCATGAAGCAAAATTCTGCTCCCAGAATACACCCCAAATTTCCCAACAAGCAAATAGCCCTCAATACAAGATTCATAAAAGATAAAACACCAATGATCTAGCAATGTACCGAATAGTAGCATTGTGCAAATGAGGACAAAGGACATAAACATGCTTGAAATTGATTGCAGTCTCATGTCTCAAGTACCCCAGCCAACTACATTTAATAATCTGCTCGAGTCATTTTGTTGACAGAAAATAATGAACAGACAATATCAAACATTAATATTTATTTTAAACAAAGATTTCGCAGATAATCTAGATTGTACAAATCTAAATGACAGTTTAGAAAAAAAACAGTTGTTATCATTTGTTGTAGCTATATCTTCATTAGTCACAATACAACTTTCGTGTCCTCTGTTGGTAGGAATTTCAATTGCACAAAACAAACTCATCCAAGCAGATTCTTCAACAACACACCAAGTCAAACTAAACAATTATCCGTGGCTCTCCTCTAGTCTTTCGAACCTTCATGCGGTTGCTTCATCATTATCATAGTAAAGACTAAACAACTGACACGGTTCCACTGTAGATAACAAAGTGTTGATCTTGTGCAAAACTTTGATCGGGAGAAAACGCACGTATCGCAAATAAACGGAGAGAACACAGAAGAATTTATGAATTGCTCTATTCTCTTACTTGCTCCCCCTTTTCCTTTACTTTGTCTTAAAAAACTAGCTACAAGCCTTCTCAATATATATGCTAATAATCTCCTACTAGCATACGTATTCGGATTTTAAGTTGGACACAACTTTAATTTGAGTTACACACGAAGACGGACTCTACTACGTCTTGGACTCAAAGACAAGATTATTTCTAACAATCTCTCCCTTAATCTTGACTTGACATACTCTAGTTTTAGTCTCAATGCATCATGAACTATTAGCTACGCTTCTACATAAAGCGTTCTACATGCAAGCTACATATAGGAACTCAACTTAACCGGTACAGGTTCATCCAAATGCAAAGATTCTAAAACATTGAGGTAGTCGGTCTCAATTACGACTTACTAAACTCATGCTTGACACAGAACGGTGACACATCTTCTCAACGTTCCGATTCCTTTTCACCTTGAGTTTGGACGGCGACATATCTTCTCGATGTCTCTAACTCAATTCATAATCAGAGCACTGTTGATTCATCATCGCTGAGCGCTTCAGCAACAAACGCTTTCTTCATCCTCGGCTTGGGGCATTCTGAAGCAAAGTGTCCATAATCATTACAATTATAACACCTCATTTTTACCTTATCAAACTTTTGATTTTAACGGCCTTGGCCACAACCCCTCGAAGTGTTCTTGCTTTCACGCTTCGATGATCGGAGCTCCCACTCGGCACGGGTCAACAAGAGCTGTCCGTCGCCGTTGTTGCTATGTCGCAGATGCGTTCCTCATATGCCTTAAGACGACCGATGACCTCCTTTATGGTCATTGTCTTTAGGTCTCCAAATTGCTCTATGGCTGAAGCAATTGGGAGAAACTGTGAGGGAACAGCACGAAGGAATTTCTTCACTACGTACAACTCTTCCACCTTCTCGCCAAGGTCCCGAATCTTGTTGACGATGACCGTCAACCAGACGGCGAAGTCATTGATCAACTCCGTTTCCTTCATACGCAGCACATCGAACTCGGTCTTGAGAGTTTGTACCTTTGCTTCTTTCACACGATTAGTGCGAAGATGCATCGTCTTCAATGCCTCCCACATGGCTTTAGTTGTCTCTTTTTTAGCCAGTAGGAAGAGTGTCTCCTCTGGGATACCTTGATAGATGGCCGCCGATGCCATCTGATCTTTGCGCACATCGACGTTGCCGTTCTCGATCGCGTCCCACACTCCTTGAGTCTTCATGTACACCTTCATTTTGATTGCCCAAGCTGCATAATTACTCATCGTGAGCATCGGATAATGCAGCGAGACAGCGGAGCTCTCCTTCGCCATCATACTAGATGATTCTTCGTCACCGGTGACACCACTTTCCAGAAAACGCGACATGATCTTGAACATGTATCAAGATCTCAGGCTACTTTGGAGCGGCTCTTGGACCGAGGGAACGGAGAGAAAAAACTGCGCTGTTTTCCCTTTTTTTTTTCTCTTGGTGACTTCTTGCTCCTTGTCTCTGCGCTCTTCTCGGGCTAGTTTTTACTGCGCTACTGTCTCCGACTCGGAGACTTTTATTGGCGCCTACCGCTCCTGATCTCGGAGACATACTCGAAAAGCACTTCGGCTCTTGCATGTAGCATGGTGACCTGCTAGTTTTGACTTGCTGTTTCTCACGTGCGCGGAACGAGGAACTAACACATGCAAGAAATTTTTCCTTTTCTTCTCATGATTCGTGTTTTCCTCGGGCGCTGCGCACAAAAGCTAGCAATTGAGATTGCAGCCTGCCTTGTTTCCTTTTGTCTTGCGCTGCGTGTGTTGTTGCTTGACTTTGGAAAAAAAACTTGTCTTTTGTCCTTGCACAAAAGAAAAAAAATTACATTTTCTCTCTCCTACGTAAGGACATCGTGCTCCTCTTTTTCGTTGCTGATGTCAGCACAGCAGCAGCTCTGTTGCCTTTTTTCTCTTGCTGGACGCGCACGCCGATCGGGACGCCTCGGGAGAGCTGTGTGAAGACAGGTCGAGACCAAGTGATGTGCGCCTCAGGAGCGCTACGCGAGATGAGCACGAAACGGAATCGCCAGGACGATTTTTTCAACGACTTGGTTCTTGCCTAGCCTCTGATACCATTTGTAAAACTTTGATTCAGGAGAAAACGCACACATCGCAAATAAATGGAGAGAACACATGATAATTTCTGAATTTCTCTATTATCTTACTTGCTTCCTCTTTTTCCTTTACTTTTTCTTACAAAATTGGTTATAAGTCTTCTCAATATATAGGCTAATAATATCCTATTAGCATACGTAGTCGGATTTCAAGTTGGATATAACTTCAACTTGAATTATACACGAAAATAAACTCTACTACGTCTTAGACTCGAAATCAAGATTATTCCTCACACCTCCTAATTTCAGTACATGGAATTGTGGTGGGCGCGGTTCTCCCCCAAAACAATTCCTAAGTAGCACACAAATATACGCGAACCACGCCACATCTTCCAATTGCACCACTGCACTACAAATATCTTCTACTAGTTCCTAGAAGCGAAATACGTCCGAAAGGAGGTACCCACCGTCGGAATCTAGGAACCAAACGGCGTTGCACGATCACAACACCAAAATCCTAAATGTACGGCGCTAAAAGGTGCACGTCCTAAACATGTATGCTACGACCAACTGCATACGTACAGCCCGAAAAATACCCGTGCAGATACAGCGCGATCACATCCTCGGATACACAGAGTTGCATTCCATGAATCCATGGAACAGAAACTCTGCAGCTCCAACACGAACTCAGCCCTCTGGGCCAAGGGATCATTCTAAACTGCTTGCTATTGTTCTAACGCCGACGACACGGCGAGCTTCAGCGGATCGTCCATCCAGCAGAAACAGCGGAATCGACATGGCACCCCACAAAACAAAGACCACGCGGGGGATGAGCCCAATTCGCCACGCGAATCGCTGGGGGGGGGGGGGGGGGGGGGGGACGAGGCCCTGCGTCTAGATACCGGGGGAGGGGAGGCGCGGGGCTTACCGGAGAGGGAGGCGGCCGGGGCGCGAGGCGGCGTGGAGCGGGGCAGGGGAGACACGGACAAACGGAGCTGAGAGCCCGAGATGCCACGGCCTACGGGATCACGGGGCGGGGCGGAGTACGGAGGGAGAGGGAGAGGAGGCGGTGTTGGTGTGGTGGTGCCGCTGGCGATTTGGTATTCGCTGCGTGCGGATCTGCCCACCTGCTCCGTCCCGTCGAGCCGATGCTCCATTTGATTATTTGCCCCGGCGACAACGCGAATCCCTGCGCTGCTGCTGCTGCTCCGCGGGTAAGAGTAGTACAATAAGGCTTAGTCAGTAAGCTATAGCAAATATAATATCAACCAAATCTTATGTGACAGAGAGAGAAAGGAAGAGAGAGAAGGAAGCTGGCTACTAAATTACAGCTAGCTATAGCACGTAAAAATATACATTTCACTCTCTTACACGTGGGGCCAAATAGTTATTGTAATAGCTATCTTATTGTATGAACTATTTTTTTGAAGGTTATAGATGAAATGGACAAATGTTATAGCCACTAGTTAGCTATACTATTGTACTTGCTCTAAGGCCCCGTTTTTTCCTCGAAATTTTGCGAGAGTTTATATTACTTTCTAATTCTTGTATTACCTATCTTTTAAATGAAATATTTTTTTAAAAATTTAATAGTCGATTGTAATATATACTACAGTAGCTTTATTTATATCGATAAAAAATATACACAAATATCTCTCTGTAAATTTATTTATAAACTATTACTATTTGTAGGTCAAAAGTGACACCAAACGACAGTAAGAACAGATCCATATGAGGCCCGATGCTCTTGTTGGGATTCGATTTAGAGGGGGGTGGGGGGCGCTGAATAGCAAAGTTAATCCAAAAACGAACCGAAGCGTGCGTGTCGGTGTTAAGATATTTGTGAGTCTGTGCTTTAGACCTTAAGAGTGATTTTGAGGTGTTGCATTTGTGTAGGTAAATTTTGCGCACACCACAAAATTCAGAGCATCTGCATCTGTCCGCGGTGTGTTTTGCTCTTGTTTATTTTGGCAGGGTGACAACACATAACAAGATAAGGGCACATTTGATGAGATTTGTGGGCTAAAAACACATCAAGGCAAAAAAAAAGAATAAGACTTCGACTAGTCCTGTGCTTCACAGTCCTTGGAGATTGGAGATATTTCTGTCGCAGCTTAACATACGCGGTTAAATCTATATATGCGTGTGCAACTTGCAAGAATATACACTTGAACAATTCAGCACATCCTTTCCAGAAAACAAGAGCTGAGAGGCACGTCGGAAGTGGTCGGCAGTGGCAGGAGAGCCACCAGAAGACTCTGAACTCTGAGTGAAAGCCTTAAGCAGTTAGGCTACTGCTCTTGACCAGTAATAGGGTTCAGCAATGCTCTTAACTTATAATCTTCACTGCAATGCAATACTTTCGCTAAAGGGGAAAACCATTTTTATCTGACCAAACCGGAGCCACTGCCTTTTTTTCCCCTTTCGATTTGGTTCAACAGCAGGCCAAAATTAACAGCTGGAAAGAGAATAAAAAAAGCCACAGTGCTACCGCTTGATATCAGAATATTGTTTTCTGTTCCCTGCTACAGTGGGCTCTGGGCTCCCTGCTAGCGCTCTCTGTGTGGGACTCAGACACCACCAATTTTTTTGTTCTTGAAAGCTCTCGCCTTTGTTGTTTCGTGCAAATTCCGGGTGCCATTTTTGCGTAAAAACCAACGAGGCCTCACTTGGAACGGGGAGTTCGACATGAACTCTGTTCAAAGTATATATCGTTTATTGGGGATTTTTTTTTGCAGAATCCCTATGGAGTTTATTCATCCTAAACGGGCGTTGAAGCCAAAACTAGGTTATTGAATTTGGGCGCGTAGTCTTGAACTGAGCTGCTGTCCAATTATACTCCATACCGTTGTCAATTCTATACCACGATTAAGTGGTAAGAAAGCCAAGTTCTTCTAAATCAAGTGGTATAAAAGGAATGCTACCCCAGCTTACTAAAAGACAAGCGAAGAGAGAAAGATCAGATGGCATTTGTGACACCAGCATGAAGCCGAAAATTCCCCAGCACATGGCCCGATCGTTTCGGCTTCGGCTTCTAACTTCTAGCTTATTTTTCACTATTCCTAAATTTCGTCTTTTTTGATTTTTTTGATTTTTTACCGGTTCTTTTTTCCCTGTATTCTTTTGCATTACACGTGATGGGCTAACCCATTTTTTCTATTTTTAAAATTTTTAAAATTTAATTATACCAAATAAACCACATTCAGCTACAGTACAATTTCAGCTAGCTACAGTGAAATAAGCCATAAGCCACAGCCCAACCGATCACCACGGAAAGCTCCTCTTCCGCCTCACCTAATCTTAACTAACTTAGCATCAAGCAAATCAAACCACACACCGGGTCAATTACACACACAGAATTAGCTTCCAATCCATGCTTCTTTATAGAACTATCGGGGCGAAAATGTATATTTCCTTGACCTGCACGAGTTATGGCTTTCTTATATATAGTATATTGTCGTACCATCGATCTCAAATCACCAATAAGATATATATGTGTGTGTCTATATATACTATAGGTTGTGATCGTTTTGCCTTTAGCTTTTAACTTCCAACTTATTTTTCACTATTTATAAAATTCGTTTTTTCCTGAACTTTTGGCTTTTTGTTGAGCTTTTTTGCCGGTTGTTTTTTCCCGTATTTGTTTGTATTATATGTAATGGTCTAACATATTTTTTTAATTTTTTAAAATTTAATTAGGCTAAATAAGCCTCTGTCAGCTACAGTTTTTTTTCAGCCAGCTACAGTGCTTTTCAGCCATAAGCCACAAAAAAAAGCCCAAATGAGCACTACCATATGTATATGTATAGATGTATATGTGTATGTATATATGCATGTACATACGTATATGTGTATGTATCGTACATGTGTGTATATATCATCAACAAGTATGCACCTAGCTAGCTAGCTAGTTAGATAGCTAGTCTTTCTTTTGATATTACTAGTTACGTACCCTTGCGTTGCAACGGAACTCATTAAATATATAAAGAATTGTGCTATAGAAGAGAGTTGCTCTAATCGATTCAAAAAGTGAAGAATAGTAAGAAGTTAAGGAAATAGAGCGGTTGAAGGAGAATGGACCTACAACCACCAAACAATTCTTTTATAATAATAATAATTAGCTAGAGAACACTAGGCATGGGAAGACTTGCCTTGTCAGATGATCAGGTAAACCAGGCTCGTTCATTTCGATTTGAATTTTTGATTTATTTTTTATTATTTATAAATTTTGTTTTTTTTGTTTTTTAGCTTTTTAACCGATTCTTTTTTTTATTCATTTACATTGTCCACAATAGGCTAACTTGTTTTTTTCTCTATTTTTAAATTTAATTGTGTCAAATAAACCATCTTTAACTATAATGCAATTTCAGTTAAGTACAATATAATTTTAATCATAAACTATTATTTTTTAGCTTAAATAAGCGGCACCTAAAGAACATATTGACTTCAATCGTGAAGCAATTAGCCGATGACCGACAAAGCGCCACTCAAGACCATGCTGAGCCCTGACTTCCACCACCATGCATGCCATATTGCCATTCATCCTGACCGCACGTTGCCTGATGGATCTGACCTGCAAGCAAATCAGGGCCGTCCATCCTGGACGTCAAGGTCCAGATCTTCTTAACCCAAGATTCCTAGAATTCTAAGTGCGAGGCACGACGCGCGACATGTCGCCCACGTCTCGCTCTTCGCCTGCTACATACACCTCACTGTTCATGCTTTCTTCTGTTCTTTTTTCTTAGGAATCTCGCGCGTCTCATTTTGTCGGTCGTCGCTTCAAAAACCGCGGGCTGCAGATGACAGATGAGCAACCCCCGCAATCCGTACGCGGCCGCACATTTTCCATAACAGAAACGGGAACTTTAAGAAAACACACGAAGAAGTAGAACTACGCGTATAGATCGATCGTTGATCAGGTTGTGCCATGTCTCTATATATAGTATAATTAATTGATAATGTCTATATAGTATAGTTAGTTGATACATCATGATGCCTATATAACCAAGATCATATTGGATTTTGGTAACTTGCTGTACTGATATTCTTTCCATGTCATGATGATTAGGCTAGCTAGAAAGGCGACGCCCATGGGCCCTCTCCATGAACTATGATCCCTTTATTAGTATTACTAGCCTCAAAGGCGCGGCGACACGCCGCGCCAGCCACCGTATGTACCAAAGTAAAAGAGGCGATAATTTGTGAGGAGTTTTTTTAAAAAAAATCGAGGATAAATACGTATTTTCGGGAAAATCAAAGGGTTTCTTTGAAAAAAACCGAGGACCTGTAAGGGCTTCTACGTAAGTAAATAAGGACCTATACGTAATTTTGGAAACCCGCGGGGCGCCATCCATCAAAAAAATTTCTTAAAAAACTTGCAGGGACTTTTTCGCGAGGAAAAAGGACCTTTACGTAATTTTCGAAAAATATGAGGAAATCACCTCTCCCGGCCGTACGGGAAATTCCCCGCCACGCGCCGGCCGGGCAACGCGAGCGGGGCGACGTGGATCGCTGGGGGGCCCGGAATCCCCCCAGCTTTAATCAGCGGAGCTATTACGTTTGGGACTAAGTGTGAGCTGCTTCTTATGATTAAGGACAGATCATTATGGGCAGGGGCGGATTTAGGCCCATGGCAACAAGGGCTTTAGCCCGGGGCGTGCAAATATTTTTAGTGTATAGCCTAGGTCAGCCTGGGTAGTAGTTTGGCCCATAATCTTCTCGGCAGCCCGGTCTACTTCTTCGGCGGCCATATCACGCAGCCAATGTGGCCCAGTCCTCCCGGTCACCCCAGCCCACCCCCACATCGCGCTCGCGCAAAAGATGATCCCTACCCGCACGACTCCTATTCACAAATCAGTCTCCTCAGCCAATACCCCAAAACCCTAATCAGTTTCTCTGGCAGCGCTTGGGTTGCAACAGGCGGAGACCCGGCGGCAGCGATGGAGGACCTAGTTCTGCAGTTATCAAGCTGCCAAAAAGGTATAGATCCTAGATCTACAGTTAGTGTTGGACCTAGTTCAATTTCTTGTTTATGCCCCCCAAAAAATCATTTGTTTTCTTAATTTCAAACCATCATTCTTGTAATATGTAATTGCAAATTTGTTTCTGTAGTTGTGCCAATTTCTATGCCCAAGATTAGATTGTTTTTTGTATGCAAGCCATCTTTTCTGAAAATTTCTAGCAAATTTTGTTTCTGCGGTGATTCTAATCTCTAATTTGGTGTATGTTGTTACTATCCATGCAGCTATGAGATGCTCTGTGAGTTCTTCAATTGCTTCGAGAGCTCCACTTGACTTCCCCGCATAAAGGGATCCAAGGCAACATTCCCCCAACAGCCAACATCTGCGCTAGCATTCAGCATTTGTCTTAACAGTAATAACCTCTTTTTATAAATAGTCAAAGAATTACTGCTGTGCTGGATTGTCATAATTCAATCTCTAATTCTTACAATTCTGTGTGCAGGAGGTTTACCTACAGCCATCTTGTGCAGATCTAGTACATAATGCCTATGGCAATTGTCATCAATAAAATCCTTTTGCGTGACAAAAAGACATGCTGCATGAAGCCAGATCTTCAGGTGAACCTCCTGGTTGATGCAGTTGAGGGCAATGCGAAGCAAAAGAGGGAAACCGGGTACTCGGCCTTGAGAAGGATCTTCAGGCAGAGGTTGTGGATTTCTTCAGGGACCATCCTGAGGTATTCATCTTGTATCCTTCACTGTTGGCTATTTTTTAACTCAAGTACTTATGCAAGTTTATGAGGGGAATGAATATAGACTAAATAAATGTATGACTAGTGGCCTAGTGCTAGCTCTTGCTAAGATAATATGTATGACTCAGTTTTCTTCCGAAGTCCCTCTCACAATAAGTTCTTGCTATATTGTTTAGATTTTGCCATGTTTTTTTTTCATGTTTTATATTGAAGAATCGAACTAAATTTCCATATCAACGATTCATTTATAATGTATTTTTGTTATGCCGTGGTGTGGGTATAAATTTGTATTAGTTTTAGGATGCTAATCTGCTAAAGTTCAGCCCGGGGCACGATAAAATTCTAGATCCGCCACTGATTATGGGAGTAGTAACTAACTCTAAGCAAGCATGCACGCATGGTCTAGAATAAAGTCAGGGCAAGTAGTATGATCGAGAGTGATTGTGAGTGCGGCCAAACCTAACCGAACTTTCGCTGCATGCGATGGAGACACTTGTCGAGTGATTCTTCGATGTGTGCATAGGCAAAAAAAAAGAAAGAAAGAAAAAGAAGTACGTAACCCGTAGCAGGCAGGAAGCAGCTAGCCTGCTGCGAGAAGGTGGCATAGTGTCGTCTTTGTGATGTGAAAGGCGTATTTAAGCTGCACCGAAAGATGTCATGATAGCACAGTGCCCTACCCCGGCCACGAGATTGATGTAAACTATCGCCTATCGGTTCTGGGTACGCATGACACGAAGCAGCTCTGACGACACTAGTATGCAATTATTATGGAATAAAATAGAATGACTTTATATTTTATTGAATAAAAGCTACACCAAAGTGTCATAGTATACCAATAGGTAAAGATGGTCTAATATCTATCACATTATTAAAACAGAAACAAAAAAAGCCACCACGTTTACTCTCAAGGGTTAGAAATTCTCATATTAATCGAAGAAAAAAGAGAAAAGATCTAACTGACCATCCCAAATTATAATAGTTTAGATTAAAATAAAAAGGACGTGTCAAATACAATAAAAAAGAAATATGAACTAAAAATAAAAATAAATAAAATTAGCAACTTAATTCCCATACGAATTCCAAAGTAAAACTTAAATTCAAAATTCAAAATAAATAAAATTAGTAGTTGGATATATATACAAATTCCAACTCAAAACTGAATTTCGGAATAAAATAAAATAAAATTAGTAATTTGATTTAGATTAAACGATAGAAAATAAAATAAAATTAGCAATTTGATTTCCATACGTATGATAGAAAATAAAAATAAAATTCAGAAAAAAATTAAATGGAAATTAGTAGTGGATTTGCATACGAATTCAAACCACAAAATTGAAATTTAGAATAAAATAAAATTAACAATTTAATTTAGATTAAAAGAAAGAAACTATGTCAAGTACAATAAAAAAGTAAGTAAAATTTTGAATAAAAAATAAAATAAACAATTTGATTTCCATATGAACTTCGAAGAAAAATTGAAATTTAGAATAAAAATTAAATGGAAATTAGTAGTTCGAGTTGTTGCCTAAACTAGAAATTTGGAATAAAAAACAATAAATTCAGCTATTTGATTTAGATTAAAAGAAAGAGTCCATGCTAAATAAAATAAAAAATACCTAAAATTCGTAATGAAAAAGAAAAGAAAATAGAGATTTCATTTCCATGTGAATTCAAATTAAAATTGAAATTCGGAAAAAAACTAAATAAAAATTAGTAGTTGAATTTATATACTAATTCCAACCTAAAACTAAAGTTCAAAATAAAAATTAAAATAAAATTAGCAATATGATTTTTATACAAATTCTAATTTAAAATCTACAAATAACTTAAATTTGCATAAAAAAGAAATGAAAAATACCAGTTAAATTTGTATATAATTTCAACCTAAAACTATAAGAAAACTCCATGCCATGTAAAATCCAACAATATACAAGTTTGGTATAAAAATAAAAGGATAAGTACGATTTGATATTTTGTAAATTCCAAATTAAATTCCCTCAATGTATAAAATTTAGAATAAAATAAAGTAAAAACTACCAATTGTATTTTATACAAATTTCAACCTAAAACTGGGGGAAAAAAATCTCCATGTCATATAGAATCCAGAAACATGCAAATTGAAAAGAAACCACCGCCTTTGCTCTCAAGGGCTAGAAATTACCATATTAATTAGTGAAAAAGAGAAATATTTGCATTATTGATTATGGTGGTTCCAGATTATAATGGTGCAAATGAAACAAAAATATGTTTGAATACCATGACAATTGACGAATATAACTCTAATTTTAAGTTATGAATTGTAGTGCGCACCTAAATAATCTAAAACAGCCAAGATGATAGTCATACAAGAAAAAAGACTTCATGTATAATTCATTCGTCTTATGCCACAGAAAGATGCAAGTTGGTGGCATCATCTAGCCGTCTATAACATGCAGAACTTGAGCTATCTATATATGACATATGGGCTTTCTTTCAATTTGGATAGATGTGGCATTCAGCGATATGACACGAAAGAATCAAGGTAGTTAAGTCAAAGAAAATACCGACATATTATGGGAAGATTAATTATTTCCTTGATGCTCATGCATGTAATATACTGAATGCAAGACGAGGTATATCTACAGTTTAATGAAAGCATAAAAGGAAATAATGGTGATTGTAGTTGGAGCAGAGCAATTGTTGTTTACACAATGTTGGTCTTGCCATTTTTTACCTACTTGGGAGTCGCAAAACATGAAAGAATACATAAAGGAAGTAGAAAAACTAGAAAAGCAATAAGTTTCGACCAAAAAGAGTTTTGCTTAAAAAAACGAGCCCATGTTTTCCCCCCTAAAAACATATTCACTACCACATTTCACAATGTATTATGCTTACTTAATTTTTTTAGTCAATGATTATCCTTCAATAATGTTTTCTTAAGAAGTATTTTGTTTTTAAAAAGTATTTTAGCTTTGAACTTTTCTTAGCATTTTCAATGTTTATAATGCACCTAAAATCATTAGCAACAATATATAATATTTCCAAAACACTGCAATAATATATATTTAGTCTAAAAATCTAAATTGTCCCTTCGTACAAAATAAATTGTAACAACTCTAGCCATGCAAATTCCACGGGCCATCTAGCTAGTTCTTACAATATCATTGCCACATAGGGCTTTAGTCTTTAATAGGGCCTAACAAGTTTTGCCTGAATATTACAACACTAGGAGGTACAAGTGGTACCAACTAATAATTATACAAGTACTGAAGGTACTACATAGAGACATGCTAAAATACTCGGGGTCATGTAGACGACTATTGGCCATCGCCTACTCCTCCCAACCTCCATAAGGGCATCTGTCTCGTACGTGTCGTACTTCAGACCAATCTCGCTTTCCTCAGTATAGCTATCCTTCGCATAAACCTTAGCATAACTGGGTAAATCGTCATACCGACTCACCTCTAAGAAGAAGGATTAATAACAAAAGTGAGTACAAAAGTACTCAGCAAGCATTAATAGCAAATATGTAACTTCATGATAAACATCATTAGATCAAAATTCATATCTCTTCTCACCATCATTCTTAAAATAAGTTTTTAATTTGCAAAACTTTCTAGGTTTTTAGTTTGTAAAGTTGCTAGTCACTTGTACTCAGAAAAAGATCCCCTGTAGGCTTCTACAGCCTCTAGTCCAGAGACATGCGTGAATTCATGGTTTATTTAGTATTGTGTAGGCTTGTATCAGTTTACCTATAGCCACTCCGACTTTGACTGCAACAAGTTCATTCGTATTTCCTTAGGTGCGATGCTCATGTTAGAGTTCAGAACTTTTTCTCTACTTCGGTATATTATAACTCTACTCAGTTAGCACAATACTAACCCCTGTGTCAACGAGGCTATTCCATCACCCGACACCTGCTAGGGAAGCATATCTATCACCTAGCACTCACCATAGGGGTCGCCACCTTGTTAACCGTTATATCAAGGAGGCTTTTCCATCACCCGACACATGCTAGGGAGGCATGTCCATCATCTAGCACCCACCATGGGGTCTGCCACTCTTGGCCTTACCTAGTCTCTATGTACCCAAGTCAAGTGTATAATAGACTTTGATAGAGTAACATATTCAGCTTGTCCTAGACGGGACTATGGCAGATACGACAATATGGCTCGTACACAAGTGAGAGTTGGTTAGTCCTTTTATTATAACCATATGTAGAGGGCCCTACCTCTACCACTATATTTCCTTTCCCGAGCACCCTTCATCCACCTATTATTTTACCTGTAGGACAGTGGCTTCTCCAACAACCTACCCTACCATATTCATCTTCATTAATCTTAAGCACATATTCATCATTATTACCATTGAGCACATGATGTCTTTCAAAGTTTGTTTTATGCAGAGAGTGATATTAATCTAGCATAAAAATAGATTTTACACAAAATTACTCTAATAAAATGATCAAAGGCATGCTTGCTTGGGATTTGGTAGCAATTTACAGTTTAGGGTATGTTCAAGTGAAAATTTTCCTCCTAACTCGGTTCATGCCTGTAGTCAATACGTAGGCTACGATTTAACTTACGAACATGTAAAAATATGCTATGTTGGTGTGGCTTAGTGACAACCCTCCCATCAATAAAAACTATTATCTTGTTTATATTTGGATTTTATATTGCACTAGTTGTTCATGGTTATTTTACTGATGTTAGAATACACACACACACTTGTCCTCATACTATATACATGCATACATACTTTATATCTATTTTATCCTTCCCCCTTGGCCGGCCCAGTGAGCTTCGACCCACAATCAGCCCATCTCTCCATGACCCATGCAAGCCTGGCCCATTGCTGGCGTGCTTTCCTCCCCCTTATCTCTATCCCCCCTTCTGTGTGTGTCTTCACATGCACCCGATCGTCCCTTCCTCTCTTCACCAGATTCACCCCACCACCCCTTCACTAGCTCTCGGCCGACAAGCTGCTGGTTCTTGGTGGAAACTGTCATCCCTGTCTGTGCTTCCCCCTCCACTGCTCGCTTCTACATGCCATCCCCTCCCTTGCTCCCTGTCACAGCCCAACTATTTATTTCTAATTTTCAGTGAAAAATAAAATTAATTTAATTTAAAATAAAAACAAGTGTTCTTTGGCTTCTCGAATTTTAGAGATTTTATTTGCCTAATTTCATCTTTTTAAAAGGGTTTTCTTAAAAGTAATTTGATTAAAAACATGAAAATATTACTAAATAAAGGGTATTTTGAATTTTCTTAAAAATCATATTTCAAATTAATTATTTTAAAGCATTTGGCTTTTATCTAAATTTTCTATGAATTTTTTAGAATTTAAAATTTAATTTCAAACTTGAAAAAGTTTTTTTGTAAAAAATTTAAAGAGCAACTTTAAGTTAAAAATATTTTCCTAAGTCCCAAATATATTCAAGAATTTTTGTGAATTGTTCTATATTTGTCAGACTTTATTTGCTATTTTCTAATGTCTTATTTAATTTTTGAGAGTTTCTGAAAAGTTAAAAGGGTTTTGAAAATCTTTCCTCCCCTGGGCCGACATGTAGCCAGCCTAGATTTCCACATCTCAGCCACGTGGTGTGATGCCCTCCGTTCCCCCTGCTTCACCCACGTGACAACCATGATTTCCCCACCACCACACATTACCAATCTGCCATTCTCGTTCGCCCATCTCTCTCTCCACTCCTCTCTCACCTCGAGCTGGGTCCCGACTGTTAGGCTCCCCTTCTTCCTCCTTTTCTTCTTCCTCTAGTCACCACCATGGCTATGTGCCCGAGTTCTTCAATGCGTCGGTTTTCTTCTGTTTCTTCTCATGCGAGTTCACATTGAAACCCTCTTCATTCCCGCACTCACCCCCATTTGTTTCCTCCTCTTTAAACCCCATTTCCGCCACTCTAACTCTCGGCGCCATTAACTTTAGCAATCCATTACTCGCCGTGTTCCTCCCTCAAGCCTATATAAGGCACCCCTTGGCACCCCTGAGTCTCGCACCGTCACCTCCTCACCTCTTCTCCCTCTCCCGAGTGCTCCAGCCATCCCCCGCCATCGTCCCCTCTTTTCAAGCACCAGCACACTTTCGGTGACAAATCACTGACACCCCGCCCAAGGTTCGCTGACGCCCCGAGGACCTTCACCGCACCCCTGTGATCACTGTCTACCCCTCCACCATCGAGGACCGCCACTGGAGCCCGACTTTACCAGAGTCGAGCCACCTCCACCGTCCATTCTCGCCGTCAGTCGCCGTCGATCACCGCCAAAGAACCACCGAAGGTAGAATTAGACTCATGCTCTTCTCCCTCTTTTGCACCCCTCAACAGCTACCGTCGTCCATCGGACTGCCACCGCCGTCGGGTTCTAAGCGCCGCCTCTCGTGGTTAGTTACGACAACCGCGTCTGATATGATCGCTCTGGTCGGTTACGACACCTTCATTGGTTATGATTGCTCTAGTTGGTTATGACACCGTCATCGCTATGACCGATTTGCGCGGTTATGACACCCACGTCAGCTATGATCGCTCTCGTCGGTTACTACCACTCTCGACCGCTGTCACTGTAGCTTTGAGTACCGACCAGTTACTGTAGCTTCAACTACCGATTGGTTACTGTAGCTACTAACCACTTTTTCTTCACAAAAATAATTTAGAAAATATGATTTATCCTTTTTTCTTTCTTTTTCTTTGACTTCAAACTTCCAGAAATCCGTTCTCTTTCATCCTAGCTTCGATTGGACCATTTTAAACTTCTAAATTCATCTAAAACCAAGATCTATCCAAATCTTCCTTGTTTTCAAATTTTTAGTGTTTATTATAATTTATTTGTTTTTACTTGAGTTTGGTGGGTTATTTGCATGTATAGACTGCAACGAATCCTTGGATTTCTTCAATAACAATTCTCACTAATTCGTGGAGCAAGGCAAGTTACAAACCTTGGTTATATTGATCCCAGTTTGTAAATAAAATTATATTGTTTTATATTATTCTACATGAATAATTTTATTCAACATATTTCAATTCAGTTTTAGCCGTAGTTATTGCCTACTTGTTAAATTCCTCCGTTGAAAGTTATTCCCAGATATCTTGTCATCCTAGAATAAAACTCTAGTTAGTACACTAGTATTGGCTAGACAATCTTGTAGCAAATGTTTAGACATGCTTATTAATAACTTTTGGTTTAAGGATAACCTTTTCACATAAAATGATGAGTTTTAAAATATATTCTTGACTTTGGTGAGGCAAGAAAGATTATGAAATTTTTGACAAAATAAAATATAAAACTTGGTTTAGACTTAGACAATTAGTATGGTGGTGGGTTCTTGCTGGTACAAGTTGTTGTTCGGTGACACAATGGTGATGCCAGACACAAGGGGTATGTGGGAAGTGTCTAAGTCAATTAAGGATTGACCTATAAGCTACTGTTATAAAGCCTTAATGTACTACCACAAGGCTGGTATGGGATAGTCTTGGCTAACTAATTTGTGGGTCCCAACCTGAGTCTCGCTATAGGTTGAATGTGAGCATGGCGTAGGTTGTGAGAAGTCTCACACGGCACAAGAGGGGGCCCCAATTTGTGGATTCATGTTATGGTAAAACCTTAGTGGAGGCGTGGCCAGGTTGACGGCTTTGCAATGTAAAGGACATGTTATAATTTTCTCAGTCGTACGCCTACGGAAGCATGTAATGGCCGATATTATGAGATAATCATATCTTGTGGATAAAGTTGTACCACCTCTGCAGAGGGTAGAATCTATCATGGTAGCCATGCCCACGATCATGGCTATGCCGAGTAAAGTTTTTCATGGATTAGACTTTGTTTTCAAAAATGATTTACAAAATGCTTATGAATAGATGGAATCCATATGAGATCTTTTTAGAGAAAGATGGTCCAGGTGGGATGCATGTGGACAGGTTAGTGTGGGGGGATGGACCTGCACTAGTGGCATCTATTTTAATTACAATGCTACTTTTACTTATTGTATTAAATTTAGTAATTTCCAATCTATTTACTGTATTTCTTTAAATGTTGTTTTACACTCAATTAATCCGATAAGCCTTCACTTGTCAGCCTTGCATTATCACTGCATTTTCTCATGTAATTTGCGGGGTATATTTTATGTGCTCACCCCTTGCTTATTCTGTTGCTTAGAGTAGAACTGCTTTGACCTCAGTGAGGATCAGGACGATTAGGCCGTGTCTTACTGTCGTTTTCCTGTGGGCAGGCTTGTTGGATTTTTTTCGCTTCGATTTTATCTTCCGTTCTTATATTGAAATTTGATCTATGTGTCGTGGATGTAAACCTTGGTCATAAGGCAATACTCTTTTAATTAATAAAGTTTGTCGTTGTCCTTGATATGTATCCCTGTTACGACTGTGTGCACTAGCTGATCTTAGACTAGTGTGATTAACACAAAGGATTCTGGAGTTGTTGCTTTGGAATCTGACACTCCCGTTTCGGCCCCTCCACCTTTGGCTTCGCCAGCCCTACTGGTTCTCGCCGACCTTAGGGTTGCCGCCCTAACTCTCCATCGGTCGGATCCATCCCATCTATGGCGATTCCCATCTCCAGATGCCCATAATTGAATCCCCTCCCCATCCCTCTCTATTCTCCCTCATTTTTCTGTTGATTTGTTCTGGCTATTTGATTTCTTGTGATTGGATTCCGATTCATCCTTTTAAGAGGGATTTGGGTGATGATGATGGTATGCGATGCTTCGGCCATGGCTCACTGTGATGGGCTCGGGGCCTCCTCATGCATTGGGGAGCATAGTGGAGTGCTGCCGGGTGCATGCGGTGGCTGGCAGTGAGCATGTCGATGCCATGGCTAGCCTCTCCTCTGGTATACCCTACTCTCCTTGATCCTTCCCTCCTCTACTCCATTTTCTATATGTGAATGCTACTTTCTCTAGTGTGGTGCACGTAGATTGGGAATGTATGATGGTGATCCTACCGTGGTGATGTGGATTTGGGTGGAAGTGATGGAAATGAAAAGCATTTAGGGGCACATTATTGGATCTGGTTAGGGCTTGGGTGATTTGGTGAGGATGATAACGCTGGTGCCGATGGTTGCGGTTCCTTCCCTTGCTCCTTGCCCCCACTTGTTGTCCTCTCTGTGCCTCCCCCTTGGCCTTGGTTCTATTCTTCCCTCCTTCTTTAGTCCTCCTAGCCCTAGCTTGTTTACCTACTCCTTTGCCGATCTAGCCACTGCGAGGTTTTGTGGCTCTTTGCTCTTGGCCTTCAGCTTCTGTGGGCTGGATTTGGGGCAAGGATGTGGGGATAGGGATGGAGATGGGGATGGTTTGCTCGCTCTCCTCTCTATGTTGGCTGTGGCTGGAATGTCCTCTAATTCTCTCTCTTTGGTCTCTTGGTTGGTCTTATCCTCTTTCTCCCTGTGTGTCATGTGAGCTATGCTTCGGGAGATTTTACTGCAATAGTGCGGTGCGGCTCTGGTACTTTAGTAAAATCGTGTTTACCGGGTTGGTTGGTGAAGTATCTAGGGCCCTAAAAATGATTTTGGTAATTAGTGATGATAATGTTTAAAGTGCTAACATGTGTGTTAAGATGATTGAAAGGTTTAGTCCCGGATTTTGATGGTATCATGGAAAAAGCATGCAAATATGACAAAGGAGTGACATGGATCAAGACTTGGCTCAAGACAAAGGTATACTATAGCCTAAGGACCTCTTTGTAGCTTTTACCAGTCTCGGTGTTTGGTGAAAAAGATCAAATTATTAGAATATATGTCATACTATAAATAGGGGTCATGACTAGTAG
The DNA here is from genome assembly GCA_017311315.1 of Dendrocalamus latiflorus. Classification (NCBI taxonomy): domain Eukaryota; kingdom Viridiplantae; phylum Streptophyta; class Magnoliopsida; order Poales; family Poaceae; genus Dendrocalamus; species Dendrocalamus latiflorus. The sequence goes on along the minus strand of CM029666.1, from coordinate 41,465,326 downwards.
TTTAAAGTTTATCTTGTGTTACCTTGATCAATTATAGTTCTATTAGTTCTAAAAATTGGTACTACTTGGAAACCTTCAAACAAGCGTCATTAGTTCTATTACTCTTCATGGTTGTCGACACCTACATGGCTTGGTGGAGTTTGTGAAGTGATATCTTCAAGAATGTTGTGAAGAGACCCGACACGGTTGTGAAAGGTCAAATCTTACCTTTCGGAGCAGAAAAGAGCTACCATAGTGAATTGAGGAAAGACTCAAAATTGTGCAAGGAGCCGACTTGATTAGTTTAAACTCCCTCAATGTGGATTAGGGGAGACCAGCAAGTCTTTGAGACTACGGAAAAACATTGTGTGTCATCTTGTGGTTTATCTATCTTGCCTTTACAATCCACACTTACTTTTCTGGCATTTATTTGATTGACTTGTGTAGCTAAAATTATATCCTGTCTAGACATAGGTTTGAGATGCCATAGCAAGACATAGAGGATTTAGGCCTAGACTTGTGCAAAATAATTTTAGTTAGTTAATTCTTACTATAAAATTATATTTTAGCCAAAATAATTTAAAAATCTCCTATTGACCCCCTCTAGTTGGTTATCCTTGATCCTATAAGTGGTATCTAAGTTTTGTCTCTTTTTATTGGACTTTACCGTCTAGAGAGTAAAGATAGCTAGTGAGAGTATTTCCCTAAAAAAGGCACCTCTTTTTGATGACTCAAATTATGTTTATTGAAAAATTCACATGACTACTTATTTGAAGGCCATGAGCTTGAATATATATAGGATTGTTGGTGATAGTTTTGTCATGCATCTTGATCCTACATCCCACAGGACTTGAGGAGCGAAATTCCCGCTACAATGCTCAAGCGATGAATGCTCTCTTTAGAACTTTGAACGTGGATGAGTTCAATCAAGTGAGCAATTTGAAAACCACTCATGAGATTTATACTGCGCTCTCAGAAATTCATGAGGGCATATTTGCGGCCAAAGAGGCCAAATTGCATAGACTCCGGATCAAATATGTGACATTCATAATGTCCCCACGAAAACATCAATGAGATGTATTGAAAGCTCAACAACATTGTGAATGAGCTCAAGGGCCTAGGCACAACAATAACAAATGTTGATATTGTTTGCAAGATACTTAGGGCCTTGCCAGAGAAGTACAAGATGTTGGTGACATTGTTACTCAACTCATCTGCATTGTCAAGGATGACAGCAACCAATCTCTTGGCCAATGTCATCATGAATGAATTGTATAATAAGAACAAGGAGGAGCTCTTGGAGTAATCCTCCTCCAATAAGAAGATTTTCGCTTTCAAGGTGAAAGCGGAATCAAGCGATAAGACGGAGAACGATGAAGATAACTCTGAAGAGAAGATGTCTCACATTGGAAGAAAACCAAACATCTCCTATTTTTTGAGTTTTTGATTGCAAGTGTTACATTTTGCAGAAAGGTATTCATCTTACAAAATTCTAATGTCATTGTGATGTTGGTTTTCTCCTTGGATATTCTTCTAATAGCAAAACATATCGTATCTTCAACAAGACCTCTAGTTTAGTTTAGGAAACATGTGACGTCTAATTTGATGAGACTAACAGTTCTCAAGAAGAGTAAGAAAATTTAGATAATGTAGGTGATAAAGGCTTGAGGCAAGCTATGAAGAATATGCAAATTGGAGACATCAAGCCAAGGGAAGATGCAAATGATCCATCCTCTTCATACAAGTTGAACCTTCTATTTCCACTATGCTAAGCCAAGTTCATTGAAGAAATAGAAGACAAGAAAGATGACCAACTATCAAATTTAACCCAAGGATTGACAATGGAATTTTCAAGGATCATCCAATTGACCAAATTTTGGGTGACGTTAATAAGTATGTCCAAACTCAATCTCATATCACTTCTTATTGTGAACATTACTCTTTTGCTTTCTCTTTTGAGTCTAAATATGTAGATGAAGCACTTGAATATCTGAATTTGGTAAATTCAATGCATGAAGAATTAAATAACTTCACCTAGAATGATGTTTGGACTTTGGTGGAATGGCCAAAGGAACACAATGTAATTAACACAAAGTGAGTCTTTAGGAATAAACAAGATGAGAGTGGAGTAGTAATGAGAAAAAAGGCGAGATTGGTTGATCAAGGTTACACTCAAGTCGAAGATTTGGATTTTGGTGAAACTTTCACTCCTGTAGCTAGACTTGAATCCATTTGTACATTGCTTGCATTTGTATCATGCTTTGATACAAAATTATTTCAAATAATGTCAAAAGTGCATTTCTTAATGGTATAATTGTCGAACTTTTGTTTGTTGAGCAACCGCTTAGTCTTAATTAAGGATCATAAGAAAACAAACTATGTGTATAAACTCTTCAAAGTGCTATATGGTCTCAAATAATCTCCTAGAGCATGGTATGAGCATCTTAAATATTTTCTACTCTTAAAAAGATTCAAAATTGGGAGGTTTGATACAATCTTGTTCACCAAAGTTATTGATGATGATTTCTTTGTTTATCAAATATATGTCGATAATATTATTTTTGGGAGTACTAACCAGGATATTTGCAAAGAATTTAGTAAGATGATATCTAGAGAATTTAAGATGTCCATGATGGGAGAACTTAGCTATTTCCTTGTACTCCAAATTAAGTAACTCAAAGATGGTACATTCATGTGCCAAACCATAGATTTCCTAGAGCTGGTCATTTGTAGCTCTAGGAAATCCTGGATCTAGAGTTGCAGGCATGTTAAGTGCATTTACATGACTCATTTCATTTATATTACATATTAAATAAAAATATTTAAATCACTTTAATTTAGTCAACAAACTACAGATCCAGCATAGATTTCGGAGCTAGAGCTGTGCCAAACGGGGCCCAAGTACGTAAAAGATCTAGTCAAGAGATTTGGCATGGAAGACGCAAACCCATCAATACTCTCATGGCACCAATGGTCACCTCGACCTTAAAGAGGGAGGTAAACCAGTTGATTTAAAGTTTTGTAGATCCATGATTGGTAACTTATTTTATCTTACCATATCTAGACCCGATATCATATTTAGTGTTTGCATGTGTGTACATTTTCAAGCTTCACTAAAAGAGTGTTATTTAGTGGCCGTTAAAAGAATGTTTAGATATTTAAAGCATTTCTTTAGCATTGGGTTATGGTATTCTAAATGTGCTAAATTTGACTTAATTGGATATTTGAATTTTGATTGTGCAGGTTGCAAGTTGATAGAAAAAACACCTCCGATGATTGTCAACTACTAGAAAGATCCTTAGTTTCATGGTCCTCTAAGAAATAAAATTCTGTTACCCAATCTATCGCCAAAGCGGGGTATGTCTCTACGGGTAGTTGTTATGTTCAATTGCTTTGGATGAGGCAAATATTGATGGACTATGGAATTGAATTAAAAAAGCATGCCTCTTTTATGTGATAATGATAGTGTCGTGAAGATAACCAATAACTCAATCCAATATTCAAGAACCAAATATATATCCATCACCATTTCCTAAGAGATCATGTAAGCAAGAGTGACATTGTTATTAGCCACATACGGATCGGCGATCAATTAGCCAATATCTTCACCAAGCCATTAGATGAGAGCCACTTTAAAAAATTAAGGAATAAATTAAATGCCATAGATTTTTCTAATATTGCTTCAACTCATACGTTATGTATTTGCTCTCATTTGGAGTTTTTTTAGGTTCTTGTAAAAAACTTGTTTCAAAATCTTTTTCAAAATCTCAAAAATATCTGATTTGATAAAAAAAACTATGTTGTTTGGATTTTTTATTGTCTATCTTATGCATAATGATCCTGAAAAGTGTTTATCTGAGTGTTATATTAAGGATCATTTACATCCATGTCTTGTCTCTAGTTTCTCAGGAAAATCGATACTACCGTAGTTATATCTCCATTACTATCGCTCCTGATTGGTGGTCTTAGAAATGATTGTGGTTGACTCCTTATCCTCTCTAACTTTCTCTCCTTTGGTCCAAACTGGTCTCTTCATCTCAGAACCACCAAAGCGCTCATTCTCACTCCTCTATTGTCTCCTTAAAATTCCAAATCTAAAATCAAGGCCAACTTCAATCACTTGCCAAAATCAAGTTGTTGGCATCATTTCTCCTCCATTCCATTAGGTAAACCTCCTTGGAATCACTCTTTCCCTCTTCTTTTGTACCCATTCCTAATTTATAGGGTTTGAGTAAAATATGTTTGAAAAAGTCAAATTCTTTTGGAGAAAATGGTTGAATCTTGTATTTGGTGATCTTTCATATGTTTTTCATGGTTTAATCCGTGCCAAATACAAGCTAAATTCAAATTGATTAAATGCCCTAAGAGTACCTAACGGGTGCGGTACTACCGTACGAGGCACTGCAGTACTACCGCCTACCGGTAGTACCAGTATGCTGAGAGCGGTACTATTGCCCTGTAGAGAAGTTCAAACTTTTTTATGTACAATTACTTATGTCCTATCCTAATTGTTTCTTCCTTGATATAGTGACCATGGCAAGGACAAAAGGCTCTGCACGCAAGAATGGTTCTCCCAAGGGAGAATCGGTGGAGTGTTACAATCCACAAGCACGTCCTTCCTCTTCTCGCCGCAAGGTGGCTTCGCGCAAGTCAGGATCTAAGAGGGTGGCTCCTGTGCCTCAAGAGGATAGTGATCCGGAGACCACCACCTTTATGCAAGAATATGAGCTCGTGATTTAGGGCAATCTTCTAGGTAAGTGCAAGCTATAAAAGAGTCAGTTGAGGAAAGTGAAGAAGAAGAGGATGAAAGCTTTGCTCAAGGCAATGAGGATGACGATGATGTTGAGGATGATGATATTGACATGGAAAAGGCCCAAGAGCTAATGTCCAACCTTATGCATTTTTCTAGTGATAAGTATGCTCAACTCCACCATCCAAATCAATTCGAGAAACCGGCAAGCTCAATAGATCCCCATTTTCACACTAAGTTCCAAGAAGAAGTGTTTAACCAAATCTATGACCACCACAAGCAATTTATTGATCAGAGTAATGTAGATTGGAGATATTTGAACACATTCAATGTTTTGCTAGTGCATACAATCTCTTCCATGGAGCCAGTTTTCAAGGCATAGTGGCATTGAGATGTGATTATCAAGAGAACATCATTCACCAATTCTATGCCACCGTTTATGTCTCCTATGACTTTGATTACATGGTATTGATGACTGGGAACCAAAGGTATGAGGCTTCAAAGGCGGTTTTGAACAAGCACTTAGAACGTATTTAAGCCGATATGAGAAGGTGTACTCCTATGGAAAATTCTAAACCCCGACATGGTGTGAGTTCTATGACACCAATGTAAGGTACACCAAAAGGATTGCATGACCCATATGTCATAATAACACACTTGGCAGCCTATTAAAGCTATGTGTTTCATTAACCTGATGTAACACATGAGCCTATATGTCACAATATCGCATGGCGGATGGTCAAAGTCAAGTGTTTCAAAAAATTAAATGGATTGCATGAGTCCTTATGTCATCATAGCGGCATCATAACCTAACAAATCAGCATATTTCTTTAATTTAAAGGGCTGCATCAACGCCTACATCACAATAGCCATTAGAGATGGTCATATTGACATGTTTCATCAACCAATAGGACTACAAAAACCCATACATCGCAATAGCACACTTGGCAACCAATCAAAGTTACGTGTTTTATTAACCAGATGGACCACATGAGGCTCTACATCACAATATCATGTGGCGGCTAGTCAAATCTATGTGTTTCAAAACCAAATGGACTACATAAGCCCTTATATCATTATACGTCATCACAATGGACAAATTAACATGTTTCATTAATCAAAAGGGATACATGAACCCTTACATCACAATAGCCATTAGAGCTAGTCAAATCTACGTGTTTCATCAAGCTGAAGGACTGCATGAACCCATACATCACAATAACACACTTGGCAGCCAATCAAAGCCACATGTTTCATTAACTGGATGGGCATCATGAGGATCTACATCACAATATCACATTGGGGCTAGTCAAATCCATGTGTTTTAAAAGCCAAAGGGACTGCATGAGCCCCTATGTCATCGTAGCGGCATCACAACCAGGTAAATCAACATGTTTCATTAACCAAAAGGGTAGCATGAATCCCTACATCACAATAGTGCATTGGAGCCAGTCAAATCGATGTGTTTCATCAACCATAAGGACTACATGAATCTATACATCACAATAGCACACTTGGCAACCAATCAAAGCTATGTGTTTCATTAATCATATAGACCACATGAGCCTCAACATCACAATTAATATCACATGGCGGCTAGTCAAATCCAAGTGTTTCAGAAGCCAGATAGATTGCATAAGCACCTATGTCAAAATAGTGCATAGTAACATCAACCAAAATGAGATGGACTACATGAGCCCCTACGTCACAATAGCTCATGGCAGTCAATCAAATCCAGGTGATTCATCACCGCATGAACTCCTATGTCATGATAGCACAATGTAGCTGGTCAAACCCAAATATTTCATCAACCACAAGGGTTGCATGGACCCTATGTCACAATGCAAACAACATGTGAACTAGGATGGACTGCATAAACCTCTACGATATAATAGCCTGTGGTAGCCGATAAAATCCATGCATATGTCCTCTTCTGATAGAGTGAAACACTAGCGACTAAATTAGGGGGAGGGAGGGAGGGGGGCATCAGTGAGTTTCTAAAAAAGTGATATGTAGTTGTTGGACCCCGAATTTATCGTCTGGAACCCTTTATGCAAACCGGCACTAGTCTGTGGATTAGTAGTTAGTGTACACAATTACATCATTAGATATCAAACACATATCTTGCAAAAGCAAAATTATTAGATAATAATAATTTTAGACAAGATGGCAACAGAGGGTGGTGAATGGTGCCAACTCAAAATTTTCCCCAAGTATTTAAGATTCTATTCTCACACAACTACAGAGTTGTAGAAAATAGAGTTTTTATCTAAAAACTCAAGACAAATGGCTCAAGAACACAAAACCCTGAAGCAACCACTTCTTGGTGGTCTAACTGGCATAGAAATGGTGGTTTGTCTGGTCCTGGGTAGTCTGACCGCTACTTAAATGGTGGTCTGACCGCTACTATAGTAGTGTTTTTAGCTCGATTTCAAAAACTAAAATCGAGAGAACTTTTGATCTATATATCCAAATAATATGAAATTTTGCAGGGATCTTCTCTAGGGGATTGTGAACCTATTCCAACAAAAAAATCATGAAAAACATGGCCAAAGTTAAAACCTTTTTCAGTTTGAAGGAGAGATGCACCAAAACCCTAAAGGGTGAATACAACTTGCTCATTGGTAGATAATAGCCAAGAAGGATCTAGATGTGTTCCTACACATCACATCAAGTTAGATCACCACAGAAACTAAGCCAAAAATCCTCAGATCAAGAGATAGAGCAAACAGGCCAAAGTCAAGCAAAACCAAGTTTTCTCGTGAATCTTGCTATCAAGGTGCCTAGATGGATGGAGATGTATTCCCAACGATTATCTCCATCTCTTACATGTCCTTAGCACAACAAGATCATAAGAAGGAAAGAAGATAGATCAAAATTATCCAAAAATCAAAAACAAGAGGGACTTAAGAGTTGTACAAAATTAATGTATTGCTTACTTGAGAAGGTACGTTTTACATCTACTACACCTTAGAGGACAAAGAGCACTTAAGGTACACCCCTTAATGGATCCTATCCTCTATTATAATGGGGGAAACCTGTTAACCCCACACACACGGGTTTTACTCTCACAAGTTCACTTATGCATGGTTTTCAAAGCGCATAATTGTGCATCCACTAAATCCTTAGCCTTGATCCAGCCAGCTCCACCTTAACCTAAATTCTCTCTAACGTATCACCCATATGCTACGGTTTTGATCCAAGATGGTTTTTGGTATTTTGACCAAACTACCAAAATACACTTCCTTGACCTGGTCATCACTAACCACTGCAATCAATCGTCATGCTTGTTACATATAGGTGCACCACTAGCTTACCACGTATCGCCAAGTCTTTCCTATCTTGGTTCTACCGAACCATGGCACACTTGGCCCATACAAACCACATGGCACCTCCCGCCGTTCGAACTCGCCTTCAACATTTTCTTCCTTTCTCGTGCCATTCATGAGCTCACCGTCTCACCCGGCATCCTTGATCATTCTGAGCCTCAGCTCCTCCATGAACCTAGCCCCGATCCTCAACGTTGACCACGGTTGACTCCAAGCGACCCTGCACATCCAAAGATAGAGAAATCATTTTTAGACACAAGTTCTTCACAACTTGACCCACGTTAGCTGAACATAGCTCATGCAACATAAAATCACTGACCATACTCTCCAAAACCCATTCCTCAACTCAAAATCCACAATTATGAATTCTGGCCAGAAGTCCCCATCTGGACAATCTACAGTCGGTCAGACCACCAACCCTCGGGCGGTCAGACCGCTGCACCAACTGGTCAGACCAGTGGTACACTGTCGGTTTGACCGGTCTTCCCCTGACTGATCATCAACACTGCCAATCAAATTTTTAAACCTCCCAAATTGCAATGGTTCATCATAAACTAAGACCTTCTCATATGGTCCTTCAAGTAAAGAGCATGAAAATAGACAATACGGTCGCTTGATTTGCACATGGGCTGATCAGGCGAAACACCAAAAACAACTGCTGTGGAGACAAAAACAAAACACAATAGGTGGAACCCTCAGGATATGTCCATAAGCAATCAACTAGGGCTCACGATCTAGTTCTTGGCCTTTTTGACTTCTAGTCCCTTCGGACACCAATTAGAGCCGTCAGAGCCTTCTTCTTCTCATCTTATTGAATGATGGTAATTGAGCAATAGTTCGTATGAAGATACTCAGTAAGCTACCATATAGAATGCAATTATAATATATGCAAGGCTAAACAAGGGGCGCTTGAGATTCTTGTATTTGCAGAAAGCTATATTTGAAATAGAATATGTAGTAAACCCGAGACCTAGCATTTTAACCAAACTAGGTGTAATGAAATTGAGTAGTTTTGTATAATACTAGTGAAGGTTCCATCCACTTGCTAGCGAAGAATAGTTCCCAAAGGTTCTATCCACCCACAAGTAGAAAATGGTCCCATCCACCATATGCTATAACAGTTTTAGGGTTCTATCCACCCACTAATAACCACTGGGTTTTGTTCACCCAGGATGAAAATAAAAGGTTCTATCCACCCATCATTTTTATCCCACCCACAAATAATTTTTATAAAATAGAGACTATATCAAGCAAGTTCGCACGCCCGCCCTTCACCGTAGGTACAACTTTTTGAACAGTTTTCACTCTGCAGGGGTCATACATTTTACCCATAAGAGATGTTCAACTTGTCATATTCCACATGCTTTCTTAGGTATGTAGATCAAGAAGACCATTATAAGGCCTTTACAATGCATCACCCTAATGCAGTTATTCCCGGTAAGGTTTCCACTACCGAAGGGATACTCCACCTGAATCAGAAGCCCCTCTTCCACCATACAGACAAAGGTCTCACTCCGACACAGTTTCATATTCCACCCAATTGTGTAACCAAAAGGCAATACAAATTAATTGGCCAGATGACACCCATTATAGCTTGTGGTTGCACTATTTTACCTAGGAGGTCATCACATGATTCGATGGGTCCATCACATACCAAGATCTCGTGCTCTATCCGCACCAGCCATACATACCGTCTACCCAAGTCTAAAATAGTTTTTGAGTTTTGTTTTGAAAATCTTTTCTAAGTTAAAAATATTGGCCATTTCCATCCAATGGCTACCCAAAACTAAGTTTTTATGCCTAAAATGATGTCGAGCAATTTAATACCCACATGCCAATGTATCTAAGCAAGTCTAAGCATGGCACATAGATACAAACTTATCAATTAGTATGTATACCATTAATTCTAGAGCGACAAGGGATTATGTCCAAAGTCAAGGAATAGGTGGTAATAAATGCATAATAATATGGCATTTACTAAGAACTAATGACAATATAACTATAGTCGAAGTAAAGCATGCATTTGATAAGTTAAAACAATATACATTGCATGAAAAGGTAGGTGCAATTTGATCAAAGTGATGACTTTCCTCTGCTCAATGTTTTGATAATCTTAGGCTTGATCTTGCTTGAACTAACGCTAGTAACTTCGAATGAACTACTAATTTTACTATTCAACTAACTAATTTTTCTTAGAATATAATTATAGTTCTCATGCATACACTAAGATGTATATTTTAGTGACTTATCTAATTTAGTCAAGATCCAATTAAGTGAGCCTTGCTATCATGCATCAAGTTCATCAAGTTACAGTTTAAAAGGTTTATTGCTATTGACCTAGGGCACATGTCATTTGGATATTTACACATATACATGATTATATTTAATCATAATAACTAACTAGAATTTCATTTTAAATTAATTACCAATGGTATATTACTTATCTTCAATTGACAGTTGACACTAATTAACTTTGATTATTCAACAACTTAATGTGGTTTACCTTAATAGAGTTACTCATTTATTATTTTAAATAATTATATTTGGTTTATAATCATATTGCAAGTAGTTTTAAATTTCAAATCTTATTTGGTTAGTAATTAAAATTGTTATATGATATAATATTAACTTGTTATATTTTCATGATTTAATCATACACTAATTATTTTTAGCCATTAATTAATTTGCTAATCCTTTTGGACATGCAACTAATCAAGATTTAATTTTCAAATATTTTCCATTGGCATATACCCTTACTCTAATTCCTTTATTAATAATAATATTATTTTTATAATTTTATTTATAACTAAATTATATTTAATCATATTTCTATTTGAATTTTTCTTGAAAATATTAATTTCTTTGAATTATTTTCTAACTAAAATGGGTAATAGACAATGACAGGTGGGGCCCTTGGAGAATTTTTTAACTTCTGAAATAGTTATTTTTAAAATAAATACCTAAGCCGCTAATAGGTGGGGCAGTTTTACTCTTTCTCTCTATACTGAAACAAAGCAATGACACTAATGTCGTTGACACGTTGCCTGTGAACGAAGTTATGGCGACGGTTGGCAACACCAAACATGGGTTGTCAGTACCTCTACGCACCTATGCGAGGTGATGGCGCGACGCGAGGTGACCGAGGGCGGTGGCATGGCTACGCCTGGTAGTGGAGATGGCTCGACCAACATGGCAATTGGCCAATCGGTGGCTAATCAAGAAAATGGAGGGCATAGTGAGCATCTAGGGGCCAAGGGGACCTCACTGGTGTGGTTGATGCAGTCGGGGACGAATCAAGGAGGGCTAGCAATAGAACCCCAAGGCGGTGCGACGGTCTTTAATGGCGACAGCGATCTAGAGAGGGAAATGGCCAACGTTGTCATCGAAGATAGCTTGAGGGAGGTAAGGAGATGGTCTAGGGGCAATGAATTGGACCAAGACTCATCAGAGAAGAAATGGTGATGTGGGCGGTGATTTTGGTTAGATTGGGATGAAGGCCACAACGGTGAACTCTTGCCATCAACACAAGAAATTGGGTGAGGGAAAAGGAGTAGGGAGCTCAAGAATGCATCATGAATTGAAAAACAGGGAGAAAGGCCCACCGAAGATGGGCTTTGCACGCAACGGAGCTATGTCCGACACATGGTAGGCAAAGAACTTGAGCTTGGCTCTAGGCTTAGAGGAATAAGGGTGAGGCAAGGAGTGAAAGAGGAGTGCAGGGTAAAGACGCGAACTCAGGCGGCTTAAATAGAGGGTGAGGCGACCCGCCACTGTGGCACCATAGTGTTGTGCAGTGGCATGACTGTGGGCGTGTGCGCGCATGGAATGGGGCAGAACACTGCACGGTGCAGTGCGTGGTATGATGCCAGAACACAGTGCTCGGTGCGGGGCAGAGCGCGACGTAGGTCAGCATGCAGCCTAGGTGCAATGGGTGCGTGCGTGGTAAGGACGGGCACAGTCGGGAGCACGGGTGGCGCGGTCAGGATATGGACGCAGGCATGAGGCAAGGCCAGGATACAGTCTGGCACGTGGGCACACAACGTGGGCAAGGATGGTTTGATGTGGGCGGTGACATGGCCACAGTGTCGATGGCGTACGAACACAATGGAAATGATGGTGATAGAGTAGACGGGCGGCATGTGGCATGGTTTTTCTTGGGGTGTGGGCACGAGTGATGAGGTGGGGCACGATTGGGTGCGCGGCTGGGTTGTGAGGAGGAAGAATCAAAGAAAGAAAGGAGAAAGGAGAAGAAGAGTAGTGGCGTGCACGACTAGGCTGCTAGGCTATAGAAGGAGAAAGAAAGAAGGAGAAGTGCGGCGGGCTGATTGGGCCATTAGAAAAGGAGAAAGAGGGGGTGGGTTGCGGTTGGGACAGGGAAAAGAATAGGGATGGGTTGGAGAAAAAAGGGGAATAGGAATCAGGTCAAGAAGGAAGAAAAATAATGGGCCGTAGTGGAGGGAGAAGAAACAAAGAAGTTTGGGCCCGACTAAGTTTTGTGGCTTTAATTTATGTTTTTTATCTTTTCAACTTTTTAATTTGAATTTCATCTGAGTTCAAATTTCATTCTTCTCGTTGCTTTCAATTTTATGTGGAAATTACCATAGATGTAAATTTTGTTACGCTTTTATCATCACTAGTAAGCATGCACATGGAATCCACATCAAAGGCATTGATTATATGTCCAGAAATGAAATGTAAATTTTGGTCCATGCCTCATGACTAAATTTTTGATGAGTTATGTAGTCAGGCACACCTTATGACAGACAGCCAAGAAATTATGTCACGTTCTTGAATGAATAGGATAACTATGCTAGACCGGAGGTTGAGGAACTGGACCCATGGCGAAGCATGGTCATTTTTGGCCCCCTGTGGTAGAGAAATTCCCCTTTTGCCCCTCCCACGAAATTGCCCCTTTGGCCCACCCCCCGTGCGAACGCCTATCTAGTTGTAGTCGAAGCGCCATGGTCGAAGTGTCGTGGTCGAAGCGTCATGGTCGAAATGCTGTGGTCAAAGTACTGTATAGTCAAAGACCTCGGAGTCAGCAAATTGGCCGCAACTACAGTGAATCAGTCGTAGTCATGAGTTGAGCTATGTAGGAGTCGTAGCTATAGTGAATTGGCCATGGATATAGTGAACTGATCATGGATACAGTGAACCAGTCATGCACACAGTGAACTGGCATAGCAGTCACAGTCGGTACTCATAAGCTACAGTAGATGCTTGGTACTCGTAAGCTACCATACCCAATCAGTGCTCGAAGACCGCTAGTACCGCTCTATATAAGCGGTACTATCAGAGAAGCGGTTGAAGTGATGTGGTCCAGAAGCCATGGTCAAGCAGCCATGGTCGAAGTGGCGCGGTTGAGCAGCCGTGGTCGAAGTGAAGTGGTGAAGCACCATGGTCGAGCAGCTGTGGTCGAGGCGCAGTGGTCATAAGTTGTCACTGGATGTCCGAGTAACAGCTGAGTCAATGGGTTGGCCAAGTCGAGCGAAACAATACTAACATTCTATCCACATGTAGGTCAAGGCACTATAAGGAAATTAACATTTCGAATGGAAACAATACTAAATGTTTAGTGTATGGAAACATAAGGAAATTAACATTCCGTATGGGAACATTCCATTGCATAATCTCACCATTCATTATGTTACTAAACATTTCATTCCACGCCAGCTGTTTTGTATGGAAACATGACATGCTAAATGCTAAATGTTCCATATGGAAACAAGCCAAGGTTTGCTTCCCGTGCCGAGATTTGCTTTCCATGTTGACTAAATGGAAATCATCTTATGGAAAAGGCGCATACAGAATGGAAAGGCCATACTAAATGTACTGAGACTTGTCAAGATTTGCTTCCCATGCTGAGATCTGCTTCCCATCACCAATTTGATAGTCGTAGCTACAGTAATTGGTCAGTAGTTGTAAGCTATAGTAACTGATTAGTACTCGTAAGATATAATACCTGGTTAGTGCTCAAAAGATCTGCATGGTCAACCCGATAGTACCAGCTTTGTGTGAGCGATACGACCGAAGTTGTGGTAAGAGTCATGGTCGGTAGTCATAAGAAATAGTACCGAGTGGTCATTCTACCGTGGTCATTCTGTCGTGTCGACCTACCGTGGTCGGAGAAGTGATCGAAGTACCATGTTCAAGAAGCCATGGTCGAAGGGGCAGTCAAAGTGGTGTGGTCGAGAAGCCATGGTCAGAGTGGCGGTCAAAGTGCCATGGTCGAGGCGCAGTGGTCGTAAATCATCACTGGGCGTCTGAGTAACGGATGACTCAATGAGTCGCAGTCGTGTGCACCATTCCAAGGAAGAAAGCATATGTGCGTTTTCTCCTAGCAAGTAGTGATTGGAGCTGATGAGTTCAGTTCCAACAATGTTGTGGTCGAAGATCTATGGTCGAGGTGTCGTGGTCGAAGAAGCGGTCAAAGTGCCATGGTCGAGAAGCCGTGGTCGCAGTTACGGTCGAAGTGCCATGGTTGAGAAGGCATGGTCGCAGTTGCGGTTGAAGCACCATGGTTGAGAAGGCGTGGTCGAGAAGGGTCGAAGTGCCATGGTCGGAGATGCAATCGAAGTGCTATGGTTGAAGAGCCGCGGTCGAAGCACTGTGGTCGAAGGACCATAGTCGAAGCCTTGTAGTCGAAACGTCGTGGTCAAGTGCCGTGGTCAAAGTCCCACAATCGAGGCGCCGTGGTCGAAACATCGTGGTTGAAGGACTGTGGTCGAGGCTCTGTGGTCGAAGGACCATGGTCGAGTCACCATGGTCGAGGCACCGTGGTCGAAGGACTGTGGTCACCGTGTCATGGTCGAAGTCCCGTGGTCGAGGCACTGTGGTGGAAGTTCCGTGGTTGAGGCACCATGGTCAAGGCTCCATGGTTGAAGGACTATGGTCGAGGTGCCGTGGTTGAAGGACCATGGTCGAGGCACCATGGCTGAAGAGCGGTGGTCGTAGTGTTGTGGTCGAGGCGTCACGGTAGAAGTCCCATGGTCGAAGTCCCATGGTTGAGGCGCTGTGGTCGAAGTCCCACAGTTAAGGCTTCATGGTCGAAACGTCGTGGTCGAAAGACTCAAAGTCATAAGGAGTCAACTTGGTCAGGTCTATGTGTGGTCATAGGCTTGGTCAAATCTGTGTGTGTGGTCGTAGCTACAGTGAATCGGTCTATAGTCCTTGGTCGATAATCATAGCTACAGTAACATGTCAGTAGTCGTAAGCTACAATACCTGGTCGCTGCTCAGAAGACCTATGTGGTTGAAGACCGGTAGTACCGGTCCTGTTCGAGCGGTACAACCGAAGATGCGGTAAGAGCCATAGTCGAGACGTCGTGGTCCAAGAGCCGTGATCGAAGGGTCATGGTCAAGGCACCGTGGTCGATGCGCCCTGATCGAAGTGTCGTGGTTGAAGTATTGTGCTGTGGTCGAAGAGCCATGGTTGAGGCGCCGTGGTTGAAGTGTTGTAGTCAAGGCGTCGTGGTCGAGGCACCGTAGTCAAAGGACCGTGGTCGAAGCGCCGTGGTCAAAGTGCCATGGTCGACGTCCCATGGTCGAGGCGTAGTGGTGGAAGTCTCGTGGTCGACGTGCCGTGGTCAAATTCATGGGGTCGAGGCGCCGTGGTCGAAGTGCTGTGGTTGAGGCGCCATGGTCGAAGTACCATGATCGAGAGCTGTTGTCGAGCTTATTTTCCATAATCAACTAAATTCAAGAAGATAGGGGAGGACATCACAGACCTTGTGTTTGTCGAGGCATGGGTGTGTTGTGCCAGCGTAGTGGGTCATGGGCGGCGTCGGGCTGGAGGGTGTGGTCGAAGATTTTGACAACGGCAGCTATCGAAGTTTTTCACATCGGCTACGGTCGAAGATTTCAAAAACAGAAGTGGTTGAAGATTTTGACAACAGCAGCGATCGAAGATTTCGACACTAGCAGTGGTCAAAGATTTCGACACCGATTACGGTCAAAGATTTTGATACCGGCTGTGGTCGAAGATTTTGAAAACAACAGAGGGAGCCGAGTGGGGCAGAGTGTGGAGTGCGACAGTGTGGCGGAGCAAGGGCGGAGCGGGAGTGGAGGAGGGTGGAGCATGGGATGGAGCGGTAGCTCGGGGCGGAGGGGGCGAAGTGACAGAGAGGGGAGGAGCGAATGGGGCGGAGTGGTGGCATGGGGATGGAGGGGGCCAGAGCGGCGGGGGAAGGAGAGGCGGTGCGGGAGTGGGGGAAGGCGGAGCGGTGGAGGGGGGAGGAGCAGCAGCACAGGGACGGAGCGATGGAGCATAGGGGTCGGGTGGAGTAGGGAGTGTCGCGGGAGCGGGGGAGCATTGGGGCGACGCCAATGGATATATTATGGGCATGAGGGGTGGCGCCGATGGATTACGGGCGTGATGCAGCAATGTGTGGGCGGAGTGGTGGAGCATAGGGGTGGGCGGAGTAGGGGTGTCGCGGGAGCAGGGGAGTATTGGGGCGGCGCCAATGGATATATTGCGGGCGTGAGGGGTGGCGCCAATGGATTACGGGCGTGATGCAGCGGTGCGGGGGTGGAGCGATGGAGCATGTGGGTAGGGCGGAGTAGGGGGCGTCGTGAGAGCCGGGGAGCGTTGGGGTGACGCCGATGGATATATTGTGGGTATGAGAGGCAGTGCCAATGGATTGCGGGCGTGATGCGATGGCGCAGGGGTGGAGCAGTGGAGCATGGGGGTGGGGTGGAGTAGGGGGCGTCGCGGGAGCAGGGGGCGTTGGGGCGGCGTCGATGAATATATTGCGGGAGTAAGAGGCGACGTTGATAGATTGCAGGCGTGATGTGGGGGCGATTGCCAGGGGTGGGTGGGCGCGGCGTGCGGCGGGATTGGCAGGACCAACTTGCAATTGTGGACGTTGGATGACAGAATAAACGATATAGATATTCAGATAGCAGAACCAACTTGCAATGTCAGCCATTGGATTATGTTGATCTAACGATCGGATGAGAAGGGTATTAACGTGGTTGGGTGACAAATAGTTTACTCAAACTGGTGTTTTTTTATATTATTATATATCATTATTGTTATGCACTTTCCTTTTATTAATTTGATCTTGCAAAACACAAATTTCAGAAAATGCCTAAATAAATTATAGAAAATCTGAATATCAACAAAATGCATTAAATGCTTTGTTTTAAATTTGTAGACATGCAAATTTTGGGATGTCACAATAGTACAATTTTAACTAGTTGAAGGCGTGATCTGCATGTATGGAACACTAATATTAGCCACATTGCTTAAGACTCGTGCAATTCGGTGGCTCATACAGTAATAGGAGCGCTGATCTGGAAATGATGCCCCAACCAGGGGATGAGATGGTAAAATCTTAGACCGATTTAACTCCAAAGTGGGATTTTGCCAACAAGATTTGCTGCATTTCGATCAGGAGCCAGAGAAGCAGGGCAAAGCACCTGAACGTTATGAGATTGTAAAATCAAGACAGATTTAACTCCAAAATGGGATTTTGCCAACAAGATTTGCTGCATTTCGATCAGGAGCGGGATTTTGCCAACAAGATTTGCTGCATTTCCATCAGGAACCAGCGGAGCAGGGCAACTGGGCAAAGCACCTGGAGGCTATGAGATGGTAAAATCAAGACCGATTTAACTCTAAAATTGAATTTTGCCAACAAAATTTGCTGTATTTCCATCAGGGGCGAGATTTTGCCAACAAGATTTGCTACATTTCTATCAAGAGCCAGCGAAGCAGGGCAAAACACCTGAACGTTTGACTTCCCCTCAACTCACCCGCCACATGGCAGTTCTCAACTACCCCAGCATTAATTTCCTCCTCCCCCATTCTTATTTCTTAATAACTACCCTCCTTTTAATGGGTTCCCTCTCTTTCCTCACCCCACCTTACCTTTAATTCCAAACACTGCAACCTCTCCTCCGCCCCCTCCTCCCTTTGCTTCCCCTTTACTCTCTCTCTCTCTCTCTCTCTCTAGTCTTTCCCTCTCTTCATGTGTGCATGTGTGTGCTGTGTTCGTCTATCTGGCTTCCTCTCTTTTGCAAAGAAGCAAATACCACTTGCCCTTCTCCCATCTCCGCATTTTGGTGCCACTCCACAGAGGTGCGAACAGCGCCCAGCAAGCACCCAGCTTTTCCAGTTCTGAGGGGAGCGCGGCGGAGTTCTTGATGGAATTCTTGTCCAATGGGGCTGAATTGGAGGTCCTGTGAAGGTAATTTCTTCCCCCGTTCATGCTTCTTGGAGCCATCGGCCTCTATCTTTGAGGTGTTGACTTGTCGTGTTCCCCTGAATTTGTTGGGACTTGTGATTTATGGTGTGTTGTGATGTCGGCAGAACAGAAATTCCTTGCAAATTGCCCAGATTCTTTCAAACAGCATGTATGTTGCATTTGCTATTTTTAAAATTTTGTTTAAGCGTGGTTGTTGAATAAACAGTTCAGAGTTGTTCACGAGTTCTTGGTGGTCTCACCTTGCAATGACCATGTTGCTGTTTGATTAGTTTGATTGTGCGAAACCTTCTGTCCAGTAACATGCAAATGATAAATTTCTCCCCCACATGGAAGAAGTGGGCTATCATGTGCTCACCTTTTTCTTGTAGAGACAAATTTACCCTTTACTTTTACAGTTTGGGTGTTCATGTGCTACTTTATATGTTCCAGGGTTGGCTAATGTACTTTTTCTTTCTTACACAGATAGAGCAATTAGGATAAGTTTGTAAATTCATTTGGCAAATTGTCACAAGATTCTGAATTACGCGAACATCTCATACAATCGTTCATCAGACCGGCTGAAGAGAACATGTCGTCACCCAACAATTCCATCAGTGCAGCCTTGTCACGGACAACACCCGTGTTTCGTTTGAGGGTATGGGTCTTGATTGCCATTGGCATTGCGATACTAATGGCAATTTTGTTCATCATAGCATTGTGGCTTTCGCTCCGAAGGAAAAAGAAGGCGGAGAAAGGATTCGACACTGCATCGCAAGCAGAGATCCCTATTGTGTCCAAGGAAATCAACGTTGACAGAGGTGATGCACAAAGTATACATGACAGTGGAGCGCCCTTCATGCCAGTGCATGATAAGTATACACAGATGAAGGGTGTAGCACATTTGGCAGAGGGTAGATCTGTGGATGTAGATGCATTCAGCCAATGCAGCTCATTGTACAACATAGAGAAGGCTGGAAGTTCATATTCTGAAGATTACAGCAGCTCAGGACCGAAAAGGAAAGGCAGTTCACCATATGGATATGCCCCAGCTTCACCGCTGGTTGGCCTGCCTGAGTTATCACATTTGGGCTGGGGCCACTGGTTCACCTTGAGGGACCTGGAATGTGCAACAAACCGGTTTGCGAAGAGTAATGTCCTTGGAGAGGGTGGCTATGGAGTTGTCTACAAGGGTCAACTGGTGAATGGGACTGAGGTAGCTGTGAAGAAGATTCTTAACAACGTGTAAGTGTATGTTATCTTAGTGAATTTACTGTGATGTTAACTTTTGAGCTAAGATTTCTTAATTGGGTTACAGGGGGCAGGCAGAGAAGGAATTTAGGGTCGAAGTTGAAGCCATCGGTCATGTTCGGCATAAGAATCTGGTGCAGCTTCTGGGGTACTGTGTGGAAGGGATACATAGGTGATCATTTCTTTCTTTTAGTTTGCTTTCCATATTGAAATATTATAAAAGCTACTAGAGCTAGTTTGTATTCGTCCACCTCGTGCAAGTTCATGATATCTCTACTAGACTTATGTATTGAAGGTTCCAAATGGAAAATAAATAATTAATACCATGAGGAGGAATTTTTTTCCTCCCTTTTGCATTGTGCTAGTTTCTGATCTCCCTGTTCCCTTGTTTCATGTTTATTGGCCAAATAAATGACTTCAAACTGTAATAAGCATAGTTCTTCACATAAGCTTTTCATTATACGTGGACTTGTTCTGAATATTTACCTGCAGGATGCTTGTCTATGAGTATGTCAACAATGGCAACCTAGAACAATGGCTTCATGGGGCCATGAGTCAACGTGGCATCCTTAGTTGGGAAAACCGCATAAAGATTCTCCTTGGAACTGCAAAAGCGTAAGTTTGGAGTTTGGACTCTTTCACGATTATTTCCTGACACCATGTTTTAACAAACAACAGCCGGTAAAGTTCACTCAGGACTGTTGACTATTACATGCTAATGTAGGCATTTTCATGATTTTTCAGGCTTGCATACCTTCATGAAGCCATAGACCCCAAAGTCGTTCACCGTGATATTAAGTCAAGTAATATCTTAATTGACGATGAATTCAACAGCAAGGTTTCTGATTTTGGGTTGGCCAAACTTCTGAATTCTGACGCAAGCCATATCAATACAAGAGTGATGGGAACATATGGGTATAGCTCGCTTTGTCCCACTCTTAATTTTTATGTTCATTTGCAAAGAAGTCTCCTAATTTTCTTTTTCTTAATCTGATGTTAGGTATGTTGCACCTGAATATGCGAATACTGGCATGCTAAATGAAAAGAGTGATATTTACAGTTTTGGAGTTGTGTTGTTGGAATCTGTGACAGCTAGGGATCCAGTTGATTATAGTAAACCTGCAGATGAGGTAGAGCTATTTCAGGCAATTGGTGTAACCACCCTCTGTTAGTCCTTACACCTCTTTTCTCTTTTGTTTCAGGTGAATCTTGTAGAGTGGCTGAAAATGATGGTTACCAATAAGAGGGCAGAGGAAGTAGTGGATCCAAACCTCGAGATTAAACCACCTAAACGTGCCCTTAAGCGGGCAATCTTGGTTGGCCTGAAGTGTGTTGATCCTGATGCTGAGAAGAGGCCAAAGATGAGTCAAGTCGTCCAAATGCTTGAATCAGTTCAGAATGCATATCAACAAGTACTTTTCCTATCCTTGCTCTGTTCTTCTATCATCTAGTTGGCACTAATTACCATCCTTCTTGGAGCTTTTGTTTTTATAACTCAAGTTGTACTAACTAAATGTTTTCTTTTCGTTAATAACAGGATCAGAAAAAGCACAGCCAGATGGGAAGCATTGATATCGAGTCACAGCAGTCATTAGAGGAGATTCCAAACAGCGCTGATGCCCGAAGCTCCAATTCTGAACAAGCATAGGAAAAGGACACCTGAAGTCATTGATAATAACAGCTGATTTGATCAATATTCAATGCTTCAATAGAGTGAGTGAAACAAGTTTACAATTTGCATATACTGGAGGCCATGGTGGCAAAAGCAGTTAGGAGCAAGCTGCTCATCTCCCTTTTTTTCTCCTTTTCGAGGAGTGCTTCTATACCCCCCTAAGAGAATTGTACTTTGTTTTCTGTAGATGAGTCCTTCAACTCATTTACTTTAGGATATGTGTAGTTTTCTTTTAGGGGAGCGTAGAAGCACTTTCTTCGTCTTTATTTATCATTTGAGCTACCAGGAGGAACTGATTTCAAAGGCATGACTATAGTTACCAGATTTCGTTACCCTTGTATAGAAGCCTTATGGATCCTTAATTTTACCATAAAAGCATAAATTTTATTGGTGTACAATGTGGGAAGCTTTATTTCCCCCTAATTTATTTGGGTTTAAGGTGTTTACACAACTGCCCATGCAGGGTGATCTTCCACTGAAGAGCCTAGGAACACCTGTACACAACGTTTTGTGGTTGCTAAAATTCGAAGGCAGCTGTTTGGTCCTCGCACTCCGTGATTAGTTTTTGGTTTCTGCACATGATGACAGGATGCCAATGATTAGTGCCTGCTTGTTTTGCAAGTTTTGCCACCTTCCTCCTCCTTTTCTAGAGGACCGAGTTAATCATTGGTGCCTTTGTTGCTTCACTAGTTTAACTTGCACCGCTTGCATTTCATAAATTTACACACCGTTCAGTAGGTCTTATATATCGAGTAGGTGCACCGTGCACAAATCTTCTATTGCTGATGGCTGCTTTAGGGTAGGAATAGAAACTTGTGACGACTTTCGAGAGTTTGTTTAGGGGGGGCAAAAGGCGATGGCTTTGAAGGTTTTATTTTACAGCCTCATGGTTCTACGAGGTACTGCTCAATTTTTGATCGAAAGGTCGTGCGGCATGCGGCTGCGCATGCGGTATTGCAGTGGGCGCGAAGCTGCAGGCCGTGCGAATGCAATGCCAAGCTGCCAGGCCCGAGTAGGGATGGCAATGGTGACCCGATCCCCGACGGTGAATTCACCTATTAGGGGATGGGTCTGGCGGATTTTATTCCCCGCGGGGATTTTCGTGGGCAAAATACTGTCCCCGTCGGGGATGGCGGGGCCGGGGGAGTGATCCCCGTCCCCGTTAACCGTCGGGGATCACTGACATGTGGGGTCCTCTATACTTCATATAAAAATCAGCCAAAAAAACCCTACCCCCGCCCCCAGTCCCCCTCCCCAGCGCCGCCAACACCTCCCCAGCTCCCCTTGCATCCCCCGCCGCCCCCTCCACCGCTGCCCCTCCCCTGCCGCCCTCTTTCCCTTCCCCTTCCCCGGCGCCTCCGCCCCCTCCACCGCCGCCCCTCCCCCTCCCCCGGCGCCTCCGTTCCCTCCACCGCCGCCCCTCCCCCGGCGCCTCCACCACCGCCCCTCCCCCCTCCCCGGCGCCTCCGCCCCCTCCCCCGCTGCCCCCACTGCGCCCAGCTCCCCCGCCGCCGCCCCCACCGCGCCCAGCTCCCCCCCCCCCCGGCCGCCCCCGGCTAACCCGCCACCCCCTCCACGGCCGCTCCTCCCCCGCCGCCCTCTTCCCCTTCCCCTTCCCCTTCCCCGGCGCCTCCGCCCCCTCCCCCGCCGCCCCACCGCGTCCGGCTCCCCCGACGCCGCCCCCGCCGCCCCCTCCCCCTCCGCCGGTTTCTCTTCTCCACCGAGGCGACGCCACCTTGGATCTGAGACCGGCGACGCCCTCCTCCACAGATCTGCGACTGACGACGCCCTCCACCGAGCCGAGCTTCTACTGCTCCTCTGGTACTCATCTTCTTCCTTGCTGGATAATTGAAAACTAATGATAGTGAGAATATGTGAATGTGATGTACTGCATTTCTTTAATAGTATGTGAAATTGTGAATATGTCATGTACTGCAAATCTGAATGCAATAATAGTTGGTATAGAAAACTGATGATAGTTGGTATAGAAAATTGATGATCGGGGATTTTTGCCCCGTCGGGCCCCTGAAGCCCGTCGGGGAACGGGGACAGGCCCAACTTGGCCCCGAGCCCGGGGCCAGGGCCGGGGTTCAGGGAATTTTAATTTCGCAGGGATCAGGGACGGGGATTGGGTCCCGTCAGGGATGAGCCCCGTTGCCATCCCTAGGCGCGAGCCACCTAGTGTTGCAGAATCTTGAACGCATGAATCGATGGCGTCGGACAACCATTGCACTGGATTTTTCTCTGGGCAAGCCTCCTGCAAGGTGCAAGATTTATAACTAAAATTAGACTATAGTTGTTGAAATTATAATATAACTGGTGGTAACTTATTTAACGTAACTAAGTTTAAAAAAATTTAAAAATAAAATAAACAGGTTAGCCCATCACGGACAACACAAACAAATACGAAAAAACCGGCAAGAAAAGCTTTAAAAACTAAAAAACCAGAAAAAAACGAAATTTAAAAATAGTAAAAAATAAGTCAAAAACCAAAATATAAACTAAAATGAGCGGGATGTCATTCACAATCACCCGGCCGGCTAGGCGGTCAAGGCTCAACGCCGCGCTCTCACCTCAACCCTCCTCTGCGAGGCCCACACGAGGGATGCCCAAGCGCAACCGCGCAAGGCAGCGGCGAACTAAGGCCGGTGGCGGCAGCGGCATTGCCGCACTCGGCGTCGGCGGCACATAGTACTTGTGTTGTGGGACACCGTACCCCCTGGCCTCTCGGCCGACGCCGATCGAGACGTTCGTCCAGCTCCTCGTTCGCTGTTCTCAAGGCCGTTCTCAAGGGAGCCGAGCTCTACCACGCCGGGCGGTCGGGCGCATCGCAGCTCCTGCCTTCCCACTTTGCCCGGCCGGGTACACCATATGTGGACAAACGGCCGGGCAGCTGCCGCTCATGAACATAGAAGTTTCTGCCCTGATTAGTAGCAGCGTAATTTCTGATTCAGTGATTCCTACATATGGTTTCCAGCCTTTTGACCCATTCCTTTCTGAGTACAAAGCTAGACCTGCACTCCGAAAATGCTCACTCCGTAACAACGCCAACAACAAAAAAGGAGCCAATCCGTTGCTCAAATCATATTGAACATTTCGATAGCATATTCCTCGGTTACAATCCTTACAACACGAGTGTTAAGTTAGTATGTCGTGTCTACTCTAAACTTCTATCCCAGAGTTTCGAGCATGGCTTTGTATCTTAGCAAGATCTGTCCTCTCAGGAAATTAGGGTGTAGCCTTCATCGGAGGCCGCAGACGAACTTGGTGACAAGCCATGCCGGCTGAGACCTTCCCTGACCTTGCCGTGTTGTTCTGCTTCATGCTGGAACATTGAAACCAGCTGCTGGAGCTCCAGCTTCCTCACATTTACCTTCTCATTAGTTACTGGATTTTGCAGCCCAAGATACAGCATTCCTACGCCAATAAGGACGACTCCGAGAAAGAAGAGAAGTCCCGCGAACAAGCCAAAAGCATATGGAGTATTCTGAGCTCCAGGTATGCCATCGACGTTAATTCCAAATAGGCCAGTGATTATGGATAGAGCCATGCCACCACCTCCAAAAATAGCCAAATTGTGGGTGATACGAAGGCTTCTATCCTGGAGAAGGGTGAATTTAGACATTCTATCAATTCCGAGTTAAGTCTGCCAAGAGATTGCAACAATAGCTCTAGTTTGTGTAGCAGTGTGGCAGAACTGTGTATACCTGCAACCATGCACGGACAGTGCTTTGCATAACATCCTGAATAGTGAACAAGCGACCACGGACAGCTTCCTGCTCCTCCAACATTTGCCTTGTACATTTTCTAATACTCTCTAAAATAGCTCTTGTGGCATTCCCCCTCAAATGTCGGAGAAGCTCAAGTATGATCTCTTCTCTTGCATGCAGTGACCATTTAACCCTGATTACCTATAGCAGGGCTGTTTATGTTCATACATGTTCCAGATCATGAAATATTATCAAATGGAGAATAGCATGCATGAAAGTTGTGTGTTAAAACTTATAAGCTTCATCATGTTAAATCTTCTAACCATATTAAATATCCTCAGAATCCAATCAGAAGTCTCTAGATAAAACCGGTATCTATTTTGGATTTACAAATTTTCAATGAGTATTTTGTTGATCGAAAAATCAAAATAATATTGAAAAGGCAAATTAGGGTAGCATGCTTACCTGCGTTGCTAACCTTCTGATTTCCTGATTCAATATGATACTGATTAGATTCAGATCTTCACGATTTCTCCTGTGAATTGAATATTTTTTAATATGTGATTAGTAGAGAATTGCTAATTTTAAATGTTGTGAAATCATCTCAATTTAGGGTATTGACACATCAATTCAAATAAAATATTCTGGCAGATGAAACATGTTCGTTCAGTTTCCTTACCTATTCACAAATTTCAATTCAACTTCATCTGCTTCCCCAAAGACATATTTCCGGAATAATCTGAAATAACAACGCAAACACAATTATGGGTATCTTTGTTGTGAGTAGACACCACTGTTTAGATATAACAAGTACAGTTGCGGGTATGGAACAATGAAGATTCATGATAGATAAAATGTCAGGTTTTGTGGTAAAAATTATATACAAGTCGGTAGCAAATTATCATATCATCTTTATCAAGTAAATAAATCATCTTCCTGAAGCAAATAAAGTGCATTGTCTTCTAGAAACTAGACAATACTCTTTCAGTGATGTCAACAATATAATCAGATAAAGAGAGAACGAATGGTTAGAAAAGCTGAGTCTTGAAAGTCCCCATCCAGAATATAATCCGGTATGTATGAGATGTCATAGGCCGCTCACGCACTTGTTGCCACCCTCGTGTCTTGGCTCCGGTGGCCGACGCCAGTGCGGAGCAAGAACGATGGTTAGGGGAAACAGGATAAATGAGAGAAGCTTGGTTTATTTCTTGATTGCTAAATACAAAGCCGTGGCCACCTTCTAATAGGCCACCAAGGGGGAGATCTCCATGGATAAGATCCCAATCAACAACTTAACAAACTATCTAATCTTATCAAAACCAACTAGGCACTAACTTTAGCTTCCAAGCTTCACTGGATGCCCGCGCCTGCCTTCATGCGCAGCTGGGAGCTGGTGCAGGCCCATGGGCCCTGCAACAATATGTTGATCCCCACATAACACTTTTGGCATGGCTCAGGCATAAGCTTATCACCAAGATAAAATTAAGATAATGCCCATGCAGTTCTTATTTTCGGGCTTTACTTTCATTGTTAAGCCTCATTTGCAAAGAGAAGACAAAGCAAGAAAGAATTATGAGTTCCATCTATCAATACCTCTTTCAAAACCTATCTTATCATAAGCTCAACGTAGGTAAAAAATGACATATGATTACACTGACATAGCGAAGAATGATCTGCTTATTGATAAAGATTCATTCTACAATCAAACATCCTAAGCAAACCCCCAAAAAAAGTGATGGTGAAATATCAAAAGCACCTGTCATCCCATCGTGAAAGACGACTGATCAAATGTGCAATTACTTCATGAACTGATCTAGGTGTTTGACTTCCACCAGCAATAAGCAACTCCTGGACAGGTTTTTATAAGCACATTATGATGAAAAATTACAAGCTAAAAACTTTCAGTTGATACCTGCACTTCAGTCACTCCTAGAACATTTATGTTGGACGAAGGGCCTTTGACATGCATTGCAGTTACAAGAAAGTTCTGTGCCTGCCAAGACCGAAGTACAATGGGTATGTCTTCCTCCTCACGATTTGGATCTCCAACTGACTGACCAAGAAGCTCAAACAACAGTCCTCCTGCAACTCTAACTGGGACCTGAATAGCCAACAGAAATTTATACCATATCTGATATGCAAAGCACATCAACACTAGATCTGCTAGATATTGAACTATTGTATGCATCACAATCAGAGTAATTCTTTTCTTTGTAACTTATGACAAAGTAGATTAAATGTACTAACAGGCTAACAGCATTCAACACCAGCATAGTTCGATAAACCAATAATTTTGACATCAGCCATTAGAACTTTTAAAGAAAAAAAATGTGGAACGATGTGACCAAAAAGTAAAGCTATGCCTACTTCTTCAGGCTGTCAATGCAGCGATATCAGAAGCAGAGATGCATATACTCCATAATGGAAACTATTTTGGTAATGTTGACACTCTGTGTTGGCAGGTAAAAGCCAAGGTTGTCACGGCGCTCCGGCAAGTCGCGGCGAGGCCGAGGCGCCTGGACGCCTAGTCAACTAGGCGCCCGCCATGGCGACAGTTAGACGATAGTAGTTAGACGACAAATAATAGCTTATATGACTAAAAATTAAATAACTATGCAACATAATAACACAAATTATCCAAATAATCATGTCTCGGGAGGTCTAAATTACAAGAAATCCATTGAAAGAGAGATATGTTTGTAATTTTTAAAAATGTTGAGGACTTAATCGCAAAAAGACACTTCTTAACCAGGCCCCCATCTCCTCTATCTCTCTCCCGAGCCCTGATTCTTCTTAACCAGGCCCCCGATTCCTCTCTCTCCCGACGCCTCCTCTCCCGACTCCTCTCCTCCTCCCCTCTCCCGACGCCTCCTCTCCTCCTTCGCCGCCACCCCTCGTCGCCTCCCCTCCCCGCCGCCTCCTCCCCGCCCGGCGCCTCCCCTCCCCGGCGCCTCCCCCCGTCGCCTCCACACCAAGAGCCACTAGATCGGCCAGATCCGGAGACGACCGATGCGGCTGGGGGTGAGGTGCGGCTCGGGAAGAGGACGGAGGAGGCTGCGGCTCTAGATCTGACCGATGCGGGTTGGGAAGAGGCGGTGCAGCTTTAGATCCGGCCGGCGGTGGCTTCGGATGGAGGAGCGACGGGACTCGAGGCCGCGAGCGCGGCGGCTGCTGCTGTGTGAGACCTCGGCGTCGAGCTCCTAACTCGGTAAGTTGGACGATGGACCATGGCGTCGGGCTCTGGGCGACTGGACGCCTAGTCGTCGCCTTGGCGACGACTAGGCGACGCCGTAACAACCTTGGTAAAAGCCCTTCAACTTTGACAAATCTAGGATAAGTTCTATAGCTATATCACAGCTGGGCTGATCCACCCAATTAGGCCATAGTGTGATTATTATGTCACTACAAACTTCCAAGGAAAAAGGGTGGGTATGATGATAATTAGTGTTAGAGCAAGTATTATAAGAGGTTGTAAGCTGACTGTATGCTGAGGTGGAGGAGAGAGAGGAGGAAAGAGAAGAGAGGTGGGCTGTAAGCTTACAGCCAGCTGAAGCACAAGAACCAAAAAACTTTGTGAGAGGAAGGAGTAGGTCATACAGCCTTCAGCTGGCTGTAACTACTATATGAGTAGGCTGATAAGTGAGCTGTAAGTATTCATACAGCCAGCTGAATGCTATATTATAAGACTTGCTCTTATTAAGTCGTCGACTAATCCACGACTAGTCGTCCAGTCGGTACATGACGGACGACTAGGGAGGCCAACTCGACTGGAGCGATTAGTTGAGTGGCCGGACAACTAGTCAGCAACTAGTCACGACTAGCCGGCCATGTCCAGTCACACGACTAGAAGCCGGCCCACTGGATCAGTAAGTTTGAGGCCCACTAGAGAGGCTCGGCCCGACCAAGACTTAATACCAGTAACTCAATAACCCTAGATCCTCATTGCACACCACACACGCTATTTTGGTTGTAATATTAGTATAATAATCTCAGGTTGCTTCTTTATTATGACTGTGACAATTATAGACCTAACTCTGGGGACTAGTCGACTAGTCACCCAAGTCGTCCCCTTAGCGACTCGACTCGACTTTACGACTTAATAACCTTGGCTCTGAAGCAATCACATAGTTTTCATATGAAAAAACTCAAAAGATTCTGAAGAAGTGTTGGGTGCTCTCTTGATCATGACAAGTTTGTGATATGTGCATTCTGAAAAGTTTTTATAATAAATCATGACCAAAAAGAACCTATAGCTTAATAGTTAGTTCATTAGTTCATGAAATGTGGAACACTGAATTCACTAGAAACACGAAGCAATGCAGGGTTAAAGGAAACAGGTGTAGCTACATCAAGTTTGAAAATGCAGGCAGAGAATGTGCTTACACTACAGATTGCGGGGTATTCAATTGTAACCAATTAATTAAGAATGTATTGAATCATAAACAGATTACAGGCAGAGGAAATCTGTATATAATTTAAGGCATTTCAAAATAATTGAGAATCAGAAAGACAACCTCATAGAGAAGGTACTTCATCTGATCACTTATCAGTCGACTTTCATCTCTCAGTGCAGTTCTTATAGCTGGATGCATCCAGTGAGCACTATTTAACCATGCGTCGACCGAGGGATGGCCTGCAGTCACATGGCACCACCATGTAGGCCCCACGGGACGCTGCCAGTATGGAGCTACAAGGTCAGCTACCGTGTAATCATCCCCACTGTCGCTTACCTCCACCTGCTCATTCTCCCAGCTGGCGTCCGACTGAACCCTCTGAACCAGCTCGGCGATCCTAGACCATCCAATGGGCACCCATTTGTGATCCAGAATTTCCCCAGCATATGCAGGCCTATCTTGGAGCACAGAAGGATCGTTACTGAACTCCGTCTGGCGGGGGTTTTCCGCTACATTGTTCTCATCCGGTTTCAGGGTCGCTACGCGATGCTCGTTCCTACTTATGTGTTTCTTCGTATACATAGCAGGCCCCTTCTCCTGCATAAGCTCAATCGTCGGCCAAGATTTGTGTTGAGCCGGCTTCCTGTGACCCTTGATGAGCTCGAAAGCACATATGAGCCCATCGGTCCAGAGCTCGCACCCTGGGATGTGTTCTTTCCCCAAATTTAACTTGGCACCGCCGTCTTGCGCCCTGGACACGCCGCTGACCAGAGGCGGCGGCTGCTCCTCCACATCGGCCATCTTCCCTTCGATTCTACCTGTGCGAGGAATAAAAAATGCACACTGATCAGGGGGGGACAAGCCAATCCCGATTTCTCCAAACATACAATCAGCGCAATCCGTCGAGGACCGGGGCTCGCAAAGCTCAAACAGCTAGACCCCAGGGATGGAATTGGCAAACAGACATGGGAAGGCAACTGTGGGTATTAGTGAGTAAAAACCAAACCACCGGTTAATACCATCTAGACTACGGTTAACATCATCCAATGATCGCTACGACGAGGCGAAGTAGAGGAGCGCCGAGCAGAAGCGCTTGCTAATTTCGAGCGAGCAAATTAGGGACCTACGCTGGTCGGGGATCAGATCGCAGCGCCAGTAGCGCCGACACCACAAGCAAACCTTCCCAGTTCCGCGGCCAGGCTCCCCAATCACCGCATGCTAAGCTTCTGACCACGCGCCAGTCAACTCTACCAGTTTCAGGAGAGCAGGAGCAGGAGGAGGAGGAGAATATTTCGAAGGGGAGGAGTGGTTCCCTGAGGAGGAGAGGGCGAGGGAATCGGGGGGACGGGAGGAGTGGCCAGGTGGGTGCTTCGAGAATGGGGGAATGCAAATGCGAGTTTCGCTTTGCCTGTCGCGGTCTCTCCGCCCTCTTCGAGAATTAAATTTGCGGGGTCCGGTGCAGTACAGTGGTATCGAGCCACGTAGAGTACGGTACCGGGGAGCAGTGACTGAAGGGGCTGTTTCTTTTTTTCTTTTTCTTTTTTGAACTCTGAAGGGGCTGTTTCGGCTAGGAAGGGTAAGGGGGAATGAAATTTTGCCGAAGTTTGATGGTCTTGTTGAATCCGGTCAACGCTACTAATGCTTGGAAGATAGGTGTTTGCACTGATTGGCACCAAACCAAATAGCTCCAACGAACTTCGACTTCCAGCTTTTAGCTTTTGTCCTTTTTATCTTTTTGATTTTTTAAGACTTTTTTGTATTTTTTATCTTATTTTTTTGTATTCTTTGTGATGATATTTTTTTTTGTTTTCAGCCCCAAACTGACGGCATGGTTCCTATCGAAGAGAAAAGGACACTGCTCTCGTACTTGAAATTTTGACCTAAATAAAGTTCATCTTTTTTAGAAAAAAAAGATAAAAGGGTTAGAGACTTTAGTGCATCCACATCTTGCAGTACCAAAAATTAGAGACTTTGCCATTTTGGCAACCAGAAGACTATACGCGCAGCTAGTTTTGTCACTTGGAAAACCTTATTGTAACCTGACGCAGGATAGATAACTTTTTATTATTTAATCTTGTTTTCTATAATGTTTTATTAATAACATTTGTACCAACTTATTTTTCAAATATAGCCCTCTTTTCATCATGTCAAAGATGATAACGTGACAAAACAACACTACCTGCTGTAGGTAAGTCCAGTGCCGAGACAAAAAAAAAATGCCCATTTGGCCATACAACAGCCGTTGGTGTGGCCAAATAACACTACCATACCACAGACAATGGTGTGGCAAGTTTTGGCCATGCCTGGCAGCATTTATATGCCACGCTATGACCAATGGTGTGATCAAAATGGTCAGATTTGGAAATAAATTAGATGATAGGTCATCAATAATTTTTTTAATAAAAAGTTTAATAATAAGAAAAAATATTGGACCTGGAACATTCGGCAGCATTAGCGTGACTCAAAATCGAGTAGCTGTGCAGCACAGCCACGAGACAATAGGATCTCAGCAAAATGCTTGAATTCGACTTACATTGTTGCGTTTTCACAACGAAGGCCGCTCGTTGTACGAAGACCAGAAACTATTTACAGATTGGTGTGGGGGTATATCCAATGGAAGTCAATGAAATCTTGATTGTGATGTGGTTCGATGAATTCCACGTGCTCTATGTTTCTATGCCGCACTGACACCAGCGAATTCAAGGATAGGCTCACGCTGCAGTGCAGTGGCTTGTATTCACGCTTCAGTGTGAGCTTGTGATCTCAGCTCACCATCGATAGATCATTGTACAATCTCCCTAAGCATCAGCTCTGTTCTATCTTTCTAATGCGTCGGTTCATCTGACCCTGCAAAAGATAGACATTAAAACAAATTATGAAATTCGGTTATGTTGATCATTAGGATCATGCTCAGCAGCAAGCAGGCAAAAAGAGATATTTATGAGATGGAAACATACAATCAACAGCGGGTGGATCATATACCAGTGCCAGCATTTCTGCGTTTGTGGAGGACCTATTCGAGTGTGAGCACATGTGGCTTTGAGTATTGTGCACAACCACAATAGACATCCACAATAGACATGTTTTGTGAAACTAACTGAGTTTAACCGTATAAAGTGAAAAAAGAGAGTAATTCTCCTCTTTAGGGTTTGGACCAAGTACACCAATCAAACACAAGTACACTCGACAAGCTAGATTCTCGCCCATTGTTGCTACAGGTAGTCAAACTACACTCAACTATCTAGATTCTCATCAATTGCTACAAGCAGTCAATTATCACTAGGAAAATGGCTCATTCACATTATTCAGAATAATGCTGAACAGTAAGAACCAAATATGCAGCAGTAAATAAAATTTTCTTACTGTGTGAGAAGCTTCAGAATAATGCACTTCACTCAGCTTAATTTCTTATTTCGGCAATGTGAAAGGTAATCCCTGGCTTCATTAAAATCTGTCGCAAAAGAAAATTCAGCCAATGGTAATTACATTGCATACTTTGAGTGTAACAAAAGAAAATCGGGTGAATGTGAATAGCACCAGGAAGACTGCGGTAATCTGGTTCAATTCCATTTCCATTGATGTCTTTGTGATTTGGTGTCACATACTTGCCAACTGTGACGACAATGCCCGAACCATCATGAAGTTCAAATACAGACTGGATTAAGCCCTGCCATATCCAAGACACCAAGTTACACATATAAAAAACGGACTGTATACGTCTTCTTGTCACAGAAAGGGCGTTGCCATAGTATCCACTATTTGGGTGGTTCAAACCTTGCCAAAAGTCCGTTCACCGACAAGAACAGCTTTGCAGTTGTCATGAAGTGCTGAAGCAACCTAGAAGCACGTATGTACCTTGGTGAGCTACTACTGTTATGGTTCTAATACTACCTGTGAGACAAAATGTGTACTTACTATTTCACTGGCACTTGCTGTCCTATTATTCACTAGTACCTGTGCCATAAGATGTAGATGGACATGTGAGAAATACAAATGAGAGTCTACAGCAGACAAAAATCTACGGCATGATTCAGCTAAATTTCAGTAAAAGATAAAGAACACAGTAAACTAGGAAATTTACTACAACAGAAAACTGAATCTGTATTATGCCAGTTCTAGAACCAGCCAATCAAAAAGTGCAAAATCAGAGTTAGCTATGTATACTAATGAATGCTCTACAACTTGAAAATCTTCACATTGTCAAGTTGAGTATAGCAAAGTGTCAAACTTAAAGATTCTCACATTAACAACTTTAATGTGGATAGGAGTATATGTGTAAATGCAGGTCTTCACACTTTCCGTTGCACAGTTTAACAGAACCATGTAAAACTAGTATTTGCTTTAGATCTCTTAGTACGACTTCCTTTTGATGCAATGTGAAATAGGTATATCGCCATAGCATAAACATACCATCAGAGGAGTAGTAACCAAAGGTCCATTTTCAGCAATAATTGTATTTTGGACTTGGCGATCTCGGCCAGCGGTATAAATTACCTGAAGAATTTCCATAGTGGCATAAATACTTCACCTCCAAAGTCAGTTAATGACATAAAGGACAATTAACAAATAGCAATGTTTTAAGCAATCACGTGAATGAAAACCCTCAATCTTTTTGATATGTAGAGAAAAAATATTTAAATTTCAACAAAGATTATATTGAAAGCACATAAAAGAATTGTAACTACAAGTGCATGAGCATTAGCTTATTGTTAGGCAAACAAGGATATCGAATTTTGTTTCTGAGACAAATATCAAGGTTGAGAGGGTTTCTTGTTAACAAATAAGAACTACAAACTTTGTTCAGAATTTCGAATCAGTGTCAACATCAAACAACTAGCATGATGATTTGGTGTTTACAAGTTCCAATCAAAATTAGAAGCATCTTTCCACAGTGTTGCCCTTAAATTTTGAGTTAGCTCATGGAAACTAAGTTTTAATTGAAGTGGACATATAAAGATCATTGGATTTTAAAGAAATTTATGCCAGAACAAAAGTCTGGCTACTTCAACAAGTTCTTTCTATGGATAAAGGAGAGCAGTTTTCAGGAAACAACCAGTGATAAAGCACCATTCTGAATCAAAAAGTAAAAAAAAAATGCACCAATTCTTAGAAGGATCACAGAAAGGCAACTGTAAGTTGAAATTTGAAAATATGGAAGCAAAGCAAAACCCATAGTTCCATACCGTGTCTCCTTTGTTCAAGAAGAGCTTTGCAATCTCTATCCCAGCCTTCAATACAAACAAAAACATCAGGCTGTGTAAGCATAACCCCATCCAAACAAATTTTATCAGTTTCTTTCATAAGCCATATGCATAAGCCTCAAAACTATTTTGAGAAGCTTATGACTTATGAAAATCAAAGCGGAATAGGATACCCCATTAAACACCATGTAGTTATAGCAGATCAGAGACTGGTGTGTCATCATATTTAATTGAGAAGAAAAATGGCATACTTGCACTAGCCCACCAAGATTGTCCCTCAAATCCAAAACAAAATAGGAGGCACCTGAATTCTGTAGACGTTTTAGTGCTGCAAGAGAAAAGTTATGTCAAATGGATATAACATGTTATAGTCCAACTGCTATTATCATAAAAAAAGATTAAAAGATGTATCTACAACTAAAAATGATAATATTGTAACATCAAACAATTACATGAAAGCAAAATATATGTAATAAGAATAAACAGCATCCTTAGGACACATTCAGTTTGCAACAGGGGAAGCAATATTTTAGCTCTCCTGATGCTCAGCATTTTAATCAAGAAGAAAAATATATATTAGATATATGCATATCAGCTTAGCATAAGAACTAAACACTAGATAACCATTCACAATAATTAGGATATCAGAAATGTGTCAATTATGAAAACTATCACAGCCAAATTGCGCTAGAAGTGACAGATAGTAAGGTTAGCAAACCAGCAACACACCACTAACCAAATCTTTTTTGGCCACTGCATTGAACTCTTTAATGTGAATGTATCCAACAGATGAATCATCATTTTCTCTTTTCTCCAAACGATAGAAAACTGGAGTGCGAGCAACGAGCTGTCTCTGCACCTTCATTGACTCAACAGGACCACATTCACTGTGCTTAACCTAAATAAAATATAAGAAAGAATGAGATAGTTAGATAATAAGGAGCATAAAGCGATGCCAGACAGAATCTGCAATAGTTATAAGATTATTCACTACCTTAATTGTGACGAAGGTTTCCTTTGGACCTTGCAGCATGGACGACACGTCAAATGCAGATCTACCCCTTACATCAATGCCATTGACTGACAAAAGCTCATCACCCTAATAGGAGATAAAAGGACCTGAAAGGATTAGATGATGTGTGCATCTTATCCAAATCAGATGAAGGAGAGTAACATATTTCATAGTTCATACCCAACTAGGTTGTTGGGTAGTCCCAGCAACCAGGCATAAAAATACCAAATAACAGTGTACTGCGATAAGAATATTAATAAACAGTATATTTTCAAACGGAACATTGAGAACAATCAAAAGAAAACTTGCCAACAACTTGTAACACATGTAAGTTTTAGCAGTGGAGTAGAAACAACTAAAGCTGGAAATGCCATGTTCAAGAGTGAAGCTTAATGTAACTTCTTAGCACATAGTTTTAGATAGACAGGGTTCCTCCTTTCCAGCTTCATTAAAATCCATTACTCAGCTTTTATATAAACTTATAAAATATAAGCACAGGCATGTGCCCACATTATTTCTTCAATTGAGCATCTTAAATTGGGATTGCAATCAAATGCTGCCCATATGGCAATGTAATTATGCATTATCATGCAGTTTTGAGTGCCTGCTAAGTCAACATCATTTTAGAAAGTTCATTAGCAGAAGTATAGAACAAAATAGGAAACATTATTGGTTTTGTAAACATAACAGTACAGGCAATGTTCCCATCAAAAAGCACAGAAATTATCGATTCAATGTTATATATCGCTAGCAGTTGATACCTGTCTAACGCCAGCTGAGTGAGCAGGCCCATCCAATATCAGCCCTAATACCATCAACTTTAAAGAGCCATTGTCATCACGAATCTCCCTTAAGTTTAATCCAATTCCAGTCATGTCATATTTCGACATCTTCGAGAACTTTAGCAGATTGA
The DNA here is from genome assembly GCA_017311315.1 of Dendrocalamus latiflorus. Lineage (NCBI taxonomy): Eukaryota > Viridiplantae > Streptophyta > Magnoliopsida > Poales > Poaceae > Dendrocalamus > Dendrocalamus latiflorus. Next base: position 41,428,932 of record CM029666.1, on the reverse strand, counting down.
TTTAACATATGCAAAATAACATCAGAACTGAAACTACAGTTAGAACATATATTCATCACAAAGATCAGCAATACGTAAAATCATTGAAGCAAAAGAAAGGCATTGCCAAATGGTTTTGTATTGCCATCATTCTGAAAGCAAAGGAAATAAAGAACATGAGATGGCATTGCATTGCTATAGTGTCTAAACAGAGATTCACTATCCCAGAGGGTGTAGCAAAAACCATACAAAACAATAGTAACTATCAGTAAAGGTCCAAGTCGCATAATACTGTAAAAAAGTAGCCTGATTGGCAAGATGATCTACAAAACTCTTTGAAGATGAATATACATGCTATTCTTACTTTCTGAGTAGAAATAAAAAATGATAATATCATGAAACTCCATGCTGATCTATATTAATATCTTATTTTTAGATGATCTAAAGGGGAAGACCGAAGACCCTTTATGCTGACAAGCGACACCTGAGGGGGAAGCAGCAAATCTGTTTTATGGAAACTTTAGCATTTAGAATTGACAATATCATGAAACTACTGTGCTACTGGAACTGTTAATGCTACCATCGACCATGAGAAGAAAAAAGAGAATGACCTTCAGTGGATTGAGCAGGCAAAATGGCAAGGTTATTCTGAATTTCAGACTAAACATTACTGCAAATTATTCTGAATCATAAATTAGCTTCAGAAAAGGCTGGTGCGATTCATGTGATAGGTCCATGTTTTCCGCCATATGAGTCAAGAGCATAGAATAGCGCCACTTGTGAAGAACTTACTTCTGAGGGAGATAGGAACCTTGTATATGGGTCACCTAGGCTAGCTAGCATTTTCCGAATGATATCATGGGCTCTAGAGCGGGATCTGATTGAGCTTTGAAGAATATCTTGCTTCCTTTGCTGCATTGGATTGAAATGCGTCAATTAACTATCAAGCATCAAGATAGAAGTGAAATCTATGAAGAATAACATATGTTCATAACTAACAAACAAACTAAGCATTCTAGCAACAATGTACAGACTTTAAGATAGGCAGTTGAACCACTAAACACCCCGTGTTCAATCACATTACCGCAAAACAAACTCACCATCCACAACTCCGGTGACCAGGGGCGGCTGCCGGCGTCGGGGAGGAAGCCCTCGTTGATCACCTCCCACGCCTCCTCCACGAGCTGCTCGTTCGTCACCGCCTCGGCCCTCACCTCCGCCTCCCTCGCGGGGCCCCCACCGCGGCAGATCTCCGGGGGATCCGCTGCCGCCGCCGCCGCCAACCCCACCGCGCCCACGGCGTCGCCAGCCAGGAGGGAGAGAGAGATGGCCGCCGCCGCCGCCGCAGCGCGGAGGGCGTCGGGGAAGGGGAGCGCGCACGGCTGCGCGTTGGCCTTGCAGCTGGGGCCAGGGTTCGGCCGCGAGTGCGGCGGTGGCGGCGGCGCGTAGGAGAGTGGTAGCATGGTGGTGTGTGGTCGCGCCTCCGCTTCCTGTTTGGAGGGAAGGAGGGGAACACACGGGTTTCGTTTCGGTGGTGGGGATTCGGAGTGGATGGGGTGGGGAAGGGGTGGCGGTTGGCCTCGCCGCCAGGCGGAGGTAGTGGAAGAGGAATTTTCAGTTGCTTTTTTCACTTCTTTTCCCGAATCGATTCTTTACGCTTTATTCTTTCTTTTCTTTGCAAAATGCAAGTTGTTTGACGCGTGTGTTTTATCAGATGTGTAACTTGAAAAAAAAATAGACTTAGATGTGCAGCTTCTTACTATGTTTTACGTGGTACGGCAATGTGAAGAGATGGAAGTGAACTCCATAGATTATGGATGGGTCACTAAGGCTATTATAGGTTGATGGTTGAGGTTAGTTTTACTTAAGTTATTGGTTTGTCTGACAAAAAAATTTCAGTGTTTTCCTACAAAATCATTGTTTTGTTGAAAGGAAAATTTTTGCTATTTAAAACATGAATCCGCCTATTTATTAGGTGCCTGTCTTTTTTCTCAAAAATTCAGCCTTTTTTAGATTGTCGAGTGATGATCTAAACATCCAGGCCTCTCGCACGCTCTCTCATGCTACAACTCGTGCTGCCACCAATCACTCACAACGAGCGACACCCTGACTCGATTGGCTTCTCTTCCTTTGCAGCCTCCACCACCGCCTCCCTCACGCCACTTATCTCCTCATCCACCCAGTGGATTGCTTCCTATTTGCCATCAAACAACACAAGAAACCTAAACTATGGTGGAGCATGGAGAGTGTTCGGCGGGTGAGGGGATATTCCACGGTGGCACATCGGAGCCAGAGAGGAGGATGAAGGCACACAAATCTTTAAGCACATCCAAAATTAATTTTGACAAAAATCCCAAAACTATCATGCAATATATGTATAGCATTTTCATTAGAACAATATATTTAACACTATAATTATTTTTACTTACAAAATACGTTTATTGTAGAATAAGGGCATCACTCTGTGTGAGCTAATGCTTGAGACAACGTAGTATCTTATTTCTTGCTATAAAAATGGGCCATAGCCAGGTTGGAGTATAGCCTGTTCTTTTTGGCTAAGGCTTATGATTTTTTGCTATGGCGTATGGCTTTTGGGTTATTCGTGCGAGAGATTACAGAGTGACAGAAACTCATGTGCGGTTGTTGCCGATATAAATGAAGTCGATACAATATGTACTACAATTAACTAATAGACCCCATCTTGAAAAGGCACACCGTTTAAAAACTAGTTACTGTAAAAAAATCAAAAACCAAAACCAAAAGCTGAAAAAGAACATGGCCATATTTTCCTAACTGTTCAAATGGCTATAGAAAGGTTGGGTATGCATCAAACTCAAAACTTTCCTCATTTTTCCTATTTAAAACTGAACTCACAATCTTTTTTTTATTTCGACATGTTGTTGATATGAGGCAAGTCAAATAACACTTTTGAACACCGCCGATGATTCTTATAGTATCCATCTATATATTGTATTTTTATGTTTTTTCACCTGTAATACTAAGCTACAAGCTGTTCTTTTTTTCTTTGCCAAGGTTTTCTCGAGTGGAGTTTTTACTTGGCAAGTTTTTTACGAGCCAACCATTTTAACATCAATAAAAGCTTATTATTATATTTCTACAGTTTATTAAGTCTTTTCTACAAACTTTATAATTTAATGTGTCTTTTCGTATAATTTCGACAATTTATTGTGTCTTTTCAAACCTTACATATTTTTAACTCTTCAATTTTTTCAAATTTTTTGGTTCGGACGGGCTAAACAGGCTACACAGGCATGTCGTGCCTCCTTGGCCCAACGGGCCTAACAAGGATATAGTAATTCTCTAATTATTACGTCATCATATTTTTCAAGTATACCCCTTAGTGATGAGGGAGAGATTTTATAGGGTAATCATAAGACTTACTACGACTACTCCTTGGTCGTAATTCTTTCTATGACCACATAGTCGTAAGTCTTACTACGACTACTCCTTGGTTGTAAGTTTTCCTACGACCACTTAGTCGTAAGATATCCTACATAGGTCTTTTTGCAACCACCATATCCCCAACTAGCTTGTTTACGATGACCTAGTTCATCGTGGAGTCATCTGACAAAGCAGTTAGAACATGCACTTATTCCTAATAACTGCACACGATCTCTCTCTGACAATAACTGTTGCACGGCGAATGAGCCACTACGTCTCTCTGACAATAACTTCCATCAGATAGTTATCACCCAAAACATTGAGACATATTTTGGCGCGGGACAACAACAACCCCTTCGTCGACTATATAAAGGTTAATGTCGGAGAGGAAGGGGCTCAGATTATAAGAGATCATGAGATAGTGCTAGGCATTTCGTATTACTCTCGGTTGTAAACATCTTTCTGAGCAATAGCTACATGGGACATAGGGTTATTATTCTCCCAAGAGAAAGCCTGAACCTATATAAAAATTCCATCATCTCTACTCTGCACGTTCATACACCAAGTCTTCTAGAGTTTCTCTGAATCCAAACAAAACATATATAAGATTGATATTAAAATATCGACAGTTGGCACCGTCTGTGGAGAAGTTCTTGCAAGACTCCGGTAATTTTCTTGTCAGCAAGTTCTCTTTCTTCTGATGTCCTCATGGTAGGGGAGTGGAACAAGAAGAACTGGTTCGATTTGGCCAATTATGCATATTTTGACATAAAAGCCTGCTACGACTACGAGTAGATGATGCTTGCTTCTGATGGTAAGGCTGTCCTTGGAGATCCATCCCAGGATCTCAGAGACTCCATCACGGGAAAGGTTAAGGAAGGATCCATATCCCCCGCAGTAGTACGCTAGATGGAGGAACCAGTTTCCCCGAATGGCAAGGGTCAATCCGACCATGAAACATGACTCGCAATATAACGAAGGGTCCACCCCTAAGTGTTTGAGTCCCACAACGACCACTCCAGCAGTTTCAGCGAGCCCTAGAGTCCGTGATTCTGGAAATTCATCAGCAACTGGTGGTCGTAACTCTCCAGTTGTCCATGCAGAGAGGATGGGTGGGCTCCCTGCGAGTCCATTCACACTCTCGTACGGTTCAACTCCAACAGGAGATGGTTATAACCCGAAATTCCCATACCTAGCGGGGTTTACTCCAGACCGCGATGTGCTCTCGCTAGAACATTCTTTAAGCGAGGGGTCCTCCGTAAGAAGTGGAGATTGTAGACAGGAGATCTTTTCCCTCCCCACAAATTCTGATCACTCTCTCGGAAGGAGACATGAGGATCCTCCATGTCGATCACACCTTGCCACTCGTCAGGATGGTGAGGATACCTCCAGCGATGAATCAAGTCAGTTCTCTGATGAGCGTGGGAGAAATTGTAGAACTAATTGCTCTCCATCAAGGCGGTCATAACCAGCCACAGAGATAGAGGATCCCGAGACCACTCGAAGGAGGCGATTGGCTGTCCAGTTAAATGGAGCATAATCAATCACGACTTGATAAAGAACATTGATAGGCATAACGTCCTAGTTGGTAAATGCCCAACTGATTTGGAAGGTTGTCCTACATCGCTTTGGATATTCTTTCTTATATAAAGGAACATATCGTACATTTTTTTTGACACAACGCTGTATCTTTTTATCAGTGTTTCTTATACATGCTCTGAACGTCAAGTGACAAGCGCTTAAGATCTGCACACACAAAAAAAAATCTATCGTGACACCTCCGCAACAATTCGGAGAATTTATTCAAGTGATGTCAAACTGGTGATGTTACCTTTTCAATTTTGTAGACATGAGTCACTTGACCACCAAGTACTTGTGGGCAATGTAGAGAACCTTAACTCCATGAATTTGCAGTGTGTTTATAGAGTCTGGAATGTGTCATTTGCAGGGGCGGACCCACAGGGTATGCCGGGTGGGCCCTGGCATACCCTGGGGCCCAGCCACAGTGTGTAGTACCCCGCGCTAGTCGAGTCCGAATAAATTCCCGTCCCGCGTCTCCCATCCCGGAATCCCGCCTGGAAGATTCGTCCGTGACTCCGTCTCCGTGGGCCACGCGAATCGGTGGGCGGTGGGCTGCGTCACGGTCACGCCGTCATCCGCAGGCGGCAGGCCGCAACTGCAAGTCTGCATTCTGCAAGCGTTTAGGGCTTTAGGCGTCTAGCCGCTAGCGACAAGTCACCCGGTCTCGCCGACTCGCCGAGACGCTGACTTCGCGTGATCGCGTCGCCGTCAGCCCGTCACGGTTCACGGCGTGTGCCGCTGCTTCGCGTCTTCGTCGCCCGGTCTCGCCGAGACGCCGACTTTGCGTGATCGCGTCGCCGTCAGCCCGTCACGGTTCACGGCGTGTGCCGCTGCTTCGCGTCTTCGGCCGATCGTGTCTTCGGTCTTCCGACTTCTTCCAGTCTTCCGTCTTCACGTCGTCAGTCGTTACGCCGTCACCCGCGCAAGGCGCAAGCGATCACGTCATCACGACTGCGACTCGCCGACTGCCCGAGGGCCCGACTTCGCGTCGCCGGCGTCACGGCGTGTAGATCGGTATGTATACAGTATATTTCTAATTTTTGTATAACTATCTCTTCTATATTGTTTTTATTTTTTTAATTAGAGGTTAAAAATTGATTTTAGAGAGAAATAACAAGTGCTCATCAGAAAAAATTGATAAGTAGATCGGTTTGGACAGGCTCAAATCCTCGATCGTACGCGGAGCCATTGTTTTTTTTGGAATTGTTCAGTTATGAAAAGAAGCGGAGATATTGCATCTCTTTTTCAGAAACATGCAGCCAAGAAGGCGGCAGCTGCTGCTTTAAATCCTGCCCCATCTCCGGTTGAAGCTGTGGCGGAAAAGCAAACTCAAGAGCAAGAGAGAGTAATTGATGAAATTGTGAATCCTATGCCTCCGCCCCCGCCACCGCCACCAGTTTATGACATCAATCGCCTTCCGCATGATCCAGGTGAAAGGCAGCCCATTGAAAGTTATTCTGTTAATGATCAAGATGCAATTCGAAGAGCATATATTATTAGAGGTCCATTCCAACCTTATACACATGATTTTCCAAAAAGAAAGATTGGAGATAGAGATCGTCAATTCAATTTTGTATGGTTTCATAAACATGAGGAGTGGCTTGAATATAGTATCAAGAAGGATTCTGTGTTTTGCTTTATATGCTACTTATTTAAGAAGGGTACGGGTCAGATAAATTTACTGTTGGTGGCTGGAGAAATTGGAATATAGGAGAGAAAGCACTTCTCAAACATCTGGGTTCTAAGGCACATAATGCAGCTCAAGAGAGATACATTGGCTTTAAGAATCCCAAGGTAGCAATTGATTATCACATTGAGAAGTGGACTGATGAGGATCTTCGTCTTTACAAGAAAAGGTTGACTTATTCACTTAGATGTATCAAGTTTCTTTTGCATCAAGGATTGACATTCCGTGGACATGATGAAAGTGAAGAGTCTAGCAACAGAGGGAACTTCCTTGAACTTTTGAAGCTTCTTGCAGGAAACAGTGAAGAAGTGAGCAAGTATGTTTTGAACAATGCTCCAGGTAATTGTACCTTAACTAGCCCAAAGATACAAAAGCAAATTATTCATTGTTGTGCCATAGAAACTAGAAAGAAAATAATTGAAGAACTTGGTGATGAGCCCTATGCAATTTTAGCTGATGAGTCCAGTGACATATCACATAAAGAACAACTAGCTCTTTGCTTGCGTTATGTTGATAAATTGGGAAGGCCATGTGAGCACTTTATTGGAATTGTTCATGTAGATGATACTACCTCTTTATCACTTAAGGATGCAATTGAAGCTTTACTTGTTAGTCATGGCTTGACTATGGCTCAAATCCGTGGTCAAGGTTATGATGGGGCTAACAACATGAAAGGAGATATTAAAGGGCTGAAAACATTGATTATGCAAGAGTCACCTTCTGCTTATTATATCCATTGCTTTGCACATCAACTCCAACTAGTTCTTATTGCTGTTGCTAAGGGCAATATTGATTGTGTGAGTTTTTTTGATCAAGTATCTCTCCTATTGAATATTGTTGGAGTTTCTTGTAAGCGTCATGGCATGCTTCGAAATGCTAGGCTTGAGAACATCAAGAAAGCACTTGATTGTGGTGAACTTGAATCTGGGAGTGGATTAAATCAAGAGATGGGTTTGCCTAGGCCTGGTGAGACTCGGTGGGGCTCTCATTACAAAACTGTATGCAATATTATTATTATGTATTCCACAATCCATGATGTACTCATAGATCTTGGTGATGATACTGCACATAAGGCCGATTGGACAAAAATACATTTTGTGCTTGGAGCATTTGAGACCTTTGAGTTTATTTTCTTTGCACACTTAATGTTTGTTATTCTTGGATACACAAATGAATTATCCGAGTGTTTGCAAAGAAGGGAGCAAGATATTCTTAATGCAATCTCACTTGTTAATGTGGCAAAGAACAGAATGCAACAATTGAGGTCTGATGGTTGGGATAAGTTCCTTGAAAGGGTCACTTCATTTTGTGATAAACATAGTGTTGAAGTTCCTGCTATGGGTGGTGATTATGTGCCTTATGGGAAATCAGCAAGGTACGCTCGTGCTCGAAACCAAACAAATGATGATCACTTCAGAAGAGAAGTATATATTGGTGTCATTGATCAAATTAGCCAAGAGCTTGATAATCGGTTTGATGAGGTTAATATGGAGTTGCTCTCTTGTATGTCGGCCTTCAATCCTTCAAACTCATTTGCTTCTTTCGATGCACAGAAGGTACGTAGACTAGCTGAGTTCTACCCTAAAGAGTTCTCGAGCAATTATTTGCTAAAACTTGAATTGCAACTTGGTAATTATATTGATGACATGAGACAAGCTGATAGCTTCAAAGATCTAGACAATCTTGTTGATCTCTCAGTTAAGCTTGTTGAAACAAAGAGGCATAAAGTGTATGATATGGTTTACATGCTTCTCAAATTGGTTTTGCTTCTACCAGTGGCAACAGCAAGTGTTGAAAGGGTATTTTCTGCAATGGTTTTAGTGAAAACAAAGTTAAGAAATAAGATGGGTGATAGTCTTTTGGATGATTGTCTAGTCACATTCATTGAGCGGGATATTTTCTTCGAAGTGGATGAAGATGATATAATCGAGACTTTCATGTCCTTTAGAAAGCGTAGGCTAAAAAAGTCAGATAAATAGTATTGTAAGCTCTTTTATGTATATTTGAGACTATTAGTATAATGTTTGAACTATTTATATTGTAATTTGTGCAAGTTTCCAATTTAATCCTTAAGTTTAAGACTTATCATATTATTTAGTACCTGTATACCGAATTACGGTGCAAATTTTACAATTATTTACCGAATTGGCAAACGGTTTTACCGAATTGCATATGAAAATTTTCGTGCGGCATACCCTTTGGTAAAATCCTGGGTCCGCCACTGGTCATTTGTTAGTATATATTTTTGTGATAGTTTGATGGATTGATCTCATGGTGTGGTGTTGACATTGAGGTGCTGGTGTTTAATTTCTGTTCTTATTTCTGAAATTCTGAGTTTCACTATTTCTTGGAACTTTTTTGCAGACTTTAAAACCAGAGGGTTTCTTCAACAGTCTACACAAAATCTTCCCAGTACAAGCATTCCGTCAGGGCCTCCTCAGTCCTCACCCTCGGCAATTTTCTGTACATCCGTACTCTCAGCCGACTCTACCCCTTGGCCCTTGGGCCTTTTGCCAGTTTGGTTGGCTATCCATATTTGCCTCAAAACTACCACCTACCATCAGCAGCCTCCCAGCAACCGTACTCAAGTAATGGACCTTTCCATCAATCTGGTGCTGCTGCTGTGCCTGGAGCTGGTATGAAATATTCGATGCCACAATACAAGAGCAGCCTTCCCGCTACGAGCCTGCAGCCTTCATCAGTAGTCTCTGGTTATGGAGGCTTTGGAAATTCAAGTAATATTCCTGCAAATTTCAGCCTAAATCAGAGTGCCTCCTCTGCTGCCACAACTATGGGGTTTGATGAAGCTTTGAGCACGCAGTTCAAAGATGCGAGTCACTACATGGGCCCTGCAGCAGGTAATGACTGCTACATGCTCTCATCTATCCTCAGAAACTCTGTGCCCTTGGTTGGATCTTGGATGTACCTCTCTATGAGAATGCACCGCCGAAAGCTCTTGCACTTCTGTTTTGATTTCTCCATTTCGGGGTTCATTTCATTCTGAAGTGTCAACTTTCACTCCTTGCAGAGTGATAACCCTGCAATGTGGCTTCATGGAGCTGCTGGTTCGAGAGATGTTTCAACGGTTTCATGGCTTCCAGGGCTTTGTGTCTTGCCTGAAATGGTCTTATAGTGACGAGCTCTGCTTGGAGCCAGAGCTCGTCAACATCGTCGAGCCATCGATCTTGGGCAGGCCGGGACGCGCCTCGCTCCTCCGCGTTGCCGGAGCACATGCCGTCGACGTCGGAGCAGCACGCGTGTTGCTGCGGGCCTCGGTGCAAATCTGAACGGTAGCAGACCCTCGTTGATGCGGCGAGCGTCTTGGATTATCACGATGGAGTGCCGTTTGTACGTATGTATTCGTAAACCGTGATGGGTGCATGCGTTTTGCCGTTGCCGTGGGTGGTGGATATATTGAGCAATGGCTATCAGGAAAACCTGAGGCTGCATTCCGGAATGGACGTAGATTCCGAAACGTCGCAGAGCCGGCTGCTACACGTTGCGATGCAAATGAATGACTTCGTATTGGCTTTTAATTTTAGTTTATAAATAGTAATAATTTATAATAGTAACAATTTATAGATAAACTTGTAGATAGAGAAAGATTCATATACGATTTTAATCAATATAAATAAAGTCGTTACAGTATATATTATAATCGACTAGTAAACTCTACATTGAAAAGATATTCCATTTAAAAACTAGATACCGTAGAAAATCTATTTACTATAGAAAAATACCAATGAATATATTCAAAAGGAAAAGACTGGCAAATATTCACGCTAAGCAAATATAACTAATACAGACCAAAATCGTCGTAAAGCTATATTTTAGTCGAATTATCCAAACTTCCAGCACACATCACCCATGATGGATAGGTCTGGTCGCGAGCCAAGTTTACAGTTGAAGTCCGAAAATTTTGATTCTGGAACATAGTATACAGCTAGTTTCTTACAGAAAATATGAATGAAAATTCTGGAGCCTTAACGTTAAAAGTTTAAGCGGACCATATAAACAAGGATCAGTTTGCTTGATTCGTTAGAGCTACTTCTGGACAGTAGTTTTCTTGCTTAAAAGGCCTTTTAGATTGAGATTATTGATCTTTGCAGCAAGGATGAAGTCATTATCTGTTAAACCTCCTGCAACCACAATAAAGGAATAATTATAAACAGGTGTTAGGTTATCCCTTTCTTTTGTTGTGTTGATGCTTTTTTAGCACGGCTTCTCTTACTAACAAGCACAGGCGTGCACGTCCTTTCAAAGGGGGAAAACAAAGGAGTGCTTTCAATTGATATTTTCACTCAGTTTTTTTTTTATATCTGGTCCGTTTTTCTTTTAAGTAGACTGAATTCCTCTAAAAGTACATAATTTTTTTTCATGAAAAAGGCAAACTGCCAACAGGCAGTAAACTAGCACCTAGGTACCTAACCTAATTTCCATAATCCAAAGACTTCTAGTTTGATCTCATCCATACAGGGCAAGCATTCCTTTATAAACATCTGAAGTTTGACTTTATCAAGATGTACCCCAACAAAACAATTTTGAACCACTGAAGGCCAAAGTGTTTGAGCATGGTTATTTGGCTTGCAAATTAAAAATTGAGTCATATCACAGTCAGGGGTTCCTAAAGCAGCAAATGAATCAACTAATAAACCATCGTTGCTCAAGATTTAAGAATAATGAAACATAAATTTTGACTTTTCAGGATCCCAGGGAATCAAGAATCTAGTAAATAGCTAGCAGCACTTTTTTTTAAGAATCAACAGCAGTGCTCCTTGATCTGGTCATCATATTCATTGTGAAAAGGACTTAACAAAAGTGGTTCAGTTTTGGAAGGAGAGGTTTGACTAAAGATAACTAATCAGAAATCCTACAGGTGAAATATAAAGTTTGATTCATTTACATGACCACATCAAAATCAAAAGAAATTAGCAAAAAAGAATCATATAAATCACTTACTGACTGAGTGAGTCCAAACATCAATTTTCACATTATTCCAACCAACAAGATGAAGATCTGGGTGGTGACCTGGGAAAGCATATCTGTTTAAACATACTTTGCTCACATTGTTATTGAGACAAAAATATGCACCAAGAAATTTGTTAAGTTGTGTGTGAATGAAAAATTCATGACCACTTTCAGTAGTGTTTTCCTAGCGGAATGTAAAATAAACTCTCCCATCGTGCTATATATAATTACAGCACGTAATTAGAACAAATGTAACACATGCATAACAAAATTTGAACAAAAACAAGTAGTTTGATTCTGACACCATTGATATATCTAAATCTAAAACTATCGTATGAAATGTTGGGAGCCACTGATCATTCATCAATCATCATAACAATTATAGGATAATTTCCCAAGTTTGACAGGAGCTGGCTTGCTAGCTCTCCTGTCTATTATGTCGCATTCAGACAATAACCATAGGAGCATAAGCAGTCGAGTCCATTGAGCAGATACTGGCAAACTGCATGTATAACAGTTTAGCTCGACTTGCTGTGTTTTGTACTGTGCTAACCATCTTCTTATATGTTTACTGGCTCGAGTTATGTGAACTAAAAAGAAACTACAGGACTAACAAGTCCAATTCAATGAGTACTATAAGGCAGGAAGTCAGTTGATCATTACCAACTTATACTTCCATAGGAAACTAAAAAAAATAAGTATTGACAATTAACCAAAGAGATAATGCCAATAGGTAGAACAGAGCAAATGAAAAGGAGACCTTCTTCCTCAGCAATAGCAGCAACAAGCTGAAGGAACTCAACTCCTTTCACAAAATTCTTCACCTTCCATGCTCTGTGCAATTTCAGAATATCACCTTCAGTTGTCAATTCCCAACCACTCACCTGTTTTCAAGGGTCAGTCAATGGAATAGCAATGGTCTTAATAAAGAGTTTCACTACAATCATGTACAAGAAGAAAACCTGTTCTAGTGACTTTTTAGCAGAATCTTCTGACATGGCATGTATATCCTTCGAATTGCATGGAACACAACTCTTCTTTGCCAATTCTGAAATAATACAAAAGCATAGACTTATTAGTAAGTGTGAAATGCAGTCATACCAGTAAGAATTAACCAGCCAACAGCTGATCAAGTTCAGAAGAATGTGATCCTAACATAGATTTTTCTACTGGAGAATCACAAAGTATAATGTTGGCAGCACATCCGTATTCATTCACCCATAGAAAGTCCTCTGTATATGATTCAGAAAGCATAAAGAGTTAAAGACCAAAGCAAATATTCCTGTTTACATGATCATGGTACACTTGTTCCTACATGGGAGGTGAGACCTATTTGTCCTTCCTGTCTTTAGATCTGTTATTTTCTCACCTCTTTTTACATTGTACAAGAAGAAATCAAAAGAACGATTTATTCGTATCTGTATACTTGGCACAAAAAAAAAAGATATTATAACAAATTTTAGCTGGCATGACTTTTCCATGTCTCACAGCAACATTAGTGATAATTGATAAATGCGATGCATGCACTGAGAGAATCTAGTTGTAAACTTTGTACATGGGTGCATTAATAGATGCATCAGATGAAATCAAGATGAATTTCTTAAACAGTTCAGGGTCAAATTTCAACAAGGTAATGTATTGGGATATCACCTTGATTCTCAGGGGAACTGTGGCACCATCTTCTACTCGACATTTTAATTTCACCTTGCCCTCTTGTATACATCTGATAATGCGGACTGCATCGATAATGACGTCTCCACTCAGTTATGGATGATGCTTAATATAACAGAAGGCCATATAGGATATCAAACTATGTCATTTAGCAATGGAACTTGAACCCAGAGTTGAATGTGCTTTGGTCACTAACCATGAGTTTACAAAATCATATAAAAAAAACTTAAGAAATTTAGTTAGCTAAGTAAAGTTCTATGTTGATGTCCCCTATGATCCTGCACCTGACAGGAAAGTACTCACTGGGTCAAAAGGTTTGCAAATTCCATCTGCAACATGAACAAGGGACTCATGGTCACGTCAATCGTATGTGCTTGTCTGTATACTCATGCCTGCCTAACACCCCATCGCATTTCCTCAGAAGCATATCAAGCATATTGTTATACTCAAAATATAATTGAGTGTATGATCTCAATGTTCACAATAGAATTCGTAGAACACCTACCAAACAAATCCTATGTTCCACATTAAACATCAATGTTTAATCCTTTCTTCAGTGGGCTCTTTCAAGTTATTGCCACGTGTGTTACTGCTCTGAGTTCTTTGTTTCACAAGACGCGCAGAAAAACTCCGATTCTGAAACTACAACGCTAGGTATAGGGGGACATTAGCCACATAGCACACGAACCAGCCACACTACAAAGCCTCTATTTATTATGTATGACCGCACGCTCTGAAATTATTCGGCATATAACAACATGCACAAGCACAACCATCTCTCAACAGCACGTACCCCCATCCAGACTAGATAGTAGTAGTAAGGCGCACACATAAAGCATGCCATAAAATTCTATCAAGAAAGAGGTTACTTATACCAGCCATGGCCGAGCAGCGGGGGCTTCTTGGAGACGAGAGGCCAACTGGGAGCTGCCATTGCCTGCACAGGCAATAGAAAGTGGCAGATTAGTAGCGTCCAAGAGGTGTTCGATGATATGCTTACACTGAGTTGGGTGGAAATTTATTTCTGAGCGCTCGGCGTACGTAGGAGCGCGATAGGAGGAGCCGCGCGTGCATCATAGTGGGGCGGATCATCGGCGACGGCGCCTTTCGCCGCTCGCCGGCGTCGCGATTGGGGGAAGAAGGCGGAACGCGCACACGAGAGGGGGGTGCAGGTGTCGTGTGTGCAGTCTCTTTTTAGGACCGTGTGTTAAGAATACGCAATTTTCGTCGCGTCGCTGACAAGTTGGCCCCCGAAATTTACCCCGGGCGATTGGCGCAGTTGTGGGTTGTTTTCCTTAAAATCCATGTAATTTTCCCGTCTATATATTTGTTGCTTTTTTAATTAGATCTGGCCAGTGCTAATTATTGTTTTGTCACGTATAAAAAACAGGTAAATATCTCTACTATTATATAAAGAGAAGTTAGTGGTCGGTGCGTTCTCCTCTCCCCTCTCTACAGCCATCCGATTTGATCTGGACCATTCGGCTCTCTCCTCCTCTCTCTCTCATGATCCAACCGCTCACCCCTTTACTTTTCCTTCTCTATGTGAAGTTGGTCAGATAGTAAGTTTCATCTCACTATTTTTATGACTCCGTTGCAACGCACGGATCTCTAACTGGTTAATATATAACATTTGCTTTGTGCAAGTTCACCGCATGTATCTGTAAAGTAATGTATTCATGTAGACACAAAAAAACACAGCATACTTGTAAAATAACATACTCTGTTGTCTGTATGTGGGTGGTGAATTGAAAGAACTTTTGTACACAGGTCAATTATTATTTGGTGTGGTATGTTTTTTCCTAAATCTTGTGAAGTTACATATTATCATGTAAAATTTTGTTAGTGGCGGTTGTTAAGGAAAACAACTTAGGGGCGATATGACTCCAAAGCTTGGTTCATGCATCTAACATATACATAACCTACAAAACTGTAATCTTTTCCGGTAAAAAGACGTAATATTTCTATTGATGAAGAAAAGACTATAGTTTTCTTTGATCTAATCCCGAATGACATCTAGTTTATTGTATAT
The DNA here is from genome assembly GCA_017311315.1 of Dendrocalamus latiflorus. Lineage (NCBI taxonomy): Eukaryota > Viridiplantae > Streptophyta > Magnoliopsida > Poales > Poaceae > Dendrocalamus > Dendrocalamus latiflorus. Next base: position 41,413,612 of record CM029666.1, on the reverse strand, counting down.
TTATTTCACACATGGTCAACCAAAGATGTCTCATACCAATGAATGTACTTTTACGTGAGTTCACGAGCTACTACATGCATGTCCACGAGGAAAACAAAATTAAGACAGACAGATAGACATACATACATACATAATTTTTACATAGCGCAAAGAATTATTATTAATAATCAACTGTCAACTGATATAGATACCTTTTATAGTTTTTCCACTCATCGTATATCTCTTTCAGCAGAATAAACAGAAACTACTGTAGAAAACTTGGGCCTAGACTTGAAGCCTTGGCCTATGGTGGGCACCTCACCACTAGACTATAAATAGGCAGTACTATTGGTTATTTTAGATATAGAATTAGAAGAAAAAAAGCAATAAAGAAAGACAAAGAGTTCTCTCTACCTCTCTCTGTTTCAATATATTATTTTCTATCTTCTGTGATTGATCCGGTTTTGCATTAGCAGGGAATCGATCGGACTGATCGCCAGCGACGGTTCCTCCACAAGTTATCAGCACGAATCGCTCCGGTGAATCGAAGATAATCATCGAAGCATTAGTAGATTGAATTGTCTATATCTAAATCGCTATAAATCCGCAGATTTCGTTTTCTAGATTATTTTCTATGGTGCGAATCTGCTATAATCTACCGCGAGCAGATTTGAAGTCGCCGACACAATGTCGATCGATAGATTACATGGAAAGGGTAGATGTTGATTGCACTGCAGATTGAAAAAAAAAAAGAAAAATCCGTGCACGGCCGGCCGCTGGCCATCCTCCCCAAAGCGCCGCCGCGTGTGCCGATGTGCTTAGGGCCACCTCGGCTTCCACGCCGGCCTGCCGCCAGCGCCACCCCGCACGTGCAGCCCGAAGTCACCGATCGCCAGCCACCGGCTGCGCTGCTCGAAGCACCACCGGACCCCCTCGCATGCCGCCTCGAGCCCCGCACGGCCGGCTGCCCAACGGCTCCACGCTCGAAGCGCCGCCCGCCGTCACGCCTGACGAGGCTGCCCACTGGCACTACACCCGAGGAGCCGCCCACCAGCTTCGCGCTCGAAGCGCCACCCGCCGTTGCGCCTGAGGAGGCCACCGTCGGCTCCGCCCGAAGCCCGGCCACCTCGCACCCAAAGCCGAGGAGTCATTGCCGCCCGAGCCCGCGCACCCGAAGGTCGCCCACCGCCACCCTCCCCGGCGCCGCCCAAGCCTGCACACCTGAAGGCCAGCTCGCCGATGACCCTCCCGGCGCCGCACTCGGTTGACCGCCGCTCCCGCACGAAGCGCGGTCGGCCCACACACCATCGGTCCGAGCACCTGCGCTCCCGATGCACCGGCCACCGCCCCACACGACAACCACACGAGTGCCAGCCCCCGCCGCCCAGCCGCGCGCCCGCTCGAGCCAGCTGCCCGGCTTGCCGCCGCCACTAGCAAAGCATGGGTAGGCGAAACCCTAACCTGGCCGAAGAAAGAAGACGGGCCGATTTTGCACAAAAGCCCTCTGATTTCCCAAAAATTACGAGAGGATCCTCAGAACTTTCAGATGGATCCCGAATTTTGCAGAAAGAACCACAGAAAATCAGAAAATTACGCGAAAATTTTCTCTGAACTAAAAATTAGTGTATAGGCCCCTAGATATTGTAGAATTCGCTGAAAATTCATATTCTGGCATAAAAGGACCTCAGGAATTCAAATTTTGAATTATTTTTAGCATTTGAAGCATGTTTATTTCTGTCATTATTATTTTCTATGTTTTCTATATTTATTTACTATTTTTTGATAAATTGTAATTAGTTAAATTGCCTTTAATCATCGAAATTAACAGTAAAATTTATAGAAAATGCATAGAAAATTCTGGAACATTACAAGAATCTTTTGTACCATTTATTTACCTGCAGTAAATTAATTCCATGCATGTTTATCAGCAGTAAACTTATTTATCCTTTCATGCACATGTAGATGACTGGCGTCACGAACTGAGAGTTTGAGAAGCTGGCCCAGTATGGCCAAAACTATCTAACTTAGGCTTCCAATGTCGAGATAGTATTTGGAGCCAAAAAGCTCCGCGCTGCTATTGGGATTGGCGCACTGCAGGATGCCCAACCCACCCCTGAGGAAAATGATCAGGCACTTCACTTCCTCAGGCATCATCTCTGTCTCACTCTCAAGAATGAGTACATGGCAGAGAAGAGTGCGCTAGCACTTTGAACTGCACTTAAGAAGTGGTTAGAGAGGCTAAAGTATACCATCCTTCCTCACGCAGAGTAAGAATGAATCCGACTGAGGTTTGCCGACTTCAAAATGGTCGGGGAGTACAATTCTGCCTTGTACAGAATTTGTACCAATCTTCAACTATGTGACAAGCAGATCACAGATGAACAAAAAATTGAGAAGACCATATCCACCTTTCACCCCAATACAGTGCAATCTGCATGCAATTATCGTCAAGACGGCTACAAGGAGTATGCCGAATTGATTGATATGATGCAGGTTGCAGAGGCTCATGACGAAGTTCTCTGCAAAAACTACGTCACACAGCCACCTGGGAGCTCCACTAGCAATGAAGCCAACGCTGGGAGCTAAAAGGTGCGAAATCCCGTGATGAAGAAAAGGGGGAAAGGGTAAGGCTGCAGCCTAGAAAGGCAAGTCAGATGCTCCACGTGAGAATAAGCCAATCAAGCCAAAGTAGGATGGCAAGGCCTATGGTTAGCAGGACCAATCCTGCTATAACTGTGGTAAGTGGGGGCATTGGTCGCGGATCTATAAAGAGCCGCAGCATGTCATCGATGCTTTCCAAGCCTAGAAGAAGAAGGAAGGCAAAAGACAACATGAAACCCACTTTGCATCTATTAAGGGGGAGAGTTCTGAGCAGCTACCTGCGCTGATGGAGGTTGAAACCATCCCGGCAGCAGCATCCCCTTTTTACTTAGCAGCTGTCACCGCCATGATTTCTCTCGAAGAGCATATCACCCGCGAGAAAATAGCAAACGAAGTCTTTGATTTCTTAGCAGATTCAGTCTAATGCACAAAATGCATTTAAACTTTAATTGTCATTTATTTTGTGTGAAAGAACAAGTTAGAACTTGCATGGATGGTACTTAACCAATTTTATTTTCTCGTGATGATTGGATGATATTTAAATAATTCATTCATTTATTCAGTTTATAATAACATGATATGTTCTGATATTGAAGTATTTTATTTATGTGTTGATTGTCTTCTAATGCATATTAATAAAATACCTTATATTAGAACAAATGTGGCGCCCTATGGAGGAAGTGTGCTTAGCCGACAGCGGCACAACGAATACCATTTTAAGAGAGACGAAGTATTTTCAGTCGATTAGTAAGAATGCTGGCAGCCTTACAATAATCGCCGATAGCGATGCTTGTATAATAGGTTCAGGAAGAGCCACAATTATACTTCCAATGGGCATAACTTTGGTCATTCAAGAAGCCTTATTGTACCCAAAATCGACTAGATATCTCCTAAGTTTTAAGGATATTCGCGCCAACGGTTTCCACGTTGAGACTAAAGAAGAGTACGGTAAGGAATACCTGCTCATTACGAAGCACGAAGCAAATGAAAAAGGAGTATTAGAAAACTTCCTTCACTAGAAACTGAGCTATACTACACCAGCATCAAGGCACCTGTAGCCTATACAGCCCTGAAGACAGTATATAGAAGCTCTGAAGTTTTCTATCTCTGGCAGACAGATTAGGCCACCTAGGTCTTAAGATGATGAGAAATATAATCAGCAATTTCCAAGGGCATAATATTAATTTAAAGAATTTCTAGAATCATGAAGATTATGCGTGCTCTGCATGTGCCACCGGGAAATTAATTACTAGACGTTCCACTCTGAAAGTGAAGGATGAAATCCCTACATTCTTGAAACACATCCAAGGAGACATTGCGGTCCCATTCAGCCACTTTCGGGGCCATTTAAATATTTCATGGTGCTCATCGATGCTTCCTCGAAATGGTTGCACGTATGTTTATTGTCCACGAGAAACCATGCTTTCACAAAGTTCATCTCACAGATAATTCGCATCAGAAATATTTTCCCTAATCATCACATAATGTCCATCAGAATGGACAACGTCAGAGAATTTACTTCAAAGGCATTTGATGATTATTGCATGGCGATGATAATTATAGTTGAGCATTCTATACCGTATGTCCACATCCAGAATGGTTTAGCAGAGGCATTAATCAGGAGAATTAAATTTATTACCCGACCTCTTTTGCAGAATTGTAATTTGTCAGCTACATGTTAAGGACACGTAGTCCTACATATAGTAAATCTTATCAACTTTAGACCATCGGCCTATAACATCCATTCACCTATGCAACTAGCACGAAGGTTAGCGCCGAAAAGTTCTCATGTTAGGAGATTTGGATGCAATGTTTATGTACCTATACCCCCTCCACAACGTACTGCAATGGGTCCTCTCCGAAAGACTAGGATACATGTTGGTTATAAGACAGTATCCATAATCAGGTATTTAGAATCCATGACAGGAGATTTGCATACCACGCGCTTCGCTAATTGCATATTTGATGAAGATAATTTCCCAACATTACGAGATAATTTCCTAAGTAACCGGGGACGCCTGGTGAAGAAGGATAAGAAGGACTTAACACAGCCGATCACTGAAGTTTCCCAGAACCAGAAGGAGAGCCAGTTAGGACCTGTCATTAATATGACACCTTTAGAAAACGGCATACCGGATCTGAACATCCCCATGGAAGAAATCGACATGGATGTGTGCGCACACATCGGACCTGAAAAACAAAAGGGACTTGCCACCGCAACTGGAAGAAGCGATAAGCAAGGAGAAGCTCCAGAATAAGCAGCTCATGAAGAAATAGCTATAAATTATGTGCACACGGGAGACTCCATGAATAGGACAACAGCCAATGTTGATATCTACTTTGCAAAGAAAATTGCCACAATCATCGATCTTGATCCAGAGCCTACATCACTCGCTGAATGTAAGAAAAGATCATATTAGAAAGATTGGAAGAAGGCAATAGAAACTGAATTATTATCTTTGAATAAAAGAGAGGTGTTTGGGCCCGTATGCCGCACACCTCCCTAGGTGCACCCTATAGGGCATGAGTGGGTGTTTGTTCAAAAGAGAAATGAAAGAAATGAAGTTGTAAGATATAAAGCAAGGCTGGTAACACAAGGTTTCACTCAACGTCCACGAGTTGATTATGAAGAAACCTACTCCCCAGTCATGAGTGGAATCACCTTTAGATATTTAATCTCAATGACAGTAAACTTGAATCTAAAAATAAAATTGATGGATGTGGTAACTGCATACCTTTATGGAAACTTGAATTTGGAGATTTATATGAAGGTACCTGAAGGTATCTTTGTCCTGAACCAAGACAGAGCAAATAGAAATCTGTACAGTGTGAAGCTCAGGAAATCACTGTACGGACTCAAGCAATCAGGTAGGATATGGTATAATCGCTTAAGTGACTTTCTATGCAAAAAAAAAGGCTACACGGACAATGAAGATTGTCCCTGTGTATTTATACGACGATCCCAGAATGGATTTTGTGTAATCTCAGTGTACGCAGATGATCTGAATATCATCGGGACAATGGAAAACATAAAAGAAGTAAGTTCTTACCTGAAGTCAGAATTTCAAATGAAAGATTTGGGTAAAACAAAATATTGCTTAGGCCTGCAGCTCGAGTATGTCTCTGAAGTAATATTAGTACATCAGTCAACCTATGCTCAGAAGGTGTTAGAAAGGTTCGGCTTTGAGAAGGCATACCCATCGAAAGTACCAATGATCGGGAGGTCTTTACAGCAAGAAAAAGATACATATCGACCTAGGAAAGAGGGGGAGGAAGTCTTGGGACCGGAATTCTCATATTTAAGTGTAGTAGGAGCACTTATGTATTTAGCAAACTGCGCTTGATCGGACATTACATTTGCCGTAAACTTATTAGCAAGGTATAGTGCAGAACCTACCAAAAGGCATTGGTAGGGAATAAAGGATATCTTCCGATACCTTTAAAGAAGTAAGGATCTTGGATTGTTCTATAGAAAGAATCAAGATTTGAACTTGACTAGCTATGCAGATGCTGGGTACCTATCAGACCCGCATACCACAAGGTCACAAACATGCTATGTAATCCTGTATGGTGGACTGTAGTTTCATGAAAATCGTCTAAGCAAAGTCTTGTAACGACTTCGACGAACCACTCAGAAATTATAGCACTGTACGAAGTCGCACGAGAATGTGCCCGGCTCTGACGAATGATCCACCACATCTAGCAGCCATATGGGATGAATATTATGTAAGCTGCCACAATTATCTATGAAGATAATGCAGCTTGCGTTGCACAAGTGCAAACGGGCTACGTGAAGAGTCATTTCACAAAGCACATCAACCTCAAGTTCTTCTATGCTCATAAATTGCAAAAGATGGATGGAATTAAGATACTGCATACTAAGTCACTTCCTGCATCTAGTTTTGAAAGATGCGTACGATAAATCGGAATGATGAGACTTAGAGAAGTGCAGAATTCAGGAGGAGAATTTTCTCAAGCTCATTATTAAATCTTGATCACGAAGATCGAATACCCAAAGAATAAGTCCTGAAGATTGAACGAAATTAGGTGGATTGTACTCTTTTTCCCTTGATGAGTTTTTCTAAAGTTTCTCGGCCAAGGTTTTAATAAGACAATTCGTGCAACGCAGCATAGCATGTATCATGTACTCTTTTTCTAAATTTTTCCTACTGAGTTTTTATAGAGTTTTGACGAGGCATGAACGTGTCGGATGAGTGCCCAAGAGGGAGTGTTAGGAAACCTGGGCCTGGACTTGAAACCTTGGCCCATGGTGGACACCTCACCACTAGGCTGTAAATAGGTAGTACTGTTGGCTATTTTGTATACAGAATCAGAAAGCAATAAAGAAAGACGAGGAGTTCTCTCTACCTCTCTGTGTTTTCAATCTACTATTTCTATCTTCTGTAATTGATCTGATTTTGCATAAGCAGAAGAATCGATCGGACTGGTTGTCAGCGATGGTTCCTCAACACTCTCCAACGGCCAAGGCCAACTGTTGGAAATAAATTGGTTTTTTATGTTTCTAGTGCTGGAGCAACTACTTTCTCCGATTCATTTTTTCTTGGCATCCCTGTGCTGCACTGGCTAGCACCGGTTCTAATAGGCAGTAGAATTCAAGGTGGGAGGAGAGAGAATTCATGGTCATTGGATCTCTAATCCAGTGGTTTTAAATCTGGATGATAGTTATAAAAAAAATATCCGGATAATGTTTAACAAAACCCAAAATGCTCACAGCTCCTTCTCTTGGCAACACACTGCACATGCCCTAAGAAAACTAAAAAAACATGTCCTCGTAACTCTTAAGGCACCAAGAAGGATGACAAATATCACTCCTTCGCTCCCGGATGAATCTTAAATCATCTCGAGGAGACATCAACTCACGGTACTCTTCCCAACCACTGAACCCACGCATATAGAAACATATAAAAACACACGCAAAAAGACGGATTCTTACTCCATAATAACATCCTTGTCTAGGTTAATTAGCCCAGATCTCTCTCTAGTTGCCGTCGCCGGCGCTCGCGCCGGTGCCCTTGCCCCCCGTCTCCTGCGCCTGCTTCGCGCGCTGGAAGTCGCGGGCCCGCGCGAACGCCTTGCCGACGAGGTGCAGCCTCCGGCTCTGGGACGTGATGACACCGGTGGTGGACGGCGCCTCCCCGAAGATGACCTCGTAGCCGTCCCGGTAGGAGTCCATGCCCTCCGCCATGAGCTGCCAGAAGAGCCCGCCCACCGTGGGGCCGCCCGTGCGCGCCGAGCCGTAGATCTTGGAGTACACCATGTCGAACAGCGCGTCCCGCTCGGCGCTGCTGTACCCGGGGTCATTCCACGACTTGCCGAACTCGGTGATGAGCAGCGGCTTCCGCAGCGTCCCCTGCGCGTCCGCGATGTGCGCGTCCAGCCAGCTGCTCAGGAAGCTCAGCTGCGACTGGTCGTTCGAGTTCGACAACCTGCATCCCCAATTTGCCATTGCCAACTGATCAGTTGCCATTTGAGCGTGCAAGATTGCAGCTTTGCAAGAAGCTGCCTGTATATATGTATGTGTGTACCATTGGTCGGGGTAGGAGTGGACGGTGGCGAAGTCGATGCCGGGGTCCTGGTTGTTGGCGATGAAGTCGGTGCCGACCTGGTAGCCGGACGGGTTCACGGCGTCGCGGGACGACGACGGCGCGCCGTAGAAGCCCTCGAGGCCGGCCTCCAGCATGTGGTTGCCGTCGATGGACTTGACGTGGGCCGCCATCTCCGTGATCCACGCCTGGATGGAGCGCCCGGAGAGGTCCGACTGGCACCTGGGCTCGTTCATCAGCTCCCACGCCAGGATCGTCGGGTCGTCCTTGTACGCCACCCCAGTGATCGTGTTCACCCTCCTCAGCACAGTCTTCAAGATGCAAAAGATAAGCAAAGTCGTCAGAAGCGTGCTCGAAGTATCGCATTCGAGTGTGCAAAAGAATGAGTACGTGGGCATCTCTAATAATAGTATCACTTTAGTTACTCATGAGTTTTTGACATATTTCACATTAGTTGTATCCATATTTATAAAAATAACAATATTGCTATTGTATTATCAAAAATAATATTTTTAACATCCAGTGGCCGTGCAACAACGCTGAAGAGCAGACACGTAGACCCTACCGTACCACCAGCGGACGGCGATAGGTAGCTATCGTCCGCTGGCAGGGTGGCAAGGCCTACGTGTCAGCCCACCAGCGATGCCGCCCGGTCACCGGACGGCAAAAACGCTATTTTTGTCAATATGGTAAGCATACGGCCATTATTTTACAATTACGGTTGTAAACAGTGCCAAATATGCTAAAAATTCGCCTCTTAGCTATACTATATCCATAAATTTCTATGTTGAGAAGAAATAAGATGAGGAAAGAGAATATGATATCTCTTATACAAGAGATAACCTGAACACATAGATCAAAGCAATTGGTATGAAGTGTAGAGGGAATATAACGAAAATAATATAAAATAGTTAGAGAAATTAATTTTAGAGATGAACTGTTGGAGATGTGGTATCTAATACTATCTTTAAATAAAATAAAAGACTTAAAAATAATCTTAAAAGATAAACTGTTGAACATATTCTCTATGTTATCTTCTGGAAAAGATATTGTGTGCTTAGCGGCGCATCACGCGCCGTTGCAGTAACGCGTTCTATTCGTTGGTAACGCGAACATGCCACCTCGCTCCTCAAGATGGATATTTTACCATAATAATTGCGGATATCAAAGCCATGTGGCGAAATGTTTTCCCCGTGAAGGCAAACCTCGACTTTTTTTTCTTTTAAAATACACCATGAAGGCAGCGATTTCAATGAAAAATAAATAAACAAGGAGTACAAAGTAGTAGATGTATGGAGCCAAATTTTCTAATTTCTTCCACACAATCACAAGACAACAAATATTTTGTCTAAAAGGAAGCAAAGCATTTGTTGAACTTCAAGAACCAAAGAAGGATAATAAGTCATGCAACTGTCCTAAATCTTGTCAAAAGGAAACAAAGGAAGCATCTTTTCAACGAAGAAGGAAAGGAACTCACTTCATGGTCCTAGAAATAAAGTTCATACCTAATAAAACGGTGAAAATTACTTTGAATTTATTCCTGCATTACCTTGACATGGTTCTTGTAGAAGCCCTTAACAACAGGGTTGGTGAAGAACTCATCATCAGATCCAATGGCCTGCCCCTGCCCTCTTGCCCAGTCCACATACTGCTTCCTCCCTCCAAAAGTCTCATAGTTGTTCACAAGGCTCAGTATCACCTTGATCCCATACTTCCTCGCCTCAGACAGCACAAAATCCAACCCCTGCGCAAAGAACCAAGAAACAATGCAAAAACCAGAAACAGAGACATTAACTCCAACGAAACATGTTTTAAGTACCAAATGATCCAAGAAAACAAGTGGTTCAAATTTCGAAAGAGTAGAAGCAAAATGCGGTTAAGGACCTTGAAGGTGTTCTCGTTGTAGCTGCCGGGGGAGTACTGCAGCGCATTGCTGCCGCCGTCGCTGAACGCCCAGGTCCTGGCCACGGAGAGGCCATGGCCGGCGGCCTGGCTCAGCACGGAGGTGACCTTGTCCCTCTGCGCAGGGTCGGCGGCAAAGGTCATGAGCCAGTAGGCATTGAACCCGTTCGCGTAGTACGGGTTGCCGTTGATCACGAAGTGCGTGCCCTGCGCCCTCACGAACCCGTCTCCCCCGGCCTCTGCTTCTTGGCCTCCATGGACAGAGAGGAGCACGAGCAGAGCAAGAACTTCAAGAAGCCTCATTTCTTCTCTAGTTGTGTGCACTAGCTTCCTCCCTTCTCTTTGATGGCAATGGTGGCGAGGTGAGGTTTGTGAGGCGAGGTGAGGTGGAATGCAAGGAGAGGAGGCTCAGCGGGGATTAAATAGATCACAACTCATAGGGCTCCATTTCACGCTCCTACTAGTGTGGTCACTGTAAATGGCAATGCAAAGATCGAGCAGCAGTTATCTCTATGGGGTCTGTGTGGTTAGGCCCATCTATCAGTGGGTCATTGGTGTTCACTTCGTGCATGTAGCAGCACCGGATGGTCTCGTTTAGAGCAAGGCTAATAATACAGCCTTCAGCTGGCTGTATGGACACTTACAGCCCACTTATCAGCCCATTCATATAGTAGTTTATAGCCAGCTGAAGGTTGTATGACCCACCCTTTTCTCTCACAAAGTTTCTTGGTTCTTGTGCTTTAGCTGGCTGTAAACTTACAGCCCACCTCTCTTCTCTCTCCTCCTCTCTCTCCTCCACCTCAGCATACAGTCTACTAACAGCCTCTTATTATACTTGCTCTTAGTGGTTGCAGGAGAGGGGATTAACTTCGTCGGTACTGACGAATACTTCCTCAAATAAAAAAAAGTCTTTTAGACATTACTCGGTTCTTAAAATACAACTTTAATCACTAATTACTGTTATATTCCTTCGTCCAGCAATATAAATCCAATGTCCACCATACGCACAGGTCAAGAAGATATTAAATTTTAAAAAGCTAATATTATTAAACTATACATACTCCTATTAAATGGTATACTATAACTATTCACTTATTTTTCAGCATTAAAGTAAGGATATACGGTGAAAATATTACAATAACTACACATTTAGTCTTCGCAATGGACATATATTGTACCGCAATGGACTTATGTTTTGGAACGACGCTTTCAAAAAACAAGGACTTGTATTGCGGATAGAGAGAATAATATATTTGTAAAAATAAATAAAATTATAATATTATGAAAGTAATTTTCGAAATTAATCTGCACGTATAATTTTCATGTATATAATTCAAATTTATAAAAAGATACCAATAGCTAACGTTTTTAAAGTTTAACTAGATATATTTCAAAACGATATGTTTTTTTTTTGTGAACTGTGAGAGTATTAGGCAAAAGCTTATTTAATTTATAAGCACCTCACATTGGAAAGGAAGAACATGATGGTACGGTAGCATTGGTAGGGTTTACCAAATCTAGCTCGAGCCCCACGAGCCACTAAATATGGAGGGTTTTGCGGTTTGAATACTGTAGTTATAGCTCAACGCAACACAGGTCTTCGGTCAATCTACGTAGAACAAGGACCGAAGAAGACACAGCATGTATGCTGCCTAGAATTTTCGACCCTAGGTGTGTGGCTCCATTTGAAATACAAGAACTTCACAGGAATTTAGCAGAAATATCATATCACACAGTTCAATTCTCGCAGAAAATAAGAAAAAACATGTGTTCCAATTTTCTGAAATTCATGCATTTTTAGGTGCGAATTATCTTTCACTTAGACAAAATCTATGGAGGGGCCATGTAAGAATGTCCAGGGTTATTTGTAATGAACCATTATGATGTTTATGGAGTTGGAGTTCAAATTTATGAAAGATTTAGAATTTCAGTCTGTTTTCAGTCCTTGACGTTTTGACTGGCTCTGCGAGTGGTCAAACTGGTGCAGCCGATGCAACCGATCATACCAACTGTGAAACAATGGTCTGATCGGGTGCATTCTAATTTCGATAGTGAGTCTGGAATTTGTCTTTAAACCCTTGTGTATACACTCGAGCCAAAGGCATGACTCAAAACCGCCAAAAACACATCCCCTATGTCCTGGTCACTAGCAATCGATCTGATCACACAACCCTAGCTGGTCAAACCACCAAATACCCACCGGTCAGACCATTGGCCATCGGTCAGTCTAACTGCCAGCCTTAGGCCGATCATATTGCTTCTAGCCGATATGACTATGGCCCCAATACCGACCATACTGTCAGCAACTAAAAAATTACAAACTCTCAAAAATTAAACTCAAACTTCATACACTATCTGAACCAAAAGTCAATTACTTATTAAAACATGGAGTGACCACCACATGATCTCACAGGAACATATCTATAGTCTTCTTGGCTGTTCTTAATCAACAAGCAAGTTCTTTAGATTTGCTCGATTTTAATGCAACCTTGCATGTATTCAAGAAAGATTAGGACTTTGACCAAGATCCTTGCTATTCTTAGATTGAATAGGTTTTGAAGATCCTCAGCAAGGTATGTGCAAAATTTGAACTCATTTGATCATGATTTTTGAAGATTGCACCAAAAGTGGTTTGGACTCGGACTTTTTTGATCTGGGAACAGAGTAGCGGTCAAACCGCTCGTAGGCCCGGTCAAACCGCCAGCTTGTAGCTGGTCAGACTGTCGGCTTGTGGATGGTCAGGTTCAGAGCTTGTGCATCTTTGCTATTTCGGGTTGTTACTGGATGTAGACTATGAAATTTGATGTTCTTAACTCTCTAGCTCTGTAGTGAAAGATTCCTAATACTTCTAAAAAATTTAATAAGACATCATTCACTCTCTTCTGTTGCCATTGCCGATCCTACATCTCTACATCCTCAAAATGCATATTTTCATTATACTAACTGTACAAGCTAAAACTACAAAAAAAAATGTGAAAACCTCCTTATTTCGCGTGCTGAAACTCCAAAAATAGTGTACTAAATGTACGTATCGTTATCTTATCAAAGCTATAAAAATTTCTTTACGCTAAATCTCAGGTGTTGATTTCTGCTCAGGCAGTCTCTTCTGTAATGAAAAAGAAGTATTTTGTTATGCATGACAGTGTGAATGTCTGATTGGCGCCTATATATTCTACGAAGAGTATAGTTCCACGTCACAACGACTTCTGTTTACTGTAACAACTAACAATGACGACATGCTAACTGCAAAATTCAGCTATGGAATAAGTACTCTCTCCATTGGGCTACGCTTAGACCTACAGCTGATCCATTTTAGCACCAACTCCCTCGATCGGTTAGTCAATGCCTACCCGCATTTGTTTAGTTCTTCATTCAACAAACTGACTCTCGACTCTTCTAGTAACGCCATTCACGGAGTGGAGAAAAAGAACAGCTGCGACTGGTCCCTCCCATCCCATGTGATCTCCACCGACGATCTCCTCTAAATAATACTACATTTGCATCAAAGCTTTTCTGGTGGGCTTCTCGTATGAACTCATTTGTCTTAGGTGCCGCTCGTCATAGCTTCAGTTCTTTCTAACTTCTTCATTTTATTTTTTAGCTCTTTTTAAGCTTTTTTGTATTTTCTTTTTTCTTCTTATTCCTTTGCATTGTCTATGATGATGTAATCTTTTTATTTTTAAATTTAATTACGCTGAAAAAGTTACCAACTGCTACAGTGCAAAATAAACCAGAAGCTTGTGCTTAAAAGCCCAAATGAGTGGTGCTTAACCTATTTGCAAGATGAAGGACCATGTGATAATATCTAGGGATTTATTATGATGAATCATTGTCATTTTGGAAGGGTGAAAATTAAAATTTGTAAATTTGTAGATTTTTTCTACACAGCTTGCAGAGAAGGAGGTCTAACCAGCCAGGTTATGTTGCTTCGGTTGAAATAGAAGATTTTTGGATATTTGAATCATGGAATGATTTGGTTTGACTTAGGTCAGTGCATATGTGTGGCATGATACATGTTTTAGCTAATGTGGGTCAAGTTATAAAGAACTTGTGCCCAAAAAAAATTCTTAGTCTTTGAATGTGTAGGGGCGCGTGGAGTTAACTATGGTTAATAGCGAGGATCAAAACTATGCTCATAGAGGAGTCGAGACCCAGCATGATCAAGGATACCAGGTGCGATGGCCGAGCTCAAGCATGGCACAATAAAGGTAGGAAATGTTGAAGAGAAATTCGAGTGACGAGTTGTACTACATGGCTTGGTCGGTTCAAGTGAAGTGTTGTTTAGTGGAACCAAAACGAGAGAGACTTACTGATGTGTGGCAAACTAGTGGTGCATCTACACGTGACAAGTATGGCGATTACTTGCAAGAGAAGGTGAAGACTAGGTCAAGAAAGGGTATTTTGGTAAGTTGATAAAAATATTGAAAACTAGCTTGGATCAAAAACACGGCGCTTAGGAAGGTGGTTTAGGTTAAATAGGAGTTGAAATGATCAAGTGGATGAAAGGCTAAGGACTTAGCGGATTCGAACTTATATGCTTTGAAAAACGTGCATAAGTACAGTATGTAAGTAAAAACCATGTTGTGTGGGGTTAATGGGTTTCTCCATTTGTGCTAAATGGATAGTATCCATTAGGGTTAGATGGACTGGTTGTCTTGTCTATTTAATAAGTTAAGATGGAGACTTGCAAATTAACCACTAACTATCCTAGTTTTACTCATTGAAGCCATGTATTCTAGGGTTAGGGTATGAGAAGTGTGAGTGTTGTGATGTGTTTTCTTCTCCTCTAGGTGAAGTGGTTGTAAAACCTTCATTCTCAAGTAGCAATATATCAACTTTGTTCATTTATCATGGATTCCTCTTATTTTGATTAATTTGCTTTTGTTTTGATTAATTTTATCTTACCTCTCCTCTTTCTTGATCTTGTTGGATGCCAAGAACGAGTAAGTGATGGAAATATAACTTGAATAATCCCTATCTATCTAGGCATCAAGTTTGGCGAAGTGTTGAAATTGTCCGGTTTTTGTTTGATTGGGTCTCTCCGAAGGATTTCTTTATCCAGTTACTTTTGTCTCGATTTCTTGGGTATTCTAGCTTGCTATGATATGTGAAAATACATTAGGGTTATCTTGGCCATCATTCACCTATAAGCAACTCATATTCATCTTTTTTGTTTTAGTGCAATCTTCCTTTAAACGGAAAATTATCAAAATTTTGGCAACAGTTTTCTTGATCATTGATTGAAATAGGTTCCTAGCATTCTAAAAAAGGTGCATACCAAATTTCAAATCGTTTGGAAGCTTGGTTTGAGAGTTTACACAATTTATGATTTTGGCCCAATATTTGGTACAGGAGAGTTTCACGAACCAAAAGGTCTCAATTCTCTTAAGTTTTTTCAAGATATTTGGTTGGGATAGATTCTTAAGTCATGATCTAGACTTGGTTTAAGTTTCAAGTCTTTTAGTTCTAGGGATCAAAAGTTACATAGTTTTTTGAATTTGAAATGACGTTGTTTTTACTATTCACTGAGCTATTTTTATTGTAGCATAGTGAATTTATACATTTATTATGTATTAATTTTTATAGCTTTTCATAACTATTGAAGTAAAGAATCGGCTACACAAGATAATTGGAGGCAGCAATAATGCATGCATGCATGCTAGTTAATTTGTTCCTCGCCTCCCAGGGAAGCATGGGATGCCCTTGCCTAACCAGCTACCGATGCTTAACTAGCACCCGTAGATCTCGCTCTTTTTTTTCTATGTCGTAGAGCCGGCTTGTTACCGTGAAATGCATCACTAGCTAGCTAGCTCGTAGTTCAGCAGAGGTCATGCGCGAGTTACGTGGTGTATCAGACCAGCAACCTGCATCCATCACTACTACAGAAAGGCTAATAGTAGACGGCAAATCACAGACGGTTTTGTGAAACCGTCTGTAATGTAAACTATTACAGACGGTTTTAATTTGAAGGCCGTCTGTGGTATTTGTGGCGGGAAAAAGGAGTATCACAGACGGTTCTTACTTCTGAACCGTCTGTGATACTGGAATATCACAGACGGTTTTTATTAAAAACCGTCTGTGATAATCTGGGATTATCACAGACGGTTTTTTATTAAAAATCGTCTGTGTTGTGTCGACTATCACAGCCGGTTGTTGTTAAGAACCGTCTGGGAATGTTCACAGACGGTTTTTCACAAGAACCGGCTGTGATGTCCCTTTGTCTGTCATATTCTAGATCAGAGGTTAATATATAAGTACACATTGCTTCTAATAACTTAACTACAGAACTACTGAGACAAGAGGTCACAAATTAAAGGCAAATTTATTAATTTCAATTAGAGTCAAATTTATTACAAAAGTCGCACAGGTAAAGAGTTTCCC
Organism: Dendrocalamus latiflorus; assembly: GCA_017311315.1. NCBI lineage: Eukaryota > Viridiplantae > Streptophyta > Magnoliopsida > Poales > Poaceae > Dendrocalamus > Dendrocalamus latiflorus. The sequence continues at coordinate 41,397,185 of CM029666.1, read as the reverse complement.
AGATTGTATTCTTTTGGGCTTCGTAAGCTTCTTCTTCCACTTGGGGACTTGGAGGATCAGCCGCTAAATTCTCGAACGCCGTTAAGATTGCCCTTGTCCTCAGCACTTCCTCGTGCAGCCTGGGCAAATGATCAGCAGCATCCATAATGTCGTACAGGATAGCATGAAAAGATTCCTCAGAATCTGCCGTTTCTGCTTGATTGGCAAGGCTATCCATCAGTCTCTGCAATGCGTGTAGAGCTTCTTCCGCATTGCGCACATTGTGGAGAAGAACCAGGGTGAGGGCTGTTTCCCTTTCTTGAGCGGCAGCGAGACGCCTCCGTCGACGGCGGAGGATCAGGTCAAGCTGACGGATGCAAGAAAGTCGGGGAAGGAGAGCAGGGCGGGTGCGGAGAAGCTGCTCCAGATGCAAATTGCTGGCCGCCTGTGTAAGGTTCCGGCCGAACAATTCGTGATGAACAGATGAGAGGAAGGAGATGATCACAAGAACAGTAGTAGAAGCCATGTTGTATTAACTGTATATTGTATTGTACGTACGTAGAAGCTAGCTAGAGACCTGGATTAGGAGCGCATATTTAACCTTTAGCACAAACGGTTCGTATACCCAAACATGAATGATATAGACGCTTCGTATAATGATCAAGAGACGTTAATTAGACGATCGAAACACGAAGCGTTCTGGCATCGAAACACGCGCGAAGCGTTCTGGTATGAAGCTTATCACAGACGGTTTTTAGTTAAAAACCGTCTGTGATAATGACAAAGGCATTTATTGCGCTGCTCAGACCGCATCGTCTTCATTTCGATCCAGATCTAGCCACTGCTGCGCACTTTTTCACTCGGGAGGAAGCTAGAGCGATTTCAGGCCAGTTAATTTGGTGGGAAGAGGCAGAGATTGAGCTTTGAATTAAGATTCAGACTTTCCTGGTTGCTGTAGATATGGTTAGTAATGAAATTTATTTATTTTTAATTGCATTACAATTTAGGTGTAAGTAATCCATGAGTGGTTATTGAAGATGGTTAATTAATTTGGAAAATTGTTGGTTATATAATAGCTATTGTGTTTGTAATATGAATTGAGCTAGGAAATTAAGTCTCAATATAATAAATGTGGCCGGTATATATATGTAGTTATAATTAGTTATTCTAGATTTTAATACTAAGTTGTTATATATGTACGTAACGTAGGACCGAAGTTGGATGTATGCCGCGAGCCGTGTGAGTGAAGAGTACATTAATGACGTTTCTGCTTTTATAAGAGCCGCCGAGGAGGATATGTTGAATAAGGGGGTGGAATATATGTGCTGTCCATGCACTGACTGCGAGAATTTGAAGATGTTTAAGAACCGAGGGCAAATTGAAGCGCACTTGATTCGGAGGGGTTTCAAAAAGGATTATACGTGTTGGACCAGTCATGGCGAAGTGAATGATCATATGCCGCCGGATGACATCGCCGGTGAAGTGAATGATATGCCCCCGGATGACATCGCAGGTGAAGTGAATGACATGCCGCCGGCTGTTGTCGATTGTGGCTCGGATTCGGATAGGTTGCACGATGATAATCTGGATCAGATGCTTCGCGATGTAGAAGAGAACTATGATGAGAGAGAGTATGTTAAATTCCGTGGCTTGATGGAGGACTCAGAGAAACCTTTGTACACGGGCTGCAAGTACACGAGGTTGTCGGGCGTGCTTGAACTGTTGAAATTGAAGGCAAGCAACGGTTGGTCCGACAAGAGTTTCACGGCGCTGCTAGGTCTTTTAGCGGACATGCTTCCGGAGGGAAATGAGTTGTCTAAAACCACGTATAAAGCCAAGAAGGTTCTTTGTCCGTTGGGAATGGAAGTAGAAAGAATACATGCATGCCCGAACGACTGTATCCTCTACCGTAAAGAGTATGCAAACATGCATGTATGTCCGGTGTGCAACACATCCCGATACAAACGTAACAATCAATCAGATGATGGCGAGGGAACAGAGGCGAAGAAAGGACCTCCTGCTAAGGTGGCATGGTATTTTCCTATAATTCCCCGTTTGAAAAGGTTTTATGCAAATCCAAAGGAGGCAAAACTGCTGCGTTGGCACTCGGAGGAGCGCAAGAAGGATGGAATGCTAAGACACCTTGCAGATTCCGCGCAGTGGAGAAACATCGATAGGAGTTTTGCAGAGTTCGGTGCAGAACCAACGAATATAAGGTTTGGATTGAGTACAGATGGAATGAATCCATTCAGTAGCATGAGCAGCCGATATAGCACATGGCCCGTGACTCTCTGCATCTATAACATTCCTCCTTGGTTGTGTATGAAGCGAAAGTACATTTTGCTGTCGATACTTATCCAAGGGCCAAAACAATCTGGGAATGATATCGATGTGTTCCTAGCACCGTTGGTGGAAGATCTAAAAGTACTGTGGAACGAAGGGGTACAGGTATGGGATGCTTACAAACGAGAGAACTTCACTCTGCGCTCCTTATTGTTCTGCACCATAAATGATTATCCTGCCCTTGGTAACCTATCAGGCCATAGTATAAAAGGTGCCAAAGCTTGTACTCACTGTTTAGATGGTACCGAGAGTGTGTGGCTGAGACACTCACGCAAAACTGTCTACATGCGTCACCGCCGGTTCCTTCGGAGGGCTCACCCATACCGCAAGATGAAGAAACAATTTGACGGAGAGAAGGAAGACGGTTCAGCTCCAAGGCATTTAAGGGGACGCGAGGTTTATGATATGGTTAAGGATTTAGATGTCCTCGGAAAGGGACGTAAATTGAGGGCTCATGAGAAGAACACCTGGAAGAAGAGATCAATATTTTGGGACTAACCTTATTGGGAGTACCTAGATGTTCGGCACTGCATCGACGTCATGCACGTAGAAAAGAATGTGTGCGACAGCTTGATTGGTCTCTTACTGAACATCCGTGATAAAACAAAGGACGGCGTCAACGCACGGCTTGACTTGGCTGATATGCACATCAGGCCTGAGTTAGCACCGACATGCACTGATAATGCACGAACGTACCTTCCCCCTGCGTGTTACACTCTGTCCAAGGCTGAGAAAACAGAACTGTGTCAGTGCTTGCATGGTGTCAAAGTTCCGTCTGGTTACTCCGGCAACGTGAAGAAACTTGTTTCGATGCAAGATTTGAAGTTAAATGGCATGAAGTCTCATGATTGTCATGTGCTGATGACACAGATGCTCCCTATTGTAATTAGAAATATTTTGCCGATCAAAGTCCGAGAGACAATCATGAGGCTATGTTATTTCTTTAACACAATTGCACAGAAGGTCATCGATCCCGAAGGACTAGATGCTCTGCAGGACGAGGTGGTGATGACTCTATGTCACCTTGAAATGTATTTCCCTCCTTCGTTTTTCGATATCATGGTCCATCTCATTGTTCACGTTGTGTGGGAGATAAAAATGTGCGGGCCCGTATTCCTACGTAGCATGTACCCATTTGAGAGGTTCATGGGAATTCTCAAGTTCTACGTACGGAATCGTTCTCGGCTGGAGGGCAGCATCGTCGAAGGTTATGAAAGCGAAGAGGTCATTGAGTTTTGTGTCGATTATATGGCTCAGATTCAGCCGATAGGTGTCCCTCAATCTCGTCACGAGGGGAGGCTGAAGGGTCTCGGAACTATCGGAAGGAAAGCAATCACTCCAGATATGGACATGTATACTCAAGCCCATTTCACGGTGTTGCAACACATGACTGAAGTAGCGCCTTATGTGGACCAGCACAAGGGTGTGCTTCGGCAACAGAATCTGGAGCGGCCGGATGTTTGGATCATGAGGCAACACAACCGTCGGTTCAACCAATGGTTGAAGGAGCAAATCACTAGGAGCTCGCCGAGTGAGACGCTGACATGGTTGGCAAAAGGGCCGACATTTACAGTTGTGACATGGCAAGGATATGACATAAATGGGTACACATTCTATACGCAGTCTCAGGATGTCAAGAGCACTAACCAGAACAGCGGTGTCCGCATAGATGCATTCAGTACCGATGGGTCGAGAAACTCGTACTATGGCTTCATAGAATAGATTTGGGAGCTCGACTATGTGGTTTTCAAGATCCCCTTATTTCGCTGCCGTTGGGTGCATCTCCCACAGGTGAAGGTTGACAAGTACGGTGTCACGACCGTGGACCTCCAACGTGTCGGGTACAAAGATGAACCATTCGTACTCGCCAATCAAGTTGTTCAAGTTTTCTATGTAACCGACCCGGCAAATAAGAAACGTCATGTAGTTCTTCATGGAAAAAGGAGAATTGTCGGAGTGGAGAATGTAGTGGACGAGGAGGAATACAATCAATTTGACGAGTTACCTCCTTTTGGAAATGGCATAAGGGTCGACGATGAACAACGTGACGAAACTAGTTACATACGCATTGATCATGATGAAGGGCTAATTTTTAAAGGAAATAAACAAGTACAATAAGAATGTATATGTGAAAATGTGTGACAATTTTGAGATGTATATGTGAAAATGTGTGATGTAGTCAATTTTGAGATGTATATGTGGAAATGTGTGATGTAGTCAATTTTGAGATGTATATGTGGAAATGTGTGATGTAGTCAATTTTGAGATGTATATGTGAAAATGTGTGATGTAGTCAATTTTGAGATGTATATGTGAAAATGTGTGATGTAGTCAATTTTGAGATGTATATGTGAAAATGTGTGATGTAGTCAATTTTGAGATGTATATGTGAAAATGTGTGATGTAGTCAATTTTGAGATGTATATGTGAAAATGTGTGATGTAGTCAATTTTGAGATGTATATGTGAAAATGTATATGTGTGATGTATTTGAGAATGACAAAATGTATCAAGAAATACACTGTGTGAATGCAGCTAGTTGGTGTTGTATATGAATGCAGCTGTTTGGTAGTTGATATGAATGCAGCTGTGTAGTTATTGATGTTGTCTTAATTGCAACAGCCGGCAAAGGCTTATCACAGATGGTTCTAAATTTAGAACCGTCTGTGATAACATATCACAGACGGTTCTAAGTTTAGAACCGTCTGTGATAACATATCACAGACGGTTCTAAGTTTAGAACCGTCTGTGATAGTAAACTATCACAGACGGTTTTTAACTCAAAACCGTCTGTGATATGTTATCACAGACGGTTCTAAGTTTAGAACCGTCTGTGATAATCTTCCTACATATACCCTCTCGCTAGGGTTTTCCGTGTGCGCTGCAGTTATTCGATTAGATCTAAATCCCGAGCCCGTCGTCGCCGCCGCCTCCCCGAGCCCTCGCCGACTGCCTCCCCCAGCCCTCGCCGGCCGCCTCCCCGGACGAAGACGTCGCCGCAGCCTCCTCCTCCTCCGTCGCCGCCTCCCCGAGCCCGTCGCCTCCTCCTCCGTCGCCGCCGCCTCCTCCTGCGTCGCCGCCTCCTCCTCCTCCGTCGCCTCCCCGAGCCCGTCGCCTCCTCCTCCTCCGTCGTCGTCGCCGCCTTCTCCTCCTCCTCCATCGCCGCCGCCTCCTCCGTCGCCGCCGCCTCCTCCTCCTGCGTCCCTAAGGTCACCAAAACCGTAAGGTCATCAAATCCCTCCCCGAGCTTCATGCTTACTGTTAGTGTTTAGGGTTGATGCTTGATGCTTTATACTGTTATGGTTAGTTGCTTAGTACATATTTAGGGTTGATGCTTCATGCTTACTGTTAGTGTTTAGGGTTGATGCTTGATGCTTCATACTGTTATGGTTAGTTGCTTAGTACATATTTAGGGTTGATGCTTCATGCTTACTGTTAGTGTTTAGGGTTGATGCTTGATGCTTGGTACATATTACATTGGTACATTGTTTACTGCAGTAGCTTAATTAGTTTGCTATTTGGTACATATTACATTGTTACATTGTTTACTGCAGTAGCTTAATTAGTTTGCTATTTGGTACATACTACATTGGTACATTGTTTACTGCAGTTGCTTAGTTTACATTGGTACATATTACATTGCTTGTTGTGTTAGTATATAGTATATAGTATATAGTATATAGTATATAGTATATAGTATATAGTACATAGTATATAGTTTGAAATCATTTGGGTCCCCCTTCCCTCTACTCCTCTCCTCCCTTCTCCCCCTTCCCTCTACTCCTCTCCTGATCTCTTCCACCCAAATGCTCCATGTATCTAGACAAAAAACAGCAAATGAAGCAAGTGACATACTATAGTGTTCCCGTTCAATGAACCGGATACACTAGTTTGTGTCATTTGCTTCATAGACCTTTGTTTAGAGACTTTGCTATTTGGTTTATAGTTTTAGCAACTAAAGTAGGTGCTAGGATAGGCACTTTGTTTAGAGACCTTGTAGTAATAGTATTACAAAATTCAAGGAAATTTTAGTACAGAAGTTCAAAAAAAAACAAATTCCCAGATTCTTCGGTAAGCAGCCGATATAGCCGACTTCTTCGGTGAGCGACTATCCATCTGCTTCTTCCCACTCCTTCTCTTCATCTCTGATCTCTGGATCACGTACGCCAGTAGCGATGATTCAGTTAGATGAATCATCGCTACTGGCGTACGTGATCCGGAGACCAGAGATAAAGAGAAGGAGTGGGAAGAAGCAGATGCATAGTTGCTCACCGAAGAAGTCGGCTATGTCGGCTGCTCACCGAAGAATCTGGAATGTCTTTTTTTGCACTTTTGTATTAAAATTGACTTGAATTTTGCGGGAAAAAGAAGGACTTGATACATTGGTACATTGGTAAGATAGGCACATCACCCCCTCTCTATGTCCACATCACCCCCTCCCTTCTCCCCCTCCCCTCTACTCCTCTCTTGTCTTGCAATTCAATATGATTACTTTCTCATCTTATCTTAATAGACCCACAAAATGAGCAACATGTCACCCGCGCATTCTTCAACATCATCGCCGGAGGCGTCCGCTCCAACATCAAGACGCCAAGGAAGAGGGCTATCAAAGAAGCCTGAGGGCCGACAGATCATCACAGCGGTGAATGTATCTGGGGTCCCTATCCTTCCTCAAAAAGCAGTAAACGCATTCCGAACCATGGTCGGAGTAGTTGCACGAGAACGAATTGAGATCACATACAATTCGTGGAAGAACATGCCTGACACTCGGAAACGTGAGCTGTGGACCGAAATTTTGGCATCGTTCGAGTTCCCAGAAGAACACCTGGACGCTGTGCAACAACAAACCTACAAAGCGGCGTGCAAAGCATGGAAGAACTTCAAGAGCACGCTTGTTTAGAAATACGTGGAGACGGACGAAACGCCTGTTCATAAATACCCATTCCTGGAACCACAATGGGAAGAGTTCAAGGCGATGAAAACGACCGAAGATTTCAAAAGTACAAGTGTGGCGCACAAGGCCCTCCAGGCAAAAAATACACACCCTCACAGACTTGGCACAGCTGGGTATGCGGGTAAAATCGCGCAGTGGATGAAGGAGGATGAGCTGGCAGCTGCACAGGACATCGCCCCGCCGTTTTCCAATATCCCGGACGACCGCGCTCGAAATTGGATTAGAGCAAGGTCATCTACAACGACATCAGGGGACATCACCTTTCGAAACCCTTCAGACCAGCAAGTGACCGAGCGCCTGGTAAGATATCGATCGAACTACGTAGCTTGTAATTACTCCACAACTTCGTACGAATTGAAATGACATGTCGTGCTCTTGCAGGAAGAGCTGAGTTTTCAATCTACCCTGGGATCATTTCAGGGAACAAGGGAGAATGATATGCTCTCCGTGGCCCTGGGAAACAAGGAGCACCCGGGCCGTACGAGAGGCCTTGGGCTTTACGTTCCTTGGAAACATGGTTTCCAAGATGACTCCGACATGTATCGGCGCAGGAAGAGAAACAAAGCCGAGCGTGACGCACAGCTACGAGAAGAGCTCAAGGCATCTCTTAAAGAGGAGCTACTGGGTTCGATGGCTGATATAATCAGAGATGAGGTGCGGAAACAGACAGAAAGTCAGCAGGCCGCCACCGCCGCTCCTGTGCTAGCTAGCCCGCACAACCATCCGAGTAGCTGCGCGTCCAATCCGATGCAAACCCAGTCCAAATTTCTTGTGGACGACATCCTGGTAATAATTATTACCTCTCGAATGCTTGCTCCATTGGTAGGCCTATTCGAGTAGCTAATTTTGTATCGTTATGTAGGAGCCTACGACATGCAGGCTCCAAGTGAGATATGGCTCCATTCCCTTGTACGCTGCTTGGGGCCAGGCATATTCGTCTGGTATCGGGGCCATGGTGCACGGTCAAGCTTTAGCGCCAGGCTTCGCAAAAGTTAATGTGGATGGTGTGTATGCCTATTTTGAGGTGGTCCCGCTACCGAAGCCCCCCAACGACGAGATCGTGAATCTAGGATAGGCCATTGGAACATTCATCCAGTGGCCCAAAACCGACATCTCCCTGGTGGCTTCTTCACCGGTGGCAGGACCAGAAGTGCAGTGCGAACCACAGCAACTTGCACTGGTGCCATCTCCACACGAGCAGTGCGAACCACAGCTACCTGCACCGGTGCTATCTCCACGGGTGCTATTCTCGCCAGAGCAACTTGCACTGGTGCCATCTCCACACGGGCAGTGCGAACCACAGCTACCTACACCGGTGCTATCTCCACGGGTGCTATTCTCGTCAGAGCAACTTGCACCGTCTATACCATTACAGTCGACTAGCATAAAGTCGACCCACAATCGAGGCAGTGGCCAGGGCAAATCAAAGACGAAGGATGATGACGATTTCCCGTCCATGCCATTGGCCCGCAAATTCGTGCTAGGTCAGTCGATGGTAGTCCAGGAAGAGCTCCAAAAACTAGGACTTGGTTGCCAAAGATTCCACCTTTGGTATATGGAAGAGTCCAATAAGCCAGCGGCAGAACGGCGCTCAGGTATAACTGTCAAATTCAAGCCGGAACATTTCTTGCACGAAGCTCAAGAATGTGTCTTCGCGGTGACCTTTGACGATATATTTGAACTTTTCACGCTCAACGCTCTCGACGCCTCACTCGTTCGATGCTGGACGCTGTAAGTATGTACAATCACAGTCTCTGTTCACGTAATACCGATATATGTCACAATTTGTTGCTTTCCTATGTTATATATAGATTCATGCTGATCAAAGCTAGATCATCGAAATCACAAATTGGTTTCCTGGACCCACGCTTGGTCGCCATTGATACCATCATCGAGAATGCATCCTTCGTCGAGGACTATATTACAAAAGCACTGCTGGCTCACCAAGATAAGGAATTTGTTCTTATGCCATACAATGAGAAATTCCATTGGATTTTAATTGTAATTATACCAAAATGGAACAAGGCTATATACCTTGATTCTCTAAGTAAGAACAAATCCAAGTACACAGCTATCGCCCGAATACTCGATAGGTAAGTACATTGTACATGGTACTCTTTCTTTCCTTCCGAATAACTAATCTAACTTTTTCGAATAACGAAGGTCGTTCGCCACATACGTTCAACAAACACGTGACTCGACGACAGGGGCCAAGGCCTTGAAACATGATCGCAAGTTTCGGGTATTCGCTAGCTACACATTAATTAATCATATACAACACATAGTAGTAATGCCACTTGATTTAACACATTATATTTTTTGCAGTGCCACCAGCAGGAGCCGGGCAACACGTGTGGATACTACGTGTGCCACCATATGAGACTACTCCTCGATTCCACCAAGATCACTAATTCTAAGGTTTGTCAATCTTCCCATATTTATTTCATACATGTCAGTTTTATATATGCGCGCGTTGATATTCCTATCGACAGGCTGCGCCCATCTCTACATCTGCATTGACACAGCCGGATTTTGCAAAAATTCGAGGAAAGCTCATTTGGTTTTTGTGGTCAAAAGTCGTAAGATCAGATGGAGAGTTCCACTGCCCAGAATGATTTTTTATTGTAATTCTAAGTGCAAATACAGTGTAGATCTTTTACAATTGTGTATTTGTTAATGGATATTTTATTTCAACTCAATGAATTGATTTGCAAAATGGATGCTTTATGTTTGTGAAATGAAGTGCGTTGTCAATTGGATGTTTTATGTCTGTGAAATGAATTGAGATGTGAAATGTATCTGAAATGAAATGAGATGTGTGAATTGTATATGTTTATGTCTGTGATTATCTGCTTGTTTCAGAGGGCATGGCTAGCATTTCCTGAGGCTAGCTATAAACAGAAATAGATTCTGCTGGGGGGGAGGAGTATCACAGACGGTTTTTCATTAAAAACCGTCTGTGATTATGCGATATCACAGACGGTTTTTCATTAAAAACCGTCTGTGATTATCCGATATCATAGACGGTTTTTTTAAAAACCGTCTGTGATATCAGATAATCACAGACGGTTTTTAGTACAAAACCGTCTGTGATATCGGATAATCACAGACGGTTTTTAATGAAAAACCGTCTGTGATATCGCATAATCACAGACGGTTCAAAAACCGTCTGTGATAACTTGGATTATCACTGACCCATAATTTCAGACGGTTCAGAAAACCGTCTGTGATAACGTTTCTGTAGTAGTGCATCTACCTACGGGAAATATTCCCAGGGAAGCATGGGATGCCCTTGCCTAGCCAGCTACCGATGCTTAACTAGCACCCGTAGATCTCGCTCTTTTTTTTCTATGTCGTAGAGCCGGCTTGTTACCGTGAAATGCATCACTAGCTAGCTAGCTCGTAGTTCAGCAGAGGTCATGCGCGAGTTACGTGGTGTATCAGACCAGCAACCTGCATCCATCTACCTACGGGAAATATTGCTACGATAGCGCACGGCCTACACCGGAATCCAATCTACGCGCGTACATGTTTGTGCCGCGCATTTGGAGGCACATGGGAGATGGGAGAGGACAGAGAGACAAGGCAGTGCACCGGTGGATCAGGCAGCGCGACCCAACAATACGGCAAGTCTGAACGGCCGCCCGAGGTAGCTTGTTGGTGGTACACTCTCATAGTCTCATCCTTCCTTCTCCCGCCATGGCCTGGCGTCAGACTCGGCCGCTGTGCCTGTCTCCATCTCGAAAAAGAAGAAGCTCAGGAGGCAACGGCTGCTGGATCTAGCTGCCCAGCTGGCATCTCTTGGGCCGCTAGCTGCGTGAGACCTAGCTCATTAGTGACTACCTATCCGCTCATACGCAAGGAGTAGATAGTGAAATCAGACTAGTTAACTCTCCTCTGGCTCTAACCCAATTAACATGAGTTTGATCAAAACCAGTCATCTCTAAACCCAAATTTTCGAATTTTAACAAAAGACTACCAGGCGTTGTATTTATCAAAACAAAAACGTGCATACGTTATACTTGTTTCGTAGTTTTCTAATATTAATGATCGGAGGTTTTTATGATGATCTCAATCAAACAAGGTATTAGCAAAGCATTCGATAAACTCGTGTTAACGGATAACAATTCAAAACCGGGGTTTCCAAAATTCCTAGTAAAAACCCATTTTTTCAAAAAAAAAATTCTAATCGACATGAGCAAACAACCACTTAGTGTCAGATGCTTTTATTAGCGTGATTACAATGTAAATTATGTATATCTTAATTTTTTTATTAAATAATACTAGTGCTTTCAGCCGTCTAACCAAAAAATTAATACCGGATCCGCCACCGGGTGGATCGACGTACCAACCTCGCAACGCACGCTCGTGGCAATCAACCGACATATTCTAAGCAATGCTTGGCATGTACGTACGTTGGCGCCATGAACGAGCGCCCACTTCGTCCTCTAGCTCTGTACGTGAGTAAAACGACGTTGTGATGAGATAGACTATTGTAGAGGCGACTAAATTTTTTTTATCTTTCAGTCATCTAAAGTTACACTTTGAATCACCTGAAGTTGCACATGTTTTTTTGGAGGAAGGCTGCAATTAGTTGATTGAGAGTGCAATTTCAGGTCACCTGAAGTTGCACTCTGAATCACCTGAAGTTGCAGATGTTTTTTTTGTAAGGGGTTACAATTTTAGTTAATTAAAAGTGCAATTTCAAGTAACTGAAAGATAAAAAAATTTCAGTCGCCTGTGCAATAACAAAACTGATTTCTCTATTTCCCACGATCGATAGTCGATCCAAACCGAAACACTTACCGAGTTTCTTATATCAAACGGCTTACACGCGCCGTGCGTGGCGATAACTTCGCTGCAGCCTAGCAGATAAGATCCATCGCAGGCGCATGGCATTGCATGCTCGACGTGTCCCCCTCGATCCCAATCAATCATGCATGCTTGTCGATTGTGCCGCCCCACGACGTAATCCCTTGTTAGTATACGTTGTTTTTGCCATCTTAACCGTAGAGGTCGAGATAGAGGTACCCTGACAGGGGAGATTTTGGTCCTATTTATATTAACTTGTAAAAACTGTTTTCTATGATAAATAATATTTCTATGTATCTTTTAAAATAAAATTTATTAGTCGATTATAAAATATACTATAACGACTTCATTTATATCAGTTAAAACTATACGTGATTATCTTTCTATAAATATTTCTATAAAATATTATTATTTATAAAATAATATTAGAAGCCAAAGCTAAAAAACTGTACAAACGGCCCTTCGCTGCGTTGCGTAATGGGAGGAAGTTAAGGAGGATGTTATGCCTGTTCGAGGCACCCACATGGCACATTCGTTCCTGTACTTGCCATGTGGTGGCCGTGTCCTCCGTTCGCGGTGCCCCCTCCGATCTTCTGCGGCGTACCGGGTACGTGCTCCGCTCGTCCGGCCGCGCTGACCAGTGGGCCGTGCTGTCCCTCCACCGACGCCTTCTTTCGCCTGTTTCATCCGCCGTTCGAGTCCTTTCAGCCCCAATCTTGTCGCGCGCGTCATGACTTTCCATCTTTTCGTGTTCTCGTGGAGCAACGCTGTTCACAGGGCGGAGCTAGGATTTAAAAATAACGTGGCTAAATAATCCCCTAAACAAAGCCGGGGATTCCCCGCGCGAGCGCCCCGCCACGTCGCCACGCGCCATCCCGGCGCGCGTGTGGCGCGGGAATTTTAGTACGGCCGGGGAGAGGATTTACCTGTACTTTTCGAAAATTACGTAAAGGTTCTTTTCCTCGCGAAAAGGTCTTTTTTCCTCGCGAAAAGGTCCTACCAGTTTTGTTTTTTAAAAACACCCCTCCACTTCACCGAAATTTCGTATTCTTTGCAGGATACGCCCCGCGGTTTTCTAAATTACGTACGGGTCCTCATTTAGTTACGTACAGGTCCTCAATTTTTTTACGAAAAAGCCCTTCGGCTTTTATGAAAATACACATGTGCCCTCGACTTTTTTAAAAAAACTCCTCACGAATTATCGCCTCTTTTACTTCAGTACACACAGTAGCTAGCGCGGCGTTACGCCGCGCCTATGAGGCTAGTAACCTATATAATAAAATTACACTAATGAAGAAGATTAGATAGCACTAACGGCAACAAAGAAATTTAAAATATAAAAAATTATAATACAAATTTATCTCTACTTCTTAAAAATGTGAGTTGGTGGTCGTCGGTCCATTCTCCCTCCTTTCTTCTCAGCCGACCGATCAAAGTTCAGCCATCCAAATCCGTATGTAAGTAGTTCTTCCACTCCACGTAGAAAAAGGTCGAGCCGAAGCGTGGGCCGCGCTTCTCCTCTTCTCTTCCCCCGCATCCTCCGCCTTCAGCAACCACTCCATCTCCCGCAACCGCCGCCTCCTTCTCTCCCTCGAACCCTCATGACGCGCCTCCTCCTTAGTGCCGCCACCAATTCCTTCCCTGCGTGGCAGCGTCTAGTCGCAGTCCCCTAACTTCCCCTAGCAGCGCCGCATCCCCCTGTCGCCGTCTCCCCAACGCATTCGCCCACCGCCTCCTTTCCCCAGCTGCCTGCCGCCACCTCCCCACCTCCACCTCCTGCAAACTGCCGCCTCCTTCTCTCCCCCAAACTCTCGTGCCACGCCTCCTCCTACTAGGCACCGCCACCAATTCTTTCCCCGCGCGGCAGCATCTGGTCGCAGTCCTCCAACTTCCTCCAATAGCGCCGCATCCCCCCATCACCGCCTCCCCAACGCATTCGCCCACCGCCTCCTCTCCCCATCTGCTCACCGCTGCCTCCCCACCTCCACCTCCCGCAACTACCACCTCCTTCTCTCCCTTGAACCCTTGTGTCGCGCCTCCTTCTCGGCGCCACCACCAATTCCATCTCCCATCGCCCCTCCAACCAGCGGCACGACACTCGACGACAGCGGCCGGTGGATCGGAGAGAAGGGCACTCGGCGACAGCGGCCGGTGGATCAGAGAGAAGGGCGCTCAACGATGGTGGCGGCGGCTTCCTCTTCCTATGCCCGTCCACGTGGCTCTCTCCCTGCCACCACAATCCAGCGGTCGCTCACCCAGTGAGTCTATCTACCTCTTCCTACTCTTTGCTTGGAGCCCATCGCGCTGTCCGGCGATTTTGGTCTCTCAAGTTGGTCATCGAAGTCGGTGCCGTGGTCGAAGGGAGCCGTGGCCGAAGGTGAGGGGCTGTGGTCCAAGGGGGCCGTGGCCGAATTCGAAGATCCGTGGTTGAAGTCGAAGCCGCGGTCGAAGGGTCGTGGTCGAAGTCCAAGCCATGGTCGAAGGGGACAGTGGTCGAAGTCAAAGAGCCGTGGACGAAGTTGGTCTGCAGTCAAAGTCGAAGGGACGTGGTCGAAGTTAGGCCGTGGTCGAAGTCGAAGGGTCATGGTCAAAGTCCAAGCGATGGTCGAAGGGGACAGTGGTCGAAGTCGAAGGGTCGTGGATGAAGTCGGTCTGCAGTCGAAAGGTCATGGTCGAAGTCGAAGGGTCGTGGTCGAAATCAGGCCATGGTCAACGGGGGCAGTGGTCGAAGTTGAAGGGCTATGGATGAAGTCGATCCGCGGTCGAAGTTGAAGGGTCCTGGTCGAAGTCCAAGCCGTGGTTGAAGGGGACAGTGGTTGAAGGGGGCAGTGGTCGAAGTCAAAGGGCCATGGACAAAGTCGGTCCGTGATCGAAGTCAAAGGGCCGTGGTCGACGTCGGGGCCGTGGTCAAAGGGGGTCGTGGCTGAAGTCGAAGATCCATGGTCAAAGAGGGCGTTGGTCGAAGGGGGAAGTGATCGACGTCAAAGGGCCGTGGTCTTCAAAGGGTTGTGGTCGAAGGGGACAATGGTCATAGTCGAAGATCCGTGGTCGAAGTCAAAGTCGTGGTCAAAGGGGGCCATGGGTGAAAGGGGAAGTGGTTGACATCGAATGGCTGTGGTCGAAGAGGACAGTGGTCGAATGGGGTGGTGGTCGAAGGGGGAAGTGGTCGACGTCGAAGGGCCATGGCCAAAGGGGATAGTGGTCGAAGGGGGTAGTCGAAGATTTGTGGTCGAAGGGGGCCGTGGTCGACGTCATAGTCGAAGATCCACAGTCAAAGTCGAAGATCCTTGGTCGAAGTCAAAGTGTGGTCGAAGGGGGCCGTGGTCAAAGGGGGAAGTGGTCGGTGTCGATGGGTCGTGGTCGTCGAAGGGCTGTGGTCAAAGGGGATAATGGTTGAGGGGGGTAGTGGTTGAAGTCGAAGATCCGTGGTTGTCGTCAAAGTCATGGTCGAAGAGGGAAGTGGTCGACGTCGAAAGGCCGTTGTCGAAGAGGACAGTGGTTGAAGGGGGACAGTGGTCCAAGTCACGATTATGGTCATAGTCGTAGCGCAACCCCGGAGGGCACCTGCTAGTTCGTCCACAACCTCCGCCGCTACAAGTTCCCCCTACAGTTGGACATCCTCGTCGCCTACCCCTAGGTTACCCCCGAGATCGAGCTCCCCACCCTCGATGGCAAGACCCACAAGGTCTCGTACTCCCTATGAATTGTAACATACTTCCGATTTACGACCACGAGCACTGGTCGATGTGTTCCGACTTACGACCACGAGGTGTGGTCGATGTCTTCTGACTTACGACCACGAGTGCTAGTCGAAGTCGAAGATCTGTGGTCAAAATCAAAGCTGTGGTCGAAGGGAGAAATGGTCGACGTCGAATGGCCGTGGTCGAAGGGGACAGTGGTTGAAGGGGGCAGTGATCGAAGTCGAGGGGGGCAGTGCTCAAAGTCGAAGGGGCAATGGTCGAAGTCAAGGCTGTGGTCAAAGTCGACGTTGTGGTCGAAGTCGGGGTCGTGGTCGAAGGGGGCCATGGTTGACATCAAAGGGCCATGATCGAAGTCGGGGCCGAGCAGTTCGAATGGGCCGAGCAGGCTAGCGCCGGCAGTCCGGCGATAGAGCATAAGTGCACCGGAGGCCTGCCAACATACGACCACCAGCAATGGTCGACCGCTCCTGACCTACGATCACACGCGATGGTCGACTGCTTCTAACTTACAACCATGAGGTGTGATCGATGACTTCCGATTTACGACCACGAGCACTGGTCGATGTGTTCCGACTTACGACTACAAGGTGTGATTGATGTTTTTCGACTTACGACCACGAGCGTTGATCGATGTGTTCCGACTTACGAGCACGAGGTGTCTTCGATGGCTTTTGACTTAACATGGAATTGATCAACCACGAATGGCCTAAGATTTAACAAGAAAACGGACTAGGATGCTAACAAATTAAAATAAAATCTTGTCAAACATTTGGCAGCAAAGAAATTCGGCACTCGGCTTCAAACAAAAAAGGCTCATAGTTCTTGCCACCCCATGTTATTTTTTGGCCAAAATTTCTGCAAGATTAAGCCAAAACTTGCCAAATCATTGAAGTCATCCAATTTTTTGCAAAACAAACAATGGCCAAAACAGCATGGTACGACCAACTAAATTGGCATTGCAAAGTGGGCGCCGATCGAAACACACCCAAAACTGGTCAGCCATGAAGAAAATCATACTAAATTCTGACACCAGACCCAAACATATGCCAAGTCAAATCAACGCTACCTAATTACCTTCGTCGCAAAAAAAAAAAAAAAATCTACCCAATCTTGTTTGTGGCATGCATGGGATTGAAGCCTCCAATCCAATGCGCCATTTGTATGGATCCCACTGAAACAGCTCATAAACAAGATAATTTGAGCCCCATTTTATCTCGCCCGAAGTTGGCATAGGTTTCCTAACAAGAAACAGTTGTAATGGAGGTTACCCTGTTATCTCTTTAAAAAGGGGTTGATGGATTGGATTTGGATGGCGTACCGACTGCTTGTAGCACGGGCACCTGATTGCGCGGAACAAATCGCTGGATTGAGTGACAGTCCACTGGGCAGAAGACGACGCATTTCCGGCACCAGCCACGGGATTGAGTGCTTTTGGAGAGCAAATCACGCCTGGTTTCGAGTTCTTGCCAGTTGCCACCCATGTTAACATACTGGTTCTGTCAAATGGCATGCGTAGTTCAGTCTGCTTTTTGGATGGCGCACTTCTCTATGCCAAATCTATGGCATGCATACTTGCTTTCTTTTTTTTTTAAAAAAAAAATACAAAACCCCAAAGCCGCATCAAAATTTAAATAATCGTCCACGTCATCGACTAATAGAAAACATTGAAAAAAGTAACTGCGGCAGCACGTAAGAGAATGAATGCGGATAGGAAAAAAAGGAGGAAATTTGGTTCTATGCCTCTCAAAGATAACTGCTTTAGCAAAATATCACTTAATCTCTCTGGTTCACTTTAATACCACTTAAAGATCATTCCGTTACTGATTTTGACATTCCGTCCAACGCTGTTAGCCCTTTTGTTATTTCTAGCATTTTAGAAAAAAAAAACATTATCAAAAGTTCAAAAACTACCCCCTCAACGAATCTAACTCAACCACATCTCCACTCCCTCAATTCCTTGAACCCTCTGTTAGAGTTTGTAATCTTATTTTCAGAAGTTGTAGCCGTGTACGACTTGGTGGTCGTGTACAAGTACGCCTCTATCGGAGTCAGAGTCTGTGATCATGTACAAGTACGACTTTGTCGTAGCTGAGTTGGAGTCATAGTTGTAGTCAAGTACGACTTTGCGTCGAAGTCGTAAACGAGTTCACTTCGTGGTCAAAGAGCAGGGTATAAAAGGACAGGCCATTGTACCGAGAGGAGAAGGGTGAAGAGCACCGAGTTGGGGCGATGTAATCGCAGAGAGGGTGCCGAGAGGAGGGCGACCGGTGTGATCGCAGGAGCACCAAGTTAAGGCGATGTAGTCACAGAGGAGGTGCAAAGCATGGAGCAATCGGCGTGGTCGTAGGCGGTGTGACCGCAAAGCTTGGAGCGACCAGTGTGGTCGTGGGTGATCAGCATAATCGCAGAGGAGAGAGATGACCAGTGTGGTCGGAGGAGGCGATCGACCTGGGCGACCAGCGTGGTCATAGGCGATCGGTGTGTGTGACCAACGTAGTGGTAGGTGATCGGTGTGGCGATCGGCGTGGTCGTAGGTGATCGGCCTAGAAGACCAGTGTGATCGTAGGCGATCAGTGTGGGTGACCAGTGTGGTTGGAGGAGGTGATCGGTGTGGTCGCAGGCGGTTGGTGAGATTGCAGGGGTTCGCATACGTGGTCGTAAAGGAGTTACGACTACAACGAATAGAGGCTCGCAGACGTGATCATAAAGGAGTTACGACCACGGCAATCAGGCGGAGGGCGTCCGCAGGAGCAGCAGACCTGGTCGTAAAGGAGTTACGACCAGGGTGATAAGTGGATGTATTCGCTGAAGCAGAAGCTATGGTCGTAAGGAGTTACGACCACAGTCACAGAGCCGAAGACGGCGACGCTAGTGGAGGTGTCCACAGGTGCTAGAGACATGGTCGTAAAGGAGTTACGACCACAGTATCGCATGAAAAGCGAGTGGTCGACAAAATCACTGTGTGGTCATAAAGCATTACAACTACGGTGATCGACTGTTGTCGAAGGAAATGCAGCGAGAAGCGATGAGCGTGGTTAGAGCAGCGAGGAGTGATGGGGGGTCACAATGTGGTCGTAATGACTATCAGTGTGTTGGAGATCTAACTGAGTGGTCATAACAACACAGGAGTCGATCATAGCTTCAACAATGTGGTCGTACGGCTACAGGAGGTGGTCATAGTGACTAGGTGATGGTTGTAGAGATCCTAGGCACAGTCGTAAAGTTTGTAACACCCTCCTTGGCACGGAGCCATGGAGCACACTGATTGGTCCAGGGTCTGGCCAGGGCGCAGCGGCTGGTGGCAGCCTGGATTGGCCGCTGTGCGGCCGCCATCACCGGTGGCAGCTGGGAATTGGCCGTGGTACCGCCGCCGCTATCGTCAGTGTGGCAGCTTCGTGGCTGGCTTCCTACTGCTGTTGTTCACTTTATCTAGGTAATATGATCCAACTTATTGGATTCGAATCAGTAGTGCTGGTAGCTTAAATTGAATCTAGCAATGGTCAGGCAAGCACACGATGAAAATCTTACGAAAATTTGCATGCTCCGCTCCTATTTTACGCGAGATGGCCTCAACTTCACTAATTAACTAATTTGTAGTCAGGAGAAACGTATCAATTCACTCCTGACTCGTTTGCCTGATTCGTGTTGCGAGGGAGACGCGTGGACAAAGCCGCTGCCGCTGCCGTCGTTCGTTGTTGGCCGCCGCCGCCGCCGAAGTCTCAAATTCATCAAGATATCTTCACAGCTAGCTGCCGCTGTCTCTGGGGAAGAGAGGTGCAAGGGAGGATGCGAGGACACTGGTGCCGCGCATTCCGACCCCACTGCTTCGAGGCCGGTTCTCCGGCGTGGTTGTCGGCGTTGGAGAAGAGAACTGAGATGGAGGACCAAAGAGGGGGCAAAAGTGTCACAGTCGACGGCGTGTGGATGGAATGGTAAAATCAGTAACGGAGTGAATGTTGAGTGCTATTGAAGTGAACGAGAAATTTCGATATTTGACACTGAATACGTGCGCCTCTCAACTTTTAACCCCCAATTTGCACGCCTTTGGAAATTTAACCCTGTGACTGCGAATTCTTTTGATTCAAGGGATTCTCCTGATTTTCTCTCCTTTTCTATTTTTTGTGCCACCGGAAATGACCGTAGTGCCCTCGGGAGAGGATCCCGCCGCAGCCGCGCTGCCTCCGCGGAGAGCTCCGCCGCCGTCACCGCGGCCTCGTCTCGGCGCTCCAGCGCCGCCTGGAGCTCCGTCTCCGCAGAGTCCGCGTGGCGCGGGCCAGCTCCGCGTCCACCTGCCGCTGCGCCGACGCGAGCTCGACGTACGCCGTCTTGTGCTTCCGCAGCTCGGCGGCGTGCTCCTGCGGCAGGTGGAGGCGGAGCTGGCCCGCGCCGCGCGCCACGCGGACTCTGCGGAGACGGAGCTCCAGGCGGCGCTGGAGCGCCGAGACGAGGCCGCGGCGACGGCGGCGAAGCTCTCCGCGGAGGCGGCGCGGCTGCGGCGGGATGCGGAGCAGAAGGACAAGATCCTCTCCCGAGGGCACTACGGTCATTTCCGGTGGCACAAAAAATAGAAAAAGAGAGAAAATCAGGAGAATCCCTTGAATCAAAAGAATTCGCAGTCACAGGGTTAAATTTCCAAAGGCGTGCGAATTGGGGTTAAAAGTTGAGAGGCGCACGTATTCAGTGTCAAATATCGAAATTTCTTGAAGTGAACTGGGAAATTTCAGTGGTATTTCGCTAAAGTTGGTATCTTTTGAGTGGCATGGAACTAGCGGCAACCCAGAAGCGAAACCTGTCAAATGCCCGTTAGAAAAGTGTGAACTGCTCGTTGCAAGAAAAGGCCGGCCGAGCTCAAAAATATGGAACCAAATTCAAGCGGCGCGCAGAATCCCAATAGCCCATTCCAGATTCCCAGACTTAAAGCAGATACCCCAGGCGAGCGGCCACGGCGCCGGCCTTAAGTAAAGCCATTCTTGACACGCCTGCGGGCCGCAAGCAGTAGCAGGCGACTTACTAAAACCACATCGGACCGCTGGTTAAACCCAGAAAAACTAAAGACGAGAAACTACGGATCTATTCTATTCAGTCTCTAAAAATTATTTTTCGATTTTTCTACGGTAACTAAATTTTTAAACAGAATATCTTTTCAAAATAGAGTATACTAGTTAATTATAGTACATTAGTTACGTACCTATACGTTGCAACAGAACTCATTGAATATATAGATAATCGTGCTATAGATGAGAGTTACTCTAATCAGTTGGTAAGTGAAAAATGGTGAGAAGTTAAGAAAATAGAGTGGTTGAAGGAGAATGGACATACAACCACCAACTCATTCTTTTATAATAGTAAAGATATTGTACCGATTTCATTTATATCGGCAGAAACCGCACGTGAGTTTCTCGTACGAACAGACTAAAAATCATAAATTACAACTAAAGACTACAAACTTCAGCCAAAAAACAGGGCGCTACACCCACTCAATTTGCTTCGAAGACGGTCCATGTAATTGGACCAACGAGTCGACTAGTTTTTAACAGAACTGCTGAACCAGTGGCAATCAGCAAACCGAGCGGCTTGCTTGGCCACTTCATCAATGGGCCGGCTCATAAAGAACTCCCAGAGCCCTCAAGCACACAGCCCCGCCTCCTGACCCCTCTGGCCCTCGCTTGAGGACCCCATGGACGCCGCCGCCGACCGCTTCCTTGGCCTCCCTCCGCGGGAGACGAGCTCCTCGAGGGCAACTGTAACGACCCACGTCGTTGATTAACCCTAATTAGCGAATTAGAACGTTAAGTAGAATTAATTACATAAATAATAATCTAAAAATACGAGGGAATTTAAAATTTTCTTTACAGACGTTTAAATGGAACTTAGCGAGCGATAAACTAATACGTTGTTTTCACAATTTCATCGACGAGAGTGAATATCAAGCGGTGTAGACTAAAATGAGAAGTAAAACTCAATTGCACGACCAATACAAGTTTTCCACTCAATTATAATATAAACAATTAGAAGGCACATCAAGTCAAATAAACATATTACAAATGACATTACATCATAGCGACAAGACGAATTACAACTAATGTACAATTTCATGTCTCAACCAAATAATCATCTTAACATTTAAGCAATTACTATACAATTGTAGCATTCAGCCGGAGCATACATGAAGTAAATTACACCCAGTCCATCTCATACATATTCATTGCATCCGAATTAACAAAGAATAGAAACTACATTTGGATCACCTACAATATCATCTAGACAGCAATATTAAGAGGAAGCCTAAATTTACATACTCGAACATTTCATACATTAATCAGATTATTGTCAAATTGCCGATACAACATTATTTTACTTATGAATAAATAGCTAAACTATAAGACCGAAAAGGACCGAACAAAAGAGTTAATTGAAAGTAAAGCAATATAAAGTAAGCGTTCCCGTCAGAGCCCTAAGGATTAACTTCGGGCGGGGTAATCCGTTCACGGAGATACCTGACCGTCCGGGGGCCAGTCGGCACCTCTCACAACCATAGGCTCATCACACGGTATTTTATTACTATACAAACCTGTTTTGAGTATAGGGATCAGCTAAGGCAAAGCCAAAATACCAGAACCCATTTTCAAGCCCAAACCATAATCGAGAGGCACCTATCAAAGCCTCACCACATAGCACAGTAGCAACCGAGATAACACCCGGCCAGAGCAAGCATGCCCAGCTAGCACTGCCGGCCAGCAAACCCTCACGGCCAAGAATATAGCCACACAGCCCAAAATATCCCACTGTCATATACCAATAGTCACACAGAGCAAAAGAGCACAGAGAGGCAGCAAGGCAAGGTAAGCAATCCCCCAACATTCTCCAGTCAGCCCCAACACCACAGCGAAGCCAACCACCGCGGGGAGCCGAAGGCTAGAGAGGTGAAGGCGCGGCAAGCCGACGGGAGCAAGACCACCGGGACAACCGCAAAAGAACCGCAAGCCAGCAACCGTCACCAGCCACCACAAGTCAGCGACCACAACCGGCCCAAACCCTAACCCTCTTGTGCTCACCAGCGCAGGTAAATTCCCACAACTCTAGCCATCCATTTAATGCCATTATCCAATCCATTCAACATAGAATAGAAACCATAAGCATCCATCCCCAGTAGAATACATGGAACCATCACACAGAGCAACCACCGAAAGTAGGGGAAATAAAGCATAGGAACAGAGGTTACCGAGACGGCAAGCCGCCATAGGGCCAGGTGAACTCCGCGCACCCGACGGCCAGTCCATGCTCCCCCGGCGCATGGCACGACCTCGAGCCCCGCCGGAGCCACCAATGCCCACCCTCAGGTAGATTCCCAAAAAGCACAATAGACAAATCAAAGTGTAGAACCAAAATGAAATAATAATGAAATCAACCGTGGATCCGGTTGAACCAGAGAGAGGAGCGCCAGATCCGGGCCATAGGCTCCGAATCCGGCAGTAGCCGACCGGGCTAAGGGAGGAGGCGGCGTTGAGGGGAGGCGCGTCGGTGGGGGCGACGCCGAAGGAGGAGGCGCAGAGGGAGTGGACGGCGGAGGCACCGAGTTGGGGAAGAGCCGAGCGGCAAGGCGGAGGCGGCCGGGCCGCATGGCGTGGCGCTTCGGGGAGCCGAGTCGAGGGGAGTCGGCGCGGAGGAGAGAGGAAACCGGAGGGGAGCAAGGAGGCCTGGGGCCGAAGCAGGCGCGGCGGTGGAGTGGCGCAACGCCGACGGGCCAGGCGGCGCGACGCCGACGAGTGGGCGGCGGAGCCGCTGGGGGAGCGGAGCGGCGGCGCAAGGAGGCAGGGGCGCATGTGGAGGGAGCCGCACAGGGGTAGAGGCAGCGGCGTAGAGGAGGAGCCGAGGGGAGGCGCGTGAGGAGAGAGCGGGGAGGCCGAGAGAGGGAGATAGAGAGAGGGAGCCGGCGGAGTGGGCGAGAAAAGAGGAAAAAGAGGAGGAAGCTGAGGCGTCGGCCGAGAGCAAGAAACGGGGATCGGGCTGAAGGAACGAAGAAAAGAAAAGAAATAAGAAAAGAAGGAAGGGTAGAAAGGGGTAAATTTATTAGAATTGGGAATGTTCATAAGCATGCAATGTAATAACCTTGCTATAATAGATTTGTTAAGGTTAAGGAAATTAGATGCAGATGTTTTTAAGAATTTAGTAGTAGATTATTGATGTAGCATCGCAATAGAATTTCTTTTAAGAATTAAATAGAAACTTAGAATAAACCGTGCGCATACTCAGTAGTATTCGCTTAATTAATTTAACCATACTATATCGCGAAGCCCTAGAGTAATTCGTAGTATAATTGTCAGGCAAAAGGCTGTCCATACATTAGCAATATGGAGCGTATCGAATGAAATGGTATAATGCCGATCAAATCAATTAACATCCTAATCAAATAATTATTTAACCATATTGGTAGTATAAACTCAAGAGACATTAATAATAAATGTTAAATATTCATGATCATTATAAATAAACCAAAAGCGCCAGTGAACTAAAACAGGTCCATGTAAATGTTAGAACCTGTGTTTTGTTATTTAGACTAATTGGCGGTATCATTAATTACTTAGACAACTTGGTTAGTAATATTTAAATTAGAGAAATTTACCTCTGATAATTCTAGAAATCCACCCTTGGTTACATAGGGTCATTAGAACAAGTTAATTGGGTCCGATAAAATTAGTTAAGTTCATCTAAACAATTGAAAACCATTAATCTGCATTTACAATGATTAGAACAAATGTATTGCCATATGTAAAATAAAGTTGTAGCATGTATCAATTTAAATGATGCATTGCTAATTAAATCATTCAAGGTCATAACTAAACACCTACTTAACCCGGATAATGCTAAACCATAAAACTGTCTTAGTAAATATTCTTGGATAATAGAAATGAATTAAATTATCATAAAATCATGTAGAACACCTGTCTTACATATCTAAATACCCAGTTAAATTTTATTAGTAGATTATAAACTGTAGAAGTTCACTTATAAATATTCTGAATTGTTAGAATAAAGTCATAGCCATTAGAAGATTAACACTATCGCAACGATAGATAGTTCGAAATCAACAAAAGGCGGAGTTTAACTTTTAAGCAAACCACTCAGCCGTGCTAGGAAAATAACGTCCAGTGACGATTATAAAATACGAGCTAACTAGGACTACCGCAATCGTGTTAAATGGATGAAGCTTACCTTAAGAACACCAGCACATAGACCTCATTACTTCTATTACACTTTCATACATTAAATCGTAGCCAATATATTTAACTGCAGACGACAATCCAAGCTACGGGGGTGACTTCACCTGATCCTGCTTGAATCCGAATTTATGGTTGAAATCCAGGCAAGCATTCCTTTGATCAAAGCTTCTGAGTATATTTCGTAAAATAAGTATTTTGTATTAATCTAGTATCACCCTGCATGAAATAAAAGAAGATTATTTAAATCGAGAAATGGCTATAAGGGAAAAGAGATGGTTGGCAACTGATGGAGCAGTTGGCCACCTGAGTAAGAAGGTGGGCAGAGGTTGCCAGGGCAGGTGACAAGTGGGGCAGGTGAGGGACCTCTGCATAGGAATAGAATATAAGGGATTACCAACTTCGTCCGTGTGAACAGACCGTACCACACCGTATCAACCAACATCCCGTCTTGACGGACAGACTAGTAGCTCTATCAAAGTATTATATTCTCCACATGGGTAAGTATTAGTTAGGGAGTGGAACCCACAAGACTGGTTCGTTATCAGCAAGGTGGGCTATCCACAGCCGCGCTCAACCCAAGACTGGTTCGTTATCAGCAACGGGTGAGGCGGATCGCAAGAACCCAAGACTGGTTCGTTATCAGCAACGGGTGAGCGATGGGCGATATATTACGCCGTGGAGTGTTGGGAGATGGTCAGGAACCGCCCCAGCCAACAGTTAATGTCGCTTTCGGTGGGTCTGCGTGAGGGTGGTACACCGCTCCAGGCTACCGATTGTGAGTAACTGGGTGGAGATATAATTACTGAGATAGATGCAAACGTACTGTACTCTGATCTGGGCACCGCATCTAAGGAATTGCGGAGAACCATGAGCCACCAGGATCAAGAGTGGTGAGGGGTAAAGTGATACAAGCTTGCGCAATGCTATCAAAATCATGAATTCATGCCTGTCTCCGGGAAAGGAGAATTACGGAAACTTATGGGGGTTTTTGCTGTTCATGCGTATGTTCAGTAGTTTTCTAAATTAATAAATCGGACTTCTTTCAAAACCAACAAACCTATTTTCTATAAGTCATGGAAATGACAGGGTTGATGAAAAAGCGTGTTAAAAATAAACACGAGACTGAAGAGAGGAATTGAGATTCCTACAAGTGTAAATGATGGGCATGTTATGCATTTTGTATTATAACGCTTGCTGAGTACTTCTGTACTCACCCTTGCTATAATCCTCCCTTTGCTTAGGAGCATGTCAATTCAGGAAATGGCTAATATCAGGAGGAAGCTACCTGCATGGAATACCGTAGACTCGGATTACAGTGGGTACAAGGTGGACACTCCGTGTGATCGTTATGGAATAGAAAGTAGTTAGAATATTTATCTAAAGATTGTAATATTCAAGCCCTTGAGGCTTTTTAATGAACTGTAACCCTGCGTGGCGATATTCTTGTAATACTGTGTAATATCATAATGTGTCTCTAATTATTGTTCTGCTGCAATACTCTGATAGGCTTATTATTCGTTAGAGCGATGTTTTATCGGCTAAAACGAATAATAATCCGTTGACTAGCATTATTACTCTATGCTAATAATGCGGGTCGTCACAGCAACCTCCTCGGACCTACCGCCCAACGCCTCCAAGAACCCGGGCCGCATTGCCGACAGCGACAGGAAGCTACGTGGCTACGCTACTCCACCGCAAGGCGACCATCGTAGCCACTACCGCGGCGGCGTCCACGAAGCCATCCCTGTCGCCTCCATCCGCCGTGTGCGTCATCCCGGCAGTGCCCAGGCCCAGGAACCTCGAGCAGAGCAGCCGCCTTAAAGTATTTATGGATTGTCATTTCTTGTTGTAGACATTCTTATCTCTTCCAGAACGCAAAGGAACTACCATGTGATTTATTGCATTGGTGACCGGTCATCACAATGCTATGGTAATCTTATGATGATTTACTTGTGTTGAATGTTCGATTGATTGTTTAGTTCTAGTTCTGAACATGTCAACCGGCTGGTTGAACCGTCGGTTGGACCGCTGAACTGGCGAACCGATGATTGCACCGGCTTGATCTCCGGTCGGATTTCAACAAATATGTCAGTGCCAACCGTTGCCGGGCCGCGCCCGCCAGGGCAGACCTGAGAAACCTGCTCCCGAGTGCCGACGGACACCCGCCTGTTCCGCCTCCCAGCGAATCCCCTCGGTGAGCAGAGACAGTGAGATCTCGGATCACCCGTACTCACGCGAACACAAAGTATGCACCGGAAGAAAAGAGTTTTGCCGTAGCAACCAACACTACGATTTTCATATTCTATTATTTAACCTCAAAACAGGGAGTAACAAAGAATGTGGCCAACAGGCCGTAACGCCCGTGCCGAACGCCACGCTCTGCAACAAACATGCCAACGTGCCGCGCACCACGGGCGGGAAATCAACTAACTCCTGCGTGGACTAATTCACACGCTGAACTCCAAATAAATGGAAAAGAAACACCGATGCGCCCAGAGTCTAAGTAACGGGCTCAACCGGAAAAGGAAAATGACGGACTACAGGACAGAAAGAAACGAACGGCAAACAAGCAATGCCTGGTTTATTTGACACCGCCATCCTCCGTTTCCCTCTCGATGGCGCACACGCCGCGCATGCACCGATCGTCGATCAAGCCGTCGAAGGGACACGGCCACCTCACGTATGCATTGCCGTGCCGCTTCATACACGGACGCCAACGGATTTAGCTATAGCGCCCAGGCGCCGGCCTAGAGATCCCCCGGCCGGCCTTGAGGAGTTTTTTGCGATGGGCGACGTTGTAGTTGTTGAACGGCACCGCGCGCGGGTCCTCCGGTGTCTGTGGCGCGTGGGCGTTAGCTAGACGAAACGGAGGGTCGCCCGCGCTCTCCACCCTGACCTCGCTACGACCGCTACGATCACCTCCCGTAGTCGTACGACTACGTATAAGAGAAGATCGCAGACGTGATCGTAAAGCATTACGATTACGACCACATAGCAGGAAGGCGTGGTCGTAAAGTGCTACGATACGACCATACAGAGAAAGACCGAGCATGGTCGTAAGATGCTACGACCACGGCAGTGCAAGAGCGAACGTGGTCGTAGGGTGTTACGACCGCGTTGTGAAGTAGTGAACGTGGTCGTAGGGTGTTATGACCATGTTGTGAAGAAGTGAACGTGATCGTAAAGGTGTTACAACCACGGTGAACAGTGATCGGTAGAATCATTGCGTGGTTGTAGGGAGCTACGACTATGGTGATTGAACTTGGTCAAAAGAAGGCCATCGCAGCGGCGGTGAACGTGATCGTAATTTCTGCTAAAGTTTACGACTACGAAGTCGGAGCAGCGAGGAGTGATCGGATGGGCTACAACGTGGTTGTAACGGTTGTCAGCGTGGTCGTAAACCCGACAGAGCGGTCGTAGCGACGTGCGAGGTGGTCGTAGCCTCTTATACGTAGTTGTACGACTACGGAAGGTGGTGCATATTTGCCTAGAGCAGTCGTAAAGATTGCAACATGCATGCTAAAGCTAACTTCTATTGGTGCATATTTGCTTAGATTCCTCCCCCCATGCTCGACCCACGGTTCATCACCCTGAGGCTGAAAGGGAAAGCTAATTATCGATTCCTTTTGCATTTCTCGCATGGTGCACCAACCATGCAATCCCTGCATTGCAGCTTGCAGCAGAATCAGGCATCTTGGGGGGGCCTCACCAACGTGGCGCCGTCCGGGCCTAGGCAATATGGCGATGAGTTGGTGACCACGACTACACCCCTCTTGCTTTTCTCAAGCGAAGTGAAGCCTCTGTTCTATCCGACGTGATCATCGGTTGCTCTTGCCTCTTGGAGATGCAGTAGCGACCGCAGCTGACGAGGCGCGAAAACCAGCTCGACCTGTCCCCGGCGGAGCAGTAGTGCAGGAAGGATATCCACACGCTGGAATCCGCGCGCCTTTGCGGTCGCTGCCCGCCCTCATCACTCATCATCATCAAGCGCGCCTTTTGGTGACACCATAGACGACAGGTTTGCGAGCGAAGGCTGGCATCGGGCCACTGTGGTCTAGGAGCAATGTTCTCCGGTCCACGCTGCTCATAGCAATTGATCAATCGTCTTCCCGTATCAGTCAGTAGGCTGGCTGCGTCAATCTATCAGATGAGATATATATATTCACTCACCATAGCTACCGCCTACAGAGCGTACATGGACAAGAAAGCTAGCTAGCTGGATAGATAGATAGGCTAGGGTGGATACATATGAGCCGAGGGAATCTGAACATCAGGATTGGGATGCCCTTTTCGCTGGGGGTAAATATTCTGAATCCTGGCTAAATTGATGTGGAGACCACCTGCAGGCCCGTACCAGGGGCATGAGCGAAGTGATCAACCGCACAGGGCCCCCCAAATTTTTATCTAACGTTCAATTACCACTTATTAGTTTCTTATGGGGGAAAATGTTCTGTAGTTAATCTTGGTATGAGATAGAGTTAAGCATGATCTTTTATTCCTTCTTCCTAATAACTTTCTCCTGATGTCGACCACTTTCCCACCTCTCTATCGTAGAGGTGGGAATTGGGCCGTGCCGTGCCGGTATGGCCCGGGCCCACAGTGTTTCGGGCCGCTTCGTGCCGTGCCGGTTCGGCCTAGTCATTTCGTCGTGCCGTGCCGTGCCGGCCCACCTCACCTTCGGCTAGGCCCAAGCACGGCCCAAAGCCCACCGTGCCGGCGTTCGTGCCGTGCCAGCTCAAGCCTAGCCCAAAGTAACTATACACGACGAAAGCGACGCGCGACAATGGTAGCGATAGCCGCTATCTTCCTTTCTCTTGTACCCGCGTTATTAAAATCCTACTTAAAATTTCATACTATTATCTCATGCCATTCCACTTCCGAACTTGGTCATCTAGTCCAATGGTATGCATATCTTGGTGCAAATTGGACTGTGGCGTACGTGGACATCTAGCTCATCGCCCGACAATCTAGCATAGGGTTACCCAACTAGTCAAATAGAAAAGCTCAAGGAGAGTCATGAGTGTAGCTTACTATAGTTAAGAAATTAATTTTAAATAGTTTCTGGAACATTTAGTAACTACTTGGAATACACACACCAATAACAGTCTATCTCTGTCTACATAATGGTTAATTGTAACATACGTGGGGTGGTTATCTCATCAAATGACTGGACTACCTTCGAGGATCTTCCCTTATCACACTACACTTTCTCTTCCTTATTCCATTTAACTGAGCTAAGCAACACTTTTTCACGTATTCACCCGAGATATTAGAGAAATTGGTCATATTGATCTGTCGTCTTGTTCTCGATAGGAACTTGTTACTGTCTTGGTTGGTTTGAGAGCAAGCACTGTCTATATATCCAAAACCGGAGGAGGGTTTGGGTTTGGATTACAGAAGCTGAGAGGC
The DNA here is from genome assembly GCA_017311315.1 of Dendrocalamus latiflorus. Lineage (NCBI taxonomy): Eukaryota > Viridiplantae > Streptophyta > Magnoliopsida > Poales > Poaceae > Dendrocalamus > Dendrocalamus latiflorus. The sequence continues at coordinate 41,366,767 of CM029666.1, read as the reverse complement.
AGGTAAAAAAAGAAGGAAGCAGGCTGTGTACACATGGTAATAGAACCCACTGGAGATCATTCAATCGGACGTCTTCTTCTCCAGCAGTCCAGCCCTACGATTTTACACAAAGAAGCAAGAAAGCCATGAGGATGCGACTTAGGGTTCGGTGGTGGTGACCTAAGGAGGAGCAACATTGAAAATACTCATTTTTTTGTATGATGATGTTTCTTAAAAAAAGAACAATAAAAGACACCTTATATCACAAGTGCAAAAATGAACTCGGCCTAAATCACAGCATATCTCAATCACTTTTTTCATTCATTAGATTAAGATCCAACCATCCTCATCTTTCTTCTCATCTTATATATATACATACATCACACATTCATATCTCCAAAACCTAGCTCAATCTTCAAATTTGGCATTCTAAGGACTGCTCCGTACAGATATACATGTCACAACGGATGTATAGGATCTTTTCGTGATGAAATTAGAATTTACGAGGGCTAGAATAGAAGAAATCAAAATAGATAAAACCTATTCCGTAGATTTCAGAAAACCTGAAGGACTAAATCGCAAAAATATCTAAACCTAACCCTCCTTCACCGCCGCCCAGTTCAATCCTCCCCCGATCTCCAGCGCCTCCCTTGGTCCCTTCTCCCCACAATCTCCCCCCGCCGTCCCTCCTCCCCAGATCTCCCCCGCCGCCCCTTCCTCGCCCGGCCGCCCCTTCCCCGCCGCTGCCCCCCTCCTCCCCCACCGTCCCCTCCTTCCCCTCCTCCCCCGCCTCGCCCGGCCGCCCCCTCCTTCCCCTTCTCCCCCGCCTCGCCCGGCCGCCCCCTCCTCGCGCCGCCGCCGCCTCCTCGCCTCCTCCTCCCCCACCGCCCCCTCCTTCCCCTCCTCCTCCCCCCGTCCCCTCCTCCGCAGATCTCCCTCGCCGCCCCCTCCTCGCCCGGTCGCCCCTTCCCCGCCGCCGCCCCCTTTTCCCCCACCGCCCCCTCCTTCCCCTCCTCCCCCGCCGCCCCTCCTCCTCAGATCTCCCTCGCTGCCCCCTCCTCGCAGCCGTCCCCTCCTCCTCCGGCGCACCACTCCTTCCCCGCCGCCCCCTCCTCGCAGCCGCCCCCTCCTCCCCCGCCGCCCCACTCCTCCCCCCGCATCCCCTTCTTCCTCGGTCGCCCCCACCTTTCCCCGCCGCCCCCTCCTCCCCTGGCTCCGAGCGATGGCGACGACGACCTCGACTACAACCACCAGCGTTGGATGGCCGGCGGCGACTGGGGCGCGACGACGAGTTCGTCATCGCGCGGGATGCTGCCCTTGGCTTCGGCTACACCGCTCCTCCTCCTGCGGCGAGCTCCGGTGACCGGTGTGCCTCCTTCCCCTTTACTCTCTCTCTGGTGATGGATTGTGCTTGTGGGGATTGGGGAATCTGGGGATGACCGGGGCCTGTGAGAGATGTCGACGGGAGTGGGGACTTGTGCTAGATTTATCATGACTTCATATGTGTAGACTAGTTTTTGCCATGATAAGTTAATTAAAATTGCTCAACTTGAACTAAAACTTGTCATGTTAGCACTTGAGATTAGTCTTTCTTGAGCTATCCGTTTATGATTCATGCCATGTCAAATAGGCTAAGGTGAGCGTTGAATCTCTATTGAGCCTTAGATTGAGCTATTTTCGTCTCTTGTTGATGCATGAGTTAATACACCATGTTAAAATGCAAAAAGATCTCTTTTGTGCGAAAAAACTGATCTCACCAATTCTTTCTCATGAGACGGCTTGCCATTGCACTAGGCATGAACTCTGGGGGAGTTTTGGATAACCTAGACTATCTTCTTAAGCTTCTTGCTTGGAGTAGTCGCATAAGGCTTGAGATCTAGCACATAACAAAAAATTGGGTTGGAAACGACCATGTGCTTTTAAAAGACGATGTTTTATGTGCTCAATTTGCTTAAGCTACAAAAAGAACCAAGTACTTCAACTAATGTTTCTTTCTTGAGAATGTAGCACTCTATTTGGACGCAATACTAGATTCTTGGTTCTGTTTAGCTTATTGACATGGCCTGCATCATCCTTGGATATCTCTAGCTAGACTTTGCTTCTTGATGACTTGACATGATCACATCATAATCTACATTTCAGATTGTCATCTATGTGTTCTAGTTAGGATATACATATCTTGTCATGATCTAAATAGCCTCTTGTTGAGTTATGGCACGGTGAAATTTCTTATGGTCATTATGGATAATTCTCATGGCTCTAAATGCTTAGAATAATCAAACTTCAACCATTTCATCCATGACTTGTTCTCTTCCTTACATCCTTGATGTGTTTATTGCCAAAAGGGGGAGAATAGCGGTAGAAAAAGCCATTTTCGGGAGCTTTGATTTGAGGAAAACTTGTTCTTTCTTTTGCTCCTTGTGTCAACATGATCATTAGCATCATTTCTCTTTCCTTTGGACCATGTTTGACTTCTTTCTTGCATTTCAAACTCAACTTTGTGCTTTTTCGGTGTTTGTCAATATACTCATCAAGGGGGAGATTGAGAGACCATGTGGTCGTGACTCCATGTGAGTGATGGGTAATTGACAAAGGTTTAGGATAGTCGAGTTTGGATTGTGTGGTCGGACCATGTCGTTGCGCGGAGCAACGGGCTCGGTCGGACTTTGGTCAAACTTGGTCGTATGGGATTAGGATGCATATTCTGATGATTCGACAGGTTTAGACTTCACTGTGTGGTATGTTTATGCCATTTATGCTTTCATGTATCGAGCGGTGCTATTTGACGTGTTTCTTGTCTGTGTGACTGCAGGACGTCGAGGCGGAGTCGTGGTGAGACACGAGGTGACCGGACTAGACACGGGCGGTGTCGAGGTCAGAACGGTCGGATGTGTCGAAGACGGCGGAGATTTGACGTGGTTGCGAGTCGTGGACGACAAGGAGCGCGGAAGCTTCCCGGAAGGTGCACGAGGGGCGAATCGGGAATTTCGCAAGGCTGCACAAGAGGGAGCGGGCTCCGTTGGATTTAGCGGGCGTAACGGGGCGGAAACCCGTTAGCTGGAGGCTATATATATAAGGTGGTGGCTGCATGACCACTCAAGGGGATTTGGAGAGTGAATTAGGGCTTGCTAGTCAAAAGAGGCTTTGGGAGGTTGTTTCTCCTTTGCTCTTTAGTGGTTGATGGGTTGGTGAGAAATACAGAGGTGGTCTGTAGGTTGTCTCCTCTCCCTTCGTAGCTCTTCCTGGTTGTTCTCCTCCCAAGAAGCATGTGAGCCTCTTGGTGATCTTGAGGATTGAGAGGGAGAGGATGGATTGAGAGTCTTGTAATCATTCCTCTATATGTAATCGTGGTATCGGGACTCCTCTTTTGATTGGAATGAAATCGTTGAAGTTTAATCCTGTTCTTCTATGTTTTGCTTAGATGCCCTATTCTGTGATTTCTTGACTTTTGAGTTTCTTGTTGATTCTTGCTGGAGAGTGCCAAAATGGGTTGCTCTAGGTTGGGATATTGCCTCAAGATCATTTGATCGAATTCCCAAGAGCAAACTTCTTTTTAATCTCAGTTTTGCATTTTTGGCCTCCTCTGTTCATAGTCTACAGTTCTAGGGTTTTGGGGTTGATCTTGATTCCCTTTGCAAGATGGCTTGAAACTTGGTATCCAGAGTCTTGAGACTACCTATTAGATATCTGCAAAGTTTCATTAGCAAAGGACTTGAGATCATTGAGAAATTGGACTTTGTTGCTTGCTCTGCAGGTTTTTCAGTTATTTCTAGGGTTTGGTGCAATCTGTTGATTTCCTTCTCAAAATAGCCTGAGTTTTGGTCTGGAGGGTCTAAGGGCTATTGCTAATATATCTGCAAAGTCTTATTTCCAAAGGATCAAAGATGGAGGAGAAATTTGAATTTTAGTCATGCACTCAGAATACTTTCAGTTTCATGTGCAAATCTGAAATTCCTCATGTTGAGTTGGATTTTTGTGGTCTCTTAGGCTCCTTGGGCTGATATAATCATTTCCTTGTTATACTGGACCAAGAGAACAAATGGAAGTCTCTATTCCTTTGGTTTTGTAAAGCTTCAAGCCTTATCTTCTGAAAAATCAGGGTTCTGGAATTTTTGCCCGAGGGGCGATCTGACTTGTGCTTGTCGTGGGTTGAGGTTTTCGAGAGTATCGAGCGTCATTCACCCCCTCTGTCGCCATTTCGGTCCAACAAATTTAGCAAGGCATATGGAATAACAGGATGCGAAACGACTTGGCGAACAACGATGGCCATGGTGCGAGGTTGCTGCCTACACAGCAGAACTGAACTGAAACAGCAAATTCAGCACATGAAGAACTGAAGTCTGAAGCCGTCGTTAATTAGCAGCCTTCAGACTTGGGAGCCTACTAAAGAGTGTTGGCAAAATGCATTTCACCAGCATGGATTCCACCAAGTAAAAAATAAGGAACACTTTTGCTCGGATGGTTCAAAATATCACAGGGAATCCTGAAACCGCGCTTTATGCAGATTATATTCCACAGCCATATATGCATGCGCAGGCGCAATTGCGCCAAGATGCCAACTGGTTTCCTTGGTCCAACGCCGAGCATCAGATGGACCCGAACACCTCCACGTTAGCTTCTCCGGTAAAGATCATGCTGCTTTCGATAGGAGATCGAACAAGTGGCGGCGAAATCTTTCCATGGTGTTGGAAAATCTTGCGTAATTCCATGGCCGCCGTGGCCAACCGACGAGCATGAGCAGTCACAGGACCAAGGATAAAGCATCACTTCATGGCAAAAGTCAAATTCCCTCTCCAAAGACACCGGAGCTGGAGATGGAGAGATCCATTTATTCTTTTTTGGCCCACGGTGTTTTTACTCACCTGTGACTTCCAAGTTGGAATAGGCTCTCTGACTTCTGTCAATGTAGTATGCATAGGATGGCTGGTATTGTGCGAGGCTGCAAGGTGCATCAACACAAAGAACCGAGTTTAACTGTTTTTTGTTTAATAAAAAAGTGCACTACACGACTGGTTGATTAGTGAAGGTAGCAGAATGGTTCATTTAACAAGATTGAGTTAGAGGAGCTTGATTGCACAAAAGGAAGGGCTCACCGCATAGAAAATTGGACCATGGGGTTTGTTTGCTTAAAATCAAATATCTGAAGGGCTTACAGCTTTTGTCGAGAGGCTGGTAATGTGCTGTTTAAAGATTATGAAAATGATACAAGTATATTCAACTTTAAAACACACTATCATGGTATTATGGTTTTATAGTTTTTGCCGCTATGTAAAAAATCAACCACAAAAATAATAATAGAAAACAACATTCCATTTAGGCAGAAACTAGTAGTTTCTAGCCACTGAACCAATTGACCACGGTCCAAACAAAAATAAATCACCGTAGGCCAACTCAAACCACCAGGTAGCGGAAATTAGTACTCAGGAATTATACTCGCATGCTTTTGTCCAATTTGAGGGAGACAGCTTGCTTTGTGCCTTTTGTACGTACTACACCTATTTGGCTTCCCATACGAAAGCAACTCTATCGTTTCCACATTGGGGTGTTCTATTGTGCTGTGGCTAATAGTATTTGATTATGTTTTTTTGATACGGTAGTAAGCAGCGTAGACGCTGATGAAGATGACATACATAATTGTAGGCTCAGAAGCCATTTGAAAAATTCACTTCAAAAGATCATCTCATTTCTACGTTTGGCCTTTTGACTTCTAAAAAAGTTGAAAGCTAAAAACAGAAGCTAAAAAATAACAGCGCCATTGTTTGTTTTCTCTCACGCCCGTGTGCTAGGTTTCCATTAGTGCTCATTGTTGGACAACAATAATGCAGAGGGCAACAATGCTTGTGTGCACTTCCGCGGTAACTTACTACACATGTGACATTAGTAAATAGTAACTCCGGCGCTTTAGAGTGCCTGTTCTTTTGAACTGTGGTTGGTGATTTTTGGTTTTAGTTGATGAATAGTAACGTAAAGAAGCTGTGTGAGAGAGTATGGAGTAAGAAAAATACGTGCAATTTTGACCGATATAAATGAAATCGCTATTATATCTACTACAATTAACTTGTAGACCCTGTCTAAAAAAACATTTCGTTTAAAAGTTAGTTACTATATAAAACTATTTTACTATAAAAAAAATCAAAAGCTAAAGTCGAAAAAGAAGAGGAGCAGAATCTGTTCTGTTTTGACTCGTTATTTAGAACTTCAACACAAAGTGCCTCCCAAAGGTTCCGAAATTGCAGTAAACATCAAGTGGGGAAAGCACTATTTGAATTTCTCAGAGCGCAAAAATCTAAAGCGGAGACATGTCACTAGCCGTACGCACGCACCATTGCACAGAAGCTCTTGCTGCAAGACAACTAAGGGCCTATTTGGAACAAAGAATTTCTAAAGAAATTTTATAGTATTTGTACCACTTTTTGTAGAATTTTTATAAAATTTTTTGTGTTCCAAACGGGGCAGTATTGAGTGGCCTACAAAATGCAGAGTAACAACTGACAAGAGTACGCAGCCTTGGAACAAACATTTAAGTGGCCTACAAAATTTCCTGGGATTCGAAGACCGGAAAATGAACAGTGTGCAAGCTAAGGACCTAGGAACAAATCCAATTCCCTTTTGCAAGGTCCTTGCAGCCGGCCGGAGACGTATCATTTGGTCCAGAAAGGGCTCCAACCCATGCTGCGGCACATATTCTACCAATCTCACGTGGTGCAGTCCAGATCAAGAGAACTCGAGTACAAAAGATTTCCTGTAGGGTTTGGGTGCTCGAACCAAAGTTGTTCTCAGCCGCCTGCTACTATCAACATTTGGGTTGCTGTCTACGTGTATTTGTACTACTCTACCAGAGATAATGGCCTCGTTTTTATCGGCTTGTGCAGCCGGCTTTTAGGCCTTACTCGGTTGGATTTTTTGCTAAAAGCTTATGGCTTATTTTACTATAGCAACTGAAAAATCACTGTAGCGACTGAAGGAAGTACTGTAGCGGCTGAAGGAAGTACTGTAGCACCTGAAATGAGGTAACTACTGTTCCAATAATATACGGGCAGTGCGGAAGGTCCTGCAGCCTACGCTGGCATGTTCCCGGAAGCCCCCGCGGCCAACTCGTAGTCGACAAGGTAGAACTTGCCTGCAACCAAAAATATCGGTTAGTACATGAGTCATAATGCATGAAGTACTCTGATGTAAATCCGCCATACAACCTTGGGGGCATGTGGGAAGCCGTCACCGTACTTCTCCATGGTTTGCTGTAGGATCCGAGTGTCGTGCACCGAGCCCGGCCACCCGACACACACAAATGTGAAGCGACAATCGAAGTCGCAAATGGCAAGGACGTTCTGGCTAGTGAAGCCATGCCTGTTGTAGTGGCGCGCCTTGTCATCGTGAGAAACAATGACTTCGACGTGAGTGCCATCAATAGCTCATATGTAATTATTGAAGTGGGGATATAATCTATGCTGAAGGAGCCTCAGGTGCAACGTCTGGTACGTCGGATCTCAAGGTGCGATTATGTCAGCTGCTAAGGCCATGACACTTGTAAGGACATCATGCAACCTCTTGCAGATAGTTCCCGCAAAGTGCTCGAAGCAGTTCATTCCTTGGCGTTGCGATTGGGGGGCTCCGCAAGTCCACAAAAACAAGGCCAGTGCTTCCTTGGAGCACACTTCCTGACATGACTGTAGACCATAATTCGTAGCAAGCCTATCATGCAGTGCCTCGAAAATAGTTGGCCGCATCCTGAACATGTTGCGACATCGCTCGTTGTCCGCAAGTTGTGCCGATACCCACTGCTAACCAATAAGCACCAGCCTTCTTGGGACCTGACCGGCCTCTTCGTCCACGTTCGTATCATCGTCGGAGTACCCGCCAAATAGGGCCACTGCTACGTAGAACATGGGCAACTGATTGCTAGCGGGTACCATGGCCTCATCTACCATCACTGCAAAATATACAGCAGAGAAGTTCGGTAAGCAGATCAGAAAGCAGAAAGCACATAGAGCGTTGGCAGCACAGAGATTAGCATTTGCAGCACAGAGAGCATTTCGGCAGCAGAGAGAGCATCGGCACAGAGAGCAGCATTTGCCTCCTAGAGAGCATCGGCAGCTCGGGCACAGAGAGCATGGGCACATAGAGCATCATCGGCACAGAGACAGTAGTTCGGCACAGAAAGCATGGGCACAAAGAGCATCGGCACAGAGAGCATGGGCACAGAGAGCATCATCGACACAGAGGCAACAGTTTGGCACAGAGACAATATTTTGGTTCGATTTGCAGCATTTCGGCAGCACACAGACAGCATTTCAGCAGCACACAGACACCATTTCGGCAGCACAAAGCACATCAGTGCAACATAGACAACAGCATAAACCATATGTTCAATACAACAGGGGATGTGACAAGCAGACTGCCGCAGTTGGAAAACGCGGATAGCAATCAGTTCGTACGGTAAATAGGCCTTAATGTTCGGCAACGATGGAACAACACGATTAAAACTCAACGCATAGCTAACGAACCGTCAACGCTCAACATGGAAGTTCAGACTCGTCACAGGTTCTCGAGTCTTACCCAAGTACGCCTGATCCAGTCGAGGTGACCCTCATTCGTTTCCATTACAGAGAAGCTGTCGCGGCACTCCAGCTTCATGAAAAGCTGCGTGGCATAGTAGTGCTCATTGGTTCCTTCGTGTGCACCCGCCTCTTTGACCATCTTCATCAGTCGATGCAAGTCTTCCCTTGCGTGTAGCCCCTCAGGGGATGTGACACTCGCGCCTGACAACCGGCTTGCAGGCTGCATGCTCCTCTTACAAAGGTCCACCAGGCGCTTTATTTGCACATCACGTTCAGTGTGCTTACTTGAGCGACTGCTTGCTCGAGTGCAAAGGTGCAGGGCATGGCCTCTTGCTTCTGGAAGTACGCGCCAATGCACCGCTGCCAGGGCCCTGCATAGGGGATTGCATGGTGCTGCTATCTCCTCCTGGGCTTTCGTCGAGGTCCTCGATGTCCAAGTCGATGTCATCCACACCCGGCATGAATGCACACTCGCTCGTGGTGGTGGTGTTACCGAATACGACTTCTAGGAGGTCCTCGTCTCGAGCGACTATGGCCCTAAACTTCCTCATCTCGGACTTTCCTTGCATTGCATGATGTCATATCAGACCGTAAGTGCGGGTTCGACCCTGCCCGAAGTAATGCGAATAGCACAGCACTTCAAAATCATAACTTACTCCACCAGCAGCTGCCCACCAGTCGTCACTCGCGTCGATGCTGCCTGTTACAGGATCGACCCCAAGCCCCATCGCACGAAGTTTCAATGTCTTCCATTTGTTGTAATCACGACCCAGCTGCTCCCATTTGTTCTTCATCTGCTTGCTAGTGTATGCCAAGTCAGTTCGTTCTGCAACTTTCTGGACAAGATTTTGCTTGCCCTACGTGTTCAACCTCGAATACGGCCAGTTGTTTGCCTCCACCTCCTCGGCACATACTTGCAGGAACACGTGGGTACTCTCGTCGGTCCAGGTTGCCGGGGCCATCTGCAGGCATCGCGGCCAAGCGCAGTTGGGACATGGGGGAAGTTGTGCATGGTAGGTAACCGAACCGTAAAGAAGCAACAAATGTGCCGAACAACATACATGCAATGGTTGGCATGCGAGAAGCCAGTACCTCAATGTGGGCGCGGCGTTCACCCGGCGCACGACGGCGCTGCTCGCTGTGCGGATCCGATGGGAGGCTCGGGCGAAGCTTGGATGGGGACGGACGGCTGGGCCGCGCGGAGCTTCCACGGGGACGGATGGCCAGGCCTTCGTCGGAGCTTGGACAGGGACGGACGGTCTGGCCGCGTGGAGCTTGGACGGGGATGGACGGCCGAGCCGCACGGAGCTTCCACGGGGATGGACAGCCGGGCCTTCATCGGAGCTTGGACGGGGACGGACAGCCATGCCGCACGGAGCTTGGACAGGGACGGGGACGGACGGCCGGGCTTTCGTCGGAGCTTGCACGAGGACGGACGGCCGGGCCGCGCGGAGCTTGGACGGGGACGGACGGCACTATAGTATCTATTTTTCATTATTTTTTAATTAGATATCTCAATCAAAAAGCTAAAAGCCACTATATTATCTATTTTCACCTATAAACCAACAACCACAGCAGCCAAAAGATTAGCACAAGTCCTTTTTGAATTGGACTAAATTTCCCCACAATATATTGATCACTAACTAGCATAGGTAACTTGGCAATGTAGCCACCACATGCAGATCAAGGACCATGCGTACATTGATAAAGTGAATGGTCGTATGTACTCTTTTAACACCGCCAATACTAGCTAGCATGAAGGGCCGACACATGTGCATGCACCTCAACGAGCATATCCCCTGCAGGCTGCAGTACTAGGCTAGCTACCAGCAACATCGTACCACCCTGTGCACAATGGAAACAACCTTACGATAGCACTGCTATTCACGATGCCTAGCTAGCTAGTAGCACACACGCATGCTGCAGGTCCACGGAATATATCCTTTCCGTTACAAGAGAAGCAGGCAACGTCACCATTGCCACCAGTGGCTTCACATCCCTCTCCCTGAGGAGAAAAACCCAGCTGGTTTTACCATTCCATCGCTTAGATCTTTTTGCAGCTCTTCGGATGGATGCCATTGGCATTGCCACTGCCTCGCAATAGTACAGGGTTAGCTAGCTGTATGGAAATTGGAGCATGGATCCAGCTATCACCCACTACCGGCCGGGAACCCTAGCTAATGGTCACCACCATACATACCAGCATGCGATTTCAAAGGATAAAAAGGTTGCTGGATTTGTGATGATAGATCCGATACCTTAATCTCATGATACTCGCAATCTTATCTGTCCTTATGTGGTCTACATATTTCTCATTTTCTGAAGTACTGGAACCAAGAAATTTATCTGCCCTTGTGTGGTCTACATGTCTCTCATTTTTTGAAGTACTGGAACTAAGAAATTTGATTAGACAAGATCAATTCTTTATGTCATTGACAAAGGCAGGTAGTCATTCCTGTGCTAGTTTAAGCTCGCGACACATAGTGTGTGTTCTTTTATACTGTGGCTTATGGTTTTTGGTTTAAAATTATAAATTCTGACTATTTGCAACAGAGATTACGAAGAGGGAGACAGTTATATGCAATTTTGATCGATATAGCTGAAGTCGGTTACAATACGTACTACAATAGATTAGTAGACCCGTATTGAAAAACACACGTTCGAAAATTAGTTACTATAGCGAAAAGTGAAAAGCAAAAACCAAAGCCAGATCTCACACTAGTACTCTACTTGCTGCAAAAAGGGCATCTGTTCGCACATGGTTATAGATACACGGGGCAGTGCAAAGAACCCTTTCTGTGTAAAGTTGCACAAAATAGCATTAAAACAATTTTGAAAACAGTCAATATGCGGTGTTAGACATGTTATATGTATAACCTATAACGTAAACAAAACAAACATTGAACTTGATAATTTCATCACATTTCCTTCTGAATTTATGTTTTATACTAATTAATCTACAAAGATACGGATCATTTAATTCGGTTAGCTTAGAGAAATAGAGTAGGTCAACTCTCATATACAGCTTTTTGCGACAATTTTGCACACTAAAGATACTTCATAGTTTTCACTAGACTTGGGGGTGCTCATTTGAGCTTATGAAGCTAGTCTGGAACTAATCTGATCCTAGCTTATCTTCTCTAAAAAATAGACATGCACCAAATTCATACATATGGTTCAAAATAATTATTGTAAATTAGATACTCCCTTCCTTCTAAAATAATTGACGTTTTAGTAGTTGCCATAAGAATTAAGGACTAGTGTGAATTGTCTTATCTACCCCTATTTAATTACCTTATTGATGTTTGCATCCACACGTGTCACTTGCATCGACATATTATTGATGTTAACGTCGTCGGCCGCCTTTGCGCGCGAGGTGTGGGATCTACGTTGCAGCCAGGCACGCTGCGGCACCAGAATCTGCATCTGAAAACGAAGGGCTTAATATATCTTAGAACCGGCAGAGATACGGTCCTTAGTCAAAATAAAATAAGAATCTCACTAACCTCTCTCCAAGCATGATGCCGTACAATCTGCAGCAAACACATAAAAAACACGACCGAAGAGGCCGTCGCCCCAGCCCCCAGAGGATCCTATAAATAACAGCCACCCGGCTACCCGAGCAGCACAGGGATCAGAAACCATCAGAGCTTCTGAAGAGCAAAAACTTCAGTCTAGCTGAGCCTGCACAAAGACACAGAAAACATCGACCCTACTTCAGTTTTTGAAGAAAGACACAATCAAACCAAAGATGTCTTCAGGGTCGAGGAGCTCCTCCCGCAACGCCAACGCGGCCTCGGCGTGGAGCGCCAAGGAGAACAAGCTGTTCGAGGAGGCTCTCGCTTACTACGGCGAGGGCACGCCAGACCGCTGGCACAAGGTGTCCCGCGCCATGGGCGGGAGCAAGACGGCCGACGAGGTGCGCCGCCACTACGAGATCCTCGTCGACGACGTCAAGCTGATCGAGTCGGGCAGGCTCCCGTTCCCCAAGTACAACACACAGGGAGCTTGCAACTGAGGTAACAACCAAAAAAAACCTCAACCTAGCTAATGCGGTCTCATGTTAGTTAACATATGTGTTCATAGATCAAAGGTGGTGATCACTTGTCCTGATAAGGCCAAAGCATGCTACCGAGCAAAGTAGGATGCAGTTGCAAATCTTGTAACGCTGCTAGATATTCACTCACAAGCATCTACGCGCGGATGAGATGTCAGCCATGCGAATCATGCCCTAGATGGCTGGGCACTGTTAGCTATGGGAAGTCACTTGCCATTTCCTTTACTGTTCTACCTTTCCAGATGCAGTGCAACATTAGAGTACTTGAACTGTTGCACAAACAAAAGAACATAATTTCAGCCTGTGCCAGGCCATCGTGCTGCAGGCACAATTTGCATGCAGCAGTATGCACCAATCTGTTATGTGTCGGTTTTGCACATAGGCACGGGAGCTAGCTGTAACTTGTACACAACTGTTTGTCCTCTAGTTCAAGTTAATCACGCGGGATCTAATCCTAGAAGAATAATCTCCCTGCTGACAAAAAAAAAAAAACTAAAGTTGGGATCTTGCAGTCTAACCCCTTGTGCAGCTGTGCTTCGATTCCAGGCTTGTAGCCGACATGCACTTTTAACAACTCCCTTTCATGTCAGTACGTATTGCAAACAAGGTGTTTAATTTGTTCCCCTTTTTTTAGACGCACATGTGTCTTTTGCAAAAAAGCAATTAATTGAAGTCTATTTTGTTGTCTCTTGGGAGGGCAAAACCATGCATGGTACCTATAAGAGGCAGCTCGCATATCCCATACTTTACAAATTATAGATAAGCAACCAATGGAAGCCATTTTACCAAACCATACATAGAAAGCTACAATTTTTTTAAAAAAAACAAAAGAAACAAGGGCCATATTTCTCTTATCTAAATAAATAAAAATAACTAGTGATATTCAAGATATCTCATTCGTTTTGAGGCAAAAAAATCCCATAATAATCCTAAAAAATTCTAGAAATTCTCACATTAATCGAAAGAAAAAGAGAATGATATCCACCATTTATTTTGGTGGAGTCAGATTATAACAATACAAATTAATCACACACATATATATTAATTATAGAGTTATATAATAAATACAATTGTATTTCAATTATAATAAGTAGAGTTGTATATCAAAGATAATTGTATCATAATATCTAGCTACACAGTTGCGTGGGTAAATCTGCTAGTTCAAATGCAACATCATGTGCCCTGTAAGTAGTTCTCAGTTTGATCACTGTTAATATAAACTTAAAGGATACATCTTTCGGCAACGTTTTTTCAGGGGCGAAGAATCTGAAGCACCTCCAGACAGGGAAAACTGTTGCATAATTGAGTCCTTGGCTGGGACTAAGCTATTCAAGGAAGCATGCTGATATATTGTTGTGGTATTACGAAGTTTGTGGTTGCTTGGTTAGAAATAAAAGGAAGAAAAGATATATGTGTGTATATAGGTTTAGGTTGTGAGCAAATCAAGTGCCCTTGTTCTTGCAGAAGATAGCCTGCATTTGCCATAGCGTGTAGTTGGTACTCCACCCTACTAAGTCATGGAGTAAACACCAGTGATGTAAAACTCCTGTAGTTGTGTGTGCTAGTAATTATATGAAGTTGTGTTTCCTGCTTGGTAGAATCCTGCTTTCTCTCCATCAATTGGTTTAAGGCGATGCTTATTTGGGCTTATAAGCCGCCTAGACTTTTGGCTTTTTTTACACTATAGCAGTTGAAAATGTCTGTAACTGTTATTAGCTTTTCAGCGTAATTAAATTTAAAAGTTTTAATAAAAGTTATATCATCACGGACAATACAAAGGGATAAAAGAAAAAGTCTAAGAAATGAAAGGCTAAAAAACGACAAAATTAAGATGCTAGAGCCAGGAGCAGAAGCTCGCTGAGCAGGCGTAAGACTTCTCAGATGTCTACATTTGCACTTTACATGCCTTGATATCCCTTCTGACCAAGATGTAATGTTTATGTTGATGTAAGCTCATGCAGTTAATAGCACATTGTGGCCTCTGCCAATTAACTAGTTTATATGTTTACTATGTTCTATGAAAGTTGGCCATGCTAATAACAGAATGTTTTCGCATCTTGCTTTTCAAGAACTGGAACTAAGAAAGGCACCAAGTCGTTCTCAACAACGGTGCAATTAATCTAAGAGAAAATTCCGTTTATGTCATCGAAAGTTAGCTCAATTCCTGATATGTCACTGGACAAATGTCCCTCCCTTCAGTGCCACTCTTTTAGAAAACCTTGCTATTATACACCATTTGACAGAGTTGATGGACGGCAATGGGACGTAGGGGCAAAGTTTTGAAGATGAGTGGCACCGAAGAGGAGGTACTTTCCACGGTAGATTAGAGATTAGACTAACTTTAGGTGGCATATAAGGAAGTATCTTATAATATAATGTTCGAACTATCAACAGTTCTACTATAATATAATATATGTATCTTTTTAACCTAGTAGAACAAGGAACAAAAGTGATTCCCAGAAATTTCGTATTAGGCAATGCCCGAACCATCAACAGTTCTACACACTAAAGATCTCACTAACATTGCATGCATCTTTTTAGCCTAGTAGAACAAGGAACGGAAGCGATTCCAAGAATTTTCCTATCAGGCAAATAGTCTAATGCCTGATCCGTCAGCATCCATAAGACCCCACCGATACTCGATATTGACAAATCTTTCTAGTCAGGAACTGAGCTTTTGCTTGATCGGTGAGAGGTGTGGATGTTGTACAGCCCCACTCGAATTTAGATATCTATTCTTCTAGATTAAATTAATAGCTAATTCCTCCTGGCTAGGTATCGCATTTTTACAAATCTTCCGAATCCAACGGAATCAAGTAAACTACAACGAATGACGAATCAATTCAGCTAAGAAGTTCATCCCAAGCGTTTGAACATGTGGTCAACACCCAGGCACAGGGCGGACCCAACGGTGGATCAGTCGGGGCTAGAGCCCACTACCACCGGCCAGAGTATGGATATATACATCCCTGGAGCACTAGCATCCATTCATGGAGGAAGTGAGTTATTTTCTTTGGTTTTCAGGTAGAAGAAGACCTCCTTCATAAGCACCTTCTTCGTTTTAGTCCTAGATCCGCCACTGCCCAGGCAGTAATTACGACACCACCAGAGCCAAGTGCCCTTGGAGCAGCGGATACAAATAAGCAAGTTAATTAGCTATTGGGTTGGCATATCCTACACCTACAAGCCGCAAGCACTAACCTTGTTTGGCTGTATCGGTAGTTGCGGCGGCGGCCACAGCTCGCGCAATTGTTCCATCTCCCGCTCTGGTGCACAACGAGGTCTCCGGCAACCGGCGTGGCGGTGCGGCCATTCACCCTAGCGATTGAAACTTTGAAGAAGGCTAGAAATCAATCGCGCCGCCGGTGGCTCTCGTGCGGGAAGGCGAGTATTTCTCCGGGCTACGAGATTAGCCGACGGTTGGGCATCGTCCTGGGCCGCATGGATGGGCTTTGTAAATAGAAGGCCCGACCGGTCTCAAACCGTTAACCACATTGCACAGGACTGTTTGCTTAGGTAGGCCCAAATCCCAAAGTGCTATTCTTTCTGTTGAGGAACCGTCGCTGACGATCAGTCCATCGATTCCTCTGTTTAGAACAAAACGAATCAATCACATAAGACAGAATAATAGATTGAAAATATACAGAGAGGTAGAGAGAACTTCTGGTCTTTCTTTATTGCTTTTGATTGTATGTGTACAAAATATGCCGATACTCCCTATTTATAATCTACAATGAGGTGTCCACCATGGGCCTAAGCTCCCGGCAAGGGCGAAGCCCAATAGTGACCCGTGGCTGCAGATGCACCCCCCAAAAAATCAAAAACAAGTTATTACCATCAGATTTTGGCCCTATAAGCACCCCCTTGGGTCAATATGTTGCACCCCCACAGCCCAGCTTAGAGCAGGTAGCCCAGTTAACTTGATCCCGCACAGGAAGCTGAACCGGCACCGCGCGTCGCGTCGCTCTATCTTCCCGACTTCCCGTCCGTCTGTCCGCAGGATCGCAGCTACAAGCGCTGCCGCTAGGCGCTGCGTCGCTGTGAGCCTGCAACGCTGATGAAGTGTGGAGAGCAGAGTCGCAGAGAGCTACTGCTTGCCGGTCTACCATCCAGGCGTGAGGCGTCCACTGGCATCCATCAAGGATTCAATCCTTCAAGTACGTATTGTAGGTTTTTGCCTCTATATCTTTCTCAAGTAATTTATTAGACAGCGTATTGTGTACAAAGATCTTTCTTGTTTTAGACATTTACTTAGCATTATTGCTGTTGTCTACTAATGACAGATTAATTGATGGAAAGATTTTTCAAAAGAAAAGCGCCAGAGCCAGATAGTGGCAACAATGCCCGCAATTCATGTTTGGATGATATCAACTGGGAAGAGGAGATTAAATACGATCCAGGGTTGCGGAAACAGATTAATGACTACCATCCTAATCTTAGAGAAATGGTGAGAAGGAAGTACTTGGAAAAAGGGCCTTGCCAACCTCGCACATTTAGTTTTCCTGTGACACAGATTGGAGGAGGCCCAAGAAGGTTTGTTCCAGAATGGTTTGATGAGTTTGGAAGTTGGCTTGAATACAGTGAATCCAAAGATAGAGCATATTGTTTTTTCTGTTTCCTATTTAGAGAAAAGAAGGATGGTGGATATGAAGCTTTTGTTAAAAATGGTTGGAATGGTTTTCATAGAAAACAAAGGCTCAAAGATCATGTGGGTGATGTTGGTGGCTCACACTATCTACCAATGAAGAAGTGTGATGATTTGTTACAAACAAGACAACACATTGATGTGGCTTTCCATGGTGTAAATGAAAGTGCTAAAAGGGACTATATTACTCGACTGAATGGGTATATTGATGTTGCTAGAATATTAGCAAAGCAAGGTTTGCCTTTCCGAGGCCACGATGAGTCGAAGGATTCTTTAAACAGAGGAAACTTCAGGGAATTTCGTGATTTTGCAGCGGAGCAAAATCCAGTCTTAAGAAAGGCAACGGGTAAAGGAAAATCAGAAAATAGTCTTTTGGTTTCTCCTGAAATACAAAGGGACATTGTGCATTGTTTTGCAAAGGAAGTGCTACAGGCTATTCTAGAAGAAATTGGGAATGATGTTTTTTGCTTGCTAGTTGATGAGTCAAGAGATGTTTCTTGGAAAGAACAAATGGTTGTGGTCTTGAGATATGTAGATAAATGTGGAATTGTGAAAGAGAGATTTGTTGGACTTGTTCATGTGAGAGAAACAACTTCAGCCCATCTCAAGTCTTCTATTGATGCACTATTTGCTGATCTTAACTTAAGTTTAAAGCAAGTTAGATGCCAAGGATATGACGGTGCTAGCAATATGAGAGGTGAGTTCAATGGCTTGCAATCATTGATCATGAGAGAAAATAATTCAGCTTATTATGCTCACTGTTTTGCTCACCAACTCCAATTAGTCCTTGTGGCTATCGTGAGAAAGAATAAAGGGGTTAGTGATTTTTTTACTAAGGTTTCCATGTTACTAAATGTTGTTGGTGGATCATCCAAGAGAAGGGAAATGGTTAGAGATATTAACCTTAAAGAAATGAGTAAGGCACTTGGGTGTGGGCAACTTCAAACTGGGACAGGGTTGAATCAAGAGCAAAGTATTCAAAGACCTGGAGATATTCGTTGGAGTTCTCATTATAAATCTCTCAAGAGTTTAGTTGACATGTTTTCTACAATAGTCAATGTACTAGAAATTGTGGAAAATGATAAAAAGGATTGGAAAATTAGAGATCAAGCATCAAATCTTCTAGAGTATTTCCAATCTTTTGACTCTGTCTTCTATTTGCATCTCATGTTGACTATATTAGGAATCACAAATACCTTGTCATTAGCACTGCAACGGAAGGATCAGGATATAGTGAATGCTATTAAATGTGTGAGAGCTACTAGATGCCAATTGGATGAGCTTAGAAGAGAAAAATGGGAAAAACTATTAGATGACGTGTATGGATTTTGTGAGAAGAATGATATTTCCAAATTGGAAATGGAAGATGAATATATTGATCCAAAGAAGCGGAGGCACAAATCTGGAATTACAAACAAGCATTACTATCAAGTAGATTGTTTCAATGATATTATTGATTGGCTACTTCAAGAGCTTGACAGCCGCTTCAACGAGACAAGCTCTCAATTGCTTGTTTGCTCGGCCGCTTTTAGTCCAAGAGACTCGTTTCATGATTTCAATATGGACAATTTGTTGAGCCTAGCAAAGCTTTATCCACATGATTTTGATTCTGGGGATTTGAGGGACCTTAGCCACCAACTTGGCCTCTACATATTTGATGTGAGAGATGATGATAGGTTCTCCAACCTACAAACTGTTGCTGAGCTTTCTCAGATAATGGTGGGGACTAGAAAACATGATCGTTATCCAATGGTTTATCGACTTCTGAAGCTTGTACTAGTATTGCCGGTTGCTACTGCTACAGTTGAGAGGATTTTCTCAGGCATGAAGATTGTGAAAACGAATTTGCGCAACCGCATCGGTGATCAATTTATGAGCAATTGCCTTATTTGCTATGTGGAGAAAGAAGAAATGATGAAAGTCACGAATGAGTCCGTGATCCGTCGCTTCATGAAAATGCAAGAACACAGATTTGATGGTGACAATTAAAGGTAACGTAATGTATTTGTTTTAATTTGATCATTTTTTTGTTGAAAAATTAAAATTGAATCATAAGTCATTTGTTTGCTTTTTTTAGGCCGTCGAATTGTCGAGGATGATCAAGATGCGAAGTCAAATGATATATTTTGCCTATGTTAATATTTTTCGACCATGCTAATAGTATTCATTTTGTTAAAAAAATTTTATCACTTCTTTATAGTCGCACCCCCCTCTGTTACGCTCTAGCTTCGCCACTGGCTCCTGGTCTAGACCCAGGTTTCTTAACACTTTCAAGTTTGAATTGTTGATACGGTGCTGCGTAGTCTGGTTACTTACAGTAACTTGTCTATGTGCATGGACTTCTGCTTCATCGATTCTAGATTCCCAGCTAGCTTGTGCAAAGATTTTCTGGTCAATTGTGGTGGTAGCCTGATCGGTGTGGCAATATTTTAGGTTGTCTGGCTATATTTTGAGGTTCCATGTCCAGTAAACTACGTGTTGGATGGGTGTTCTCGAGATTCGATATGGAAATCTGATAATTGGTTCACAAAATGCAACCCATGCAACCAGTTATATGTGACTGAACATCCATATAAACTCGCACTCGGAAATTTATGGACCACACGGCAAAAAAAATGGTTAAGTGAAAATGTTTGAACCTATACACGTGGAGCCTCTTAGCCCTGTTCATTCCGACTTCAGTTCCTAGCTTCTAGTTTTTAGAAGCTAGAAGTCGGACTAAACGCACTGATGGGTTTTTTCTTTTTCTTTTCTCTCTTTTTACTTTATATTGTCCATAGAGATATAACAATGTTTTTTTATTTTTTTTATTTCTCTTAAATTGAATGATTTAGAAAACGCTAACCGCAATTTTAGCAAAAAAACGATTATATTTTATTATATTATTAAAGCAAAGGCAAAAACAGTCACTATGTTCGCTCTCAAGGGGTAGAAATTCTCATATTATATAGAGAAAAAAGAAAAAGATCCACACTGTGGATCGTTGTGGGTCCAGATTATAATAGTCCAACTTAAAAGAAAGAGTGTATGTCCAGTACAATCCAAACAATAACTGACATTCAGAATAAAATAAATAAAATTAGCAATTTAATTTCCATAAAAATTCCTAAGTAAAATCCATAAATAAAATAATTTATAATAAAAAATAAACAAAAACTAACAATTGAATTTGTAATTAATTCCACCAAAACAACTAAAATTTGGAATAAAAACATAATAAAATTTGTAATTTGATTGCAAAATCTCCAATAAACTATAAAATAGAATAAAATTTTTAAAAATAGCAATTGGATTCACACACAAATTCCAACCAAAAATTGAAATATGAAATAGAAAATATTTCAATTTAACCTCCATACAATTTCAAAGTAAAACCCTTAAATAACTAAAACCCAGAATAAATTAAATAAAATTAGCAATTTGGTTCAAAATTAGAAATTTTGATTTGCATATGAATTCCAAATAAAAAATTGAAATCTAAAATATAAAAAATTAAAATTTGAAATTTAATTTCCATATAATTTGTAAGTAAAATACTTAAATAACTAAAATTCAGAATAAAATAAATGAAATTATCAATTTGGTTTCCATACAAACTCCTAAGTAAAATCCCTAAATAAATATAACTCGGACGCCTAAGTAAAATCCCTAAATAAATATAACTGATAATAAAAATTAAAAAAGTATTAAAATTTGAAATTCAGAAGAAAAATAATAAATTTAGCAATTTGAGTTCATACGAATTTCAAGTAAAATCCTTAAATGACTATAATTCTGAATAAAAATAATTAAAAATTAGTTTATACAAATTTCAACAAAAAAATTAAAATTTGGAGTAAAAAAAGAAAAATTCAATTGGACTTCCATACAATTGCAAGTAAAATCCCTAAAAAAACTAAAATTCAAAATGAATTAAATAAAAATAGCAATTTAATTTGTATACAAACTCCAATGAAAAACAAATAAAATTTTCAAATAAAAAAAAATGATAGCATAAATAGTATCAGATGAGACCACGAAAGAGTGCAATGATGAGAAGACATTGGCCCACCAGGAAGTGAAGAGCCAAGGCAATAACAGGGGAGATGAGGGCAATGTCGTGTTGTCCACCTTAGCCATTCGACAAAGACAATAACGTGCTACTCACCAAAGTCATTAAAGAGAAAAGCCAGAGTCAAAGGTGCCAAGGGCCACGACGACAAGTGGTCAATGTCAGCATTGTTAAAGAAGTTTGTGTCTAAATAAGCTCGATAATAGGGAAGCTTTGGTAAAGAGGAAATGAATTTCTGTATTAAAGATGAGCTATAGTAATATGGGGTTATCAGATAGTTAGATGCGTGCCATCACTAGTGAGCGGGATAATGTCACTGCAAATGACAAGAAGATTCTCTATATCATTAGACAATGACTAAAATAGACATGCTGGCATCAGTGAAGATGCGAAGTTACTGCGGTTAGTGAGGAAGCCATAACGTTGGGGTGGCTAATGTCGAAGAAAAAGAGCAGTCGACATGGGAGAAGAGGGACATTGAGCATGTATAAAATCATATATGCACATGTACAAATAAAAATATGGGCTTACAGAAGCAGAGATGGGGTAGCAATAGCGAATAGGCTTAGGGTCACTTAGAGAACGTGATAGGTGTCCTTGGTGGGGATCAACGACGGTTGCACTTATATGAATGTTTGACGTTGTAACAGTTAGCATTAAGCAACAATTAAAAAAAGTAGAAGATAACTAGAGCTGGCCAACGGGCCGTGCCGGGCCGGCACGTCACGGGCCCGGGCTCGGCACGGCCCGTTAAGGCCCGTGTATTAAATGGGTCGTGCCGTGCTGGCCCGCGGGCCGCGGTGGGAGCCCAGGCACGGCCCGAGGCCGTGCCGTGCCAGCCCGGGCACGATTTCGGCTAAACGGGCCGTGCCGGCCCGCTAGCCCGTTTAGTCGGAAAAAAAGAAAAATTGAGAAAAATTAAGAAAAATTGTAAAAACATTGTAGAAAATTCAGAAAAAATATAGAAAATTGTAGACATTGTTAATCACAAAAATAAATATTTCCAATGACATAATGAGCTTTTTTAACTTATTAAATTACATGTGATGGCTGCCTCATTAAAAACTTTACCAAGTAAAAACTCAATTTGAGAAAACCTTGGTAAAGAAAAAAGAGTACAGCCTATAAAGCTCATTAGTGAGAAAAATATTGAAAATCCTATTCATTGCTATCTAAATACAAATTCTCAAAAGATTCTTCTAAATCTTTATTATCTGCAGTATGTTGGAGTCTTGATTCAGCTTGTTCCCAGTCTTTGACGGTCATAAGTACTTCGACCATCTCGTTGGAGAGACTTGTTCGTCGCTCCTCGATTATTCTTCCGGAAAGACTGAATGCTGACTCCGAGGAGACTGTAGAGACAGGAACAGTCAACACATCCCGCGCTAATATGGATAGCACTGGATATGATACCTTCTGGGTTTGCCACCATGAGAGGATGTTCAACTCCTACTCGAAGCTGACGCTATCACTGTTGAGATAGCCTGGTAGGTCTCCAGTGCTTTGTCGCCTTCCTCCTCCTAACTGCTGTGTACCTGCACCTGCACGAGAACTAGACGAAGAACCAAAAATCTTGCCCCATTGCATAGCCCCCTAGAGGTGCTAGGGACTACCGGGGGTCTTTCCAAACGCACAGATCCAAACTTATTTTCATATTTATTATATACCTCATATAATTTATCCTTAACTAATATAAAGTATGAACAATAGTCTAAATCGGTAGCCTCACTTAAAACTTGTAAAACATTTATAAATCCTTGGAGTTTGGCCCTATGATCCAAAATAAAAGCAAATGCATATAAAATAGGAATTTCTCTCCAATATTTTAAAAACTTAGATTTCATGGCAACTACAGCATCCCGTAGTATAGGATCATTTTCAAAAGCCTTTAGGTGAGTGGCAATTTCAACAATATTATGAACAATCATAGGAGATGTAGGGTAGTATACTCCAGAAAGACAAACTGTAGCTTTATGGAAAATTTCTAGAAATGAAAATATGTTTTTCACCAACAACCCAATCGTCCTCAGTAATTTCAGGGTCTCTAACTTGGGTTCTACTGGAGGAGCTACGAGATTGATGACTTTGTGTGTGAAGGAAAACAGATAAAGTGCTCTTATATGGCAATATATGTTTAAGCATAAGGTAAGTAGAGTTCCATCTAACAGGCATGTCTAAACCAAATTTTCTAGGACGAACATTCATTGCTACGCAAAAACTCTTATATGCGGCTATTCGTTGGTTAGAACAATTAATAAATGAAATTGCATCTCTAAAAGAATCAATACAAGCATTTAATCTTTTTAAACCGGATTTAACAATAAGATTAATAATATGACAAGCACAACGTTGATGCAATAAGAAAGACTGTGCATAAGTATTAAACAAAGGAGTAAGAATTTCCATAGCTTTAGTATTTGCAGCTGCATTATCTAAAGTTATAGAAAAAATCTTATCCGTGAGACCAAAATCTTCTACAACTTTAATAATGCTTTCTGCAATATTTTCAGCATTATGTGAAACATTAATTAATTTAAATCCTATAATTCTTTTTTCCATTATCCAGTCATCATTAACATAATGAGCAACAACACTAATATAATCCTCTCTAGCCCTACCACTCCATATGTCGAATGTCAAAGCAATAGAGAATGTACATGTATGAAACATTTCTTTCAATTTATCACGACAATTGTTATAATATTTAATTAAATCTCTAGTTGTTGTTTGCCTAGATACAGTACTAAATCGAGGGTTATGAGCAGTCCTAATATATTTTTGGAAAGCATCAGATTCACCAAAATTTAAAGGTAAATCTTGAGAAGCAATTAATCTACAAAGAGATTCCCGAGCTACCTCTGGGTTGTACTCCCACGTACGTACCGAGCCGTCGGGGTTATATTGCAGCTGTGTCTGGCGCATTTGTATTCCTTACCTTTTCTTGCAGCTTGCAACATGTCGTTGTAGATGACCCGTCTCACCTGAAGATTTTGCACTCAATTCATTACCACAAATTTTACAAACAGCATACCTCACTTCAGTTCCATCATTGTCGGTCTTGATCTTCTTGTCGAAATCATTCCAAACTGTTGAAGTACTGGCTCTTGTTCTTTTTGCACCCGTGCTTTGGGTCGTGGATGCACTTGTTGAGCCAGCAGAAGATGGATCAATTGGACCCTGCGCCACCGGGGCCGTCGTTTCTTCGGCATCTCCAGTTTGTACATGTGGACCTTCCGCGGATGGATATGCTTGTTGAAACGATTGCATATCCTCCGCCGAGAGCCCGAATTCAGAGAGTTGAAAATCGTAGTTCTCCATTAATCAAGTAATCAAGTGCAAATTGAAATAGCAAAAACGATTAACTTACTATTAAACCTACAAATAATAGCAAAAAAATTAATCCAACAAATGAACAAATAATACCAAAAAATTAAAATAAGACATCATTATTACCTCCTTTGCAGCTCTCACAAAAAAATTTGAAGATTTTTGAATTTTCGGAATTTTACCCGAATTTTGAACAAATTTGCGCTAACACTTTCAGATTTTTCACAGCTAAACTGAGAGAGAAGAATGAGATTTGAGGTGTGGAAGGAGGCCGGATGCCCCCTATTTATAGGAAAAATTTCAGATTTTTTTCGAATTTTTTTACCCCCCCCAACGGTCACAAAAACGGCTATTTTTTCAAATTAAACGGGCCGGCCGTGCCGGGCCGGGCCGGCACGGCCCGTTTAGTGCCGTTGGGCGGGCCGTGCCATGCCGGGCCGGGCCGGGCCGGGCCGGCACGGCCCGATTTCTTAACGGGTCGTGCCGTGCCGACCCGCCGTGTCGCCCCCTCGGCCCAGGCACGGCCCGGTCCGCCGTGCCGCCCCCTCGGCCCAGGCACGGCCCGGTCCGCCGTGCCGTGCCTTCTACAGTGCCAGGCCGCGGTGCGGCCCGTCACGGCCCGGCCCATTTGGACAGCTCTAAAGATAACTATGTAGTGGAGTATTATATTAAAATGGGTAATAGTGAAGAGATTGTATTGGAATAGGTAACAGCTAAGTGAGATTAATCAAGGATTTGGCATGCTATTTGGAGGTTGAAGTAAAAATATTGTAGTGGCGAGAAGTGATAGAAGACATACGGTTCGGTAGGGTAGCCAACATGTGAGGGATTACAAGCTCAAGCTAGGTCGCGCCATGGTGCATCGGTGTATACGTAAGCCATATACTCTAATACATTGTGAACTAATTAGATAATTCGCTGCACATATAATCAATGTGTTGCTTTGATATTAAATAGGGATATATGCATATGCATACATTTTTGAAAAAGAGTGACTAATAGAGGAATAATAGGGATATGCAGCTACATGATCCATGTATAATAGGGACATGATTACATTTTTAAGAATCTGAACAATACTCATACTTTAGTTATATTTTTTAAATTATATTTTCTTTTAAGTTTCTACCGTCATTTCTAATATTTATGATATCTTAAAATTCTAAATAACCTACTAGATATGTAACTATATTTTTAAACATCTAAATATATTATTTTATATTAAAATTTTAAAAATAAATTTAGCCGTCTAAATACACTGGTCAGCTGCTAGTTTTAACAAAAACGATCTGCTAGAATCCTCTAAAAAAAGCCACAGGCCCTTAAGCGGATTAGCAGTAGTAGTAAGATTAGACAGGGTCACGTAGGAGGCCCACTATCAGAAGATAAAGAAAGGAGGGCCCGTACGTTTGTGGGTCCCAAAAGATATGCAGCTTCCGATGATTGACCGTTGGGGCACCGCTCCAGCAAAAAGAAAGGATGCAAATCTATCAAGCTGTGCACGGCTTCTCCAATGAACCCAAACGATGATTGGCAAAGCAGGACAAGGTACTGTTCGTTGAAATCATCATGCGGCATCGACTCACACAAAAAGATGGGTCTGGTTATAGAATCATCGTGCAAGTTTATATGCAACGTCGGCTCAAAAAAGAAAATGGAAAAGAAAGAATCATCATGCAATACGTACAACAAGGGAACGAAATGGGAGGAGTTAATTAAAGAAATTAATCCATTTCAGCTATCTTCGACTTTCATGCAGCCGGATCGTTGGTCAAGCACAGCATCTCGTGCCCTCAAAAAGAAGTACAGCATCTTGTTGTTACTGAGAAAGGGGAGGAGACGAAAAGAAGAGAGAGACCAGTAGCCTAGCTAGTAGTACTGGAACAGACTCGGCATCTCCCGGACGGCGCCGAACGCCGGCGATGCCGAGGGCATGACGCCGAGCCCCCACGGCAGGCACGGCCCGTCCTCGGCGGCCGCGTCGCCGAACATCCCGAAGGACGCCGCCTTCGCCACGGCCGGGCCGTAGCACCCCCACTGCTGCTGCTGCCGCAGGTACCCGTAGGCGTACTCCATCCCGCTTTCCGAAGCCAGGGCCGTCGGCGCCACCGCCGCCGCGGCGGCGCGCCTCTCCTCTTTCTTGTACCGGATCCCACACGCGTTGCACAACGACTGCAAGTAGAACACACATGTACGCGTCAGTACTATCGTGCATCATTTAGTATCGAGATATGAATACGTGGTGCGGTGCACGGGCTTAATTACGTGAGAGAGCCAGTACGTAGCATGTCATGTGTACATACGTGGCCCTATGATCGATCGTTGTATAGTACTTAACACACACCTTTGGTCCGCGTGGGCCGTTCCTCCAGAGCGGAGTGGAAGCCGTGTCGCAGTTGGAGCACCGGCGAGCGGACGCGGCTCCGGCGTTAGGCTGATCCGCGCGCGCCGTGCTGCTGTCCTGCCTGCCGTTGCAGCTGGGAACCGCCTCCCACTGCAACCCGGCTGCAGCCGGCACTCGCCCGCCCGCCTCGGCGCGCCTGGTGGACGGCGTGCCGAGCGACAGCGTGCAGTCGACCGAGCCGCCGTACGACGATCCTTCGAAGCCCCGGGCGGTGGCGGCGGCGGCGTCTTCCTCGTCGCCGCATTGCTTGTAGTAGTAGTGGTGGTGGTGGTGATCCCCCGGCGCTGCCGCCGCGAACAGCAGAGAGCAGCCGCCGCCGCAGCTGCCGTAGAGCAGCCCGCACGTGCATGGCGCCGCCTCGTGCAGCATCGTCCGGCCACTGATAGACTATCGAACAGAGAATGCAATAGCGCCACCACTAGTGTGTGCTGGTGTATACTGCTACGTGCTGGCAGTGGTGGTATCGGGATGGGAGCACAATTAGATAGAGCCTTGAGTTTGGAGGAGGAACCAAGCTGGGGATGGATCGAGGGGTTGGGTGTCTGCTCTTGGAACTTTGGAAGTACGGGGGGGTTCGGGCCGGTTCTTATAGCGACGACGTGGGAGTACGGCGCGCGGCGGTGGCGGTGGCTTTTACGTGGTAAGCAACGACACGAGACGCTAGCTAGCGTAGCAGGTTTCGTATTCCGGCCGGGCGCGAGGCGCGATGCAACGCGCGCACCGCTCCGCAGGGAGACGGACGGAGGCGGAAGAGGATGTCTCATGCGCGTCTGGCTGTGGGCGTTGCGCTCGGTCAAAAGAGCGGCCACGTGAAATGGGAACAGTCTCCCACGCACGCATGGGGACGTGGAGGCTGCGGCTGCGAGCTCTCCCTCGAATTTTTGTCATTTCTAGCTCTCTTTATCACGTTAATACCAAATTTGACTCTTAGACCACTGTAATACCAAATCTAGCTCCCTTCCCGACCGCACGACTTCGAGGACGTGACATTAGTTAGTCGTAGGGTGGAGACCGTACGACTGCACTGTTCATCGTAGTTGTGCGGTCGGGGACCGCACGACTATACTGTTCATGATTTTTTTCTAATTTTTTGGTACCAAAAAGCAAATAAAACCAAAAAAATAGGGTGATAGTAGTCGTGCGGTCCCTGACCGTATGACTACGATGAACAGTGTAGCCCGACCGCACGACTAACACGTGTCACGTCCTCGGAGTCATGCGGTCGGGAAGGGGGCTATATTTAGTATTACGGTGATCTGAGGGCTAAATTTGGTATTAACCAAAACTCCTCTCACTCGAGCTGAGAAAGGAGATGAGGGGCCTGTTCCGCTACGACTCCCTCCATTGGACTGGAGTTTGCCCGTCACGAGGGGCACAGTTCGATCTGTCCCTCCCTCCTCCCTACTCTGCGGGGTCGTGGGATCCCAGACCAGACCACCGCCGGGTGAGCCGTAGGCATCGCAGATGCAAGGCTTGCACGCATGCAAATATGCAATGCATCCGTTTAGGTGGGCAGCAAGGCTGAGAAAGCCTGTGGTGCAGTACGGCATGAGGCCGGATCCCTCTACTCTTTTCCATTCACGTCGTCTTGCAATGGCACGATGGATCCAAGTTATTAGACCACTCGTATCGTATGTGTGAGATCGAGGATGTGATCCCGCGCGGGAAGCTAGCACGCGTTGTACGTAACGCGCGCCACCATCGCATGCAGCGCTCATGATGTTACAGTACGGCTCCGATCGGTGATGTTACGGTAAGACACTTTCGCGTTTGAACACAGGGCAGGCTCATTTGAACAGGCGCTCGCTCGAATCAATCTAAGCCAAAAGTAAGCTACCTCCATAAACAGCACGCTTGGTCACATGATTAGCTCCAGAAGAAGCGCTACGAGTAACGAGCTTCCAAACACAAAAGAGGAAA
The DNA here is from genome assembly GCA_017311315.1 of Dendrocalamus latiflorus. Taxonomy (NCBI): domain Eukaryota; kingdom Viridiplantae; phylum Streptophyta; class Magnoliopsida; order Poales; family Poaceae; genus Dendrocalamus; species Dendrocalamus latiflorus. Next base: position 41,337,826 of record CM029666.1, on the reverse strand, counting down.
GAGCAAAGGAGCCGTGGCGAAAGAAGGAAGGAAGGGGGCAAAAAAAATAAAAAATGAAAGAGAAACCAACCAAATCAAAAGAAGCAAAAGGGAAAAGGAGGAGGCAGGAGTAGAGCGATCGAGGAGGAGGGAATTGAACACAGGAAAAGACGGGCGGAGCGGGGGATATAATTGGGCGCGCCATCATCATAGCTCCCCCAAGTTCCATAAAGGCCCCCGTCGAATCGAATCCGATCATCGGTCCAGGGAACAGTCGCAGTCAGGCATACAAGATCCCGCCTTTTGGCACCAGCCACCACGCACGCGAACCCAGGATCGCTCGCTGGCCTACACGCCCCGGGAATCCGATACGGATCCCAGAACTACAGCCTGATCACTTCTTCTTCTTCTTCCTTCTCCTTCTTCTTCTTCTTCGAGTCCTACTGCTGGGGCTTGGCTTTTCTTTTCCTTGGTTTTCCTTTTTCCTTTATTGATGCTAGTATAAGCTGCTTAATTCCCCCTGCCGAGTCAAAGGAGGCAGCGATGCCAGAGAAAGCGAAAGCCTGTGGAGCCCCATCATTCCGGCCGTATGCTGCTGCCCAACGGGCAAAGCGCCGACACGACCTCCTTGCGCAAAGCATGCATATACCTGGCCTAGCTAACCCATGTTTCGGGTTTGGTTCCTGGACACCTATATATGCGAGGTGTGCTTAGTTATAGCGTGAATCGATAATCATACGTGCTAGCTACTCCATGCAAATGGTGAAGGGCATACTCTAAACAAGCCTTTCTTGAGAGGTGATTTCATGAATATGTCGCAGACTGCATGCATGCACGGAGTATCTGCGTAGTCCATGAGTCGTTGTGTACTACCGGAGTAGTAGCTGTTGTTTAGCAGCCTAATGCCCAGTTTGGCAGGGTTTGTACGCCTTGTGCTTCGTGACTTCGTGTGATCTGTCGCTGCATCTGCATGCATGTGCGGAGGCCGGAGCAGCAGTAAAAGAAGACGGGAGGAAAAAACAAAAGGAGAAGCACGAGCATCAAACAGTACATGCAATGCAAATGGAGCAGTGTGCATTCGCACTGTTGCAAGGGTTTTGTGTTTGGTGCGTCGGCTTGGGCAGGCAATCCGCCCGAGGAGATCGTCGTTCAAACAGTTGTCCCGACACGGCCAGAGTTAAACCTAGACATTGGTGTCCTTCTGTTGGTGTTAGACCATGTCAATAGGTCGAATAAGTCGTTAATATAGTGATGATGATTAATTGATATTTAGGTTATATTAGAATTTATGTTTATGAAAGTTTCTGTCAGTACTCTTTTGCAAAGCTGAAATCGGCAGACTTCGACCATGGCAGATCGATCATAGTAAATCAACCATGGCATTTCGATCACGGTAGATTGACCACGACACTTTGACCACAGCATTTCGATCACGATATTTCGATCGCGGCATTTCGACCATGGTAGGTAATCGGTCGGCTTCGACCATGAGCAGTGAACAGGTCGTAAGCACAGTAAACCGGTTGTATGCTACAGGGAACCGGTCATACGCAACAATAAACTGGTTGTGAGCTACAATGAATCGGTCATATGCAACAGTGAACCGGTCTTAAGCGAGAATGAACTAGTCGGTGGTCGGCGCTACAATACCTGGTCGATACTCGGTAGTCGAAGACTTTATGATTGGTAGTCATAGACTTCACAGTCTGTCATTGTAGTCGTAGACTTCGTGGACTGTTGTCATAGTCGTAGACTTCGCAATCTGTTGTCATAGTCGTAGACTTTGTGGACTGTTGTCATAGTCGTAGACTTTGATGATCAGTAGCCAAAGACTTTATGATCGGTAGTCGAAGAATTTATGATCGGTAGTTGTAGACTTCGCGGACTGTTGTCATAGTCGTAGACTTCCCAACCTATTGTTATATTCGTAGGCTTAGCAATATGTTGTCTTAGACTTTGTGATCGATAGTCGTCGGCTTCATGATCTGTTGTCTTAGACTTTGTGATCGGTAGTCGAAGGCTTTGCGGTCAGTTGCTGTAGACTTTAAGCTGGTACTCATAGTCTTCGAGTGCTTCAGTTCTTGTTATCTTCGAGTACCTCGAATACTCATGTCTATTGGGCCAGTGGTTTGATCGGCTATGCATGGCAGTCAGATTGGTCTTACCGGGTGGTTGATGGTACAGTGACTGGTTGATGGTCGGTAGTCATAGACTGGGAGTACTATGATGCTTGTAACTTTTTAGTGTTTTGAGTGGTCATAATTCATGAGTACTTGTGGTTTTCGAGTACTCGTTGGGCAAGCAGTCTAACCAGCCTGTGCATGGCGGTCATACCAGTCATACTGAGTGGTCAGAAGTTGATTTATGGATAGCGTGCAAATTTTGGTCTTGGATAACCTAGTTCATAGTTGGTGGATGGTTAAGGGTGTGGTTTGCTTGTGTGAATTGATATTGGTCAAGTTGGAGTGAACTTGTGCTGGGAGAAAGTTCTTTGGTCTTTGAATGTGTAGGTTGACGTGGTGATGGTCATGGTCGGTGACGAGGAGGACTGAAACTAGGAGGAGGTAATCTGAAATCTAGGCGGTCGAGGATGTCACAAGGTGATCGAGCTCATGCTAGAGCACATGAAGGTCAAATGTGGATTGTTGTAGAGGTGGCCCAGCCCTTCGTGACTAGGCTTTGCAACATGCCCAATTGTATAAAGGAATGTACCAATGTAACCTCACCTTTTGTAATTATTAAGGAGTAGTATGATAATTTCCCGTCCTACCCTATTCTTGCATATAAATCCTTGAGAGGGGTATGAGATGGGCAGAGTCACTCATTTCACACTAGCTCTCTTTGTCTATAGGTTGGCTCAAGCTTCCCTGGTTCCATACCAACTAAGGGGAAAAGGCATACCTTATACCCACTGTTGTGCTCATACAACAACAGTTAGTGCTATTCGTGGGGAGCACACGAGAAGCTGCGCAAGGAAGAGTCGCCACCATGAGAGAGATCCGTGGGATTTCGATTGGTTGGAAGGAAACGCTACGAGTATGCATCATAATATTTAGCATTTGTTGGCTTTAGCTATTTGATCTGATTTGTGCCCAAATCGCATGGTGGTCTTGTGCCCGGCGTACTCTATGGAGTATAAATAAATAGCACGCTGGCTTCGACCCTAGCGTACTCTATAGAGTGTAAAGCGCTGGAAACTTAGTTGTTCTGGGCAACTCTACAGAGTATAAATAAATCACACATCACCCTCCTCGTAGGCATCGCCTCGGAGGGGCGGCCCTTCCCTGGCTGCACCTCCATGCGCCACCACAATCACCTCATGATCGATGTAGTTGTGCGTGTCGCCCAAGTCTGAGGCACGACCTCGATGTGGCAGTGTAGTCTGTGTCGGAGGACTCCACGACCACATCGTGATGAGTAAAAGAATAACCCTGGTCTGGGTGGTTTAGAGCATCCAGACCCCTGGGGGCTAGAGCTAGCAGTTGTATCAGCTCGTCGCTTGGCAACTTCATGTTTGCTATTAGGGAATGGGGGGCTAGGATAATTCATCACATCAGCTTGCGCCTCGGGATCTTTGCACAAACTGTCAAGGGTGTACTATTTGTGGGGGTGACCTAGCCCCCGGTGACTGGGCCTTGCAACTAGCCTAATTGTATAAAGGAATGTACAAATGTGCCATCACCTTTTGTATTTATTAAGGGGTAGGATGGGAATGTTCCGTCCTACCCCATTCGTGTGTATAAAACCCTGAGAGGGGTATGATATGGGCAGAGGCACTGATTTCACACTAGCACTCTCTCGTCAGTTGGCTCAAGCTCCCTTGGTTCCATATCCCCTAAAGGGGAAGGGGTACCCTGTACCCACTATTGTGCTCATACAACAACATGGATGATGCATATAGAAGCTGTGCGGTCTTTGGTCTTTGCATGTGTAAGTGGGCATGGAGACGATCATGGTCGGTGACAAGAAAGACCGAGATTAGGAGGGAGAAATCTGAGGTCCAGGCGGTCGATGATGTCACGAGGTGGTTGGGGTCATGCTGGAGCACGTGTAGATCAAAGGTGGATGATGCGTGGAGAAGTTATTGGAGGTGCAGTACTGGAGGCTTCGTCACGTGATGAGATTGAAGAAGTTATTGAAGGAGTCCATAATTTGGAAGGTTAAGAGACATTGAAAAACTCATTTTTGGAAGGGTTTCAGGTCCCTTGATTTTTTGGAAGAGATAGGATTTAGTATCCGTATTTGATAAGGACGCGTTTGGAGTAATGCCTATAAAAGCAAAAGGAGGCTAAGGATTAATGTAAGGCTTTTAAAAATTTTTGGGGGAGAAGATTGTAAAGGTTTAGTTCCGGCTAGGCTTTTAAGAGTGTTTGTGATGGTACTTTGTAAATCCACGAAAATCCAACAATAAATATCATCTTTGAATCAATCTGATTCTTGATCTGTTCAAATAGTGCTGGTGATTGCAGTTGGATTGAAGTTTTCAACTACGTGCGAATGTGTTGAGTCGCTGCCTGGAAAACAGAGAAAATACAAGTACTCGAAGGCACATGTATGCAAGACTGTGGTGCAGCTGTCTCTCTCCTCCCCTCGTCTTGCTGGAATCCAGGTCAGCCTCACCATCCCGGCCGATGTGGTGGCGCATGGGCGGCCCTCGCGTTCGTCGCCATAGCCGTCGGCTCCACGCCTGGTTGCGCCACCGCATGGGCCCCACAAACCATGTGGATGACGACGGCTCCTCTCCAACATTGCACGACGCGGTCTCTTCTGTATTGGTTTTTGCGAAGTGGTGGTTGCATGGAGAAATTTTGATATTTGACACTGAATACGTTCGCCTCTCAACTTTTAACCCCCAATTCGCACGCCTTTAAAAATTTAACCCTGTCACTGCGAATTCTTTTGATTCAAGGGATTCTTCTCATTTTCTCTCCTTTTCTATTTTGACACTTGTAATTGCGAAAATGAAGAGAATCCCTTGAATCAAAAGAATTCGCAATGACAGGGTTAAATTTCCAAAGGCGTACGAATTGGGGGTTAAAAGTTGAGAGGCGCACGTATTCAGTGTCAAATATTGAAATTTCTCGGTTGCATGAGAAAGCGATGGCTTCTTTTCTCTCTCATGCGTCTCTCTCCTCTGGATCAAATTTAGGCTGATATGATATGGTAATCGATGGTTAATATTGAAGATGCCTCTACTTTTAATCTGTCGCTTGTTTGTTGAGAACTTCGTCAGATTCTCTCTTGTCCCATTGGGTGAAGAGCCCATCGAAACGGAGGATAGTGGCGCGTGAAGATGCCTTTATCCCTTGAGCTCCTCAGCCGCGCGCATCCCCTACACCGCTCGACCCGGCAACCACCGTATGCGTCCGCAAACAACACGCCACATCTCCGATTCACTCTCGCATCGGCAGCTTGCCCTTACGCCGCGCCGCGCGCCGCGCGCCCCGCCGCACACCGCATCCCCCGCCTCTTCCCCGCCGCATAAACTACCGAAACCACAGCCACAATTAGCTTCCACCACTCTCTCTCCGGGTTAAGCAACCGAAAAAAAAATCCTAATCCAAAAGCCGGAAAAGATCAGAAGAATCCAGGGGCACCTCCGAGTTTGTGGGCGATGCTGCGCGCAGGAGGCAGGCGACTCCTCGCCCCGGGGATCCGGCGGCTCGCCGGCGAGGGGGCACCGGGGCTGGCAGCGGCGGCGGGGGCGAGGGCGTACCACGAGCGGGTGGTAGACCACTACAACAACCCGCGGAACGTGGGGTCGTTCGACAAGGATGACGCGAACGTCGGCACGGGGCTGGTGGGCGCGCCGGCATGCGGCGACGTCATGAAGCTGCAGATCCGCGTCGACGAGGGCTCCGGCAAGATCGTGGACGCCTGCTTCAAGACCTTCGGGTGCGGTTCCGCCATCGCGTCATCCTCCGTCGGTGAGCGCCCCAACTGCTCCCTTCCGGTTCCTCTCACTTTTCCTCTCTGATTTGGCTCTAGACTTAGCTCTCTATCCCGTGCTATCTTAGAGGCCTTGCTGAGCTTCTGTGAATTGAATTGCGGCAACAATTCTGGGAATAATTGCGAAGGATAAGAAATTTTAGCTTGTTGCTAACTATCGGGTTGGAATATTTGCAAATGGATCGGGTTTGGTGATGTTCTATTCCCGAATCCTGACTTTGTAGGCGATAGGGCATTTGTGAGGGCAATTCTGAGTGTGAAATATGACTGCCTGAGATGGTTAATTTGATTAGATTGGTAGAGATGCAGTGTTAATGTTAATCTCTAGTGATGCTGTAGTAGCTTAAAAATTGCCCTTTGTCTGGGTCTATTTTCGTTGCTGGGTTTCCAAATTGGTGTATTGCGTTTAGTTTTGTTTGATTTCAATGTAAGCGTGTCTTTAATTTGGTGAGCAGACGTTTTCATACAAGCTTTATAACGGGAAGTTTGTGAGGGAGTTGTGGTTCTGGTTCATCTTTAGCCTTTGCTTAGTCCTGGGTTGAATTTCTTATGTCGTTTTGCTTGCTTAGGAGTTAGGTATACTATGCTAATGCTGAGATTTTCATATAAGCGACTATTTCTACTTTGCACCTTTTCCCTGATGATTTTGGATTTCTCTTAGCCAATATAGGGATGTTTCATCTTCAACAAACATAATGAGCTCATAGTTACGAAATTATCTATTTTCATTGATAGTTAGCACTATCATTCCATACATTTGCAATTTCTACAAGTTATAGTTAAAATGATTTTTCTCCAATGCCAAACACAAGTTAGAAAGGTCGGCATATTCTTGTTGGAATACTTTTGATAGTCTGGGCTGAGGCAGGTCAAACTGCTTTGACATGTTTGTTGCTTATGCCCAAAAAATTGAAGGGCCTTCGCAGTCTTGCGATAATCGATCGCCTAGCAAATTGGGGCAGTTTTTGTTCATTGTTCGGATGTAAGGTCTGTTGACTGCAATGAGTAATGCAGATATATTCCTGTTATGCATTAAAAAGCAACAAATTGTGAGGGCTAATAATATATTCCATCATATTGCACAATTGATGAGCCAAACAACTATGGGAGCCAAATGAAACTTTAATTTAATCTTAACTATTTTTTATGCATGTGCAGAGTTTCCCATTTGAAAATTGCTGGAATGTCTGTTCTACTTGTTAAGAACAGGGATGATCTCCCATTTAATGATGTATAGTGTTTCTATTTCCGAGCAAGATGCGGTGTATGATTATCTATATTAAGAAGCCTATAAGTCATAAAATTGTTTCTTGATCCTACCTTTGTCCTTGCAGCTACTGAATGGGTTAAGGGAAAGCAAATGGAGGAAGTAATGACTATCAAAAACACGTAAGCTATCCCTCTTTTTCTTGATCCTTGTCTCCGTTACAATATTTAAGTGGTTACATTAACATGTTTATATTGGCCTTTTTTTTACCATCATCCTATTGTTGTTTATTTTGTATCCATAGCAAACACGTGCTAGTCGCCTTGTGGTAATTACGGCCCTAGGTACCTAGTTTCCTTTGCAAACAGTACCTTTTCATCACAATGTGAATACCAGCATGACAATAGTGGGGGTTTGCATTTGCGGAGATCTATTCACTATTGATTGTATTGAGGATTAACATTTAGTATTTGAGTTGACATTGCAGCATTTGATTGTGTCAGAAGAATGTTGAAAAAAATGTTCGACAATGCACTGAACTTTCAAGATATACATCTGCTTAATGATGGTTCATTCCAGTGTGCGTGGTCTTTGCAAGTTGCTATGAACATGATCTTTCCGAAGTTGCTAGTGTTAAGGGTATTAGAGATAGAGTTGTATTAGGATATAGAGTTTGTATTCTATTCCATATATACCTTATCTCTATATGGCATATCCTCTTGTACTCTCCTATATATATGACCCTTTGGGTCTCATATCAATACATACAATATTCATAACATGGTATCAGAGCTTAGGTTGAAACCCTAACCTCGATCTATTTCCAATCTACTTCCGCATCTGCTGTCCCCCGGGAGGAGCGATCTTCGCTCCCGGGGGCGGCCATCTCTTCCTGGCCGCCGGCGCTGCCGCATGTCGCGACTTCTTCTTCGGCCGCCGCCCCTGCAGACGCCCGTCGCGACTTCTTCTTCGGCCCCTGCAGCATCGTCAGATTCGGCGTCGCCTGGGGGAGCGCGCGCCTCCTCTACCGTCGCCTGGGGAAGCCGCAACCGATCTCGGGCTGCCGCCGCTCCGCTTGGCGCCGCCGTCTTCTCGCTCCAGATCCGGCTCGTCTTCGCCCGGATCCAAGATCCCAGCCACCGGCTCGCTCCGACGCCGTCGCCGTTGGTGCTGGCCGCCGCCGTCCTCGGGTCGCCGACCATCTCTGGATCCGGTCGCCTCTGGCCGGATCCGTCGCTCTCTTCGCCCGAGGACGCCGTGCCGTCATCCGCACCGCAGGCGTCTCCATTGCCGTCGCCAGGCCGACTCCCGCCCGGATCCGGCTGGAGCCGCCTCGGATCTGGCCTTCCCGTCGCCGGATTCGGCGCTCTTCGCACCGCCGCCGGATCCCGCGGCAGCACCGACGCTGTGCCTCTTCGCCGCCGGCTCTACCGGACCGTCCGCCGCCGCCTTGGATCCTTGCCGCCGCCGCCCGTCGACGACTCACCGCGCCAGCCTCTGCACCGGCCGCGCCGACCGCCACCTCCTTCAGCCGCCTCCGCGCCCCCGCCGCCCCTTTCGGTCTCATGCGGCCGCCACCGTCTCCCGGTCCCTTCCGGCCGCCGCTCCTCTTCTCTCTGTGCTCGCGAGAGAGACGGGAGGGAGGGAGATGATGGAGAAAAGCAGGCTTTGATTTCCTTTGCGCGTCTGAGGTGAGGGGGTTTTGAGAGAGAGAAGGGGTTTTGAGGGAGTGGGATTTTCTGCTCCCGATTTCCTGAGTCAGTCTTCGATTTTTTTTTTCTCGTAAGTTTTTCGCTGCGTCCATCTAAATCCGTAGTCTTTAATTTTTAGTTCGTTCGAGCCGTGTGAGTCCACAAATTTATTGTCAGTCATAGAAGTGTAGGAATTTTCTTTTGCATGACAGCAGTCGCTGCTCTTTTCCTTGAGCCGCTGCAGATCGTAGAAGTCTTTATGATGCCGCCGCTTCTCTTTGAGCCGCCGCCCCGAGTTTTTAAGGCCGCCGCGCTTCTTTTGCACCGCGCCTCCGTTGCGCCTCTTGTGCACTGCGCCGCCGCCGTCTCAGGCTTTGATCTGTGACGTCATGCTTCTATCTATTCCTCTTCGGCTTGATTTGACAGTTTATTCAACGACTACACGCAACGACGACTTTATCACGACTCGGATGTCGGATATTTCTTGTTTTAGTATTAACCCTTTTTTCAAATGCAATGCTATTGCATACGCCTTGCATTTGTAGGGGGGTGTTAAGGGTATTAGAGATAGAGTTGTATTAGGATATAGAGTTTGTATTCTATTCCATATATGCCTTATCTCTATATGGCATATCCTCTTGTACTCTCCTATATATATGACTCTTTGGGTCTCATATCAATACACACAATATTCATAACAGCTAGAAATAATCAGTTTAGTTTTTCGTAGTTGCTTGGCATGGTAGAGTGCCTGATGTGTTAACTTCTATTGTTTCATGAGCTTGTTCAGGTCAATGGCAGAAGCCTGCCTATTTATTCAGACTTGATTTGGTTGCTACCTCTGGAGTTGTTCAGCTGTTTATATTTGCAAATGAATATGTGTTAAAATTTTGATCCAAGAAAAAACACACACATCGCAAATAAACTAAGAGTACACAGGAGAATTTCTTAATTTCTCTATTCTCTTATTTGCTCCCCTTTTTCTTTTCTTACAAAACTGGCTACAAACCTCCTCAATATATAGGCTAATAATCTCTTACTAATATATGTATTCGGACTTTAAGTTGGACATAACTTCAACTTGAGTTACACACGGAAACGGACTCTACTACGTCGTGAACTCTAAAGGTTATTTCTAACAATCTCTCCCTTAATCTTGATTTGACATACTCTAATTTTAGTCTCAATGCATTATGAACTACCAGCCACGTCTCCACATGAAACGTTCTACATTCAGGTTACATGTATGAACTCAATTTAACTGGTACAGGTTCATCCGGATGCAAAGATCCTAAAACATTGAAGCAGTCGGTCTCAACTACGACTTACTAAATTCATACTTGGTACAGAACGGTGACACATCTTCTCAACGTTCCGATTTTTTCACCTTACTTTAGTTTGTGACTGTGGGTGCTCTGCTACCTGTTTTTGACTTTCTTGATGAACCGAGCGCTGCGCGAGACGAGCGCGAAACGGAATCGCCGAGATGATTTTTCCAACGATTCGGTTCTCGCCTAGGCTCTGATACCACTTGTTAAAACCTTGATTCAGGAGAAAACGTACACATCGCAAATAAACTGAGAGTACACAGGAGAATTTCTGAATTTCTCTATTCTCTTATTTGCTCCATTTTTTCTTTTCTTTTCTTACAAAACTGGTTACAAGCCTTATCAATATATATGCTTAATAATCTCCTACTAGTATATGTATTCAGACTTCAAGTTGGACACAACTTCAACTTGAGTTACACGCGGAGACGGACTCTACTACGTCTTAAACTCGAAGTCAAGATTATTTCTAACAATATGGATGCTAATTACATCAGAGGAAAGATGTAGCTTATGGTCTTAGTTTCTGTGCTTTCGTTTGGCAGAAGATAAATCTACTCTTCTTTTTGTTATTATTCCAATGCGGTTGTCAATGACTCGAATGTCTGAGGATATCTGTAAAACTGTAACAGACTTTTATGCTCGTTTTTTCAGGGAGATCGCAAAGCACTTGTCACTTCCACCAGTAAAGCTGCATTGTAGCATGCTTGCTGAGGATGCAATTAAAGCTGCTGTGAAAGATTATGAAGCAAAGAAGGCGAAGCTGGGACAAAATGGTGAAGACGGTCCTGCAGAGAAGGCTGCTGAAGCATGAATATGAAGTTTCCGCCATGAAGAGTATTGACTGACTGCCACCCATCTGCTCGTAGTGAAGATAGTTGCTTCCGTTCTAGAGGGTGGGAAATAGTGTGTAATGTTCACAAAATCTGGTAATGCAGCACGTATCATAAGGATGGAGACGGAACGTTTTTAAATAAATGTGCTGTCATCCTAGGAAAAGTTTGTGCGTGTATAAGAGCTGCCTGGAAAGTGTTATGGTACTTCCGGAATTACGGCCGCCCGGTGCACAATGGTATTCGGTTATTTTAATCAATTTACGTACCTTAAATATGCTAATTACTGCAAGTTCCGAGTCGTCTGTGTGCCGCTGTTCTGTTTTGACTCTGCTTGGCGATGCGTACATGTAGTTCTGAACAGTCTGGAGACGGGACGTTTGTATGCTAATTACATACGGACAACACAAGTGATGATTCTATTCGACCTTGGCGCAAGGTGAACCATGCAAATTGAACAGATGAGACGGATGACGATAGGGCTCTGTACTAAGCCCTTTTGTTTGCCTGACAAACCTGCTCTAAGCTTTTGGGATAGTCCCAGTAGGGGCCAATTCTTTCAGGCTAAGCACGCCCAAATTCGCGGGCAGCACCGCCGGTTTCGTGTGCACGAGTACTAGAAAGTTCGCGGGCCTAACAGTTAGTACAAGCGCCGGGCAGACGGATTTGTGACCTGCGACTGCGAGACGACGGTCTACTCGTCTACAAGAAAGTTTGCACATTCATGTCGTGAGACGCGTACTTGGCAGCTGCGCGATGGCCCATTGCCGGACTGGAGCTTCCCTTTTTCCCTGTGTATCCCCCTCCCTGTCCCTTTTTCATGTGTCGGCATAATATTTGTTCATCCCTCTCACAAACTGGACAAAGGAGCCAAAACAACAAAAGTCTGCACAGAGACTCCACCCCTCCCATAGACTGGACAAAGGCGTCAAAACAACAGAAGTATACACGCCAAAAAAGACGCAGCAAGTATATGTTTCACACAACACTCATAGCAGCCAAAAAAAAGGGAACACTTACACAGCTTGCACTTTTTTCTTCTTCTTGGTTCCAAGCTCAGCTTGAGGTTCCTCCATCAGCTTGAGGTAAGCATGTCATACTTGACCTCCATTAGCTTGAGGTTTCTTAGTTTTCTTGGCAAATGCATGGATCTTCAATTACCTAACATCAGTTAGCTGTAACTCCAAAGTTCAGAAGGATGTAAAGTTAGCTAAACAGTTTGTATGGTTTTAACTGGAACGATCATCTTTTGAGGCAAATGAAGTTAGCCAAGCCTTCGCATTCGCCTCAACATCATGCATATTGCCAGCATTGATGTTCTCATCGACAGGAACAACATACCGTACTTTGACCTTGCGCCAGATGGCGTAGCCCTGAGCCTGAATGTAGGTCTCCATCCGGCTCTTCCAGAAAGGATAGTCGATCCCATCGAAGACCGGGGGCTTGGTCGAGTACTTGTCCGTCGCCATGGCTCTAGAGACCGGTTAAGATCTATTGAGAAGAGCTAACCGGCTCTGATACCAATTGTTGGACCAAAATGGCGACAGAGGGGGGGGGGGTGAATGTTGACTTTAAAACTTGCTCCAAAAATATCAACTCAAATCCTCTCACCGATAGATATAAAATCTATGAAAAGAGAGATTTAAGTTCTCTGAAAGATCTTACAGGACAAATATGCAAACATCAGAGAAAGACCAAGAAGAACCAAATAAAAAACAAACCCCAAAAGAGAGTTGCAAGGGAGGGCGGTCAGACCGCAACAGCATAGCCGGTCTGACCGCACCTTCAACGCCGGTCTGACCGCTCGGCGGGGGCCGGTCTGACTGCCCCTTAACGCCCGGTCAAACCGCCAGCTAATAACCGGTCAGACCGGTTATCTCTGGCGGCCAAGGCAGAGAGCATAGCCCGAGGAACACAAAACCGAAAATATTCAGATTTTGGGAGAACAGAGAAAATGATGGATTTCTACCATTCCTTTTAGACTACAAGCACAGGATCTTAAACTAAATACTTGAGAGGCTCCAAATGATAAGGGATTTCAACAAAAACTCATGGATTTCAGACTTTTGCCAAAAACCTGAAAGGGTACAGAGAGTTGACCAAAAATCAAATTCCCCTCCCATCTTTGATCATTTGGCCATGAAACTTTGGGGATAGCAAGATAATAGCCTCTGGACTTTACATGCTAAGTTTCAAGCCATCTCAAAGAGGGAAACAAGATTTGCACCAAAACCCTAGAAGTAAAAAGGAAGAACAAAGGAGGCCAAAAACTAAAATCTGGAATCAAGAATGGGTTCTTGGGATTTTAACTGATCAAATGATCTTGAGGCATCATCCCAACATACAACAACCCATTTTGGCACTCCCCAGCAAGAATCGAACCAAAATACAAAAACTCAAAAATCAAGCATAGAGAACATCGAAGGAAAAGAACAGGGAATCAGTCCACTCAAATAAAATCTTCTTGGATTGATCTTGAGGAAGAGAGATATATGATTGCATAGAGTATCAACTCATATCATCCCTACAACCCCATACATGCTTGAATGGACATCAAACCATCCTCTCCATCTCTCAAACTCTCATGAACACAAGCACCACATGTTTCTTGGAGACGGGACACAGAGAGCTACGAGACACACACCCTCACCTGCTCTCAACTACTCTTCAACAACTAAAGCTCAAAGCAAAACAACCTCTCCAAATGTTCTTTTGACTCAAGCAAACCCTAACTCTCTCCCAAAGCCATGGGAATACATGCAACCACTCACTCCTATTTATAGCCCTTGGCTAACGGGTCTCTAACCCGTTACGCCCGTTAAATCCAACGGAACCCGCTCCCGCTTGTGCAGCCTCGCGAAATGACTAATTCGCCCCTCCTGCACCTTCCGGGAAGCTTCCGCATCTCTTGTCGTCCAAGCCTCACAACCACCTCGAGTCTCCGCCGTCTTCGACACATCTGACCGTTCTGACCTCGACACCGCCTGTGCCTAGTCCGGTCACCTCGTGTCTCGCCACGACTCTACCTCGACGTCCTGCAGCCATCACAAACAAGAAACACATCAAATAGCACCGCTCGACACATGAAGGCATAAATAGCATCAATGAACCATACTTACGCATGAAGAAGTCCAAACCTATCGAATCATCAGAGTATGTATCCTAACCACTTTGACCAGGTTTGACCAAGTCCGACTGAGTCCATTGCACCAGCAACGACATGGTCCGACCACACAAACCAAACTCGACTTTCCTAAACCGATGTCAATTACTCATCACACACATGGGGTCACAACCACATGGTCTCTCAGATTGTACTGTGTCTACCACTTTGTGGCTGAGCACAACCATAAACTTGCTACTAGAAGCCAAGCCCACCAATTAAGATCGCAAAGAAAAATTAATGAAGCACAGGTTGCAAGTGTGGAAGTTGCAAAATCTGTAGGCATTTCTACTAAAGCAGTATTGATCTAATGGCAAAATAAGCATGCGGTTTTGAGAATCTTCGATTTACTCGTGTCGGCATGAAGAATAGATTATACTCAAAAAGAACATTGAAGACAAACTAAGGTGATACTGGAGGGGCGTTGGAATATATGGAGAAAAAAGTAACAGAAGATGTCAAGTTTTTCTATTCTATTCAAGTAGATGAGGATGACTTGATAACTAACATTTTCTGGGCTGATTCTAAAATGGTCACAGATTATGATGTTTTTGGTGATGTCATTTGCTTTGACACAACATACAGAGAATTGGATGATGGACGTCCTTTTAGTTTGATTGTTGGAGTTAACAATCATAAGAAAACTACTGTTTTCAGTGCTGCACTTCTATATGATGAGACCGTTGATAGTTTTGTTTGGTTATTTCAAACTTTTCTAATTGCAATGTCAAGGAAGGCACCACGAACTATTTTGACAGATGAAGATACAGCTATGGCTAAAGCAATCAAGCTAGTCCTTCTTGAAACTCATCATAGGATATATGTATGGCATATGAATCAGAATGCATGCAAGCACCTTCTTGAAACTTCTATTGTAGTGATGATGATGTAGAAAAGGTGTACAAAATAAAAATTTATGGCAAGCATCATAAACATGTTGTCAAATTTTCTTCATTGGAATCAAGAGTCAAATGCAGCTGCAAGAAGTTTGAATTTGCTGGTATTCTATGCTCTCATGCACTAAAGATACTTGACATCAATAACATCAAATCAATTCCTGAACAATATATACTAAAGAGATGGACAGTTGATGCACAATTCATACATATAAGTAGCAGTTGCAATATGCATGAAGATCCAAAAATAAAACTATCAAGTCGCTACTTTGGATTATACAAAATATTCATTCGAATAGCTGCTCAAGCTGCAGAATCTGATGAAACATACTCTATGTCTGCTAATTGTGCTGACAAATTGGCCAAAGATATCGAGAATACCTTGAAAATCAGGTCAAATCTGGATTTAAACAGCTCCTCCACCCCACAAGGTCCCAGTAAGCCAGCAGGAATCAAACTCAAGGCAAAGCAAATCCGTGGATTGGCGAGACCTATCAGCGGTTTAGAGAAAGTAAAACGAAGGAGGAAAAAGGGCATTGACACCCCAGCACAGACACAATCACAGCCACAGCCACATGCTACAATGATGGTGAAATGATCCTCAAGCATTGTCATTTCCAAAAGATTTTTCTCTTGGATTATCGCTAGTTTGCCACTGATATTTTCATTCTTTTGTATGGTTAGGGTCATTTGGAGATTCCCAATAACCAAAATTTCATACACGTATCAGAGTACAATGTAGCTGTAGATGCTTCATTGCATCCATTTGCAATGTCTTCAACAAATCAAGGATTGCAACACGAGAAGCCAATTCAACCATTTAATGGAGATTTCTACAATATGTTCACTTAGTTTGCTTGCAACCTTCATTTCCTATTAGTATGAACCTACTGTATATTTCTATTTTCTGGTTTGTAGACACTTCAAGCTATACAAGAACTCGTGGTCAGTTTGAGGACAATCTCTAATACATGTTCTCATAGATTAGTGAGTACCTATTTCATATGTTCCAACTCACGAATTGGGCACCAGGAGGCATCGCAGGCGGAGGAGGAAGAGCAGGAGGTGAGACGCCGGGAGATGCGGCGCTATACCGGGACCTGCGTCGCTTGTGAGACCGCTGCGAGCACAAGCGGCGGCGTGAGGAGCAGCGCGTGCGCCCGCCCCGCTGCGGAGTGGGTGACGTACCGGTGGTGAAGCGGCACTGCGGCGACGAGGGTGGCGGCGAGAGCCCAGAGGTTGACGCCGCCGGTGGTGGGTGGAGGAGGAGGAGCTATCCACCGACATGCTGCTCGCCGACATCACTGCCTTGGAGATCTAGGAGGAGGGGGAGCCGCATTCGAGGAGAGACGGCGAGGGGGGAGGGGAGGTCGATGCCGCTGGTGTCGGGTGGCGTGTGGGCAAGCTCCGCGACGAACGATTTGGTTGGATTCAGAATATTCTTGGATTCGTGGGGAGGTGGACAGGGATCTGGGAGGAGGGGGATCGCTGCCTTGGAGATCTGGGAGGAGGGGGAGCCGCATTCGAGGAGAGACGGCGAAGGGGGAGGGGAGGTCGATGCCGCCGGTGTCGGGCAGTGCATGGGCGAGCTCCGCTCAGATCTATTTGGTTGGATTCATGGGGAGATGGACGAGGATCTCCGCCAGTGTCGGGCGGCGCGTGGGCGAGCTCCGCTCAGATCGATTTGGTTGGATTCGTGGGGAGGTGGACGGGGATCTCTGTCGGTGTCGGGCGGCGCGTGGGCGAGCACCGCTCAGATCGATTTGGTTGGATGTGGACGGGGATTCGTGGGAGGAGGGGGAGCCGCATTCGAGGCGAGGCGAGGGGAAAGGCTTCATTGGATCTGGGAGGAGGGGGAATGTTCGGGAAGGGAATAGGGGTCGGAAAAAGTAGAACAAATATTATGTCAACACGTGGGAAGGGGACAGGGAGGGGGATACACAAGGGAAACAGGGAAGCTCCATTCCCATTTCCAGGACAAGCTCTGCACTCTTTTGATGATACTCTGGCTAGCATGACTGTTCTCGTACGTGCCTACACAACTTAGGTTGGTAGTTGGTAGAAAGTGCAGAAATTTTTTATTTTTGACCCTCTAGGAGAAATTATTTATAGAAATAGCCCTGATAATGAATTTTTTTACAAAAATAGCACCTTGGCGCGGCCAGGCGACGTGCAAGTACTGTAACAGCACTGTAGCACTTTTTAGAAAAATCCATTAAAGAATATTTTTTGTAGAAAATTTTAGATGTAGCAAATGAGCTCCAACATTTATGAAATTTTTTAACACAATATGTTTACCTGTATAATTGTTTTTCATAATTTTATCTGTTCTTTATTTTCCTCTAAAATTCATTTAAGCATATTCATTTAGGGATATTTAGATGTACAAATGAGCTCCAAAATTTATGATATCTTTTGTTAAGCCTCATGACATAGTATACTTGCTTGTATCATTTTTCAAAATTGTATCAGTTATGGATTCTTCCATAAAATTCCTACAAAGAGTATAAATAAATAAATTGTAGAGGAAAATGCAGAACAACTAAAATTATAAAAAATTACACAAGAAATTACACTATGCCTGGAGGCTCCGTAAAAAATTTGATAAATTTTGGAGCTCATTTGGTACATCTAAAAATTGCTATAAAATATACTTTAATGAATTTTTTTCTTAAAAATGCTACAGTAACCTGCACGCACTCGCCGGCCACACCAAGGGGCTATTTTCACAAAAAAAAAACATCACCAAGATCATTTCTGCAAATAACATCTCCTAGGAGGCCAAAAATAAAAAAATCTTGAAAGTGCACATATGAATTTATCCCATGAGAGTCGTGCATTTTCTTAAATGGGGATTTTTATTTTTTTAAGTGACTTATGTTTTATCAAGTATCATTACTATTATAATAGAATGAGTTGGTAGTCGTACGTCCCTTCTTCTCCAACCGCCATATTCTTAACTTCTCATCACTCTTCACTTTTCAACTGATGGTATGATTTTCTATATTTCCAATAAATTTTGTTGCAACGCACGAACAGATGACTAGTAAGTCATATTTTTAATGGTTGGATTAATCTAGAATCACACATATTTTTGAATGGTTGGATTAATCTAGAATCACACACACATCTCAAAGCTAATCTAAAAGCCAAGAAAATCGACTTAGTTAACAAAGAAAAACATACAAATAGCAAACCCGTTATTAATTTAATATACAAAAGTTGGCTTCACAAAAGAAAAAAAAAACATTTGCCTCCACATGTCAAATTTCACCTTACCTTTCCTCAAATATCATAACCTGCGGGATCAAACACACATGTGCACAGAGGGGAAAAAAAAGGAGAGTTACCTATGCACATCAAGATAGAATGCACCGCATGTGATGTGCCAAGCATGCACGCACATTTTGATCTTCGCAGCGAAACAGCAATGCAACTTAAACCAATGAAGCACGTGCTTAGTTGCTAGCTGTACTGTCGCTACGCGCCGATGCCAATGCAATGCCGTTTCGGGAAATCCAGTGGTTTCCGAGTTAGGCGTGCCACGCCGTGGCCAGAACTCACGTCACCGAGACCTCCCCTATACAACCGAGCGCGATTCCACCGACTCCCTCGCACTAAAGACTACTCCATCCGTCCACAAATATAGGTGGTGATCGATTCGGCTGAAAAGATCGTGGCTTATGGCTGAAAACACTGTAGCTAGCTGAAAAAAGCACTGTAGCTGACAGAGCCTTATTTAGCATAATTAAATTTAAAAAAATTTAAAAATAAAAAAAAATATGTTAGCCCATTACGTATAATACAAACAAATACGGGAAAAAAAGAACCGGCAAAAAAGCTCAACAAAAAGCCAAAAGTTCAGAAAAAGACGAAACTTATGAATAGTGAAAAATAAGCCAGAAGCCGAAGCCGAGTTGATCAGGGCCATAATGTCTAATGCAAAATTTTAACTATAATTTATTATCATAATATACTAGCAAAAATACTATATATATTATGAAATAATTTTACATGATAAATCTAATGCTATTTTTTATGTAATTAATGTGTATACTTTAATATATATTAATGATTAAAACTCGAAAAAACTTAACTGTACGGAACACACTGGCTTAGCCATTCTCTTGGTTGCTGTTGCTCTTTGCCACTGCGACTGCAAGATCGAGACGGCATCGCGCGATCAAGCGGAAGCGACTTGACCGCGTGTGCCTCGCGCGCGAGCGATCGAGGCATGGAGCACGGGATGTTGAACGGCGGCATGTACGTCTAGCCGGTCGAGGCGGCGGTGCGCAAGGGACCCTGGACCGTGGAGGACATCGTCCTCATGAGCTACATCGCCGTCAACGGCAAGGGCGGATGGAACAATCTCGCCGCGCCGCCGGCAAGGACGCACGCGCGCTACGTACTTACAGTACTTACGCGTGCCGCCGCGCCCCCAGGTTTTTCTGTTTCGTGCCTGCGTGCATGGTGCACGTCTGCACGTACGCATTGCGCGCTTAGCTAATCGTAGTGTGGTTTTGGCAGGTCTGAACCGCACGGGAAAGAGCTGCCGGCTGCGGTGGCTGAACTACCTCCGCCCCGGCGTGCGCCGCGGGAACTTCACGCCGGAGGAGCAGGCGCTCGTCGTCGAGCTGCAGTCCAGATGGGGCAACAGGTGATAGCACGACAGTTCAACGTGTGTCATGGGCATTGCACATTTCCCTTAACTCGTAGCCATGTTAAGTGACTGAAAATGAACAGAAAAAACAGTTATCTGCGCAATAGTCACTCCTTTGGTCCAAAATCGTGGAGCACCTCCCGGGGCGCACAGACAACAAGATCAAGAACTTCTGGAAGACCAAGATACAGAAGAAACGGAAGCAGCGCTGCGACACCGACGCCGCCGTCTCCGGCGCCGGCTTCTACAGCAGCGCCGCCATGCTCGTGACCGCCCACGGCCAGGCCAGCACTAACACGAGCCGGGAAAGCAGCACGCTACTGCAGGGTGGTGTAAACAGCACTGACGTGGCGGCAGAGCCGTGTTTGTTTTCCTTGGATCATAACCAGAGCGTCGCCGTCGTCCATGGATGAGAAGTTGGTGGTGCCATGAACGGACTTCCTGAGCTCTTGGCCGAGTCGAGTGACAATTTCAGCTGGGCCTTCGAGGACTTGCGGCCGGCGGTGGCGCCGATTCAGTTGCAGCCGTTCAATTTCAACTTTTGACGCTTAGAGATCGATCAGATCGATTCAACAACAACTATATGTAGTGTATGCATGATCGGAAGTGCTCCGCGGAAAAGCCATTTCTTCTGTAATCGTTATCAACAATCTTTGGTGCGTGTTGTAGCAGTGTTCGTGTATGCGTACGTATATAGTTGTACGCAATTGTGCATTTGGCAGAGTAACGAAGAAAAATATTCCCGTCTAGTAATTCTCTTCTTGATCGAAAATTCACGTGTTCGACACTACAGTTCAGGTCTCATTTCTGTCATGTACTTCCAAATTCCGCAGTGCTTATTTCCTTCGGTAAGGGATTGGACGAAGATTTGGGACCTATTAGTTCTGGATCAGGAAAAAAAAGAAAGCACCAATTCGTAGGCAGTAGGGGAGAAAGACCTTCCAAAGGACTGGGTACTCTACCCAAATACGACCAAGCATTGCCTTAGTATGGTTAAAGATTATTAGCATTCCTAGCAAAAAAAAAAAAAAACAAGAGAAGATTATCAGCATTCATGTAGTAGCAGCTGGGAATAGCTTCACATTGTTTATTAAAAAAGGCATAATTTATAAGTGTAAGAGAGTCTTCACCTATTGGACTAGTCTTTTGAGGAGAGAAGACTCAATACCATTTATAAATTTGTTGTTTAAGGAGCTTTCCAGCACACGTTAAACTTGGCCTGTGCACGCCGAAGCATCAAGAAGGGCAAGCCCATCACTATTAAGAGCCCCGGGTAAGACTGTTCCCAACATCGGCCAAGTACAGGCAAGGCAAGGCTGCATTTCTAGACACCCACACGGCCATGGCCACACCAAAGCCACGCGCCCAACAACAGGTAATCCACCGAGGCATCGTTCATCCTCGGTTTACACTAGCGCTGCCCCGAAAACGAAAGGATAGCGGCCGAGATGCAGGGCAGATCGTTGCGGCAAAATGGAGCTGTGAGCCTGTCGATTCTGGACGGCGCTTGGGACGGCTCCTAGTTTGGGGAAACCGAGGAGGGAGAGCCGCCGTGCGTCCATGTGTTCCTCCTCTCTTCCATTTGAGTTCTATCAGCGTGCACGCACATGAGCCGATGAGCCTCGTGTCGTGACGGTGTTCGGAGCGTGCTCGAATCGTCTGTGGCACGTTTCGCCGCCACGTGCAACCCAGCATGATAGTGCGAAATCCAAAGGTTTTGCTTGTAGGGTACTTCTGACAAGAGACCCGGTGATCGGTTGGGCTGTGGGCTTATAGCTTATTTCACTGTAGCTGAAGGTGGCTTATTTGGTATAATTAAATTTAAAGAATTTTAAAAATAGAAAAAATGGGTTAGCCGGTAAAAAAATAAAAAATCCAAAAAAAATCAGAAAAAGACGAAAATTAGGAATAGTAAAAAATAAACCAGAAGCCGAAGCCGAAATGATCAGGGCCGTGCACTTAGCGCGGTGCTAGAGGGGATCGGCTCAGGTGCTGTGCCCCCTGCACTTAGCGCGGTGCCTCAGCACCCGCCACGTGTCCCCCAATATTCAAAAAAAATTCTGAAAAATTCAAAAAATACTTTAAAAAATCCGAAAAATTGTAAAAAGTACTTTTAAGTATAAAAAGTATTTTTTAAGTACTTAATTTTTTTGATTTATACTTTTATTAAAAAGTATTTTTTACAAATTTTCGGATTTCTTAAAGTTTTTTTTTTGAATTTTTTTGAATATTAGGGGACATGTGACGGGTGCTGAGGTACCCTGCACCGCGCTAAGTGCAAGAGGCACAACACCTGAGCCGATCCCGTACTAGAGTAGCTTTCCTCTTGATAATATAGAGCTCGTTTTCTGTGGACACCATGGAAGCACACATCAGTTCTCAAATCAGGTTCAGATTTCTACCAAGCATAGAAGTAACAGGTATGCAAACTATTGTCCTTAGGTTATATAAGGTGACAGAAGTTTTAGGCCTTGATCAATATGGCTTCAGCTTATTTTTGCACTATTCATAATTTTCGTCTTTTTCTGAATTTTTGACTTTTTTTTGAGTTTTTTTACCGGTTCTTTTTTTCCTCGTATTTGTTTATATTATACGTGATGGGCTAATATGTTTTTTCTATTTTTAATTTTTTTTTAAATTTAATTATGGTAAATAAGCCTCTGTCAGCTACAGTGCTTTTTTCAGTCAGCTACAGTGTTTTCAGCTATAAGCCATGAGGCTTTCAGCCGAACCGATCACCACCTTAGCTCGATGAAGCACTCAAACGCCCCTGAGATGCACTTTGTTTTACCAAGTTTCGCCAGCCAAATATGATCTCAAGGGCTGCCGCCTGCTGATACACGGACAAAAGTGCGGAGGTGAAAGAGAAACTAGCCTTCGATTGGCGTGGTCGATCCTTGTGGATGCGTAACATCGAGGGTGCCAATAGCACCACCCGTTTACATCTGGGAAAGCAGAAACTAGATATTCCAAAATCAAAAGTACAATGTCGATGTAAGGTAACTTCAACCGATTCAATAAATGGAACTCTCGAAAAAAACTCTACAAATACAACACATCATTTTCGCAGACAACTTTTGAGGTTCAGCACTTCAGCTCCATACATAGATATCTGCATCTGGAAACTGCAGTGTTCTTCAACTGCCGAACAGATATGCCATGCCAAAGGTAAACAAATGATTTACTCACTTTGCTCTGCAAAAAAAGGAGAGATGCTATCAAAGTGAGAACCAGAAGGTTTATTTCAGTAAATTCCATTACAATGAAGGGGGCATCTGGGAAATGCTTAAGTCTTCAGGCAAACTATTGTATATTGTGGTTGTTCATTTTTCACTTGTACACATTTCTGAAGTTTTCACTACTTCATTCAATTTGGAAGCTTTATATTTTTACTATACAAAAGCACTATCAACTTGTATGACATATCAAGGACATGTGATATATACAAGAATAAAAACGAGTGAGAGACCCAAATACATAAATCGGAGCAATGTCTACCATCATAATGAAATATGATATGCAGAGAAGGCAAGGAGTACTGTCAGTACTGCTAGAAGGATCACGTTGACAGATAAAACATGGATTCGTGATAAAGCAAATCACATACACAGAATCATGAGGTCCAAGAATTCGGGCAGCTGATAAAGCATCAGTATACTAATTGGGAAACTAAACTGAGCTAATTCAAGGATGAAGAGGACAACATTGTGGCATAGAAGATCATAAGAACCAAGAAACGGTGCCAAGTGATTGTGGAGTATGGAGTAATGTTATTTGCCTGAGCGACCAGGAAAACAGCAGACAGTAAATCTTCTGACAGTGTTAGAAGACACTTTAAACAGAAACAACCGTTGGTTACTTACGCACTGTCGAGCTGACTGCAAAGATACCTTACATTATAAATTGCTTGGCATTATTTGTCATGATGAACATCAATGTTCAGCAGCTCCAGAGATATCATGAATTTCTCAGAGGAAAGATGAATTATGTTAGACCATATGGATAGATCGTGAATTTAGTGATGATGAATAATTGACATTTAGGTTGTATTAGAATTTACGTTTGTAAAAGTTTTGGTCGATGCGTTTTTGAAAAACTGGGTTTGCTGGAATACTCGGATTAAGCGGCTTGACCGCCTAGTATTGGGCAGTCTGACCAGCTAGCTTCAACCACGATCAATAATTTATGGTCTGAATAGTATTGTGTTGAGAGTTTACGATCACGGCAAACCAACCACGGCATTTCGAACACCGCATTTTCGACCACGGCAGAACGATCACGACATTTTGACCACGACAAAACGACCACGGTCGGCAGTCAGTAGGATTCTACCTCGATCAGTGAACCGGTCGTAAGAAATAGTGAACCGGTCGTAAGCTATAGTGAACCGGTCGTGTGCAACAGCGAACCGGTTGTGAGTTACAGTGAACCGGCCGATAGTCATGGCCTTGTGTTGGGCTATTAGATTGGCAGACTACAACCACAGTCGGTAGTCTGAGGCATCGACCGCGATCGGTGATCGATAGTGTTAGCTACAGTAACCACCCGATGGTTATAGCTACAATACCTTGTCGATAGTTGTAGCTACAGTATCTGGTGGGTAGTTGTACCTACAGTACCTTATCGATGGTCGTAACTACAGTGCTTTGTCGTTGGTCATAGCTACAGTACCTGATTTGTGATCTATAGTCGTAAAATTTGTGAACGGTAGTCGTACACTTTGTGGTTGGTAGTCGTAGACTTCATGGTTGGTAGTCGTAGACTTTACGGTCGGTAGTCGTAGACTTCACGGTCGGTACTCGTAGGCTTCGAATGCTTTAATACTTGTGATCTTCGAGTACCCCGAGTACTCGTGTTGGGTCAGCAGTCTAACCGGCCTGTGCATGGCAGTCAGACTGGCTTTTCTGGGTGGTCTGAAGTTGGTTTTTGGAAAGCGTGGAAATTGAGATTGTGGATGATCTGATTTGTGTTTACTGATGGTAAGAATGTGGTTTGCGTGTGTGGATTGATGACAGTCAAGTTGGGAAGAACTTGTACCGGGAGAAAGTTCTTTGGTCTTTGTAGTGCAGGTTGGCGTGGAGACGGTCATGGTCGGTGACAAGGACCGAGACTAGGAGGGGAAAATCTGAGATCCAGGCGGTCGAGGATGTCATGAGGTGGTCAGGCTCACATCGGAGCACGTGGCGATCAAAAGTGGATGATGCGTGGAGAAGTTAAGGGAGTTATGGTCCTGGAGGCTTCAACAAGTGAGGATGATGCGTGGAGAAGCTACAGGAGGTGTGGTCCTGAAGGCTTCAACACGTGATGAGTTAGGAGTTATGGAAAGTACCCATAACTTGGAAGGTTTAGAGATTGTGTAAAACCTATGTTTAGAAGGGTTTCAGGTCTCTTGATTTTCAGAATGAATAGAGTTTGGTGTCCATATTTGATGAGGACATGAGTTGGAGCGTTAACCTATAAGAGCAGAGAGGCTATAGGTTAATGTAAGGTTTTTGGTAGAGTAGATTGAGAAGGCTTTAGTTTTGGCTAGCCTTTTAGGGGTACTTGTGAGGGCACTTTGTAAATCCACGAAAATCTAGCAATAAACATCATCTTGAATCAATCTGGTTTTTGATCTACTAAAAAAATTGCGAGTGATTGCAATTGGATTGAAGTTTACAATGACGTGCAAATGTGTCGAATCGGAGGAAATACAAATACTCAAAGGTGCTGGTTTCTCGAAGGCATAAGCAATCGAGAGGTTCTGCTCCCGGTGTTGAAGATTTCGAGTACGTACAAACCGATTGAAGATTTACACTGAGCGATCGATCGAGCAATTAAGTACCAAGCGGTTGAAATCATCACTGATGAGCACTAAGAGATCTCAAAAGCGGAGACAATCACCCTCCCCCCGGATTGCGGTATTCGATCCTACAAACTAATTAGGTCTATTGTGAAAAAAAGACACAAAGATGTCTTAATATTTGGAGAGGCTTCAATCCAGAGGTAAAGCCTGAAGCATCCAGAACAATAGCCAAATTAAGGGTAATTTATCTGATAATAATATTCGCTGTGATCAATGGTATGATTAACAGCATGACCCAATTCACTTTGTTCTTGAATTCTTCACTAGACACGGATTGACCCAAAATGAAGTTAGCATTTTATTAGCATCAACTGATATCTCATATACAAGATGAACTTAATTTGAACATCGTTCCATGTTCTCGGAAAAGAGGAACATCGATTCCACCATTACACAAAATGATGTCTTCTGTAAGACAGTGGAGCAATAATGTAACAACTAACAACATTCAGTGCTCAAGTTATAGTCTGAATTGATCTTCAGTAAATACAATTTCCTGTATGAACTACTTCCAAATCTTAATAACAAATCTAATTCCAATAGATTATATCTCACATGCAAACCTGGACAAGAACAACTACAAATGGGAGTTCTTGCATACTCAAAATGAAACATATTCCATTCCAAAACAAACTCTAATCACTAGCAAAGCACAGCTTCCACAATCATGGTAGTATCATATCTGAAATCAGCATCACCATTACCAATCTAAAGCATGCAACATTCAATACCAAACTTGAGCTAGAATACAACATGTAAATATGAATTGATAAATCCACACGTACACAGATCTCATATAAAACAGCAATTCATTGCAGCAAATGACAAAAGAGATGCAAAAGATTGGGATACAAAGAAATAAAAGGAGAAAAAAAGGAGCCTAGTGTACCTAGTGTCACGCGATGGACACCTTGGCGCCGACCTCCTCGAGCTGCTTCTTGGCCTCCTCGGCCTCCTCCTTGCTCACGGCCTCCTTAAGCTTCTTGGGGAGCCCCTCGATGAGGTCCTTGGCCTCCTTCAGCGCCAGGCTGGTGAGCGCGCGCACCACCTTGATGGTCGCGATACGCGCGCTGCTGGGAACCTCCTCGATGACCACGTCGAACTCCGTCTTCTCGGCCGGGGCCGCCTCCTCGGCGCCGCCTGCCGCGGCTGCACCGGGCGCCGCGACGACGGCGGCGGGCGCGAAGGCGGCCGCGGAAACGCCGAGGCGCTCCTGGAGGTGGTCGACGAGGCTACGCGCCTCCTCTAGCGTGAGCCCGGCGATAGCGTCGCCGAGCTCCAGGACCTTCGGGGACTCGGTGGCGGTGGAGGCGACGGCGACGGCGCGGCGGCGGGGCACGGCGAGGGACCTGGAGAAGGAGGCGGAGGGGGACCGGGAGGAGGAGGGGAGCGAGAGGAGGGGGAAGGCGGAGGAGAGCGCGGTGGAACCCATGGCGGGGAGTTCTTGGAGGCTTCGCTTCGGGAGTGAGCAGAAGCGGAAGGAGGCAGCGGGGAGAGCAGGAGAAGGATAAGGTAGAGGAGGTGATGGCATCAGACGGGGCCACTCGGCTACTATGCATCAGCGTTGTGAGTGGCTCAAACCTGCACTTCTACTCGCAATTGCAACATTGGATGTGTGAAGCCGAGGCAACGAGATCATTGTGAAATTTCTTCGTGGTGATTCACTTACTGCGGTTCGATTTCGAGGATACAGTCCAGTTTAACAACGTTTGAAATAGAGAGAAAAAAATCCTAGTCAATAATTCAGGTAGTCTATTGCATGATCCCCTAAGCAAGATGTGATGGCAGGTGCATCAGTACCCGTGTGCAGGCCGATCAACCTGCTCTAAACTCTGCTCTGAAGTGTAATAAGAATCAGAGTCGGTGCTGCTCATGCAGGGATGATGCCTATGACCATGGTCCTGCTCTGTTGGCCAATAGGAGTCCAGTTCTGAAGTGTAATGTAACATTGTAACTCATGCAGATATGATGATGATGCCCATCGTCCCGTGCCTCCATGTCCTCGTCATCCACACTGCGCTGATCGTTGAAGGCCAAGCATGAAGTGACCCAAGAATTTCAAAATTTTTATATTTATTTGATTTTGCTTGAATTTGTGAAATTTGTTAAATTAGGAAACTATTAGAGTTTAATCTTGTTTAGTTTCTTTTCTTGCCGTATTCGAGTTTGCCGTGGACAAGTCCATATTGTATATGTGTACGAGTTTGTTTTTGCGTACGAGTTAGTTTTTCGATTCCATCTCGAAGTCTTAGTTGTCTCTATGTCAAATTCGATGTGTTGAGTATAAGTAGCAGAGCAATGTAACGAGATAGAGAGCAGAATCGATCAGTCGTGATCAGGAGGCTTGGAAGTTAGCAAGAAGCGATAAAGAAAAAGAGGGAGCGGTTGCACCCCAGGAGAAAAGAGCGAGTCTGCATGTTTGCATATGCATGTTTCGTGTTAAGTTCTTGTGAGTTCGCGTGTTGTTGTGTCACGGTGAGAGCACATCACATGAAGCCATCAGGGAGCAACGGCTCCATCGCGCAAGGCGTCTGCGCGAACAGAGATTGATCGGCAAAATTTTCGACAAAAACTTACTTGGAATTTTTGTTTTCCCCTTTCGAAAAAGCCGGCTTCTCCTGTCGCTGGCGCCCTCCTGCACCAGTGACCAGTGGCGAATCCAGAATGAAAAATAAGGGTGGGCTGAAAAATTATACATTCTTATGCTAGAATGGTTGGTTCTACACCTCGAATGACTAAACTACTTTGTAAGAAACATAGTTTTGTATTTTTGTGCAATCAAATTCATAGCTTCATACATGAATAAAAGCAAAGTAAAAAGAGAGATACAACAGAGGTACCTCGCTAATAGCAAGTGAATCCTAAAAACATATAAATATGATTCCGGTAGATAACAATCTGTACATCAAAATAAAACAATTAGTAATACAATAGCAAATTGTACTTAATTACTTAAATGATCATGAACATTTCAAATAAAAGAACCATAACACTAGCTTGAATTATAATTTACAAACCTAATAAAAAATATCAAATTCAGAACCAAACCTCTTCTCAGAGACTCAGATCCCAGTAATGCATCTTGGCTCTTGCGGTCTTGGCATCTTGCGGACTGCGGACTACCAACTTGATCACTTGTTCTCTTCTTTTTTCAGTGTTTTCACTCCAGTCCAGAGTCCACAGTCCCCACTCGGTGTCTCGGTCAGGGCAAATGAAAAATCGATCGGTCTCGTGTCTTGGTCACTCCGCGTCCGGCGTCTCCGCCCTCAGTCCCTCACGCAGAGACGCCGCACGCCCGCTGCTCGCACCTGGGGATCGGGCTCCCCGCCGCCGCGTCCCGCCTCCCCAGCTCCCCGCCTCCCGCCTCCCTGCCTCCCGGGCTCCCGCCTCCCCGGCTCCCCGCGAGGCTGCGACGGCGCGACCCCGCCCCCGGCAGCCCGGCTCCGCGCCTCCGCAACGGCGCCGCTCAGGCCCAGGCGTCCCCGCGATGGCGCGACCCCGCCTTGGCCCTTCCTCGGCGTCCCCCCTTGGATCCGGCGATCGGCATCCCCGCCTTGGCTCCAGAATGCAGATCTCGTCGGCACGCGGCGCGGGTGAGCAATTGATTGGGGATTTGGGGGAACGAGAGCTCGGCAAGGGAATGGTCAATGGAGATTTTTGGTCAATCGGATTTGGGGAAATTTGGGAGCACGAGAACAGCGACAACATGTACTAGATGTGTGGGCCCGTGGGCCTGCATTTTTACTTCGGCGGTTCAGCCTTCTGTCTCCGTGCTCTTTCTTCTCCTCAGAGGCTCAGACAGGAGACAGCTCTTTCTTCTCATCGGCGTCGTCGCCAGGGTCACCGTAGGAGGCCGGGGGGGGGGGGTTCGGCAAACCAGTGGAGGGTAGGCTTCAGCCTGATGAAGCCTACCCCATGGATTCGCCCCTGCCAGTGACATCACCCCTGTTCTTCCTACCATTAACTAGCCGTCACACCGCACCGGTCACATGCTTTCTCTCTCTACCACCATCGACCTCACAGCTACCACCTCTACTACCTTTCGCCTGACACGCCCGCCGCGCCACCACTCACCCCTCTAGCTCGCGTGACCGCACCAGTGAGGACCCCGACCTCCCTCACCGCCATGCAGTTGCTAGCACCGCCAGAAATGCCTCGACTGCCAACACCACCATCCACAAGCCGGCTTTGCTGTCGCCCTGCCTCTATCACCACCTCCTTCAATAGGCTATAAAGCCAGTCGAGTAGCTCCCACACCTTCATTCACTTTGAAACACAACCCCAAAGCACTTCCCTTACCTCTCACGCCAAGGATCACCGCCACCGCCGATGCTCTCGCCAGTGAGCCCAAAACCCTATTCTTCCAATAGCATTGTCCCAATCCAATTAACTACCACTTCGACTGACATAGTTTTAGCTGCCAGGTATAATATGGGATCTAGTTTTTCTCTATCTCATTTAAATTGTGGAGTGTGCAAGACTATGTTGGTATTACCATGAAATATGTGGGAAAAATTTATCTAAATTATGAACAAGTTGTGAGTTATGATTTTATGTTATCTAGTTTACAACTTTACTCCTCGTAGCGACAGAGCATGACAATCAACTCAAGTACATTCGATCCTAATGAACTCTCCGACGTTCAGTGGCGAAGCTAGAGCAAATGGGTGGGGGTGCACAGTGGGCTTGTTGGGCTGCCGGCCTGGTGGGGGGTGCCTCGTCTTGGGCCATGCGGGGTGCCTATAGGGCCGAATTTTTCCAATCCTTAAGAAATTCTGGAAGTGAGGGGGGTGCCTGGGCACCCACGGGCCTCTATTGGGCTTCGCCCCTGCTGACGTTTGCGGACGGCTCTCCACCTTCTTGATGGCGAAAGTCATTGACCCAAGGGAGAGTTCAATTTTGACGATAACCATTAATAGATGTTCAAACATTTGATTTAATTGTAATTCATTCCATTGTAACTCATTTAGTTGTAATTCATTTGTGAGATCTGTGAAATGATTGTCATGTGCTTAAGATCTGCAGTTATCTGTGATCTGCTTGCTTATTTCAGAGGGCATGGCTAGCATTTTCTGATGCTAGACAAAACAAGAAAGTTTTTTACATACAGAGTAAACTATCATAGACAGTTTTGTGGTATCAATCGTTTGTGGATGCCTACTATCACAGATGCTTCTGTGTACAAACTACCTATGATATGTAGACCATCACAGATGGTTTCATGGCCAAACTGTCTATGATAGTTGGTCTTCACAGACAGTTCTTTATACGAATCATCTATGATGTGACTTATCACAGATGACTCAAAAACCATATGTGATAATCACCTATTATCATAGACACAATAAATCAAACGATTCAGAAATCGTCTATGATAAGAGTTTAGAACCATATGTAATGACCCTCTGTGCGGTAGTGATATAGTATTCGGATACGCCGTGCTTTTGTTAAATGAAGCTATGTTTCATGGATGAATCTAATAACAAGGCATAAGTAGTATTGGTATAATTTTTAAGTTGGTAATTAAGTTGATTAAATCCCCTTTTCTTTTCAAGAAGATACTACTACAAAAAGGGTCATCACAGATGGTTCAAAACTGTCATCACAGACGGCTTTTTGAACCGCCTGAATTTATGTGTCAGTGATAATCAGAAGTTATCATAGACAGTTTGTGAGCCGTCTATGATAACTACATTACAAACAATTTATAACTAGAATTGTCTGTGAAAAACACTATCACAGACGGTTATAGCTACCAACCGTCTGTGATACTCACACATCATAAACAATTCTAGCTACAAACCGTTTGTGATGTGTGAGTATCACAGACGGTTGGTATATAGAATCGTCTGTGATACTTCCCCATCACAGACGATTTTTGGTTCGAGCCGTCTGTGATAATCCTTCACAGACGGTTTATACCAAAAAACCATCTGTGATAGTTCATTCTATACCTAAATTTTTCTATTTTTCAGTTAGCCTCAGGAAATGTTAACTATATCATCTGAAAACAAGCAAATACAGCAACAAACATAGCAACACATTCTATTTTTATTAAGATTAGAATCCACCATTACAACATCACAAGATATCGAGTAGGTTACCCATAGCACTGCATACATAAGAGGACACTTGCAATTTTACAAAGATAAACTTTACGGCTACAAATTCAGAAAAATGCTTACACTACATTAAACTATAATCTAAAACAAGTGGTGCGGAAAAATTTTCAAGTAGAAGAAATAAAAAGGAAACGAACACCATTTTTAGCTTCTATGACAAAATCAATAGCTTCTATGCCAGCCTTCTTCCTTTCCATCTTGCTTCAAGTGAAATTTCAGTCGCTCTTGCTGAACCCTTCCTACCCTTGCTGTGCACAAATGAGTTGGAGTAGTACTGGTGGTATTGGTTCTTCGAGTAGAAAGAGGGGGTTAATAAGGGGCGAGAGGTGGGGAGGAGAATGGTGCCTGCTATTCGATGCGTTGAGAATGGACGGGTGAGATTGGGATCCTGGGGGATATGCTACGGATCGGTGACGTAACGGGACATCACAGATGGTTCGGATTATAAACTGTCTATGATAGAGACATCATAGACGGTTCATAACAAAAAAACGTCTATGATATCACAAAGACAATATATCGGTATAATATATATAGCTAGTCTGAAAAGATAAAATAGCAAAGTTTTATATAGCTTATATATACTCGTTTGAAAGGTTTCGACGAGATCTACAACTTTGTAGTTGAGGCAAAACCCAAATTCCAAAGGGAAGATTGAAAATTTTGGCAAAAACAGAAACCAAAAACTTGCAACACAAATTTGGGGCTAAAGATGGCCAATTTTGAGGATCTTAGAGGGAAACTAGTGTGAGCTAGTCAGTTTTTTTGGATTGGGCTCGTCGTTAGCTGTCTAATGAGTACAAGAACGTCAAAAACGGACACCGTATGCAAAAGTTATGCCCGTTTTACTGAAAATGTCTCAAAACTGAATTCTACTCGGACTCAGGCGGGAAATTATGAAATTTTTGGGGATTGCAAAGTGGGAAATATATCACAGACGATTTTTTAATACAAACCGTCTCTGATAACTTTATTATTATAGATGGTTTTAAATACAAACCGTTTGTGAAGTATCTAGAACCGTCTGTGATACTTCAGCGATGGTTTATTAAAAACCATCTATGATAATGAAGTTATCACAGATTGTTTGTATTAAAACCCGTCTGTGAAAATACTACAGACGGTTATTTGTATGAACCGTCTGTGATACTTGCAGCATAGACGGTTTCTATGAACCGTTTGTGATGTAAGCGTCCAATTTAGCCTCTTTTGTAGTAGTAAGAACTATTTACAAATAAACTTGCATCCACAAATACAATGATAATATCAACACATTCCACTCTATTGAAATATTGTCAAGTAGATAATTAAATATTCCCATGTGACTTATTGGATACAATTGTACTCATACTTACTAAAATATCAACAGAAAAATTGGAAAGATAATAAAGAGCCTTACGAGAAGAAACTATGGTGATCCCCTAGTTGGAGATGTTTACTTGTTTAACTTGTTTTAGGTCTCGTCTATACTTAGGTATGCCTGCGGATCTTTTTAGAAGTTATTTGGTGATGTCGTGCAAACTTCAAACATAGATGCCCTTTATACTGTAAACTCGGCTAATATGTTGTAACATCATATTATAGAAGTTTGGCTTTTAAGAAATAATCATGAGCAATTTTGATGCATACTCATATTCAAAACTCTGCAATTATCATCCTGAACAATTATGGAAAAAACCAACGGCTTTCCGAAATAGGATGTTACAAAGCATAACAATAACAAGACCACAACCACCGCGACGATCACAATTATGTAACTTTTGTCTTTATCCATGTGCACAGTATCTCCATCTATCGCCCCTGCCGAGAACCGATGCAATGTAGCAAGAAGATGAGTGTTTGTTATCTAACTTGTCTAACCTTTTTACGATGGTATAATTGAAATGCATTGAAACAAACCGATTTTTGCAAAAATTCAAAATTGCATTTTTGAAGTTGATTTCCCTTTGATCCTTAGCCTATCCCGCACAAATCTCAACCTAAAACCGCCCCTAATCCCTGCTGGCAACGCCTGAACGGAGGAGAACTGCGCATCTACTTTTGACCACCACAGTTCATCGCCCGAGGTGCCCTGACACTCCCCTCTGACCACCGCACCGCACCCTCCCGAACTCGCCCGGCCATGCCACGCACCGCCGCTGCTTTGGCCGGACTTCTGTGCCGAACCGCCTCAACTGCGTTATTTAAACGACCGAGCTCCCCTAAACGAAGCCATCAACACCCAAAGTCCGACGGACACCCCCAAAGTCTCTGTCATCTTCCCCATTGCCGGCAATTGCCAAAATCCCCAAAGGTAAGCACTAGTTCGAATTCACCTTTCCGAGCTTTCACTTTCCAATTACTCTCGTCCATAATGCTGTACGAAGCTACACGAGAATATATTTGGCTCTGACGAATGATTCACCACATCCAGCAGTCATGTGAGAAGAATATCATACAAGCTCCCACAATTATCTATGAAGATAATGTAGCTTGTGTTGCACAAGTGTAGACGGGCCACGTGAAGAGTTATTTCACAAAGCATATCAACCTCAAGTTCTTCTATATCATGAATTGCAAAAGATGGACGAAAAGGTATTGCATACTAAGTCATGTGAAAATCTTGCAGATTTATTCACTAAGTCACTCTCAGTATCTAGTTTTAAAAGATGCGTACGAGGAATTGGAATGATGAGACTTAGAGAAGTGCAAAATTCAGGGGGAGATTTCTCTCAAGCTCATTATTAAAACTTGATCACGAAGATCGAGTACTCAAATAATAAATCTTGAAGATTAAATGAAATTGGTGGATTGTACTCTTTTTCCCTTGACGATTTTTCTTGAAGTTTCTCGGCTAAGGTTTTTAATGAGGTAATTCGTGCCACACAGCATAACATGTATAATGTACTCTTTCTCTAAATTTTTTCACTGGGTTTTTGTAAAGTTTTGATGAGGCATGAACATGCACTACTACAGAAATCCACATTACAGACGGTTCAGAAACGTCATCATAGACGGTTTTCTGAACCGTCTGAAATTATGGGTCAGTGATAATCCAAGTTATCACAGACGGTTTTCGAACCGTCTGTGATTATGCGATATCACAGACGGTTTTTTATTAAAAATCGTCTGTGATTATGCGATATCACAGACGATTTTTTATTAAAAACCGTCTGTGATTATGCGATATCACAGACGGTTTTTCATTAAAAACCGTCTGTGATTATCTGATATCACAGACGGTTTTTGATGGTTTTTAATTAAAAACCGTCTGTGATATCGCATAATCACAGACGGTTTTTAATGAAAAACTGTCTGTGATACTCCTCCCCCCCAGCAGAATCTATTTCTGTTTATAGCTAGCCTCAGGAAATGCTAGCCATGCCCTCTGAAACAAGCAGATAATCACAGACAAAAAACATACAATTCACACATCTCATTTCCTTTCAGATACATTTCACAGACATAAAACATCCCATTGACATCGCACTTCATTTCACAAACATAAAGCATGCATCCATTTCGCAAATCGATTAATTGAATTGAAATGAAATATCCATTAACAAATGCACAGTTACAAAAGATGTGCACTGCATTTGCACTTAGTGATAAGATCAATAAGAAATCATGGTGCGCAGTGGAACCGTCCTCCTGGCGTTATGACTTGAGTCAGCAAAAAGTACGCCAACTCTCCTCGAATCCCTCCAAGAACAGGCTGTTTCAATGCAGTTGACGGGATGGACGCAGCCTGTCGATAGGAATATCAATGTGCGTATATATGTAACGTGTTAAGTATGAAGTAATTATGGGAAGAGTGACAAACCTTGCGATTGGTGAGCCTCGAGGAATCGAGGAGTAGTTCCATATGTTGGCAAACGTAGTATCCACATGTGTTGCCCGGCTCCTGCTGGTGACACTGCAAAAAATGGAATGTGTTAGTTCAAGAAGCATTAGTACCAACTGTTGCATAGGATTAATTAATGTGAAATAGCGAATACCTTAAAATCTCGAACATGTGTCAGCAGGCCTTTGGCCCCGCGCTTCGAGTCACCTCCCTTTTCAATGTAGGTGGCGAACGCCCTACGTAATTCAAAAAAGTTAACCTTAATCATTCGGAAGGAAAGAAAGTACAATGTAGATATGTATGGGGAATATGTGCTTACCTATCGATTACTTG
Source organism: Dendrocalamus latiflorus (assembly GCA_017311315.1). Classification (NCBI taxonomy): domain Eukaryota; kingdom Viridiplantae; phylum Streptophyta; class Magnoliopsida; order Poales; family Poaceae; genus Dendrocalamus; species Dendrocalamus latiflorus. The sequence continues at coordinate 41,301,997 of CM029666.1, read as the reverse complement.
GCTGAGAACTGTGAAGTCCATTTTATTCTTACTTAGGGAATCAAGGTAATATACCTTGTTCCATTTTGGTACAATTACTATTAAAATCCAATGAAAGTTCTGAAGGAAGGGCATAAGTACATAATCCTTCTTGACGCAACCCAGCAGTCCTGCTGCAATGTACCTCTCGACGAGGGGTGTATCCTGGTCGATGGTTTCCTTGGCGACCAATTGTGGGTCCAAGAAATCAACTGATAAGTTGGATGATCTAGCTTTAATCAGCATGTGTCTATATATATACACACGAAAGCAAAAAATTAGATATGGCATTTATCGGTATGACATTAACGGAGACTGTGATTGTACACACTTACAGCGTCCAACATCGAATGATTGAGACGTCAAGAGCGTTGAACGTGAACAGATCGAATAAATCCTCAAAGGCGACCACGAACATACACTCTTGAAAACTGTGGTGTAAATCTTCTTCGGTGAATTTGACAGTGGTACTTGAAGTCCGTTCTCCCTCTAGCTTATTGGACTGCTGCATATACCACATGTGCAATTGCATGCAACTATATGGTAGCTTTTGAAGGTATTTTTCCTCGAGCAACGGCTGACCAAGCAAGAATTTGCGGGCCAAAGGTAGGTACGGAATATCATCATTGGTCTTCTTTGCTTTGCCCTTGCTGGCCTTGCTGCCTCGGCTATAGGCCGACTTAACGGCAGTCGGCAGCAGCGGTGCAAGTTGCTCTGGCGAGAATAGGACCCGTGGAGATAGCACCGGTGCAGTATCCGGTGGTGGAACCGACTGGTCTTGTAATGGAGATGGCACCAGTGCAAGTTGCTCTGGCGAGAGTATGACCAGTGGAGATAGCACCGGTGCAGTATCCGGTGGTGGAACCGACTGGTGTTGTAATGGAGATGGAACCAGTGCATGTTGCTCTGGTCCTGCCACCGGTGAAGAAGACTCCAGGGAGATGTCGCTTTTGGGCCACTGGATGAATGTTCCGATGGCCTGTCCTAGAGTCATGATCTCGTCGTTGGGGGGCTTCGGTAGCGGGACCATCTCAAAATTGACATGCACACCATCCACATTAACTTTTGCGAAGCCTGGCGCTAAAGCTTGACCGTGCACCATGGCCCCGATACCAGACGAATATGCCTGGCCCCAAGCAGCGTACAAGGGAACGGAGCCATATCTCACTTGGAGCTTGCAATTCGTAGGCTCCTACATAACGATACAAAATTATCTACTCGAATAGGCCTACCAATGGAGCAAGCATTCGAGAGGTAATAATTATTACTTGGATGTCGTCCACAGGAAATTTGGACTGGATTTGCGTCGGATTGGACACGCAGCTACTCGGACGGTTGTGCAGGCTAGCTAGCGCAGCCGCGGCGGTGGCGGCCTGCTGACTTTCTGTCTGTTTCCGCACCTCATCTCTGATTATATCAGCCATCGAACCCAGTAGCTCCTCTTTAAGAGATGCCTTGATCTCTTCTCGTAGCTGTGCGTCACGCTCGGCTTTGTTTCTCTTCCTGCGCCGATACATGTCGGAGTCATCTTGGAAACCATGTTTCCATGGAACGTAAAGCCCAAGGCCTCTCGTACGGTCCGGGTGCTCCTTGTTTCCCAGGGCCACGGAGAGCATATCATTCTCCCTTGTTCCCTGGAATGATCGCTCGGTAGATTGAAAACTCGGCTCTTCCTGCAAGAGCACGACATGTCATTTCAATTTGTACGAAGTTGTGGAGTAATTACAAGCTACGTAGTTCGATCGATATCTTACCAGGCGCTGGGAGACTTGCTGGTCTGCAGGGTTTTGAAAGGAGACGTCCCCCGATGTCATTGTAGATGACCTTGCTCTAAGCCAATTTCGAGCGCGGTCATCCGGGATATTGGAAAACGGCGGGGCGATGTCCTCTGCAGCTGCCAGCTCATCCTCCAACCTCCACTACGGGATTTTACCCGCATACCCAGCTGTGCCAAGTCTGTGGGGGTGCGTGTTTTTTGCCTGGAGGGCCTTGTGCGTCACACTTATACTTTTGAAATCTTCGGTCGTTTTCATCGCCTTGAACTCTTCCCATTGTGGTTCCAGGAATGGGTATTTAGTAAAAGGCGTTTCGTTCGTCTCCACGTATTTCCTGACAAGCGTGCTCTTGAAGTTCTTCCATACTTTGCACGCCGCTTGGTAGGTTTGTCGTTCCACAGCGTGTAAGTGTTCTTCTGGGAACTCGAACGATGCCAAAATTTCGGTCCACAGCTCACGTTTCCGAGTGTCAGGCACGTTCTTCCACGAATTGTATGTGATCTCAATTCGTTCTCGTGCAACTATTCCGACCATGGTTCAGAATGCGTTTACCGCTAGCTTAGGAAGGATAGGGACCCCAGCTGCGTTTACCGCTGTGATGGTCTGTCGGCTCTGAGGCTTCTTTGATAGCCCTCTTCCTTGGCGTCTTGATGTTAGAGCGGACGCCTCCGGCGATGATGTTGAAAAATGCGCGGGTGACATGTTGCTCATTTTGTGGGTCTATTAAGATAAGATGAGAATGTAATCATATTGAATTGGAAGAGGGGAGGGGGAGAAGGGAGGGGGTGATATGGACATAGAGAGGGGTGATGTGCCTATCTTAGCACCTACTTTAGTTGCTAATACTATAAACCAAATAATAGAATCAATAACAGTCTCAACATGAATATGTGCTCTCAAATTGTAGGGTTGCACAAGATTAATCTTGGCCGTCCCGCTACTAAATCATATACTCTTCCTTGATTGGTTATGCCAAATAATGAATTCAGTCTTTTGAGCTCTAGATACAAACTCTACAATCTCAAGATCAAGATATATTCAGCATGCATATATTCAGACAGCAGTTAACTTTTAACTTGTCAAGATGAAATCCTAACAGATCAATTTAATAACATGCCATAACTGTAAATCCCACAGGCAATCTCAGTATATGGAAGATTGTATATAACAGCTATTAGAGCTCAAAGACCGAATGAACCAATCTCAGTATATGAATTTATCGTCATCGAGCAACTGTAAATCCCACAGGCAATCTCAGTATATGGAAGATTAACAAACTTGAATATACATGAATGCAACTAAGCAACTAACCATAACAGTAAGCATAACAAGCTTGAATATACAGTAAGCATATACCATAACAGTAAGCAACTAACCATATACATAACAGTAAGCATATAACAGTAAGCCCTAAACCCTAACACTCAGTATGAAGTATCAAGCATCAACCCTAAACCCCTAACAGTAAGCATGAAGCTCGGGGAGGGATTTGATGACCTTAGGGTTTTGGTGACGGAGGAGGAGGCGGCGACGACGGAGGAGGAGGAGGAGGCGACGACGACGGAGGAGGAGGAGGCGGCGACGCAGGAGGAGGCGGCGGCGACGCAGGAGGAGGCGGCGGCGGCGGAGGAGGAGGCCCCGGGCTCGGGGAGGCGGCCGGCGACGACGGAGGAGGAGGAGGAGGCGACGACGACGGAGGAGGAGGAGAAGGCGACGACGGGCTCGGGGAGGCGGCGGCGACGACGGGCTCGAGTGAGGCGGCCGGGGAGGGCTCGAGTGAGGCAGCCGGCGAGGGCTCGAGGGAGGCGGCGGCGAGGGCTCGGGGGAGGCAGATCGGGATTTAGATATAGAATAACTGCAGAATACACGGAAAACCCTAGACACGGGTATATATAGCGGATTATTACAGACGGTTCTAAACTTAGAACCGTCTGTGATATGAATATCACAGACGGTTCTAAGTTTAGAACCGTCTGTAATAAGCATACTATCTCAGACGGTTCTACGTTTAGAACCGTCTGAGATAGTAGGCTTATCACAGACGGTTCTAAACTTAGAACCGTCTGTGATATTCATATCACAGACGGTTCTAAGTTTAGAACCGTCTGTGATAAGCCTATGCCCGACTGTAGTCATTCATGATCAACAGCCAACCACTGCATTCATGATCAACTACCTACCAGCTGCATTCATTTACACATTTTCTCAATCTACATTCATTTTTGTCACACATTTTCACATACACATCTGAAAATTGACTACATCACACATTTTCACATATACATCTCAAAATTGACTACATCACACATTTTCACATATACATCTCAAAATTGACTACATCACGCATTTTCACATATACATCTCAAAATTGACTACATCACATATTTTCACATATACATCTCAAAATTGACTACATCACACATTTTCACATATACATTCTTATTGTACTTGCTTATTTCCTTTAAAAATTAGCCCTTCATCATGATCAATGCGTACGTAACTAGTTTCGTCACGTTGTTCATCGTCAACCCTTATGCCATTTCGAAAAGGAGGTAACTCGTCAAATTGATTGTATTCCTCCTCGTCCACTACATTCTCCACTCCAACAATTCTCCTTTTTCCATGAAGAATTACATGGCGTTTCTTATTTGCCGGGTCGGTTACATAGAAAACTTGAACAATTTGATTGGCGAGTACGAATGGTTCGTCTTTGTACCCGACACGTTGGAGGTCCACGGTCGTGACACCGTACTTGTCAACCTTCACCTGTGGGAGATGCACCCAACGACAGCGAAATAAGGGGATTTTGAAAACCACATAGTCGAGCTCCCAAATCTTTTCTATGAAGCCATAGTACGAGTTTCTCGACCCATCGGTACTGAATGCATCTATGCGGACACCGCTGTTCTGGTTAGTGCTCTTGACATCCTGAGACTGCGTATAGAATGTGTACCCATTTATGTCATATCCTTGCCATGTCACAACTGTAAATGTCGGCCCTTTTGCCAACCATGTCAGCGTCTCACTCGGTGAGCTCCTAGCGATTTGCTCCTTCAACCATTGGTTGAACCAACGGTTGTGTTGCCTCATGATCCAAACATCCGGCCGCTCTGGATTCTGTTGCCGAAGCACATCCTTGTGCTGCTCCACATAAGGCGCCACTTCAGTCATGTGTTGCAACACCGTGAAATGGGCTTGAGTATACGTGTCCATATCTGGAGTGATTGCTTTCCTTCCGATTGTTCCGAGACCCTTCAGCCTCCCCTCATGACGAGATTGAGGGACACCTATCGGTTGAATCTGAGCCATATAATCGACACAAAACTCAATGACCTCTTCGCTTGCATAACCTTCGACGATGCTGCCCTCCGGCCGAGAACGATTCCGTACGTAGGACTTGAGAATTCCCATGAACCTCTCAAATAGGTACATGCTACGTAGGAATACGGGCCCGCACATTTTTATCTCCCACACAACGTGAACAATGAGATGGACCATGATATCGAAAAACGAAGGAGGGAAATACATTTCAAGGTGACATAGAGTCATCACCACCTCGTCCTGCAGAGCATCTAGTCCTTCGGGATCGATGACCTTCTGAGCAATTATGTTAAAGAAATAACATAGCCTCATGATTGTCTCTCGGACTTTGATCGGCAAAATATTTCTAATTGCAATAGGGAGCATCTGTGTCATCAGCACATGACAATCATGAGACTTCATGCCATTTAACTTCAAATCTTGCATCGAAACAAGTTTCTTCACGTTGCCGGAGTAACCAGACGGAACTTTGACACCATGCAAGCACTGGCACAGTTCTGTTTTCTCAGCCTTGGACAGAGTGTAACACGCAGGGGAAAGGTACGTTCGTCCATTATCAGTGCATGTCGGTGCTAACTCAGGCCTGATGTCCATGTCAGCCAAGTCAAGCCGTGCGTTGACGCCGTCCTTTGTTTTATCACGGATGTTCAGTAAGAGACCAATCAAGCTGTCACACACATTCTTTTCTACGTGCATGACATCGATGCAGTGCCGAACATCTAGGTACTCCCAATAAGGTAAGTCCCAAAATATTGATCTCTTCTTCCAGGTGTTCTTTTCATGAGCCCTCAATTTACGTCCCTTTCCGAGGACAACATCTAAATCCTTAACCATATCATAAACCTCGTGTCCCCTTAAATGCCTTGGAGCTGAACCGTCTTCCTTCTCTCCGTCAAATTGTTGCTTCATCTTGCGGTATGGGTGAGCCCTCCGAAGGAACCGGCGGTGACGCATGTAGACGGTTTTGCGTGAGTGTCTCAGCCACACACTCTCGGTACCATCTAAACAGTGAGTACAAGCTTTGGCACCTTTTGTGCTATGGCCTGATAGGTTACCAAGGGCAGGATAATCATTTATGGTGCAGAACAATAAGGAGCGCAGAGTGAAGTTCTCTAGTTTGTATGCATCCCATACCTGTACCCCTTCGTTCCACAGTACTTTTAGATCTTCCACCAACGGTGCTAGGAACACATCGATATCATTCCCAGGTTGTTTTGGCCCTTGGATAAGTATCGACAGCAAAATGTACTTTCGCTTCATACACAACCAAGGAGGAAAGTTATAGATGCAGAGAGTCACGGGCCATGTGCTGTGTCGGCTGCTCATGCTACTGAAAGGATTCATTCCATCTATACTCAGTCCAAACCTTATATTCCTTGGTTCTGCACCGAACTCTGCAAAACTCCTATCGATGTTTCTCCACTGCGCGGAATCAGCAAGGTGTCTTATCATTCCATCCTTCTTGCGCTCCTCCGAGTGCCAACGCAGCAGTTTTGCCTCCTTTGGATTTGCAAAACACCTTTTTAAACGGGGAATTATAGGAAAATACCATGCCACCTTAGTAGGAGGTCCTTTCTTCGCCTCTGTTCCCTCGCCATCATCTGATTGATTGTTATGTTTGTATCGGGATGCGTTGCACACCGGACATACATGCATGTTTGCATACTCTTTACGGTAGAGGATACAGTCGTTCGGACATGCATGTATTCTTTCTACTTCCATTCCCAATGGACAAAGAACCTTCTTGGCTTTATACGTGGTTTTAGGCAACTCATTTCCCTCCGGAAGCATATCTGCTAAAAGACCTAGCAGCGCCGTGAAACTCTTGTCGGACCAACCGTTGCTTGCCTTCAATTTCAACAGTTCAAGCACGGTCGACAACCTCGTGTACTTGCAGCTCGTGTACAAAGGTTTCTCTGAGTCCTCCATCAAGCCACGGAATTTAACATACTCTCTCTCATCATAGTTCTCTTCTACATCGCGAAGCATCTGATCCAGATTATCATCGTGCAACCTATCCGAATTCGAGCCACAATCGACATCAACCGGCGGCATGTCATTCACTTCACCGGCGATGTCATCCGGGGGCATATCATTCACTTCGCCGGCGATGTCATCCGGGGGCATATCATTCACTTCACCGACGATGTCATCCGGCGGCATATGATCATTCACTTCGCCATGACTGGTCCAACACGTATAATCCTTTTTGAAACCCCTCCAAATCAAGTGCGCTACAATTTGCCCTCGGTTCTTAAACATCTTCAAATTCTCGCAGTCAGTGCATGGACAGCACATATATTCCACCCCCTTATTCAACATATCCTCCTCGGCGGCTCTTATAAAAGCAGAAACGCCATTAATGTACTCTTCACTCACACGGTTCGCGGCATACATCCAGCTTCGGTCCTACGTTACGTACATATATAACAACTTAGTATTAAAATCTAGATTAACTAATTATAACTACATATATACGGGCCACATTTATTATATTGAGACTTAATTTGCTAGCTCAATTCATATTACAAACACAACAGCTATTATATAACTAACAATTTTGCAAATTAACCATCTTCAATAACCACTAATGGATTACTTAGACCTAAATTGTAATGCAATTAAAGAAAAAATAAATTACATTACTAACCATATCTAGAGCAACCAGGAAAGACTGAATATTCAAAGCTCAATCTCTGCCTCTTCCCACCAAATTAACTGGCCTGAAATCGCCTAGCTTCCTCCCGAGTGAAAAAGTGCGCAGCAGTGGCTAGATCTGGATCGAAATGAAGACAGATGCGGTCTGAGCAGCGCAATAAATGCCTTAGCCATTATCACAGACGGTTTTTAACTAAAAACCGTCTGTGAATTATCACATACGATTTTTAATAAAAAACCGTCTGTGATAACTAGCTAATCACAGACGGTTTTTTATTAAAAACCGTCTGTGATAATCTGGGATTATCACAGACGGTTTTTAATACAGACCGTCTGTGATACTTCGGTAATAACCGCCTGTGATAATCCATTTTCCCGCCACAAATACCACAGACGACCTCCTAATTACAACCGTCTGTAATAGTGTTCATCAGAGACGGTTTCACAAAACCGTCTGTGATGAGGCGTCTACTATGAGGCTTTCTGTAGTAGTGATGTCGGATGAGTGCCTAAGGGAGAGTGTTGGAAAGCTGGACCTGAGCTTGAGCCTTGGCCCATGATGAACACATCCAGTGGCGGAACCAGCAAAATGATAAGGGGGGGGGCCAGACAAATACGGCCGATGGGAATATTGCTCCACCGCCAACCGAACATCCTTCCCCATAACGAATCATCTACACTTAATACAATAAAATTTGGCCGCTTGGGGGGGGGGGGGCGGCCTCTGCTAGCCCCCCCCCCCCCCCCCCCCCCACCAGTTCCGCCACTGAACACATCACCATTAGACTGTAAATAGGGAGTCCCATTGGAGTTGATTCGGTGAATCCAAATGAAACAGGAGGAAACAAAACGGTCAGCGTTGATTCGGTGAATCGAAGTTAGAAAGATATGTTCTCCCATTAGTGCCTAATGCATTTGTGCATGTGTGCATGATTTCTTTTTGGCTTATCGCATAAGATTTATGGTTTCTATTAAACAAACAAAAGATAATTTTTTGATCATTATTTTAAAACGGTTTATTGAGACAATTTTTTAAAAAGATTTATAGAGACAATCTTTTTAAAACAACTTATCAATATTCAGTTCACTTATATAAATGCTCACGCTAAAAACTATAAACTACGATCATAATTAATAAGTCGTAGTCAAAATCCGACAGCGGTGCCCGGCGTTAGGCCGGCCGGATTGCGTGAGCGGGCCGCGCTACTCCACGAAGCGCGGGTTGCGGTATCAGCACGAGCGGCTCGTGCCGTGTAGGTTGATCGGCCGCGCGGGCGGGCCTAACGACAACCGACCCAATTACGCGAACAACGCGGGCATACGGGCGATGAGGTGCTAAGGAGGCCCGGCGTACGAGCCAGCCTATCCCGACCCGCACCGCGCGCGCGTCCGCTGATTCCTTCCTCACGGCCCGCTTGCCCCGCAGCCCGCGCGTGGCCTCCGCGTCTTTGCTCGCGGCCGTCCCAACGACCCAAGCTCGTAGGCTCGTCGCCGCGAGTCGCGGGTGCGTGCGGAGAGGTCGCCGGCGTGTCAGCTTGGCACGTCGGCACCGCGCGGCCGTTCGCCCTGGCGGACGGGCATCTCACGGCTTGGCGGCAGTCGGCGACGCGCGCGCGCCGGCCGCCGGAGGCCAAAACACTCGGCTCCAGCCTCCAACCGCTCGCAACTGCATGCAGTCATGATTCGGAACTGTCAGCCAACACCAGGACTCGAATCCTTGGTAACGCCCGTGGCTTTGTCGATTTGGAACAGCCAAGTAAATGCGTCACTGTTTGCATCTTCAAGATGAGCACGTAGGTCGCTGCAACATCGCTTTCTACTCAAAGTTTGTACGCGATATATAGTTTCTCGGATAAAAGTTGCAACGATTCGTCCGCCACTACTACAAAATTGGACTCCCGACACAATTGTACTCTAAAGTCTATACAGACAACACACTCCAGGTGTCGGTGCACGTACGTGTTTATTCGCTTAGGTATAACAAATACCGTCATTGATACGTCGTGCTACTATTAAACAAAGTTTATTCCTTTGGCTATCTGTCTAGCTGGGCTAGTTGCTAATAAAAAGATACTAGCTTACTAGTATAGAGCTAACCTTTAATTTAGTTCTTTATTTTAATTTGGGTAATGTATATCCCACTTGTAATCTAATGCTAATGCTATTATTGAATAATCATGCGATCCTCTTTGTCCAGTTTTATTATTTCCTGTCACCCACATATGCCTATTGTGCAATGGTTTTGTTGAATAACTAATCGGTTCTCGTTATCCAGTTTAATTTCTATGTTTTCTGTCATCGATGCTGATCGCTGATCTAACTGAATAGTGGACTATACATGTATATTGACACTGAATAATGAACTACATTTATATTGACACTGAATAATGAACTAGTAATTCTTATAAATTATATTCTCATCCAATTTCAGAAACACAAAAAGTAGGGGAGCTTTTGCGTTCACCAGCGAAACCGGCAGATGGAAGAAAAACCTGTCCGGCATGGTAATTTGCTACCAAATACATGCGACGAGCAAGAAGAAATGTCTTTTCTGTTTGTTTTACAATTTTGCTCAACACATAAGCTTGTCCGTTTCAAGGAAAAAAAACCGTGCGATGCGATTAGTTATGCATCTATATCGAATTGCAAGTGTTGTACGATAAGTTGTTGTTAAATGGTTGCCTTTAATAAATTGTCAAACATTTATCTCTTCGCGTTTTCAATGACAGCGTTTTCAAGGAAGAACAATCAATCAGTCAGAGCTTGAATTGCCGTCTGCTTACCCTTTTTTAAAAGGGTACTCAACTGAGGAGTATATCGGAATGGGGATGGTTTAGTGTACAAGACCATACGATTTGCAACAGAAGACTAAACCGTTGTGAAGAAGTTTGCATAGTCAGTTGCTGACGCATGCGAGCAAAGTTGACCTTAACGACTCTTTCCCGGCACAGTGACAACTTCAAGAATTAGAATTCGTCTTCATTACAAGGAAACTCTGCATAGCTGACAGAAATACAGAGCTCTAGCTTCAAGTAAGTAGTAGAACTAGACTTTACTCGAACTACATCACACGGTGAGTATCAGATATACCATTGCTTCTGCATAAACAAGAAAAAGAAAAAATTAAAACTGCCTCGGAGGGTGCATATATAGCATCAGCATGCAGCAGTACAGATTGACTTAAAATTATCACAATTCACAAACGCCTCCTAGCCGAAGTCACATGGTGCTGCAGCAGCGAGCCATTCTCATATGCAAAGTTGCGCAAGGTTCACAGTTCCTGCAATGTAGTTTACAGTGCGCCCAGCCCGGCAGCGTTTGACCAAGTTTCAACAGAAACTACGCACATGAAGTGCAGTCCGCGCGCAGATGTTTCATCGATCTGGCAGTGCCACACCTGGATCGGGATCTGGAATATTCGCACATGAACTAGCCCTAATATCACTGCAAAATGTAATCACTTGTGTACTGTTCCGAGATTATATTATTTATATTGCTGATCCTCAATTGCTCATGGCCCTAGCTAAGCAGATTCCCAATAACAGGCTGAGGTGCTTAAGGTCAGGTTCGCTAGCAGGATGAAATGGAGAGAAACTGTGTGTGTCTTGTCATCGCCGTATATCCTCTCATCGAGTAGATTTTTTGGACTAAAACTTATGTCTTATAACTGAGGTTATTGAATTTTGATCTATTCATAAGAGACAGTACGCAGAGAAATAGTCACATGTAATTTTGATTGATACATCTAAACTTAGTATAGTTTATAATATAATTTACAACTCTATCTTAAAAACATATTATTTAACGATAAATTACTATAAAAATAAAAATAAAAGAATAAGTGTAAGTCCAAAATATATGAGCCATCGTCAATTCATCCCTCAGAGCAAGTTTAATAAAGCTGACTGTGCTAGTTATAAGGGAATCCATGTCAGCATAGTCCTATGTGGAGGGGAGAGAAAAGGAGAGAGAGAGCCAAGCCGACTCCCATGCAAGAGTTAGACTATAGCACAGGAAAAGAGACATTATCCATGCATGTACCCATAGAACTAATTGTTATACACATACATGTATTAAATTATCAATACCCATGTATGTATTAAATGATTGAGAGCTCTTGTGGAGACAACTTATAGCCAGCTTATTGTATGAGTTGACTACATTATTATCTTTTGATGACATGAAAATATATTGAAGGTAGCAGCTATCTGTCCTATTAAACTTGCTCTCACACGTCCCTCGCACGGAAAGAGAGAGCACAGACACACACGTACGCAGGGCCCCCCCGCGCGCGCATGCCATAAATAAATCGTATTATGTGTTAAAGCCTTTCGAGGGCCAATGTGATGTGATCGCTGATAAGATGCGCACTGCACAACCACGTAATGAAAGGAAAAACAACTGCGTAGGTCCACTCTGATTGATCATTTTGTTTGTACCGACAAGCCTTGACTAGACGTGACAATTTTTTATTTTCATAAAAAAAAGATAAAAATCGCCTTTTTTTTTCTTGAGCGCGGAAAACATTTTGTCTTTATACGTACTAGAACCTATGAAAGACTTCTTGAAATGATCTCAGCTAAACCATTCAGATTTGATTAATTGATTTAATTGCCCAGACTCAAGACTTTTACTAACTCATACTCTTTTATTTAAAGAGTAGTTCTCGTAAGCAGCATCTGCATATAATTAGCATACGTGGCGGAGGGAACATGGAGAGAGGCCAATATGTAAGTGTAAATAGTTTCACCAATACTTTTTGCACTACAAGAGTATGATTTCAACAATCAAGATGGTGGATTAGGTGTTTCCTTGGTCATTTGACCATGGGGAAGTGCAAACTGCCGAGCTGGCCCTTGCTACATCGACTTGTTTGTCGTGCATGCATGGTATAGCGGCGTGCGATCGAGTGACATGTGGCGCACTTCTTCTAAAAAAAATTTGATGACAGAAAGAGGTGATTGGATAGAAAAGGCCAAGCTCTTGGCCATCCCGAGGAAAGATAGGTCAAACGAGATTCTCCTTGTCTATGAACATTGCATTTGCAACCTCTAACTCTGCAGATTTTTAATTCGCCATCTGGAGTAAGGTCCTTGTTTTAGACAAGCTGCCTGGAGTAGTATCTCGCACTACTTCCAAGTTTCAACAGATCAATTTTTTCTTTGGAGATTGTTCTAGTAAGATCAACAGGATCTAAAAAAAGTACTAGTAGGAGAAGCTGGTTCTATTTTTTTTAGGTTATGGCTGATGAATTTTGGCTATGACTGTCAACTTTTATCTGTGTTTTTCTATATGTTAGGTAAAGATATAGCCACTCACGCAAATAACGTATATGGTTTTAAATTCAGAAAGTTATTTTAAAGAAACCACTTGAAAAATTTGTTCAATTTGTTTCAGCATTTGGAGAAACCGAAGTCAATAATAATAATAATAATAATAATAATAATAATAATAATAATAATAATAATAATAATAATAATAACATGGCCGCTCTGTTTCCTATCTAGATGTTACTAATTTACTTACATAAATAATACTATAAGCTCAAGCCGAGGTTCCAAATTTGACCGTGGCTCTCAGCGAAATATTCCATACCGTGGAATGGCTTATCTGCAAAAAGTCCACCCCTTCTTCTCTTCCCCCACACTAGTTGCCGTTTTCTATAAAGTCCCGAGAAACAGAGCCGCAAGGCAAGGAGCTCTCGCCGCTCCCGTTTCCTCGACACCGCAAGCCGGAGAAGCTCCTCGACCCTGCCCTCCATCTCCATGTCTCGTGCGCTTCCCACGGTCGCGTCCAAGGCCTCGGCGTCCGGCCTTTGACGCGCACGGCAGTAAATGTCCAGGCACAGGTGCGCGATCGACAACCTCCCCCTTCACTGCAAGTAAGCTTGTTGAAACATCCTGAATCTCTGCTTTGGTCAAATTCAGCTCATGGGTGATGGGTCGTGGAAAACTTGCTGATTCTTGGTAACGTTTGTGTCATCGTCGGGCACGGGTAGTGCATTGTGGCTTATGAGCCTGGACACGCGCGCCTCTAGTTCTTGCTGATGTTTCGTTTCATCCGTTACTGAATCGTGATTCCTGATGCCCATGCAACATGACTCCAGTTCTGGCTCAAATGTGTCTTTGTAAGTTACCGAAGTTGAGACACGCTGTTGGAGTTTGTTGCCCCCAAATGTCTCGCGCTTAAATTGCACGTGAGGCGTGCGAGTAGTAAAAACGTGAACCTTATAGCGGAGAGTGAGAGCGTGGAATATTTCGGGTAATCATGGAATAAATAGAACGAAGAACCAAAGGTTATATATAGACCAAGCCAATCAGGTGAAAAGACAAGTGTGAAACTATGCAGGCAGGTGAGGGAGAAAGTGTGAAACCATGCCATGCCTTAAGTATAGGCCAGGAACCGAGATGTCTAACATGTTAACTGAGACGTCTAACACCCCCGCAGTTGGAGCATCGGTAGAGCAGATGTTCAAACTGGGCCAGAACTCGGTGAAAACAGAAGTAGGCAGCCCTTAGTGAAGATGTCAGCATACTGAGATGTCGTCGGAACATGAAGAATACGGACATCACCAAGACCAACTCATTCCCAGACGAAGTGGTGGTCAATCTCAACATGTTTGGTGCTGATGTTGCACTAGATTTGTTGAGAGATAGACCGCACTAATATTACCGCAGTAGACGAGGGTAGCTCGACGTAGAGGGTTGTGAAGTTCTTGAAAAAGTTGGCATAGCTAGCACGCCTCAGCAACAGTATTGGCCGCGGCCCGGTACTCAGCCTCCGCACTCGAACGAGAGACAGTGTGTTGCCGCTTGGAGAACTAGGAAACGAGATTGTCACCTAGGAACACGGCATAGCCCGAAGTGGACTTGCGCGTGTGGGGACAACCAGTCCAGTCAACGTCGGAGTAGACAACTAGTCCATAAAGGCTGCTCAGTGAAGAAGTAGGTCGTGGTCGATGGTATCGCGAAGATATCGAAGAATGTGCTTTACGGCGGCGGTGCGGTTCGCGAGGATCATGATATGGAGACAAACTTGTTGTATGGCGTAGGCAATATCCGAGAGAGTGAAGGTGAGGTATTGCAAAGCACCGGCAAGACTTTGGTAGAACGTCGAATCAGCCATAGAAGCGCCAGCGGTAGAGGAGACCTTGGAATGAGTGTCGACAGGGGTGCTGCAAGGCTTGCAAGCGGTCATGCCGGTGCGGTCCAAGATGTTGAGAGTGTACTGCCGCTGAGAGAGGAATATGTTGTCATCACGATGACTGAAAGAAACACCTAGGAAATGATGGAATGGACCAAGATCCTTCATAGGGAAAGCCTGCTGGAGGGAGGCAATCACTCGACAGAGCACACTATTCGAAGAAGCAGTCAGCACAATGTCGTCCACATAGAGTAGTAGGTAGACAGTGCCACCTCCTCGATGAGACACAAAAAGATATGTGTCAGACTTTGCCTCTATGAAACTGAGAGATAGCAAGTAGGCCGCAAAATAGCTGTACCAGGCGAGCCTTATAGCGGCAAGAGTGCCATCCGAATTGTACTTATGCTAAAAAATCCACTTCCTAGTGACCACATTGGCATTGGATGCCTGTAGAATAAGAGTCCATGTGTTTGTTGGCCTTAAGAGCAGCGTATTCCTCCTCCATGGCGTTGCACCAATTAGGATCGGTGGTGGCATGAAGGTTCATGCGGGTGAGCGACTGCTGAAAACCGTGCTTTCCATGAGTCACCATGGCGTGGGAGTTTTTGATAGGATGGAGTGGCACAGTACCTAGGGGAAGCTGCGGTAGAACAACCCTAATGAGAGCTGGTGAGTCAACTGGTAGACCCAAGGCAGGAGCACCGTGTGCTTCCACTGCCACGAGAGGAGCCGCGGCTAGAGCACTGGGTGCTACCATAGCCACGGATGAAGAGACGAACAAGGGGGAGTCCCTGCCAGGAGAGGTGCTGCCGACCGACATCTCGTGCGCGGGTACGGGCGTGCTGAGAATGCACACGATGTCGGGAGCCACGGGCGTGCTGGGGCCGCACACAACCGGCGCAAGGGAGGTAGCGCCATCTAGCTCCATGGCTGGTAGGAGCATGGGCGGGCGTGTCACACCAGGAGGAGCACCATGACTTGCAAGACGCGGAAGCCCAATAGGTATGGTGTGTGATCAAGTTCCAACAAAAAACCAAGGTCAGTCGGGGAGGGCTGGGCAGCGAGCTCGACAAAGGGAAAAGATGACTCATGAAACGTAACATGGCAGGAGATGATGACCCGATTGGAGGATAGATTGAGGCATGGGTATCCCTTGTGGTCGGACGGGTAGCCAAGAAACACGCACATGGTGGAGCGAGGAGAAAGCTTATGAGGAGTGGTGGCAGAAAGGTTCGGGTAACACTTGTAGCTAAAAACTCGATGGTGAGAGTAGGAGGAGGAACACCAAAGAGCGGAAAAAGGTGCGGAAAAATTGAGAGTTTTTGTGGGTTGCGATTAAGAAGGTAGGTGGTAGCATGACGAGCCTCAACCCAGTAAAAGGAAGGGAGGCTGGCCCAAAATAGAAGAGACCAGACAATACTATTATTGGAACGAATAATGCGTTCGGCCTTGCCATTCTACTAAGAGGTGTATGTACATGACATGCCAAGTGCAACGCCATGGGTAAGGAAAAATATGCGAGTGGTGGAGTTGTCAAACTCACGGCCGTTATCGCACTGAATGCTCTTGATCTTAGCACTGAACTAAGTAGCAACATAAGAGAAAAGTTCAAGATAGTAGCAAAAGTATCGGATTTCAATCGTAGAGGAAACATCCAAAGATAATTCGAGCAATCATCAAGAATATCAAAGTAATATTTGTAATCAGATACACTGACGACAGGTGAGGTCCAAAGGTCACAATGAACTAAATCAAAATTCTTGAGAGTACGAGATTGTGAAGTAGCAAAAGGTAGACACACATGGCAACCAAGCTGACATGCATAATAGATAGTATCGGCAGGTTCATTATTGCAAGTAATGGTGGACACTCTAGCAAGGTGAGACAGGGACTCATGGCCGAGGTGCCCAAGACGACGACGCCACAGGGAGGTGGAGGCGCTGGCGATGAGTGCGCATGAAGGGGTGGCAGACACAAGGGGTAGAGAGGTTCGAAGCTATTTGCACCTGATGATCACATTCTGGGAACGAAGATCCTTTACAGAAAAGTCAACAGGGTCAAACTCAACAGAACAATTGTTGTCAATAGTGAATTGACGAACAAAAACAAGATTCTTGATAAGGTGTGAAGTGACAAGAACATTATTAAGATGAAGAGGGCCAAAACTAGTGGAACTAGTGGAGGTGACGGGTAGCAGAGGCCCGTCACCGACAACAATGGTGGAAGGAGTGAGGGGGATGGGAATGAGAGAGGTTACCATTGTCTGGTGTCATGTGCGAGATCGCACTAGAGTCCATGTACCAGTCGGTGGTTGGCGGGAAAGTAAGAGTCATGGTGTTGAAAGAGTTTGCCAATGACTGCTAATCCCATGGACCAAGACTGGGAGGCGCAGGACTCGGACCGACTCGAGGAGGTCACGGCGTGGGTAGTAGGTACGAGGGTAGCGGGTAACTGCCCTAGAATTGGCTGGTCGTCAGCACGTGTGGCTGGGGTGGTGCACTAGGGGTCCGTGGGCCAAGGAGGCCTAGCTCGGATGGAGTTGCCCAGGCTACACCTAGATGGTGTCTGTCCATGGATTGTAGAAGGATGGTGGCCAACCAGAGGTGCTGCCCCCTAGAGTGACCACCTGCACCTCCGTAGTCAGGCTTGGTGTTGCTGTCGTCGTTACCGCGGTGATGTCTGGATCCGCTCCCACTGCTATCGTGCCACCGGAGGGAGCGCCCTAGGGCGCGCCAATGGAGCAGTGGGCGGACGTGCTGCCGCCACCCTTGGAGACAGCACCGTTGGGACCCCCATTGCCAGTAGGGGTCATGGTGATGAGGGCTGTGGAGGGAGCGGAGGGACGCGACGACATCATGATTTCTTCAAGTAGCAGATCGGAGCGGGCCTCGATGAATGAGGGGAATGGCTTCTGCCGCGTCAGCAGGGCCACCATGTATGCAAATTTCGCGTTCAGGCCACGCAGAACGGACAGAACAATGGTGCAATTGGGCACCTGTTCGCCCAAGTCACCGAGGGCGTCGGCCATGCTCTTCAGCTTGCAGCAGTAGTCAGAGAAGGAGATGTCATCCTGGACGAAGTTGTGAAACTCCATGTCTAGGTATAGGGCATGCGTCACCTTATTGCCAATGAACTATTGCTTGTGGCCCACCCATACAAGCCGCACCGTGGAGGTAGGAGCCATCATGATCTCGAGGAGTTCGACGGAGATGGTGCTATAGAGCCACGAGAGAATGAGATAATCAATCTGAGCCAGTCAATGATGTCGAGGTGGGATCGTCGGAGAGGGCGTACTTGCCGAGGGTGACGAGGAAGAGGCCGCGCCATTTGTTGTAATTTGGAGAGGCGAGGTCGAGGACGATAGGGATGAGGGCCTTGATGTTGAGAACACCATATACCTGGGCGTGGTGGGAAGTGACGGCGGCGGCCTCGGAGAGGGCCAGTGCCTGTGTGCGTGGTAGTACCCTGCGCGCGGTGCGCAGTAGCGGCAGCGGCAGCGGCGGCCTCCTGCTCGCAGTGTGTGGCGGCCATGTCGGTGGAATTAGCATATGGTTGCGGTCGCAGGAGCGAGCTTTTGATACCATGAGAGCGTGGAATATTTAGAGCAATCATGTAATGAATAGAATGAAGAACCAAAGGTTACATATATAGAGCATGTCAGGCAAGTGTGGAGATAAATATAAAACCATGCCAGACAAATAAAGAGGTAAGTATGAAACTATACCATACTTTAAATATAAAACAGAAAGTAAGACGTCTAATATGTTAACCAAGGCGTCTTACAGTGAGAGCATGAAACATGCAAAGATTTAACGAGCATGCCTCCAATGCAGCAAGCACCACAGCAAAAGAAAGAAGGGCACCTGCAGCTCTTAAATATACGGTACCAACTGAAGTAGTAGCAGGCCAGGACTGGTGCTACATTATTGTACGCCGCTGAGCTCGCAGAAATAACCTTATGGCCGATGTACCTCGGCAAGTGTGATATCCTAGGAGATCTAGCCTCACTGCTCTGGACGATGGCAGGACAGCGCTAGTTGCTGCACCTGCACACCCATGCATGTAGTGGAGTCAGGAAACCCGCTTCCTTCGTGCTGACACGAGGTATATGCGAGCGTTTTCTTGTCATTGTGTCGGAGTATGAATTCATTTGTCTTCGTTGGATCTCTCTCCGGGCAATGGTTGAGGAGTTCCGGGTCTACTGACCTTCCACTGGTCATGCTTGCGTAGCATCGTCTGTTTTCCAATGCCTCCGACCCCGGCCGGATCTTTCCCTTTTGTTTATGTTAGTAGTTGCTCCAGCTGAGCTCGCCCTTTCACCGGAACCTAAGGCCATCGTCGTCTCTCTAAACCAACCGTTCCATGTCTTCGACGGCAAGAGGCCATTAAAAATCATTGGAATGTTTACAAGTATACTACACCTAAACGCACTGCTTTCAAAACCCACAATTTGTAGGACGTTTGCATGCCGCACTTCTTTGTTACTAGTACTATATATCGTATTGAACATCGAATGTTGAATCCGTTGCTGAGGCCAAAAGAAATCGGGATTTAAGGCTTTGGCGCCGCCTCTCCTAGCTAATCATGCAATCTTTCGGTAGATTATGTCCTAAATACAAAAATAGGAGACCGGTTCCTTCTTCCATCATCCATGTTGTGGTATAACATATTGGAGCGTTTGATGATGAACATGGCTCCTTTCCACATAGAAAGCTACTGATTTCCAACTAAAATTAAGAGTTCAAACAGCCACCTGTGGACCTAAGGCATAGTTGTACTACACCAGTGCTCCTAAACAAATGTCATTAAAATTATTTTGTTTTGCTTAAACACCGAATATACATTCAACATCGACGAAGCGTACAACTTGGTCGCCGCAATAATCATCTGTAGCACCAAGGTTCTAAATTGCACATAGCGGACTTTTAACGGATTGACTCCGGTGTAGCAGATAGCGGATGCTATATTCCTTCCAAATAATAGTAATAATTTTGAGTTTTAGATGCATATTTAAATAATATCTTATATCAACTATGTAACATATACAATGTACCAAATTATGAGCATAAAGAGCATATATATTACAAACATTTTGCATATATAACTTGAAATAATGCTAAAACCGCTATATCGTCTGCTACCATTGCAATAGCGCCTGCTACCATTGCAGTAGTGCCCACTATATTCCAATCCACTATTTTGCACCACTATGATATCGCAGTAGCGCTTAGACCCTGCTACCATGATAGTGGCCACTATTGCGGCCGCTACGTTCGCTATTTAGTACAATGCTAGCACTCTGCATATTGAAAATACGGGTACTACATGGAACATCATCGCAAAAGAAATATAAAGACACAAGATATAAACCAAGGGAATTTAAACTTTAACACCATTAAAGGTTCCAACCATAAATAATTCAGAAATAATGAAAGTCACCAGTGAAAGCAAATAACATGAAATAATTTAGCACACAGGACCGATCCACTTTTAATAAAAAACACAAATGGAATATCCGATGGCAACGCCATGGTGCTGAAAGAACTTGTGTCACCCATAACCCAATGCTCATGTGGAAGCTACTCAAGTGACTTTTATCTAGAACGGAAAGAATAAGTGTGAGATTGAAAATCTCAGTAAATACCTAACAAGAATAATTAATAAGTGTAATAAAGACATAGAAATATTCACAAGAAGTTCCGAGTAGCCACCACCATGTAATGTAAACATAAGGTGGATAATTACGGGGCCGATTTTGATTGCATCTCATGCTAGTTTATTAGGGAATAGTCAGGTCCCCCGTCCCCGAATGGAGCTTCCCTATCCCCCTCTTCCTATTCCCCTCCCTATCCCTTCAATCTAGACCACTCATATCTCATCCAATGGCCAGTATTTTTTTTTATATTTTCACCATTTGTCCATCCATCATAAATAATAAAAAAATACAGAAAAATAAAATTTATTTTTTATTATAATTTTTTTACAAAAAATAAAATTATAATTTCTGTAAAAAATTATAATAAAAAAATAAAATTTATTTTTTCTGTATTTTTTATTATTTATGATGGATGGGCAAATGGTGAAAATATAAAAAAAATACTGGCCATTGGATGAGATGTGAGTGGTCTAGATTGAGAGGATAGGAAGGGGAATAAGGAGAGGGGGATAGGAAAGCCCCATTCCCCGTCCCCAGCACGACTATATACCTGTAACTGGGCGTAACTTCCCAACAACCCATACGTTGTTAGGTAATTAAAAGGCCGAAACTCCCAATACATGTAATGACTACTGGTAGGAGAAATTGTGATAGAGGTGAAACAGTAATTGACAATCCATCTGGAATAAAGGTGGTTACCATAACAATTAAGGATAAATATTGATTAGTAAGATATACCATTAAGAGATGGTAATGTAATCGATATAGAATAGAGAGTCAGAAAAGTCGATATTTATTTTAATAATAATGCAAACAGTTGAACTACTAAAGCAAGAATCTAGACGTCCAAAGTAATCCATTGTAGTTGTTAATTATTGACTAAGAACAATTAACTAGCTCTCATTAACTTTCAGATATTGGTAGTTTTGGTTAATCCGACATAACCATGAACTGTTAATCCAACCATTCAAGTTTTGTTAAACCAATAGTTTCAGTAACTCATATCTGTAAGTTCGATTTAGCCCAACGATCAAATACCCATTAATCACTAACAATCACCACAAGTAATTTATACTATGAACCATGAGTGGGTTGCACTAATTAACCACCAGTGACAAAAGGTGTACTAATCAGCGTGAGGCCATACAAATGAAGATGAGCAATCGTGATGAGACATATATATATATATATATATATATATATATATATATATATATATATATATATATATATATATATATATATATATATATATATATATATATATATATATATATATATATATATATATATACTGGCAAAAGGATTGTTGCGAGATATACTTGCCGGCTAGACGTTCAGCGGCAAGACTATAAGACGGATCAACAATCTAGAGGCGATCAAACCTCCCTTTTAATAACCCCACGTGTGATCGTACATGCACACAGATGATAATTAGAGATGGGATTACACCTTAGAAGTGATGAATAGATGAAATAAGCATGCAGGAGCCATCGCTTGGTACACAAGCCATTAAGTGGCTTGGCCTGCTCCTTGTGACCAGCTGCCCGTGCAGCGCACGCGTGGTGAGGGCGCAATGGTGATCGGCCAGTCGACGAGCACGACCAGCAGTGGAGGGCAACCGACGTTCGTGCGTCCCGGCAGCGGAATCACACGGTGATGGCACCATCTTGTGCTGCAGCGAACTCAGCACGACGTGACGACAGAGGTGCCGCACCAGTGAAGGAAAGGACGAAGACGCCTGGTGGCCTCACATGCCAGCACAAGAGGCGATGACGCCCAAGGCGGCGCACCACGGCTACGGCCAGCCCGCTGACGGCGCCCAAAACCCTAGACTAGGACTATATGGGTTTTGAAGAGAGTGAGAGAGGGGTATTTACCTTTTGGGAAAAAAGGAAATATGTGGGGGAAAGGGTTACGAATTTCACGATTTACTAGAATATAAATAGGCAAGGGGTTAGATCTGAAATTTCTGAGATTAAGGTGGTGATCATTTGGGCTTATTTTTGGTGGTTTATGGCTGAAAAGCACTGTAGCTGGCTGAAAAAACACTGTAGCTGACAGAGGCTTATTTAGCATAATTAAATTTAAAAAAATTAAAAAATATAAAAAATATGTTAGCCCATTACGTATAATACAAACAAATACGGGGAAAAAGAACCGGCAAAAAAGCTCAACAAAAAGCCAAAAGTTCAGAAAAAGACAAAATTTATGAATAGTGAAAAATAAGCCGGAAGCTAAAAACTGAAGCCAAAACGATCACAATCTTTATTGCATTTCCTGTTTATTTTCGAATTTTACAAAATTTAGGGTGTTACATCATCGCCATGCCTTCCAAGCTTGGATGATCTACCTGCAATAATTATACGGACAAGGACACAGCAGGTTTTTGCACTGCTCCGTATGTTGTCTGATGTGTGCTCCTTGCACTGCTCCGTATGTTGTCTGATGTGTGCTCCACAGTGGGATTGATGCCGACCCAGTCAGTTTGGTTGCTCATCAATCTTGTTAGGCTTTAGGTGTACTTAGATTACGCATGCCTGGACATGTAGGAATATTACCTTGAAAAAAAACTAGGGAAATGTAAAATGGGATGCTATTTTGGAATTCTGGACACATGTGGACCCCTAAACACCCCAAATTCCGTTTTTGGCCCCCAAACCAAAAAAAATTTCATTTCTGGACCCCTCCCGACCGCGCGTTTTCGGCCGACCGCGCGACCGCCCGCCCTCAGCGCCGGCCGCGCGACCGCGCCTCCCGACCGCGCGACCGCCCGCCGGACCGCGCGACCGCGCCGCCCGCCCGCTCGCGAACGCGCGGTCGGGAGGGGTCCAGAAACAGAATTTTTTTGATTGGGGGGCCAAAAGTGGAATTTGGGGTGTTTAGGGGTCCAAATGTGTCCAGAAATCTTATGTAAGGTGACTCGTGCCTTCGACAGATATAAGTAGTACTTTGGAACCATTTGATCAGCCTAAAATAGGTCACACACATCTCAAATTTAATCTAAAGGCCAAGAAAAATCGACTTAAGAGTTGACCAAACACCATGCAACTTACAATTAACAAATGCAAAGAAAAGATGATTCTAGGAAGATTAAGTGTTGTCCGAAACACCTAATTTTCTCAAATTCATGTGGGAATTAAACCATTTCACACGAATTTCTTTCGAAGTTCCTGGGTTAACATTCACCAGTTTGGATTTTGGTCAGGCATTTGATTGGTTTTGCTGCAATGATGTTTACTTTACTAACTTAATGAAGTTTAGGTACTTGGTTCATGGGGAAGAGGCAATGTACAGTGCGCAGACAAATCACAACAGATCAGATAATAGATTCCTCCTACTCCGACATGTTCCATCGATGGCACTCAGGGCATCTCCAATGGTTATAGCTAGCAACTAACTATAAGATTTCCACATCATCTATATAGTACACACTAAAGCTAGTATTCTAAAGAATTATCTATAAGGATTGCTATTTGATGCTTACATGCACACACAGAATTTATAGAGGCTGTCTCGTTTGGCGTTATAGACTAGTGCTTAAGGAAGAGCTGGCTCGATTTTTCTTGCATACTCTCTTTCCTCCACATAGGATATATGCTGATGTGTACATGCATATAGCTAGCTGACTCAGACCATTGGAGATGCCCTCATAACACCTTCCTCTCCAGCTATTTCCTCCTACATTGACATTGGTCGAGTTATTTAAGACTTATGACTTTTGGTTTATACTACAATAACTAGCTTTTAAACATATAGCTTTTTTTAGGGGAAGTCTATAAATTGATTATAGTAGACACCGTACTAAATTTATTTATATCGGTCAAAATCACACGTGAGTATCTCTCTCCGTACTCTCTCTTGTAAACAACAAGAATTCAAAATTTTATATCAAAAACTATAACTAATAATCCAAAAGAACTCATCTATTGCCAACTCAACTCATTGTCCAATAATGAATGAACCAACTGGGCCAAAAAAATTTAAAAAGAAGAGAGAAGGAAGCGAAATATGCAAAAGAAACCTAGGGCATTATTTGCACTTGTCCTTACCATCATCTGATGTGTTTTGTCAGTCGCAATCTCTTCCCATTGTCTCATCATGCTCTTGCCGGCCAAAGGAGGCTTAGACCCACTCGATTTGTATGTACTTTACTTAAAATTTTCCTCATTTCTTCTGATTTGTTTCAAGAATATGGGCTAAATTTATGAGTTAGGGTTTCAATGTGATGATTTTTTTGTTTATTTTTGTCGAATATAGGGTTAAGACTTAGGGTTTCTATTTAGGTTTTTGAAAAACTGACCTAGCTAGTTCATTGCAAAGTGGAGGCAAAATTATAGTGATATGTCATTGTAATTTGTGTGTTCCTATTGGACCAAGCTTTGAATTTGACT
Source organism: Dendrocalamus latiflorus (assembly GCA_017311315.1). NCBI lineage: Eukaryota > Viridiplantae > Streptophyta > Magnoliopsida > Poales > Poaceae > Dendrocalamus > Dendrocalamus latiflorus. The sequence goes on along the minus strand of CM029666.1, from coordinate 41,277,032 downwards.
TACAATATTTGATTACAATGTCAAGCAAGTAAACTCTACATGTATTTTCTATTATGTTGTTCTTGAAATGTTGAACATAGCACTATCTAATTGAGTTTTTAATTAAACAGTGGGTATATTTATGAAACGGATTCTAAAAAGGAAGGTACCAGATAATACTATTAATGTTGGTAAGCATTTTGATATCTATTTCTTTGTAATTGTATATTGCCATAAGTTATGTTAAATTATTGATGCTAAAATTATCCGACACATTACTATTTAGTATAATGTTGCTTAAAAATTAAATATGTTGTATATATATGGTGAAATAATGAATTTAAATCATTTTTGTTTTAATTCCGCACCTGCGAAGCGGGTGGGTTTGTGCATTTACTGGCATGTGTCCATGTCCAGAGAGCTTAATTTACAACATGTGGCTGCCTACATTGCCAGTTTGCCACTGCGCTAAAACCATCACCTTTCGTTCCTCACGACACCACACTCAGAATCACGAGAAGTATCCTTTGTGATGCCATGACCATTTCGGCCATTTCCTCGCCAGCTTATTGAGCTGACGGCTTCTCAAAATGTGCAGGTTGCAGCGGCATGAGACGTTGACCGGCCGGCGCGGTGGGGGACGCCGTGGTGGCGAGATGTCGCGGCGGAACGGCTTGCTCCACCATACCGGGCGAGGCGGCAGCGACAACGACGACGGCAGCGGGCCGACCGCGTCTGTGGCGGTGGTGGACCAGGCGGAGTGCACGGGGCGGTCGTGCCGGTCGTGCGTGGCGGTGACGCTGGCGGACTGCATCGCGCTGGGCTGCTGCCCGTGCGCAGTGGTCAGCCTGCTGGGGCTGGCGTTTGTCAAGGCCCCGCTGGCCGTGGGCCGCCGCTGCGTGCGGCGGCTGCGGCGGCGGCAGGGCAGGCTGAGGCACAAGAAGCGGGTGCGCGACCTAGACCTCGCGGACGCCGCCAAGCGCGCAGCAGGTGGCGGTCACGGGGAGCCGGGCGCCGCCATGTCGAAAGGCGAGGACGACGTGGTGACGGCCGCCTCTCCTGGCCGTGAGGTGGCAGCAGCGAGCGACGCGGAAAAGGTGTGGCTGGAGATGTACCAGGTGGGGCACTGGGGGTTCGGCCGCCTGTCCTTCTCCGTGAACCCGCCCGCGCGGGCCGGCTACGTGGCCACCGGCCGCAACGCCGACGGCGACTGCTGCGGAAATGGCGCGTGACTGGCGGAATATCGCCCGTGCCGGGCCATCCGATGCATTGCTGCGTCCCGTTTCTTCGGTTCCTGTCTGTGCGGATACAGACGGATATCCTGCATCATATTTCGTAATTTTTTTAGCCAAAGTCAAATGCAGGTAATACCGACAACTATTTCATCATTTCATATCCGTTCTATAAGCCTTTGAACGATCGATCGGGCGAAAATTATACGTTTCTTTTGTATCCCTACAGTACATTGGACAATAGGATGCAATCAAAACGAACACCGAGAAAGTAATCACTGAGATATCGAAGAAAGAGCACTTAGTATTCTCCGTCTGTTTAGATGTGGCAATCCGTCTCTATGTTATCTTATTACTACATGAAGTAACGACAGACTTCCTCAAATCACTCGACATATGGTTATATACGGATAGATATCACTAATGTCGTATCATATTCTATATATTTTCTTCAGAGTCGGAATCGGATAAGGATAGTATTGGATACCCATTTACCCATTCTGTATTCACTCCGTGAACCTTTGGTTGATCGGTTGAACAGAAATTATCCACTTCGTTTGCATCCCTACTCCACGGCACGGCATGGATGGCCGCAACACACCTACTTTGTGTGCCATGAGTAAGCACATAATTCCATGGTCCAAGGGGGAAACTGGTTGGGGATGTCTGGGAGATGCGGCATGATTCGTGGTGGGAAGGGTTGGATACTTGGATGCTAATTTGATGTGCCGTCTTTGCTGGTACTGCTTGTTATGCCTGTGTTCATGCCCCCCCCCCCCCCCCCCCCCCCAAAACGTAGCCCCCACTACAAGTGTAGAACAGATCGATGCACAAGGGGAAATCGAAACAGGCCCGGTGGTTTGGCTCATTCCCAGGTGGATTTCTTCTTTATTTCAGTTTTTTTTTGGGTTCAGGGAACTTGAATCAGATAAGACACAGGACATTTTCAAATATTCCATGCTGGTGTTATTCTGGAAAACTGTAACATGCTTCTGATTGATGTTATATTGTTTAGGAGTTCTACATTTTTTTTGGTTCAAGGAGTAGAGTACAGAGTGTATACTGGCGCTATAGTAAAATTAGTTGTTAAGATTGTGGGGTACGCCACTCTAAAAATTTGCATTGAATGTATCAATGACTGAAGATTATTCAAGAACCTGTTAGTGTTATATCCTGCTAATTACAATGGAAGCACATCATAACACACTTCTCTTCTGTCTCATCAGTACATCACAGTATATCATGCATCAGACCACTGGGTTACTTTTTACACACACACATACATATATATATACACACACGTACGTACACACACATATATTTTGTGCACGATTTTTTTTATTTCTTTTGGAATATAATGTCTCAGTTTCTAAATTCTAACAGCAAGGATTTTAACGCTCATGTCTAATAGTTTTCGTATTGCTTAGGATTGCAAAACATTAAGGGGAACTAGGGGTGTTTCCTTGTGTTAGTTGGCTCTAGATGGTATTTTTCAGTTGTCATAGATGGTGTTTTTTTATTTCTTTCATATGTCAAATAAAGAAGTGATTTGATTTTCGAGGTGCACTGCAATGTTTACTCAGAGGCATGCATTTCTGATTTCCAGAACTAAGGGGCAAAATCCATACTCCTGTAACTTTTATTTAGTTCACATGGTCAACATGTTTGTTGTGGCAGAGAGCAGGAGCAGTCTAGAAACCATTCACATATTGAATTGCGTGCCTTTTAGTGTAGAAGTTTACATATGGCATAAGCATTGTAGTTTTCTATCATTAGGCTTTTGCAGAGATATTTTTTCATACAGGAACTATAATAGTTCAATTGTTAATTGAAGTTCAAGGATGCTCGGACATATTCACAATTCACTTTAATGCCTATTACAACGTTTTGGTTAATTGGTTCTCAGTTAGATGGTCTGCTGCCCTCTGGTAATTCCGTTGTTGAGGTAGCGTTCAGTATGGATCGATTGGTTGGAATCTGTAGCTTGTGCGCTCCAACGCTGCCATGCTATTGCTTATGGTTGTATGGAGAGCAAAGGTGGAAAAGTATGAAAACAACATAAAAAAAGTAAAGACTGGTGTTTTGATACTGGATATCATCTGCAGTCACAATAAGAAATGCAGCCTGACCTCTCTCTTACTCCCTGTTATGTCTATTCTTCTTAGCACAGCTTGCTTCTTCTGAACCCTTCTCATTTTATCTGGGTGTGGAGACGTCTCTGTAAGTCAAATGTCATAGAGGTTTGTTTGAAAACTGATGCCTAAAAATTGTCCCCTTGGTCTCACATCTTCATGTTATATTAGACATTTGTTGTTTGGTTGTTCCGCTCTTCACATCCGTGTGGTGCAGAAGGCTACTTCTAAAACATCACATTGTTCAGGGACTACTTGAATTGCTAGCAAGGTTAATGGTTTGGCTTTAGAACTGATTGAATTGCTGATGAAGGCGATGCGTAAACAATTATCCCTTTGATCGCTGATACATTAAATAGTTGACAAGTGGTTGCGCAAAGTGACACTGATGGAGTTCTTGCCCGTAAGAAGGGCTCCCTGCTACCGTGCGACGTCACCACCGGATGTTTCCATCGTTGACGGGTTTGACGACACAGCGAAACGAGATAGAGAGAGAGAGAGAGACCAAGCAAGCCAAGCCAGAGGAGGAGGTGGTGGAAGTGGAAACAGGGAGGCGCCCGTGCCCATTCGTGCGGGTGTTGGTCGGCAACCTCGCGCTCAAAATGCCAGTCGCGCTGTGCCCCGTTGGAATTGGCGCTGGCGTGCATCCCTCCACCTCGCCGTGCTACTGCAGGATCCGTCTCATCAAGCTGTCGTACCAGACTGCTGTCCTGCCGCTGCTGCCGTCAGACGAGCAGAGGGTCGGCCCGGCGGCGTCGGGAGCGCGAACAATGGAACACAGAACAAATTTTGGTGCTGCGGAAGGTGCAGCTTTTCCTTGCATTGCATTGCTTTATATAGGAAGCACATGCAGTAACTTACATGCAGTAATTTATGGACATGCATAACTGAAGAAAAACTCCTCCACTACTACACGCACAGAGTTATGCGCCATGCACTGAATTGATTGAAGAATAACTCAAGCATTTAACTAATTCTAACGCCTCCATGCAGCTAAATGAAGTAAAGGTTAAAACAAACTCAATGCACATGATTTATTCTGTCAATTCGCCCCCTAAATCTTGTGCGGCGTCTTGACGTCGACCATTCCAATCCTTGCTCGTAGCTCCTGGAATCTCACTCGCCCTAATGCTTTCGTTAATATGTTAGCGAGCTGGTCTCTTGTGTTGATGAAATCAGCAACAATGCTCCCGTTCTCCATGCATTCCCTGATGAAATGATAATGCATATGTATGTGTTTGCTCCTCTCTTGAAAAACGGGATTCTTACTGAGTGCAAGGGCAGACTTGCTGTCCACCCAGAGCTTGAATGCATCGGCGCCCTTTCCCTCGAGATCACCAAGTAATTGGGCCAGCCAGATGCCCTGCGTTGCAGCGGTAGTCGCAGCGACGTATTCTGCTTCACAGGAGGACAAAGCTATTACTCTTTGCTTAAGAGATTGCCAAGTGATCAGGTTGTCCCCTAGGAAGAACAGAACACCAGTCGTGCTCTTGCGTGTGTCAATGTCGCCGGCGTGGTCACTGTCACTGTAACCCACAAGTCGACGTCCTTGTCCTCCTTTGGTGTAGCTGCAGCCGAGATGGATCGTCCCCACCAAATAGCGGAGGATGCGCTTCACGGCCACCAAGTGATCCTCGGTTGGGCGCTCCATGAACCGACTGATGAATCCGACAGAGAAAGCCAGATCAGGTCTAGTGTTCACAAGGTACCTGAGGCTCCCAACAATCCTGCGATACTTGGTGGCGTCGACCAGCGGTGCTTCACTGTCTCGGCTCAGCTTCAATCACTCCTCCATGGGCGTGTGGCACGAGTTGCAGTCTCGCATCCCTGCCGCTTCAAGAATCCTTTCGGCGTAATGTCCTTGTCCCAGTGTGATCCCTGAACTCCCCTGATGTACTTCGATGCCGAGGTAGAAGGAAAGGAGCCCGAGATCACTCATCTTGAAGTGCAGGCACATCTGCCTCTTGAAGGCAATGAGCTCGGCTTGTTTTGCACCGGTGATCACCAAGTCATCCACATAAACTCCAACAAGCAGTCGCACGCCCCCGTGTCCACGGCCGTAGATAGCCGGTTCGTGCGGACATTGCTCGAACCCGAGCTTCTTCAGCATGGCATCTAGCTTGGCGTACCACGTGCGCGGTGCTTGACGAAGGCCGTAGAGCGCCTTCCTCAGGCGCAGGACTTTATCCTCATACCCGACGGCGACGAACCCAGGCGGCTGCACAACATAGACTTCCTCAGTCAAGACGCCATTGAGGAATGCCGACTTCACATCCATATGATGGACTGGCCACCCTTCCTGTGCCGCCAATGCCAGCAACAGCCGGACCGACTCGAATCTGGCCACCGGAGCGAAAACTTCTTCAAAGTCGACACCATGTCGTTGCACGTACCCTTTGGCCACCAGACGAGCTTTGTGCTTGATCACTTTACTAGCCTCGTCTTTCTTCAGTTTGAAAACCCATTTTAGGCCAATTGGGCGGTGTCCAGCGGGTAGTGCAGTTAGCTCCCAGGTGCCATTCTCCTCAACGGCCGCCATCTCATCTCGCATGGCCGCACGCCACACGGGATCTTCTTATGCTTCGGTGAACGTCTGAGGTTCACCACTATTGACGAGGTTCAGCTCTCCGCCATCCAGCTCTCGTACTACAAATCCTAGGGCCAAGCCATCATCGCCCAGGATATTCGCAATGGAGCAAAAGCGAAGCGGTGCATCATCGTGGTCGGCGTCGAGGTTGTTGGAGTTGTGCGAAGATGGCGTTCCCCTCTCAACTCCACCTGGTGCTGTGGCGTCGTGTGGTGTGCTCGGTCCTTCTGCTTCATTAGCTTCAGCGCCCGGCAACTCCACATCCTCGACATGATCGGAGGGCACCGGTGTACCCTGGATTGGAGTAGGTAGGACTTGCTCTTGCGTCAAAATGTGCTCGACGATGAAATCGCTTGATGGTGCGACTCTGGTGTCCTCGACTATCTCCCAACTCCAGGCAGCATCCTCATCGAAGACCACATCCCTGGTGACATGGACTCGCTTGGACCTTGGGTCGTACACACGGTAAGCCTTTGCGTTCTCCACATAGCTGATGAAGATCATCGGGGAGCTCCTGTCCTCCAACTTCTTCAGGTGTGGTCGTAGGTTCTTCACGTACACGACACACCCGAACGTGCGCAGAAAGTGCACGGCTGGCTTCCGTCCATGCCAGGCCTCGAACGGTGTCATCCCGGCAAGGCTCTTGGTCGGTGCACGATTCAGCAGGTACACTGCAGTGCACACGGCCTTGCCCCAGAACATTGCCGGCACACCGCGCTGCTTCAGCAAGCTGTGCGCCGTCGCGACCACCGTCTGATTGCGCCGCTCGACGACGCCATTTTGTTGTGGTGAATATGGCACAGACAGATGGCGACGTACTCCTTTGTTGGCGCAGTAGGCTGCGAATTCAACGGTGGTGAACTCGCCACCATTGTCAGTCCGAAGAATGCGCAGCTGCCTGCCGCTCTCGAGCTCGACGCTGACCTGGAACCTCTTGATCGCCGTAGCTGCGTCTGCCTTGGATGCAAGCAGCACGATCCACATGTATCGACTGCAATCATCTACGAGCAAAAAAATATCTCTTCCCGCCAGGAGTCGTCGGAGCAATTGGTCCGCACAGGTCACCATGAACAAGTTCAAGGAGATCAGATGCGCGGTATTTCGCCTGAGCTGGGAAGCTCGTCCGTCGTTGCTTGGTGATGACGCAAGTGTCGCACAACTGGTTGATGTGATCCAGCTGGGGAAGCCCTCTCACCATGTCACTCCGCGCCAATTGCTGGAGCGCCTCGAAGCTGACATGACCATAACGCTCATGCCAGCACCAGGCCGTGTCCTCATGTCGGGCGGCAAGGCAGACTGGTTGTGCCACATTGATGTGCAGCACGTACAGTCGATTCTTCCCTTGCGCCACCTTCGCGAGGAGTCGTTGCTGTCAATCCCAAATGCGCAGCACGCCATCTTCAATCAACACCCGTGAGCCATTTTCATCGAGTTGGCCAATGCTCACGATGTTGTTCTTTAGCCTTGGGATGAAGTAGACACCGGTGAGTGCTCGATGTTCACCACTGCGCCCGGCAAGAATAACGGTGCCAAGGCCACGGATCTCCACGACAGAGTCATCACCAAACTTGATGGTGCCAACAACTCCAGTGTCGAGCTCGACGAAGAATTCCATTTGCCTCGTCATGTGGTTCGACGCCCCCGTGTCGAGGTACCAGCCTTCTTGGTGCACGCTGTCGTCTTCAGCGCCCAGACAGACTTGGGCTCGCGGCCCCTCCAGGTGGAGCAGGGAGGTACTGCTTTGCCTCGTCGTCGTGAGGGCGCACACTTGCGCCATCATCAGCACCAGCTCATCATCGTTGTCATCATCCTGAGCAAGGTGCAACTGCTGTTTCTTCGGTTGCCTGCAGTCCCTAGCCCAATGGCCAAGGCGACCACAGTTCTTGCACTTGTCACCCGAGAGATCTCGGGCGCCTCCTTTGCCTTCTGGCACGCTTGATCCACCGCCTGGTCTCCTGCGCGCTCCACGCCCACGACGTCATCCTCCACTACCGCTACGTTGCGGTTTCGAGGATGACTCGCCATGGTGCCGCAGCTTGAGGTGCTCTAACGCCTCTCCAAGCGTGTCCTCGGTGAGGTAGAGGCTGCCGCACGCCGACATTTTCGGATCCCGGTCGTCCACCGCCTTCAACCTCCCAGTGACCTTCTCGACGGTGATGGTGGAGAGGTCGAGCAAGGTCTCGATAGATAGAGCTATCTGCGAGTATTTAGTTGGAACAACCCGTAGATACTTCTCTACTACCTTGACCTCGTCGATATAGCTCCCGGAGATTAGTCACCAAATTGGTGAGTCGAAGCGCGAAGTCGTCGATCGTCTCGCCGTCGCGGAACGCGATTGCCTCATACTCCTTGCGCAGAGATTGCGCCTTGGCCTTCTGTGCGCGGTCGCTGCCGATTCTCATCGCCCTGACCGCGTCCCATGCGTGTTTGGTGCTCGGCTTGACTGCCAGCGTTTGGATCATCTCGTGCGGGACGGCCTTCAGTATGGCCTCCATCGCCATTTGATCCTCTTGCTCGTCGTCAACACCGTGCTGAACAGCGTTCCAAAGGCCACGTGCATGCAGCATCACCTTCATCATTAGGCTCCATTCTACGTAGTTCGTGCGTGTCAGGGTCGGGAATGACGCCGATCCTCTGACCTCCCTCACCGTGCGTTGCACAACGACCTCCCGTTGTCGTTGGCGCCGGTGCCCCACCGGCGACGGTGAACGCCCTCGATAGCGGCGTTGCGGGGTCCTGCTTCGATCACCTGCTGGCAGCGACATCGCCGGAATCGCGTCAACATCTTGGCTCTGATACCAATTGATGGAGAAAACACACTCTGAACTCACACGAACAATGGAACACAGGACAAATTTTGGTGCTGCGGAAGGTGCAGCTTTTCCTTGCATTGCATTGCTTTATATAGGAAGTACATGCAATAACTTACATGCAGTAATTTATGGCCATGCATAACTGAAGAAAAACTCCTCCACTACTGCACGCACAGAGTTATGCGCCATGCACTGAATTGATTGAAGAATAACTCAAGCATTTAACTAATCCTAACGCCTCCATGCAGCTAAATGAAGTAAAGGTTAAAACAAACTCAATGCACATGATTTATTCTGTCACGCTCGTCGCTGTGTTCCACCTGTCCAAGGCCAACCTCGACCGGGTCACCGCGAAGCCCTTGCTGTTCGGTCCCCGCTCCGCAAAGCTAAAGGTGGCGGTGTACGCCGGCCACCGGGGCACCACGTGTGACGTCAACTCAGGGCGACTACTCGGGAAGGTGGTCATCCTGCTCGATCTCGAGGGCGTCGGTGAGCTCGGCTACAACTCCGGTGGCACGTGAGAATGGGGCTGAGCGTTTGTGCTTATGCTTGAACATCAATTGCATCAACTTCCGAGCCCATTTGTGGTCCAAGAGTCGCTCTTCAAATAAGAGCAATATTAACATATAGCTAGTTGATTTCATCGTACAAGATAGCTTTGTTGTCTGCATCAATTCATCACGCTGTTGTTTCAAAAGAAAAAGGAAAGCATGTGCCACATCTAGTAAGTGGTTGATCTGGCGCCATCATGTGGCTTGAGGAGTTGCACCCCACTAGTTGATCTGGCGGCGAGTGCGAGGGCAACAGTGGCTAAGGTTGCGGCGGCGGCGAGCGGGACAGTCACGGTAGTGAGTGCAGGTCGGAAGAGGTGGCTTGTTGCGACGAGGAGTGGAGCACGACGCCGGCGACTAGAACGGTGGTTATGGATTTTGTGGTTTGGAGGTGTGCGTCGGCAACAAGAACTGTTGTTGGGTGGGTAAAGAATGAGGAAAGTTTCAGCCATGGGGATGGAGTAGGCCTGACTAGGAAGCAAATTCTATGGGAACAAGCCTTCAAACGCAGCCACTAGGGCCCCTTACCGAATGGAGACACATGCCTCGTTTCCGTCCTCTCTCATCTCAAAGCGTAGCACTCCCGTATAGCTACTCCCGCAGCACCGTCTCCTCTTTAGTCTCTGCTAGGGTAAGGGAGGAACCAAAATCCTACCTCACACTGGAGATGGTGTCTGCGTCACTGGTGGCCAAACGCCGTTAGGCCCTCCCCAGGGGCCGCCGGCGGTCAGCCACGAAGCGGGGCGGGAGCCCTCTCAGGTCCATCGTGGACCAGGGTGAAAGGCCTCTCAGGTTCGTCGTCACAGCCCCCGCCGTCGTCGCCATCTCCTTGGATCGCTTCCTCGGCTGGTGCCGCCGTAGAGAAATAATCAGAGGTGCTGGAAGCGGTTACCTTCGTCTGGCCCGCGATTGCATTAAAATAGGTGCCAATAGCCGGCAACCGTGGCAAGTACAACAACCTAGATGGAAACCCGGGTAATCAGGATTCTAAAACAGAAGGAGATACAATTGCAGCTAACTATTCCGGATTTCTCTAGATACACGAAACATATACAAGGAGATTAACTTTTCTAACACTCCCCCTCAATCTAAACTTCCCAAGTTGAGATTGAATTTGAAATTCTCTAGCTGTCGAACAGGTAGAACCTTGGTGAAGCCGTCGGCCACTTGATCTCCTGTAGGAACAAAGTCGACTTCTAGTAGTTTTCTTTGCACCCTTTCACGCACGAAATGGTAATCAACTTCAATGTGCTTTGTCCTAGCATGGAAAACAGGATTAGATGATAAGTATTTAGCACCAAGGTTATCACACCATAACTTTGCCGCAGGAGGACTTGGAATTTTAAGTTCTGCTAACAATGTTTGTATCCACATGATTTCGGCTGTGGCATTTGCTAATGCCTTGTACTCCGATTCTGTGCTAGACCTTGACACTGTAGCTTGTTTCCTGGCATTCCAAGATACCAAGTTATCTCCTAGAAATATTGCAAAACCTCCTGTAGACCTCCTATCATCCATGCTGCCTGCCCAATCAGCATCTGAGTAACCACTGACCTGCATTGATTTTGACCTGTTGATTTTGAGTCCAAGCTGAGTGCATTGCTTGATATATCTGAGTATTCTTTTCACTGCTCCCCAATGTACAGTAGTTGGCGCATGTAGGAACTGACAAACTTTGTTCACTGAAAAAGCTATGTCAGGTCTAGTTAAAGTAAGATATTGCAATGCTCCAACAACACTTCTGTAATTTGATGCATCACTGGGTCCTAGTGGATCACCTTCATATATAGTCAATTTCTCACTGGTAGACAATGGTGTATTGATTGCTTTACAATCTATCATTCCAACTCTCTTCAACAGATCATTAGCATATTTTTCTTGAGTCAATATAATACCACTAGATGTCTTATTTACCTCAATTCCAAGGAAATAGTGTAGATCTCCCAGATTCTTAAGTGCAAACTCTTTTTGCAGATCTCTTAATAAAGCTGGTACTGCTTCTTGTTTTGAAATCACAACAATTATGTCATCCACATAAATAGGAAGAAATATAATCACACTATTTTTGTTGTAGAAGAACAAAGAAGTGTCTGCTTTTGATCCTTTAAAACCAAGTTGACAAAGCTTCTGACTTAGCTTGGAGTACCATGCCCTAGGAGCTTGTTTCAGCCCATATAAAGCCTTGTCAAGTTTACACATATATTCTGGATGATCAGTATCTTCCAAAACCAGGTGGCTGTTGCATATATACTTCTTCTTCTAAGAAACCATGGAGAAAAGCATTTTGTACGTCCAATTGGCGTAATGTCCAACCTCTAGATATAGCAATAGAAAGCACAACTCTAATTGTAGCTGATTTAACAACAGGGCTAAAAGTATCTTCATAATCTATGTCATATCTTTGTTTGAATCCCTTTGCAACTAGTCTGGCCTTGTATCTATCAAGACTACCATCTTGCTTTCTCTTAATTTTATAGACCCATTTACAATCTATAATATTTCTACCATGTTGAGGAGGAACTAAATGTCATGTCTTATTTTTCATCAAAGCTAGATATTCTGCATCCATGGCATTTTTCCAATTTTTGTCATGCAAAGCCTCAGCTAAATCTCTAGGTTCACCAGTTGAAGCAAGAAAACCATATTTAACAGTGCCATCAGTATAAATTTTCTCTTTTCTAATACCTCTTTGTAGCCGAGTGACCGGGCGCTGTGGCTGTGTTGATCCCGCGAGATCAGTTACGGGAGCTGAAGTAGACACGGAAGCTGATGCAGGTGACGCACTGAATTGGGCGGAAGCTGATGCAGGTGACGCACTGGATTGGCTCTCCTATGAACCTGATGACTGAGCCGGTACTGCTGGGAGCGGATCGTTGCCCAGATTTCCGCCGCTGTCGGCTTCAGTAGCCATGTTGCCAATATCGGATGTAGCGTTTGAGCTTGTGTTTTCGCTAGCGCTGGTAACTACTGCATCAATATTATTAGTAATTTCTGTGGCATGATTAATCACACGATCATTAGATTGAACACCCCCAGAATTAAGAAGATGAGTCGGCAACAAGTTTATTTCAGAACGAATCCTTGCACCGACATTAGGATGTAATTGAGAAAAGGGAAAAATGCTTTCATCAAAAACTACATCCCTGGAAATATAGATTCAATCGGTTGAGGCATGAAACCTTTATGCAAAGGACTATACCCCAAAAAGGTGCACCGTTTTGAACGAAATTGCATTTTGTGGGGATTGTAAGGGCGAAGATTAGGCCAACACGCACACCCAAAGACTCTAAGATTGTTATAATCAGGAACTTGATGAAACAAACATTCCAGAGGGGATTTATATTGAAGCAATTTTCTAGGTGTGCGGTTAATCAAATATACGGCAGAAACAAAGGCTTCATCCCAAAATTTGATAGGCAAGGATGCATGAGCAAGAAGGGAGAGACCAACTTCAACTATATGACGATGTTTTCGCTCGGCCGACCCATTTTGTTGATGTGTATGGGGACAAGACACATGATGAGTAATGCCAATCTTGTTAAAAAAAGGTGTGAAGCTTTTGATATTCACCTCCCCAATCAGTTTGCACCGTTATGATCTTGCGATTGAACATTCATTCAACAAGTTTTTGAAACTCTTGGAATTTTTGAAACACCTCAGATTTAAACTTGAGAAGGTAAATCCATGTAAATTTGCTATAAGCATCAATAAAACTAACATAGTACTTTTTCCTTCCAACAGAAACGGGTGCAGGGCCCCAAACATCTGAGTAGATAAGTTCCAAAGGATGATTAAATTCACTAAGAGATCTAGCAAAAGGCAGTTGATGACTTTTTGCTTGTTGACAAGCATCACAAACCGTCATCTTATTTGACTCGGCTAAACAAGGTAAACCTTGTTTATTGACAACTTTTTCAACTATGACAAAGGAAGGATGACCTAGCCGGTTATGCCATTGCTGAACAGATGGCTTCATGACAACATTGACTTCTTTGGACTGCTTGACTTGAGCGGCTGCAGGAGGAAGGGGATAGAGACCACCACGGCATTGGCCTCTAAGAAGTGTCGCCTTCGTGGCCTGATCTTTAACAAAGAAGTGCTTAGGATATAGCTCAAGATAAGCCGAGTTATCAGTTATAAAACGATGTGCAGAGACAAGATTTTTGCTAGCTTGAGGAACATATAGCACATTGTTCAAATAAAGATTTCGATATGGGGTGTTAACAACCGAATGACCAATGTGACTAATTGCCATACCTGCACCGTTTGCCGTGTGAACTTGATCATCTCCCTTGTATTTGTCACGTACGGTCAGCTTCTCCAACTCTCCTGTCACATGATCAGTCGCCCCCGTGTCCATGTACCAGTTCGAGTCTACCCCGTACGAGGTAACAGCAGCTCCTGCATACTTATCATCGGGCACAAAATTTTCATCAAATCTATGCCAGCAGTCCATTACCGTGTGTCCCTTTTTGTGACAAAGTTGGCACTTCGGCCGATTATCAGTGTTGGCGCCGCCTTGATTATTTCCCGATCGCTGCACCGGGTTGCTGCCTCGACCCTTGCCGCGGTTGCCGCGGCCGCGCTGAAAGCCGCCGTGGCCATGACTTGGTGAGAGCCCGCGTCCGCGGCCTCGGTTTGCCAGGTTTGCCGACACTTGCGCCCCGGCTTGTTGAAGAGACCAGCGATTCTCAAAGTGAAGCAGCTGGGAGTAAACTTCTCCCACGGTGATTGGTTCCACTCTCGACACGAGAGAGGAAACAATCGGTTCGTAGTCCTCATCCAATCCAGCGAAGATGTACGAGATCAAGTCTTCTTCATCGAGCGGTTTGCCCGACGACACCATCTCATCAGCAAGTGCACGCATCTTGCTGACATACTTAGTGATACTAAGATCACCCTTTTTTGTTGTAGCCAGGGCGATTCTTATATTGATTGATCTAGCTTTTGACACCGAGAAGAACATACCTTCAACGATGTTCCAGACGGCAGCCGACGTTCTGCACGTCGCTACTTGGGCAAGGACATCTCTGCCCATGGTGGAGAGGAGGTAGCCGAGCACTTGTTGATCGGTAGCTACCCATTCTTCAAACTCTGGGTTTTTGATCTCTACGTCCTTGTTGTCTTTCTTGACGGTGACGATTGCATATGGCGCCTTTGCAACACCGGTGAGGTAGTCTTCTAATCTTGCTCCTCTGATCACCGCAAGGACCTGTGCCTTCCAGATCGCATGATTCCCTTTGCCTAGCTTCTCCGAGACAGTCACACCGACAAAAGGATTGCCGGTCGAAGCCTTGGAAGAGCTAGCCATGGCGCAAACCCTAGATGAGTTTTGGAAGCTCTGATACCAAGAGAAATAATCAGAGGTGCTGGAAGCGGTTACCTTCGTCTGGCCCGCGATTGCATTAATATAGGTGCCAATAGCTGGCAATCGTGGCAAGTACAACAACCTAGATGGAAACCCGGGTAATCAGGATTCTAAAACAAAGGAGATACAATTGCAGCTAACTATTCCGGATTTCTCTAGATACACGAAACATATACAAGGAGATTAACTTTTCTAACAGTCGTAACCTCAATCTCTTCGCCCGCATCGTCAATGTGTTCACCCGCCTCTTAAAGTCGGCGATTCATCCCCAACCCAGAAATTTCCCCCTAATCCTCCTATCCCATTTTCTATGTAGTCATTCGACCACGGTGTCTCAACTATGGCATTTTGACCACAGTGTCTCGACCATGACTCTTCGACCACGGCTACTACTCGACGTACGAGTACTTCAACCATGGTGTCTCGACCACAAATCTTCAATCACGGTGTCTCGATCACGGCTCTTCGACCATGACTCTTCGACCGCATCACTAGTAGTACCGTTCACACAGAGCCGGTATTACCGATCTTTGACCACATAGGTCTTCCGACTACCAACCAGTTACTGTAGCTCTGTGTGGTACTATAGCTCCGACCATTGACCAGTTATACGGGAGTGCTACGCTTTGAGATGAAAGAGGACGGAAATAAAGCACATGTCAGCAATCGGCAAGAGGCCCTAGCTGCTGCGTTCGAAGGCCCGTCCTCATAGAATTTATTTCCACCTAACTAGCTGAGAGGGGAATAGTTAGGTTGTGTTTAAGATCTGTGTGGCCCCGTTTGGCAGAGCTCTAACTCTAGAAAATCTGTAGATTTCCTAGAGCTGGTCATCTGTAGCTCTAGGAAATCCTGGATCTAGAGTTGCAGGCATGTTAAGTGCATTTACATGACTCATTTCATTTATATTATATATTAAATAAAAATATTTAAATCACTTTAATTTAGTCAACAAACTACAGATCCAGCATAGATCTCGGAGCTAGAGCTGTGCCAAAAAAATGACAAAATCTTAAGAGGCGCCTCTTGTCACTGACAAGTAGTCCCCGGAACGTGATCCGGCCCACCGGACAGTGTCACTGAGAGCGCCCCTTATCTGCCTCGCGCGCGACGCGCCCGCGCCATATACCGCCTTCTGTTCACTTCCAGTCGCCACCGGTTCACGCCGAAAGTACGAACCCGGGCCAAGCCACAAATAAAAAGCCGAGCAAATCTCTGTTTCTCCCAAGCCCAAAAGACAAGAAGAGAGAGCGAGAGTCATGGAGGACAGAGACCACGGCCCCGCCAAGAACCTTCCGGAATCTCCAGCCGACGAGGCTGCCGGCGTCGTTGACGACGAGGAAGGTGATGAAGGCGGCGGCTTCACCTTCCCCGTATCGCCGCTCGCCGCGGACGGCGCGTGCATCGTGCCCGTGTACCCCATCTTCGGCCGGCCGCCGTCGTCCCCTGTGGAGGATGAGGAGGAGGCGGAGACGGCCACCGTGCGGGTGCCGCTGGGGCGGCTCCTGCTGGAGGAGCGGGACTTCCCTGCGCCACAGCGGCAGCCGGACGAAGAAGGCGGCGGGGACGCCGAGCTGGAGGGGGTGCCGCCGGAGAGCTACTGCCTCTGGTCGCCCGGGCAGTCAGCGCCGGCGTCCTCGCGACGGTGCCGTAAGAGTGGCTCCACGGGGTCGGTGCTCCGGTGGCGCCGCATCAGCGAGCGCCTCGTCGGGCGGAGCCACAGCGACGGCAAGGAGAAGTTCGTCTTCTTGACCGCCACCAGCTCGGAGCCTCCCAAGCAGGAGGACGAGGAGGAGGGCGGCAGAAAAGGCGACGGCGGTGTGGGCGCCGGTGGCCGTGGATGGAGTTATTACCGCAGAGGAGGCGGCGGCGGTGACCGGAGGAGGTCGTATCTTCCGTACAAGCAAGAGCTCGTCGGGTTGTTCGCTAACGTCAGTGGGTTGCGCCGAAGCTATCACCCGTTTTAACGAGGTTCTTTCCTTCCTACCTTCTGTCTGTCCGTACGCTCGTCTGTTTTGTGCGCACAGTGGATACTCTCCATACTCTTAGAAATAAATTTGGGCCTGTTGGTAAATAATAATCAATTGGCTTGATAAAGTAAATAGGAGAAATAGCACCATCTCCACAATGGAGATGGGCGTCTAATTCCCTAAAAAGATCAATAGAGACTGGAGAAGCAGAGAATGCATGTGTGTAGGGTTTCATTCAGAGTTGCTGTTCTTTTGGTTGTTTTGTTCTTTCTCATGGATCTCAGAGCAGACTTCTACATGGACAAAATGAAACTGTCCCTGTTAATGATAGTATCGAGAGAATTCTGCATGCTTGCTGTTGATTGGCTTAATTAGCACCCGTCGATCCGTGTATAGTATAGCTGCTTGATTTAGTGTATCTTCTTTTGTTTCGTTTCGGCGTCTCTTTTTTTGGGGTGAGCACCGAGCGTCAGCGACAGGTGATGGTAGTACTGTGGCGTAGTGTGATACGCATACGTGATACGTACGTGTATAAACAATTTCATGCCTCATCAATACTACTACATGCTAATGTCGCGGAAGCAATCGATCTGTACGTTAAGGCGTCAAAATTATATATTGATCGTTTCGACGATCTTAACGAATTTCTTTACGCCGTCTCGGGTTCTCATGGTAAGTGTTTGGAGAACAGTTCCTCGTGTACGTGGGTGTAAACGGCACATCATCCTGTATTACGAGCCGGGGAGGGCTCCGCGCGCTCCGGCCGGCGCGTGGCGGGGGATTTTTGGTACGGCCGGGGAGGCATTTTCCCTGTATTTTCCGAAAATTACGTAAAGGTTCTTTTTCCTTGCGAAAAGGTCCCTGCAAGTTTTGTTTTTTAAAAAATTGTTGGGTAGCGCCCCGCAGGTTTCCAAAATTATGTATAGGTCCTTATTGACTTACGTACAGGTCCTTACAAGTCCTCTATTTTTTACAAAAAACCCTTTGATTTTCCCGAAATTACGCATGTGTCCTCGATTTTTTTTATGAAACTCCCTGCGAATTATCGTCTCTTTTATTTTGTTCCACACGGTAGCTAGCGCGGCGTGCGCCGCGCTTATGCAGCTAGTTCTCTTGATACTACTACCACTTACTACTATTACCATACTCCATACCAGTACGAGGCTACGATAAGCAAGAATCCGGTTACCATTGTAGACATGCCTAGGATCTAGAATATTATTTGTATTTTACTCCGTACATTTGTATTAGGCCTCTGATCGCTTTGCAGTACAAGATGCCATTTATCTCTTCCTCCATACATATTAAGATGGTATCAGGGCTCTAGAGCTACTTTCTCTCTCAGGAGCGTTACATTCAGGATATCTTTACTCATGTTTGTCTCACTGATCAGCATGTGGTGGATACTTCTATGGAGTTTGGTGCTCACCTTTGGCCTACCGATGGTGAGTCTCTTAACAATCGCTCTTAACAATCCCACTCGGGAGCCTTGTCTACCTTGACATCACTTGCTCTAACATCTCTCACTCACTTTACATCCTGAGTCAGTTCGGTTATGCTCCTACTAAGCTCCACTATAGTCATTTTCTTCGTGTTTTGCGATATCTTCGCGAGACAATCACTCATCGTCTTTTCATTCCTCGCTCTAGTTCTTTGCAGCTTCAGACGTACTCTGATGCGACCTGGGTTAGCGATCACTCTGATCGCCAGTCTCTTTCTGCATATTGTGTTTTCTTGGTTCCTCCTTAATTGCCTGGAAGACCAAGAAACAGACCGCCGTTTCCCGTTCGGGTGCTAAGACTGAGTTGAGAGCCACAACGTTGTTGATAGCTGAGATCACCTGCCTTCGGTAGCTACTTGAGGATTTCGGTGTTTTCACTTCTGCACCGACTTCTCTCTTCTCAGATAGTACTGGTGTGATTAGCATTGCTCGAGATCTTGTGAAGTATAAGCTCACCAAGCATATTGGGGTAGATATTTCATACATGCGATCGCAGGTGCAAGACCAAGTTTTTACTCTTCAGTATGTACTTATGGAGCTTCAGTTTGCATATTTTTTCACCAAGACATATGGTGGTGATCGGTTCGGCTGAAAAGCTCGTGGCTTATGGCTGAAAACACTGTAGCTGGCTGAAAAAAGCACTGTAGCTGACAGAGGCTTATTTAGCATAATTAAATTTAAAAAAATTTAAAAATAAAAAATATGTTAGCCCATTACGTATAATACAAACAAATACGGGGAAAAAATAACCGGCAAAAAAACTCAACAAAAAGCCAAAAGTTCAGAAAAAGACGAAACTTATGAATAGTGAAAAATAAGCCAGAAGCCGAAGCCGAGTTGATCAGGGCCTAGACTAACTTCTACCTCTCCAAACTCAGTGTTGTTGATCTACCATAAGTTTGAGAGGAGTGTTAGACATGTAAATAGTCTTAAGGTCTAGAGTGTTATTTGAATTTATCTTATACATTTATATTAGGCCTCTGATATCTTTGAAATACAACATATCATTCATCCCTTCCGCCATACATATTCTCTTGACGCATCATCCTTTCCTTTTCTTCCCACTTCCTCTTTTCACTTCGGCTTCGTTGTTGGGTGCTTTACGGGTGCAAAATTGTAGCATAACCTAAGTCCGGACCACACTATGCTCCAAACCAATTATTATACTAATAGTGTTTAATCACTTTCTTATTTGCGCCCAATATATACTGCAGGGAAACAAAAGAGATGCACGCCCGGCCCTCAAATTATACAAGTCTCTCCTCCATCGGATGTGGGGATATATAACCGATAAGCAGAGAGAGCATCAATAATTTTGCAGCTCTACTTGATCGGCCTCCTTTTCCCAAACTTTACTCTATGGAGCAGCCTCTGATTGGTGCCCATCGCATTCACCGTTTCCTTGTCACGGCGCGGTTCCAATCGATCCATGCGGTCGGCCACAGGAAACGGATGCGACGCGGACGTACGGCACGAGCATCAGAGCGCGATAGGTGCTGCATGCGCTAACCAAACCCAAACAATACCTGGCCCGCTCGTTTCAGTTTTGGCTCTAAATTTTTGATTTTAATTCACTATTTTTAAATTTTGTTTTTTAAAGTTTATTTTATCTTTTTTTCGTATTTGTTCACATTATCTATGATAGGTTAACTTTTTAAAATTTTTAAATTTAATTACACTAAATAAGGCACTATTAGGTACAGTAAAAAAATCATAAGTCATTGTCAAACTAAACGCCACAAAAAACTACCGCTAGTCCAGTACTACTGTCTGGGCGCTTTAATTCCTAGTTTTCTTTCATTTTTGAGGATTAAAAGTCTAAAACAGTTGTTTATGTCCCTTTTTTTAAAAAAAATCGGTTTAAGGGCCTGCAAAGCTAATTAACACGGACACGCTTGGCCATCCAAGTACCGGCCGCCCGCACTTGTTGCTGGCCCATTTTTTTTTCTATGTGCCGGTGAGCGAGACAACCAGGTCCCACTTTTTTTAGCTTTTCTAGCGATGAGGTAGGGTTTAAAATTAAGAGATGCAAGCAATCTATACAAGGCTGTGATCGTTTTGACTTCAGTTTTTAGCTTCCGGTTTATTTTTCACTATTCATAAATTTTGTCTTTTTCTGAACTTTTGGCTTTTTGTTGAGGTTTTTTGCTGGTTCTTTTTTCCCGTATTTGTTTGTATTATACGTAATGGGCTAACATATTTTTTATATTTTTTAAATTTAATTATGCTAAATAAGCATCTGTCAGCTACAGTGTTTTTTCAGCCAGCTACAATGTTTTTCAGCCATAAGCCACAAAAAAAGCCCAAATGATCACCACCATATATTTAATAAGAGGGTTAAATGACGCTAACAATAATAAAATTCTTTAATATATGGAAGATTATAGTGTAAATTTATCCAACTATAAAGAGGGCCAGGCCTCTGCCAGCACCCCTCTTCCTCCGCCCCTTGAGCTTAAAACTGTTTATTAGAATTTCGTTTATTCGCATAAACAATTATGTTTGGACTAAAGATCATCTATCGCAGCTAAAAAGAACGCACGGTAGGCTATCTTACTAGCTAGAACGCACAAAAGCCACTACTGGTGCTGGGTGGTAGCTCAGCTAGCGTACGCGTCTACCGTCTAGTGCAGTGGGCTAATGCGCGCGCTGGCTCGCCGGGCGTCGGGGCTTTCAGTTCCATCCATGGATCGCCCGGGGAACAGAGTGGAGACAGGGGGGACGCGCGCAAGGTCCCTTCGGTCTCACTCCACGCCCCCCTTGCCCCGCGCGCGCCCACGACGCGTGCGCGCGGATGCCATGATTTGGTTGGATCGGTGCTTGATCTCACCGACCGGCCAGCGCGTGCCGGACGGGCTCGCCGGTGCCCGAGTGCCATGCCGGTGCGTCGGCTCGGCTGGCCCCCTCTCGAGCTGTGTTCTCAAGCGGGTCATTTGATTCGCTGGGTTTCGACTTGGAATTTCTGCTTCGATGCTCTCCCCTGCCACGAGGCCACGGATGCAAATGCAACTACTCCTGCTACGCTTGTTCGTGCTCCATTCCCAAACAGACGGCACACGGTTCAGCCAACAGGTGGTAGGCACCACCAATAAAAGGCTGGTTCGTTTTGTCTTATACACGGTTTATACTCGTATTGTCTACAATAACTAGATTTTAAATGGTATATTTTTTAAGACAAAATCAAAGAAAAATTGTAGTAAAAAGTGTACTGAGTTCAGCTGTACCAACCAAAATCACATACCACTACTTTTTTTATATACGTATTACCTATTGCAAATAGGCACAATTCAAATATTTAAACCATCAGCCCAAAAAAAACCCCCCGACCATCTATCTGTCAGTCAACTTCTTGCCGTGGCCTTTGCGGAACAAAATCGTGATCCCTACATACTAGATCGTTGCCCACGCCCAGTTCCTTTGTGTGCAATTAACAGCTAGCCTTTGTCTTCAGTCGTAGATTTGGCTTGTACTACTAAGAATTTGCTGATCGCAATGGAGCCCATATGAAATAGACAAGTCCAGCAAACGTACTGACAACGACCTGACTTAATTACCTGACTATTAGGGAATAGTAGATTGTACACATTTTGTCCACACTGATACCTAAACGAATTCCTGTTACGAAACTTCGTAGCGCACTCACTATCCGGTGGCCGTGGCCCCGATGTAAGGGGAGAAGTACTGAAGTTTCAGAGAACTGCTCGAAAATGAGTGTCAGGGAAATCTTACTTGCATGATGTTGCTCAGACAGTGACTCAACTTTGTTTAGCAAAACATCCCATTCCAGTACCCAAACTTACCTACAGATTCTAATGCATATGGTTCCAATTTTCTAAAAGTACAAATGTAAATGCTTATAATCAGACACTTCAGAAATATTTGTGCTCTGTATTTATAATCTGACAATACTGCAGTCAAGCAGCTATTTTCCCATCATACTTTCGGTCCACTCTTTAAGACAACCAGTGCTAGTCTTTCAGTCATATGATATGTCTCAAGTCTCACAAGTACCGGCACAAAGTCCAGTGTTCTGAGACGATCATTGCTATTTTCTGGGGTACACTTCATTCTTACAAATACCAGATCACCACCACAGTTCAAAGCTTGGTTGATATTACAAATCAGTAACACGAATTTCTTGCACCCACCCATCCAGCTGACAAAACAGCCACCTAACAGGTATCACCTGTAACATCTATCATCGGTGTATGCATCATACTTACATACTATGACAGAAAGCTGGACAATATAGAGGCACAAGCTGTTATAGCTTCGATTACATTGGTCATGTAACAGAACGCAGATCAACAATCTCAAACCGTAAATTAGGTTTGAAGTGCACCTTGGAGCAGGTTTCATATATTGGAGTGCCATCGGTTGTCTCTCGGTGAGTGTGGAACCCACTTTCATTGCATTCCCTGAGCATATCCATTCCTCCTGGGTCAGTCAACCTGAATATTCCATAGCTCCTAGAGGATTTGAGAACAGCCGCAACACTTTGAGATTTCATTCGACGATATTGTTTGCCAGGTGGTATTACCAAAAACAATTATGTATTACAAAATTACAAATGTATGACTGTCCAGTTTATGCTAACTGTTGTAATTTTGAGCAAGAAACACCTGCCTAGTTGGATCGGTGGGAGCAACCACAATTGCAACAGCTTCTGGTAACATAACCTGCAGAAAGTTGATATTTTTCATCTACCAACAATGAAAGCATGATAAAACAGGTAAAAGACATGCATGCATGAGCTCACAGCAGATTGTTATACAAGAGCCAGCAACTCTGAGCTAGACCACATGTTTTTGTCAATGTTAGTACAACCAAGGAGAAAACTAGCTGCACTAACTCGATTAGGACCTGCTACAAAGTTTCGGTGACCAGGTTTAAATGAAGCATTACTGCAACTTATTTGGTGGGGAAATGAAGAGAAGACGTATAATCTTTATAAATATCAGCTCTATTAGCCTAACACCACCTGCTCAACAAAGGATAAACCATGTGTTCAGAAAACTTCTGATGGCAGGATGGATTTATGTCTTTTGGACCTAATCTTGGCAAACTTATTTTTGACTATCTGTATCGTTTCACTCATTTTATGCATGCCTAGCTGCTTACAGGCCCCTAAAGAGATCCTATGGTCAGATAAGGCACACCATACTGATAATTCAAAAGGTTTATTTGTGTGTTCTTACATACAAGTTAGAATCATCTGCAGTAGCTACTCAAGTGGAAAATTGGAAGCTTCAGCAAGTAGAAGCTTCCATTCTAGTACAGGTAGAGGTACAGACCTAATTCTTTCATGAGGATATGCATAAGATATGGCAATTGCGGGATTAATTTTAAAAAGATAAACCTTAAATTTCTACAGTTAACAGGTCTATGCTCCTTAATTCACAAACATCCACATCCACACCACTTGTTTGATTACCTGGTAAGAGAATTGAGTATGCAAATCGATTGATGATAGGAAGCATGTTTGTGAAGGGTGAGTCTGGAAAAGACAAACAAAATGTCAATTCTCAGGAATTGTTAAATTAAAGTGATCTTTACATCTAAGCGCACTAAGAAAGCATGTAAAAGTAACAATGTTTCGTGTGGAAAGATGGGTTCCGCGCTGCATAGAAATACAGCAAGTCAAACTGGATCTGAAAATTCTCAGGATATTAAGATAAAGGAAAAGGAGTTCCACACAGAAGAAGACCACTTGGTATTTGGTAACCAAACAGTGGATCACTATTTTTCAATAATAAATATTGGGGCAGCTAGGTTCAGTGTGTTTATCCTCTAAGTATTGGGAAATATAAAGAAAAAGCAGTTCCACACAGAAGAAGACCGCTTGGTAACCAAACAGGGGATCAGTATTTTTCAATAATAAATAATGGAAAAACTAAAAGTATCAATTATGCTATATGCCATCCTTCTTTCTTATGGCGAAGAACTAAAAACAACTAAAACAATATATTAAATATTTGGATGAAGGAAGGCCACGCTTGCAGTATACCATGGAGTACTGAAAACTACTGAAAGGAAGGATGCCATGGTCCGCATATTGCTTTTCCTATAACATGCACCGCTGCTCCTTTCTACGGGTAATACAAAAGCGACTACAACAACCGAAAATACATCATAGAGGTTATATTCAACTTTTAATATCAGTAATTGTAAATAGCAACATAACCACCAGAACACGTCAATACAGAGCAATGTCAATAGCAACCAAGTGCACTGTTCTGAAGATTTTCTTGAGAATAACTATCTTATTACCTCCTGTGATAGCAAGATCTAGTTCGTTAGAAGTTAAAAAAAATTAATGCTAGTTTCAAACCAGAAGACAAACAAATGAGATTACACACACTAACTTGGCAGTAACCGCATAATACACTAATAAGATCTGTCTCAGCATACCTATCTTTTCAAACTAGGTGAGGCAGGTTACTTGAATACACTCTTTTCATTTTCAAGATTGAACCAACAGAAAAATGAAGTCGATAGTACAGAAATGTTAATATGTACATGTATCCACCCTGCAGGGTAAAGTGACTGCTCTGATAATATGGCATGTATCTCCTCCTCACTAAAAGCTTGACACTGCATTTGGGAGAAACACAGCTTCACAATGTGACTTTGAGGATAAATTAAAGCACGATATATTAAACTAAAAAAATGAACTAAGTAAATACATTTTTTTTGCAAACCATTAAATTACTGACATACTGAATGAGCAGTAGTTTCTTGCTTTGGTATAATCAACATTGTCACATAGTAAGTTCCGTCTCTCTACAATTAAACATAAAAAGATTCAATGTTCAAATCTGAAAATAGGCATGCTTGTCAGTTGACACATTGGTAAAATTCTTCTTCCCACTGCACTTACAAATGAAGCACCGAGAATTCCACAGGTCTCTAAATTATTTCTTGTATTCTCCTTTGCAAGTTCCATGAATTCATCTGTCAATCTCACTGACTGAAGAGCATGCATAAATCAGTTATTTCATTTAAAACTTCAGTTTCTTCACATGCTCCTATCAACAGCACACACAGACAAAAGGGATGAAAAATGAAACAGAACGTACCATTTGCATGTCATGCAAATTGCTGGATGTTGAAGACTGCCCCACTGAAGATCTTGATTGCTCATCCACATATTCAGGATCAGGGCTAAATGAAACATCACCAAAGCTCGAAAGGTCTTCTATCCAGGAGACGATAGGAGATGGGAAGTGGTGCTTCACAGAGTAGGAGCCAACATCGCGATCTCTTGCTGCTCGAAGATTAACTTGGCAGCGGACGATTTTTTGAGCATCAGAAGTATCTAGATACATCGGTTTACTTGCTGTTGAATGCGTCCTGCATTTTCTCACACTGATTTCGAATCTGCCATTCAGTATCAGATATGTCAAGAACTCATCATCGTGCAGCAGCAATACAGTCGGGATGCAGAAGAGACAAGTATGGTATACCTCCTGCCACTCATGGCTGGGACAGATCAGGACACCAAATTTCTGCCTGCAAAACACAACAATTAGAAACACTAATGAAAGAAAGTGAAATATTTCTTTTAAAAAAACGAAAGCAGATTCCGGAGCTGCTGAACAACACAAGCATAGGGCAGCGTTAACCATCAATTAGGCAAACTAAAAGACTTGTTTTTTCGATCCTACAAAAACATAAACGATACCATGTAGATGTAGTACTGCCATAAGCCCATAGCCATTATCTCCACTCCGCCGCTCAAAGCCTCAAACCGATAAGTTATTCAGCAATCGAAGAAGAGACACTAACTAATTGGCATAGCAACTAGAGAGAGAGTAGTGCGTAGCTTCAAAGAACAAAAACCCAACCACAGCAGATCAAATAAACAGCGCCTCCTACAATACTAGTTTGATTTAAGAAGGGCCACTAACCAACTACCTATCGCTACCAAGACACCACCCAGAGGCAGAAAGGCAGAAACTAAGGCCTAGCCAAGTAGTACCAATCCGTATCTCCCCAGGAACACCTTTTACCCTCCTCGAACCCGACATAACTCGGTTAAAATCACAGAACCACGGGGGCTTTTGTAGATTTGCCTCACTTAAAAAAGTGCACTTTGTAGATTAGCTACTGGAATATGGTCTGAGGGTTTCGCGGCCCACCTATCCGCTACGGCAAAGTGTAGAGAGGGGTGGGGGAGCTCACCTTGGGAAATCTGGAGCAGTTCAGTCAGCTACTTCCGGTGCGAAGGATTGGAGGGAACCAGAGGGGAGAGGACGGAGGCCGGAGGGGAAAGGTTAGCGATGGGCGCGTGCTGTCACTCAGCACGTCAGTGCCGTGCATGCCATACACATCATACAAAGGGGACGAAAAGCCGAGGGCCGAGGCTGACATGACGAGCAAGGACGGACGGGCGCGCGTCGCAGTCAGCGAGGCAATCGTGCGACGTGGGTGCAGCGCCGCAGTAAGAGGCAGTCGGCCGGATTTATCCGTGCTAACTTCAGATCCGCCTGGATCGGCACGGCTTAGCACACCATGTGACGGATATGTCCACACGATGCGAATGGTGGGTGAGGCCGGGTTTGGAAAGCTGGCTTTATCAAGTGACACGGCACGGTATAGTATATTGTGTCGTGTTTAGGTTGATCCGGACCGACGAGTGTGGTTGGCACGTCAGCGCCGGCGGCCACCTCGGCCTCGTCTCCCATCTCTTGTCACCATCCCATAGGCACTACTATCTTACGATCATCCTCAGTTTTCCACAAGCCATCACAGAGTAGAGAGAGGGAGTAGAGGGGAAGGAGTTAAGAGTATATCGGAGCCTGGAGGTTGTTGGAAATTTAGTTAATTTTTGGCATATTTTAATCCAGAAATTCAGCATATAAAACATGACATAAACATGCATGAGTGATCTATCAACGATGTATTCGTATTCGCTAACGAACAAGCTAACAGAAACATCTATTAACATATTCATAGCGCACAGAAACAAATACACCAGAAAAGTTTTAGATTTATACCCTCGGGCGGGGCCAGTGCCGGAGACACCGGAGGCGCCGTTACCATCAGTCGACATGATGGCCTATTCGATGTAGTCGATCAAGGCGTGATGCAGGAAGATGTTCGCAGTGCAGTCCCGCGAACGGTTCACCACCAGGAAGAAGACGTCGCAGATTGAGTAGTCGCGCCGATGCGCTCCCCAAAAACTTGATCGCCCGCATACCCGTGCAGGTACACAAACGGACGAAGTTCCGGAGGCCTACTCGCCCAGAAACTTGTGCGCGCAAGGTTCTGGACCGGAGATTGCAGAGAGCAGCCACAACACGTATATCCCCTCTTGTATGGAAAGGAGAGCCCTCTTTAGTAACAGCAAAAAATAAAGAGACTGGTAACTGCAGTCACTAGTAACAGCAACCATTACTCGAAAGTAACTGCAGCCATAATCCCTCACCGTTACTGCCAGCCATCAGTGCATTTCGTTTTTCGAATAGATAAAGAAAAACGCGCCCGCACCCGACACGCCTGCGCGCGTACGCACGCACACGCACACGCACGGCACGGCACGGCACGGCACGGCTCGGCTCGGCTCGGCTCGGCTCGGCGTGGCGTGGCGAGGCGAGCGAGCGAGCGAGCGCGCGCGTGTAATGGCTCTCTCCAATTTCACAAGGGGATTACCACGTTCCAACTTTTAAAGTGGTGTAACTCCCATTCAACTCTCCATATGGGACTAAACAGTTTTTCCATGTGGGCCTAGGAATTTCATTTGATTAATTGCTAAATTAAATGGACCAAGCCCAATTAATCCAACAATCCCCACCAAATTTCAAGGCACACGAGAAATACTCTCAGTTCTGCTGTTGTTTGATATACCAGTGTTTCGATGGAGACTGTTAAGTTGAACATCCATCTAGGAAAGGAGTTACACTCATCCACAACTGAACAATGGACTATGCCTTGAATTGACAGTTTTGTGCGAACAAGCTTTACCCAATTCCTTTACTGGTACTAGGCTGCCTAAAGCATCCCCTCTGGTTGGAGCGTATAAGTCATACTCCATGCCTATTCATGAGTATCTAGAGATCACCCAAATCTCATAGACTGTGACCAGCAGTCGAACTCATATAGGTGTGTTCCTTCTAAGATGTCCTGTAGGCCGACATCTCTGCTGTAAATAAGCCACTCGGATCACATTAAGGTAAAAACCAACCTGCCATACATAATAGGAGAGAAGCGCATCATTGAAGAAATGAGCCCTGTAAAGGTCTCTCCTCCCAGTCAACCAACAGCTTGTTTCACCATCCTACTTCACGGGATCTCCGATCACGTAGAACAAGTTACCACTGTGGTATGACTCATGTGGGTCTCAGGCCCATCTCACTCGATGCACTATCTATCACATTACGTGATAAACCCTTTGTAAATTGGTCGGCCAGATTATTAGCTGTCTGGACATAGTCCAGCGCTATCACTCCGGAGTTTTTCAGCTTTCTGACAGACTTCAACCGCCTCTTAACATGCCTAGATGACTTCATGTTGTCCTTAGAACTGTTCACCTTGATAATTACAGTCTGATTATCACAGTTCATCAGGATAGCCGGTATCGGTTTTTCAACCACCGGCAAATCCATAAGGAGTTCACGAAGCCACTCAGCCTCAACAGTAGCGGTATCTAATGCTGTGAGTTCTGCTTCCATTGTTGACCTCGTTAAGATGGTCTGCTTGCAAGACTTCCAGGAAACAGCACCACCTCCAAGTGTGAACACATATCCACTCGTGGCTTTTATCTCATCAGCATCAGAGATCCAGTTTGAATCACTGTAACCCTCCAGTACTTTTGGGTACCCAGCATAGTGAATTCCATAGCTCACGGTTGCCTTTAGATAACGCATTACTCTCTCAAGAGCACGCCAATGATCATCTCCCGGATTTGAAACAAACCGGCTTAGCTTGCTCACGGCAAACGAGATGTCAGGCCTCGTAGCACTAGCTAAATACATCAGTGAGCCAATGATCTGGGAGTATCTCAATTGATCCCTTGTTATTCTTCGGTTTTTCCTCAATAACACACTAGGATCATAAGGAGTAGAAGTAGGCTTGCAGTCACTATAACCAAAGCGACTCAAGACCTTATCCACATAGTGGGATTGCACGAGTGTAACCCCACCATCACCTTCTCTCAGTAGCTTAATGTTAAGAATCACATCAGCCACTCCCAAATCTTTCATCTCAAAATTCTTGGACAGAAAGTCCTTGACCTCCTCAATCACATTGAGGTTGGTCCCAAAAATCAGTATGTCATCAACATACAAGCACAAGATCACTCCTTCTCCCCCACCATAGCGATAGTACACACATTTGTCAGCTTCATTCACAACAAAGCCAGCAGATGTCAAAGTTTTGTCGAACTTCTCATGCCATTGCTTATGTGCTTGCTTTAGGCCATACAAAGACTTCAACAACTTGCACACCTTTCCTTCTTGACCTTCTACCACAAACCCGTCTGGCTGATCCATATAAATCTCCTCCTCCAACTCTCTATTTAGGAAAGCTGTCTTAACGTCCATTTGATGAACGAGCAGACCATGAGAGGCAGCCAGGGCAAGTAGTACTCGAATTGTGGTCAATCGGGCAACAGGTGAATAAGTATCAAAGAAGTCCTCGCCTTCTTTCTGGGTATAACCCTTGGCCACAAGCCTTGCCTTGTACTTTTCAATTGTACCATCAGACCTAAGTTTTTTCTTGAAAACCCATTTACATCCTACAGGTTTACACCCATAAGGACGGTCAACGACCTCCCAAGTTTCATTAGACATAATAGAATCCATCTCACTCCGTACTGCTTCCTTCCAATAGTCAGCGTCAGGAGAAGAATATGCCTCTTCAATGTTTCTAGGAGTGTCATCCACGAGGTATACAATGAAATCATCACCAAAAGATTTTGCAATCCTCTGTCTCTTACTCTTTCGAGTAACTTCATTGTTATCCTCCTCAGGATTTTTCATAGGCGTTTGCTCAACATGTTCTATTGGCACAAAAGAATCAAGGGAAATTATAGGTTCTTGACTAGATGAGCTAGGTACATCACATTTCATAGGAAATTCATTCTCAAAAAATGTAGCATCTCTGGACTCTATGATTGTACCAACACGCATGTCAGGTACTCCAGTTTTTATAATTAAGAACCTATAACCCACGCTGTGCATAGCATAACCAAGAAATACACAATCTACGGTTTTTGGTCCAAGTTTGCGCTTCT
Organism: Dendrocalamus latiflorus; assembly: GCA_017311315.1. Classification (NCBI taxonomy): domain Eukaryota; kingdom Viridiplantae; phylum Streptophyta; class Magnoliopsida; order Poales; family Poaceae; genus Dendrocalamus; species Dendrocalamus latiflorus. The sequence continues at coordinate 41,246,667 of CM029666.1, read as the reverse complement.
TGACAATTGGCACGTTAACTTTGGCCAAACATCCCCAGGTGCGCAAGTATAAGAGAGTCAACTTCTTCTTTTCCCATTCCTCGAATGGTGTTACTTCTTTATTCTTTGTAGGAACTCTATTCAGGACATGACACGCGGTCAATATAGCCTCACCCCACTATTCCTTAGAAAGTCCCGCAGTGTCTAACATGGCGTTAACCAAATCAGTTAGAGTGTGATTCTTTCTTTCGGCAACCCCGTTTGATTCGGGAGAATAGGGAGGCGTCCTCTCATGAATAATTCCATGTTCCTCGCAGAATAAAGTAAACTCATTTGAAAAATACTCTCCCCCACGATCAGACCTTACCCACTTGATTTTCCTCTCAAGTTGGTTTTCTACCTCAGCTTTATAGATCTTAAAGTAATCCAATACTTCATCTTTTGTTTTTAATAAGTACACGTAGCAAAATCTAGTGCAATCATCTATAAGCGTCATGAAATATTTCTTTCCACCTTTAGTCAACATGCCATTCATTTCGCATAAATCAGAATGAATGAGTTCTAACGGTGCCAAATTCCTCGCCTCTTTTGCTGCCTTGTGAGGCTTGCGAGGTTGTTTCGATTGAATACACGAATGGCACTTAGAACCTTTGACCAAAGTGAATTTCGGAATTAAACTCATATTAGCTAAGCGCGTCATACACCCAAAATTAACATGACAAAGTCGTGAATGCCAAACATTAGATTCATCATCATCGTTACACACATGGTTCACAATTTTATTATAGGAATCCATCAAAGAAAAACGGAACAAGCCTCCGCTCTCATAGCCTTTACCAACAAATGTTCCATACTTAGACACAACACATTTATTGGACTCAAATGCAAGCCTAAAACCATCTCTACACAGTAGAGATCCGCTGACGAGATTTTTCTTTATGGAGGGGACATGCTGCACGTTCTTCAGCTGCACGGTCTTTCCCGAAGTAAACTTCAGATCGACCGTACCAACACCATGAACAGCTGCATGCGATCCGTTCCCCATCAACAAGGAGCAACCTCGACCGACTTGATAAGATGAAAACAAGGAAATATCAGCACAAACATGAATATTAGCACCAGTGTCAACCCACCACTCAGGTGATTGACAAACAGAAAGAACTGTAGGTAAATAATTACCGTACCCCGATGTTCCTCCAGCTTCACTAATAACCATGTTGGCAGACTTCTTCTGCTTATCCTTGCGATCTGGACAATCCTGCGCGCGTACGCACGCACACGCACCGCACCGCACGGCACGGCTCGGCTCGGCGTGGCGTGGCGAGGCGAGCGAGCGAGCACGCGCGCGTGTAATGGCTCTCTCCAATTTTACAAGGGGGTTACCACGTTCCAACTTTTAAAGTGGTGTAACTCCCATTCAACTCTCCATATGGGACTAAACAGTTTTTCCATGTGGGCCTAGGAATTTCATTTGATTAATTGCTAAATTAAATGGACCAAGCCCAATTAATCCAACAGAGGTGGCACTACAGTGATGATGGCGTGCCATGGGGGCCGTGCCAAGAGGAGGAGCCATCGGGTATGGGGGGCAAACGAGCTGAGTAAATAGCAGGAGGTTGCTGACCGACATAGGAGGCGAAGGCTAGAGGGGAGGCCTGAGTTGGTGGGACGCTGTCGGAGGCACCAGGGGGAAGGGACCTGCAGCAGGGGGTGTTGAGAGTTGTAGGAGGGAGGCGGCGCCGGAAAACCAAGCCGGCTCGAGGTCTGGCCAACAGTGCCGACGAGCGCAGCAAGAGGAGCGGGGGTAACCGGAGTCGCGGCAGCTACCTCCCTTAACTCCCAGAGGCCCAGACGACGGTGGGGGCCTCCCCCCACCCTTGGACGACGGCGGCGACCTCCCCCCACCCTTGGAGGCTCGGGCGACGGCGACGACCTCCCCTCACCCCCGCACGACGACGAGGACCTCTCCCACCCCCAAACAACAGTGGCGACCTCCCCCCGGGAGGCCCGAACGACGGCATGGAGGGGGTCGCCGGGGACGCGGCCAGGGTTGCAGGAGTCGGCTAGAGGAGGAGAGCGACAGCGCAGGTAGGGAGGCGAAGGGCATAGCCTGCGGTGGGACGGAGGTAGGCGGCGGGCACAAGGTTGGTTGAGGGAGACATGACGGGGGTGGCAAGAGGTGGCATTGAGGCATTGAGGTGGGATAGGGGGAGAAGTAGACTAGTTCCTCTAGTAGTACTACTAGTAGTAGAGTTGAGCAACTCTCCTCTGGTTGTTGAATTGCAACTTGCAAGGTGAAGGGCAGAAGGGGCCAAGGCAAGGGGGAGTGGGGACATGGCTAGTGGCCACATGGGATTGCCAGACAAGACACCTATATGACTAAGCTGGACTGGAGTGTGCCATGTGTTGGTGGGCTGAGAGATGATTGAGACAACGGTCGGAAACAACGTCTCTTTCTATGCTGTTATATTTCGTATGGGGTGTTCTCTTGGTATCAGTGTCTACCGTCTCTTCAAAAGCGATATTCAACACTGTAAGGAGAATAATCAAAGAAAGGAGATTATTCCTCACGTCTAGGATGGTGGAGACAATCAAATGTGCTAAAGATTGAGAATTAGCTAAAGAGCGGCAACAACGTCAACTGGAGAATCATGAAATTGTGCAGGCGTACGATGATCTTGAGCGCATGAACAACCTGGACATTGACGAGTAGATATTATGTACGTATGTTATTATAGTTACTATGTACATATATTGTTGTTGTACTTTGTTTCTTATTTAGGGAACCACACTATGAAGCGTAAGATTTTTAAATGCCAGTAACAATGTATTTTTAAAACATCAAGAAAATTCTATTTTTTTCCGAAATATTTGCGTCATTGTGTGCCTATCTTTTTATGCAACTAGTTCAATTTTAACTAGTTTGTAACGAGGCCAGTATGAAAGAAAAGAAGATGGTGGCTGTTGCCACTATCGTCCCCGCCGTCTTTATCATGTACAATTATTTCAGTTTAAATTTGGGCTAGTCCAACATGAACACCGTCATGGCGAGGCAAGTCCCGCATGGCGCAGCGGGACACCAAATGGAACTGGCACGGCACAACATGGACCGAAGTACAGTGGACCCGCGCCGCCACTTCTAGCCGCAGTGCGGTTCGGATGCCGTGTCGGCCGGGCTTTCGGCGCGCGTGGGACTAACGCTGCGCCCGCGTGCGCGGCATGGGACGGAAACGGAGTGTGTGCATAGTTTTAGGGAAGCAAGCGGGAGGCGTCACGTTCGCGAGCGCCGCCCCGCGCGCGGCCCGGGTCTATGGTGGCGTCAAGCGCCGCTCACCCCCTCCATTCCTCGGGGATACGGGATGATTGGCTCGACAAACGCATATCCAGGCGTGCTTCGAGGCTGGTGTGAATGTGAATTGTCGTCAGGTACTAGTATCTTCTAGCAATAGATCGAGATGAAAGCGCACACAGTGCACGCTGATTCAGGGAGCCAGGTAGTGAACGTAACTTAACTGCGGCTACGACGAGCCACCGAAGAGCGGAGAACACGCAGGCGATGATAATCATTACTATTATAAAAAAAAAAGTTGGTGGTTGTATGTCTCTTCTTCTCTAACTATCCTATTCTCAACTTCTTATCATTCTCTACTTTTTAACTGATCCAAGTAACCTTCTTTTATAGCATAATTTTCTATATATCTAATGAATTTCGTTGCAATGCACGAACAGATAACTAGTACGGGAAGAAGTGAAAGATTAACCGCACCAACTAGCTTGGCCAATCTTACAAGAAAGCAAATGCTAGCGCTTGCAGATAAGCTGGGCTGCCAAGCCAGGATGAAAATATTTTTCCTTCGAAGGCGGATGTTGACATTTAAGCTCAAACCTTTTCTACACCTGTTGCACTTGTTATCACGAAGAGAAGCCGCAGAAAAAAGTGGCAGTATGCGTCGCATAGCTAAAATTTCCCTCCAGTCACATAAAAGTAGCTCCGAAGTCAATCAATTTAGCGTCACTTCATTGAGCAGGGGCTCGGCTGATCTAGTTTATAGAGTTTGATATTTTCACACGCTGTGAATCTGAAATATAATTCAATATCCATCAATCATCTTTCCGCAGATTAGCAAGTAACTTGTGCAAATATCTGATTTACATCATCTTCTTACAACGCCAGTAAATCATGTATCCACAAGTACAAAATTCACTCTCTTTAAAAAAGATTACCAATCTACCAGTTACTTTAGCCCTAAAACATCAAATCGCATCAGCTCCTCTCATATATCTATTTTATGCGCACCATCCATGTACTGTAGAGATAACTTGATAATAATCGCCCATCTTTCACATTACCAGAATCATCTGTAGCGTCTAACGAGCTTCAGAATCCGTTCATAGTGCCAGAGTATGTCCTGCACAGGAAAAGGCAATCATTTTCATACAATTCTGACCAGAGAACAGTAGATTTATGAAAAAGATAGCGCAAAATTTTCTCCTTTACCCAGGAGAATAGATTGTGATATCGTTCAACGCTAAGGCCAGAAAAGTGTAATGGTGTCCACTAATCCAGTGAGAGAACACGTATGGAAAAATACTCATTTGTGACTCAGAAGCCCACATTTAAGTGCATACAATTCGCACATGTAAAATGATTCTGTCCCGTTCTCCATCATATGCAGTTAGCGGATGCATGATATAACGAAAAATGGGAAATCAAATAACAGAAACAAGTATTATTTCACCAAGTGGGAGAGCAAATGCTGAGAGCTCAAGGTGAAAACTGTCAACAGCTTTAACTTTTAGCAGTGCAATATACTTTCCACACAGAGAAAACTGGGTATATGTATTCGGCATTACAAACTAACGAAAAACGGGGTGCGATCCCACAGTACAAGTAGAGAACATGCACCATGGATTCACCCTGACTTCTACTTTGAACAGACATTTGCTGACTTACCATCATGACAGTTTCTCTGAGACTTTTTGCACCATATGCCTTTGTTGTATCCACTCAGATTCTGATTTCATAAATGCACTCGATGCTACAATAACATTACTTGGCGAAGGAGCATTCACCTACAGGATATAAACCAATATAACAAGAACAACATATATTACCAATATACATTTTTTCAGAAAAGAAAAAAAGGTTAATAAAGGACTGGTAGAAGCCAGATGTGTACCCAAACTCGACCGTTCAGTCCAACAGCTATCTCAAATGATAGTTTTTCCCCCCCAAGGGCCTCTAGAACTGGACATGTTGGAGAACTTAACAGCCTACAAGCAACCAACATTAAAATATATAAGGAAAAACTGATGCTACTGCATTATTGAAGTATTGTCCTCACATTCTTGACATGCCAGTTGATGTTTCAAACATATAGCCATTTTTCAATGGACCAAATTCTGCTGCTTTTCCCGCAGCTGCAAAATAGAGTCCATAGCATTATATTTGGATAGCAGTACCAGGAAACTAACAGAATGAATATACTACAATAGTCTAGCCAGACACAGTATCATTCCACAAGGTGAAAATGTTCTCGCACCCAAGGAGTGAAGATTTGCAAGGTGAATTTTTTTTATATACTTCTAGGTCATAACGGAAAGGCAACAATAGAAACACTGAATTATAAGCTAAAAAATTTACCATCCATGCATGAGAGATCTGGATTCATGGTACTATTTGCTTTCACCACTCGGGTGGCCCTGATCGGTTCGGCTTGAGCTTCTGACTTATTTTTGCACTATTCATAAATTTCGTCTTTTTTTGAACTTTTGGCTTTTTGTTGAGTTTTTTTACCGGTTCTTTTTTCCCTGTATTCGTTTGTATTATACATATTGGGGTAACATATTTTTTATATTTTTAATTTTTTTTAAATTTAATTATGCGAAATAAGCCTCTGTCAGCTACAATGTTTTTTTCAGCCAGCTACAGTGTTTTCAGCGATAAGCCATGAGCTTTTAAGCCCAACCGATCACCACCTTAATGTACCAATCTGCCGGAGAAAACCTGTGGTAAGGTGCATATATAATTACAGTGCATCAAGTGCGGAAACTGAATATTAGGCCTCAACACTGTGGCACCACCTTCTGGCATCATTTGAAGCTGAGATCATATTAGATATACACATACACCCTAGTTGACTATAACATCCAGGTCAGATATTTCACAAATTACAGCAATGCACACACTATTGAATACATGTTATTTAAACTACATAAGGCGGCCTATTGTACCACTTTGGTATATAAAGACTGACGAACAAATGAAAAATCAACAAAGGCGATGCCCCTTTCAGGAGGCATTCCGATTTCGCTAGTATCATCATTTTTGCCGCATGAATCCAGATTGCGATTAAGGAAAGGTAAGTTGATTAACTTTTCGAATAACTGACTCAAACCCATTGTCGAATCCTACTCAGCCGACCATTTCCCTTACTTTCCTCCACGTTTTATCAAGTGAATAGTGAGTTGACCGGTCAAAATGAAAAAAAGTTTATGCAAACAAAATTCAACACTTTGTAGAGATTTAACGACCTATATTTTTGCCTAGAAACTGTGAATAAAAACTGTACGCAGTTTATAAAATTTGAAAAAAAAACTGAAATATGCACCATGCAAGAACTCATTTATCTACTAAAATATCAAACAATTTTATCCAATAAATGAATTATTATGTATTCATCTTTAATTTTATGAAAAATGAAATGATATGATGATAGTTATTAAGGCAACATAACCATAAGTTCAACGACTAACAAAAACAACATGGTGGATAAGCACACTGTAGAAAAGGTTACTTCTTTGATGGCCAGTAAAAGCAGGACACCACTGTGTGGTTCATGAAAAAAACTATAAAAAAGATTATGTTGGATAAAAAAATCAACAATAGCTGATGACCCAATGCCATACCTTGAACTTCGGTATATTTCTCCTCGTACGCCTTCAAACGCAAGCACTGGTAAAAAGGCCAAATTAGGCCCCCTTTACATCCACCAAGAAGTTCTGGAATAACCAACTCCAGCTCAGAAAAAAAGGAATAAGAATACATCATGTATGGTGTTTCAGAATACATTCATCAATTTAAAAACTAAAATCAAGCTTTTAGTCAGTGTTCTATGGTCAAATTTGCGAATGTTCATTTTGATTTCAGGCAATATATTTGAACTGATAAAACAGTGAGCATATTGTCAGAATTACATGCAGATATTTACAAATGCAATCATGTAATTACAACTAGAGATAGGCATTTCTGAATGTAAATGTATACTTACATCTGGTTTGGTGTCAACCACAATAGCAAGAACTGTATTTTCTACTGAAGGTATATACTGCCAAAGAAACAACAAATATCACATGCATAGGCAGCTGCTGAACAAGAATTCAAGGAGAGTGAAAACAAGCACTATGCACAATCTCACACTCTACAGTTAAGCAGATACAAAGAAAAAGGTTTAGAGTTCTTCAAACTGATTAACTGTGCTTGGAATAGCTGAAGAGAAGTCAATATGTTTAAGCAATCAAGACTTGAAACATTATTCAAAACAAAGGCCAAAGCAACACATACGTCATTGTTTAAAGGTAACAACTACGACAACTACAAATGCATGTTCTGGTGCATTATTACTGTAATTTACATAGCATTGGATTAACATAACCCAGTCCACAAGAGCACCACTTCACAAGCTGCCACATTAGCTTGGTAATTTACGGAGCAAGGGCCATGGTAGACACGGCCTGTTTAGCACAATTTCAGCCTTCTAAGGCTAATAACTATCTAATTTTTAAATTTTCAAGACATTTGTAACGAAAAAATCTCAAATTTTTCTATAAATATATAGTAAATCTCCCTCATTTAGCCACCATCCAACCTGCAATCTCTTCTCTGAATTTTCTATAAAAAAGAATTGTAGGCTTTAAACCAATTGATGTAACATATACAGGTGAGAATATTGTAGAATGTATTATCAAAATTATGGAAGATTTTGATTTTACAAATAAAATTTTTGTAATTACTTTGGATAATGCTACAACAAACTCTATGTCAATGGATATCTCGCTTCGTTATTTAGTATATATGTCGAATCATTCTTGCTACATCAACAATGCGCCTGTCATATTATTAATCTTATAGTTTAATGTGGTTTGAAGAGGTGGGATCCATATATTCAATCTTTTCGTGATGCAATATCTTTTGTAAATCATTCTAACCAACGAATTGTAGCATATAAAAAAAATTCTACATTGCGATGGGTTTAAATCCAAGAAAGTTCGGTTTGGATATGTCAGTAAAGTGGAACTCAATATATATGATGCTACAGAATATTTTACCCTATAAGAGCATATTTTTGTTTTTATTCACATGCACTATCACAACCATGACAGTAACACACTATTGATTGAGCAGCATTGGTATGTTGTTGAAAAGTTACTAGTATTTTTGGAACTCTTTTACGATTCCATTGTTGCTTTTATCATGAGTGTATTATCTAATATCTTCTTTAATTATGCATCATATTATTACAATTACGAACCACTTAAAAGATAATGAAAATAACATACTATTACGACTTATGGAAAGTAAATATTTAAAATATTGAAAAGAGATTTTGTATTTATAAGCATTTGTAATTATTTTAGATCCAAGAGCTAAAATTCAATGAGTCACCAATGTTCTTTCACTTCTGAGTGACGTTGTAGGGATAGATTATTCTAACTATTTTTCAATTGCTCGTACTAAATTGTTCAATGTTTATCAGAAGTACGAACTAAACTTTTAGGGAGTGCACTTGCAATGATCTCCACCAACACCCACAACAAGTAAAAAGACAAATATGCGGGGCAAAATTTTTGATGCATCAGGTTCCTTCAAATGATCAAGTTCTACAATGTCAAGTGTTAGAGCAATCCGTACTAGTGGGTAACTATTCGCTTTTCTAGACAACAATCCCATGGATCACTAGGCAGAGGACTTCAATATTTTGGGATGGTGGCATGAGCATAAGCTAACATATTCGGTGCTATTCATGTTAGCACGGGATGTGTTAACTGTTCTTGTGTGGACGATTTTTTTTCGAGTTTGCTTTTAGTCTTTCTGGAAAAAATATTGGAGAGAAAAATAAGTTTCACGACTAAGATAGTGGAAGTACTTCTCATAGTAAAAAACCAGAAACAAACTGATTAGCAAGCTCAACACTTTGTAGATAATATAGAGTTGACAAACATGTTTAACAATATCTATCTAAACGATGACACTTAGAACATCGATGTATGTTATACCTTTTCTCATTTTTTACATGTACTGCAGAGCTATATAGTGTACTCTTTTTTTCTTTGTCATGGCTTTGTCAAGTTGAGTTTTTTTACTTACAAAGTTTTAAACAAGACAACCATTTAAATATTAATAAAGCTTATTATTACATTTCTATAATTTTACTTTGTATTTTTTAAATTTACATATTTTTGAAATTAGTATATTTTATAAAAATTTTAAGCTAAAAATGGGCTAGACGGGCTTCCTTAGCCCGTCAAGCTAAATGGGCCTATGCTAGCCTAACACAGTCCGTCAGCTCTTTTGGCCATATCTGGGTCTACGCCTTAGTGCATGGGCTAGTACGATATGACTCATTTATACTAACAAGCTAAATGAGTCATGTCTAACGGGATTGCGTCGGGCCTCGCCGCCTATGTGGCCACTTCTACGTACCCGTGAAGGATATGGGCCTAGGCCTCGAGTTGTGTCGTGCGCCGTTAGTCTTGGGAAAATAAAAGACGCAGCTGGCTACTGGCCCGGGTGAAGGTAGCAACGAGTTTGGGCTACCCGGGTGGGCCCAGAGGCCCGTGGCTTGGTTCCCCACCCTTTTTCCGATGTCCTGGAAATTTTCTTATGGAAACCTGGTTCATGTTCTGAACTGTCTTAAGCTCAACGGTAAAGAAATTAAAGTTTGCAGATGGCATTGCAATGTTACCTCTTACCCTGTGACTTCTGGACCAAGAGCAACGGTTGTTTACAAGATGATGAATGATTCAAAGTGAACTACGGGTATCCCGTAAGCATTGCAGTATTTCAGAAATTGATAGCGGAGCTATGCCAACGAAATGACATTGCATATTTCTGACGTTCTTCATTCACACTCGCTAATTGATAGACACCTCTGTTCTACGGTCTCCACGAGCACACGCCCATCTGAGCCCACCACTCTATGGAGAGGTACATTCCCAAATGGATAAAATTAGCATGGAAAAAATTCACCACATACAGGAATCATGTCACTGGCAATCCAAATTTCCAATTGTTACCCAACAATGATTTGCTCCATAGCATTTGTATTACAGAATCATAGGTCTCCAAGTAGGCATTTGTAAACTTGTCCGTAGAAATATCAAGAGAATCACCACGGCAGCGGACGGAGGAGACAGCACACATAGATTTGAGTTCAGAAAGTCGTTTGGAAAAGTGGTTTTAAAAAATTGTCCCATTTATTTTAGCTTCTAAAGAAACCGAAACTAAAAGCCATAAAAAAACCCAAAAAAAGAAAGGAGCCTAAACCGGCCATCGCATAGCAGTTGCCACTTGGCCAAATCCGACGAGAACTTTTGTGTTGAGGACGGCAAATTGCAAATCGAGACCACCGTAGGGAGAATGAGATGGGTCATAAATCTTGTTTGACAGCAATGATTCGTTCGCGCTGTTCTCTGATCTCCTGGCAGTCCAGGGCTACAGTACCAACCAAAAGCAAAGGTGATTCCCGAAGTTTTCTTTCAGCAATCCGAGGCCCCTCTGTTTTCCTCAATAGCCCTTTCGTTCGAAAATTCAAAATAGTACTACTCAAACAAAAAATGCTTGTACGGTGATGCTCATTTAGGCTTTTAAGTCTGGACTTACAGATTTTTTAGCGTAGCGGTTTTTTTACTGTAGGTACTACTAGTTTTTTCAGTGTAATTAAATGTAAAAAATTACATCATCACGGATAATGTGAAAGAATAAGAGAAAAAGAAGTAAAAAAGCTAAAAAAATCAGAGAAATAAATTAAATTAAGAAGTTAGAAGATAGAAACAGAAACTTAACTGAGCGGGCGCCTTTTGTTACGGAATTTCAAAACGCTACATTACAAATGACTCGGGGAGGTGTCCTTCGTTTTGGAATCTCAAAAGACGTTGTGAGTTTGTCGTATCCTCCATGCAAGTCTGCAACATCTCACGCTGCTCCATCCCCTCTCCTCTCTGTATAATAAAAAAAGGGCTTTTGCCTTCCAACACCGTTGGATTTGCCTTCTCTCCCCTTCCCAAAACCCTCTCGAGTCTCGACCCTTGTCGTTTGCGCGAGAAAGCAGCAGCAGCCGGAGGGAGCGATCCGATCGATGGCCGCCGAGACGTACGTCACCGACGTGGCCTTCGGGCAGGACGTGATCACCGCCACCGTGACGTCCTCCGCCGCGGCCGTGGAGGACTGGCTCCAGGAGGTCCGCTCCGTGCACCGCTGCCGCCTCCGCGGCCTCGTCGTCGGGCTCGACGTCGAGTGGCGCCCCAACTTCGGCGGCGCGCCGAACCCCGTCGCGCTCCTGCAGCTCTGCGTCGGCCGCCGCTGCCTCATCTTCCAGCTCCTCCACGCCGACGACAACCCCGTGGCCCTGGAGACCTTCCTCGCCGACCCCGACCACCGCTTCGTTGGCGTCGGCGTGGAGGCGGACGCCGAGCGCCTGAGCAACGACCACGGCTTCGAGGTGGCCAACACGACGGACCTGCGCGGCCTCGCGGCGGAGGGGATGGGCAGGCCGGATCTCCGCCAGGCTGGGCTGCAGGCCGTGGTGCGCGCCGTCATGGGCGCCGACCTCGTGAAGCCGCGGAGGGTGACCATGAGCCGCTGGGACGCCTACTGCCTCTCCGAGGAGCAGATCCAGTACGCCTGCATCGACGCCTTCGTCTCCTTCGAGGTCGGCCGGAGGCTCCTCACCGGCGCCGACTACTTCTGATCGCCGATCGAGGTGATGGCCTACACGCTCAATAGTTGGTTAATCTACCTTGTCCTAGCGCGTTCAGATCCAGCTCTTGCTGCATTTCGCTCTTGCTCTCGTAGTGTTAGGTAAGGGTTTAGGAGTTCTTTTCCGTGAGGGTTTAGGAGCTCTTGGGATGGAAAAATCAGGCATTGGTGAAGACGGGGACTAAACTTTTTTCAGAGCAGGGAAAAGAATGTGGCTGCAAGGAGGTAGCAATAGCACGCGAGTTTAAGCCATTGCGCCTGCCGATCGAGACTTGAGTTCTATGAAATCTTCTGCTCAATTATGCTTTCTGATGGTGTAGTACTACTATTGTTATTTCTTTGCTAGATGCTACTGATTTCATAGCACACCATCACCGATTGGATGTTCCAAATTTCCACTAGCTCCTCTGTGCTAGCTCTACTACAGCTTCGACGGTGTGCTACCTATCAGTTCATAGAATTGCTTGACGATTTAGAATTTCTGTTAGCATTTGGCATGGCACTATTTTGGGGGAAGATTGGCGCATCCATCTATTCCTAACGAGATTACGAGACATAAAAAAAAAGTGATCTAGCAACTCCCTCATTTGTTTCTTACTCATTGGCCCCCACATCGATACTTTTCTAGCTACCTTCTTCTATTGCCAACCAAGAGTCCACAGTTGGATGCGGCCCTGAGGACCGCGCTTTGGTCCTTCCGAGGCTGGAAATTGGATTGGCCCAAAGAACATCGAAGGTTGACAAACTACGGTCATTCCAGTATTCGACTCACGGTTTGTATTTTGATTTGATAACTGTAAGTTAACGCAAAAGTTTTGCTAGTTATGTACACACGGAATTCATATCACTACGGTACTTTATTAAAGAAAGGTACACATCCACTAAGGGACATCATCTCTAATTGTCCAAGTAGGTCGTCACTTATTGCCATCCACGAACGATTCGTGAGAGGTAGGAGAAAACGAAGTTGATCGCTGTGACTCTGTAGCAATTTTTTTAAATCCGATCTCTCGATACATGAATTTTTAATTTTAGTCTTCTTCACAACCATGAAAATAGCGGCAAGTGACGCGTGTCACCTACCAAGCTCCCATGTTGCAACAGGTTCGAGATTCTGCAGTACCACCTACCAAGCTAGACGAGCTCAACAGGTGATACCAAGCTAGGCGAGCTCGACAATACCACCTGTCGAGGTAGGCGAACTCGACAAGCTCAGCAGTACCAACTGCCGAGCTAGCGGGCAGCCATCATGCGTGCTTACACTAAGCATGGCATTAGTGATTAATTGTATTAGTGCATGTATTGGTTGTCTCCTACCGAGGAGGTCGCCTACTGCGACAGGTGCTCCCAAGCTTCTTCAGCGTGGCAGACCTCCACCTACTGCACAAGCCCAACCTGCCATGTCATGGGAGCTCGATAGGTGACACATGTTGTCGACACTGCTTTTGCAGTCGCGAAGGGGCCAAAATTAAAACTGTGTGTTGAGAGGTCAAATTTGAAAAAGTTTAGCTACATGGCCACATGTGCGATCAACTCGAGAAAATGCATGCTCGAAGGGCAAGCCATTATGTCTGCATGCGATGACACCAGCACACGAACCAAGAGCGAGGCGACGGCGAAAACTGCTGTTGGAGGGGAGCCGTCCTCTCGTGACGTAGTTTGTGGGGACAGTAGGAAAGTGATGATGCAACCCAGATGACGATGAAGAAACGATGACCAGCACGACGGCGATGGGGATGAGCCGTGGTGGACCAATGATCAAAAATTTGGGGGCTAATGAAACTTGCTCGTTGGTTTGCCAAATGCTGAGTTACCGGCCTATGGTAGCCTGCCGCACTGTCGATGAGAGATAGAAAAACACTATTATAGCTATAGTGGGCTATCTTGGAAGCTATGATATATGTCGTATTTTGCCGAAGGAAGGTAGGGATGCCCACTCCTCGGTACAGGAGGAGAAGATAGCGGCCGTCATGTGGTCCGTATAGAATTGGGTGGCAACCACCTAGAACGAGGCGTCATCCTCGTCGGATAGGATGACATACTGGATGGAGCGGATGCTGAAGTTGAATTGGATGGCATCGGCTGACAAAACAAGTCGGCGGTCCTCGTGAGGGGATCTTACATGGTAAGCTCCTCATTCTCACTGGAGCTGTAGGGGAGAAGGAGGTCGATGTCGTAGCTGCGGATAAGCCACTCACTTATAACTCCCTATTTTAAGTAGTAGAGATATGTATTTTTCAAGTACCGTATGTTCTGGTTGTTGGATGTACCGGATCAACACTCTAAATGTGTCTTGAATTGATTGCCCATTTGCCTCTTTGTCGCAGTCCTTGGTTGGGCTCTGAACTAGTAACAACAGGTAGCATCCGACTGGCTCCTCGCTGATGAACAAAATGTTGTACGCTTCAAGGTTGTACAGCCTCTGAATTTTGATGCCAACATTGCTCCAAAGATATCAGAATCTAACAAGAGTTGATTTGCAATTTGAAAAAGTACAGAAAAGATAAGACACAGTTTACTTGTAGCTGGCGGTGACAACCACCTAGGCATCCTCTTCGGCCTTACAATGCACACATGCTTCAGTCTGCATAGCGTACAGCTGCTCCTACAGGCTCGACGCCTCCTGAAGCGTCTGCTCCATGGCAACCATCTACAAGCGACGGGATGGTACGACCAAACTCAGAGGACGAAAAAGACAAAAGTGGAGCAAGGGGGCAAGAGAGCAAACAAAGGACTGGCATACCCTTGCTTCACTAGCCTCAAGGACACTGAAGAGGAGCTCTATGCTGCAGGCATGGAGGGCCCTTCGATGGAGGGCCAGGTCTATGCACTTCGCTGCTACGTGTAGAGTACGAAGTGCCTCTAGTCGAAGGTCAAAGTCCCCCAAAAACAGTCGCCATGACTCCGCGCCTACTGCCTCCACCGAGCCAGGCCGGGAAGCTTCCTTAGCGCTAGGGGCCTCCACGGTGCCAGTCCACAATGTGTCCTCCACACCAAAAGCAACTTCAAGCCCTCGGGCGAGCTCCTAACTAAAAGATTTTTGCTTCACCGTTGGAGAGGGGGTGCCACTAACAAAGGCGATAGTGTAAGGGAGCATAGCGAAGACAACTACGCAAAGTCCTGGGAACAAAAAGAGGAACTCAAACCTAGAACACGCCGACCAAAGCCAGGCAGGGACGCATCATCTTCGCCTCACGTGAGGTTCTCCCCGGAAAGGGGAGACGAAGATTGAGACATTGTGTTGGACCGGATGGCAACAGAGGGGGGTGAACGATGCCAACTCAAAATTTTCCTCCAAGTATTGAAGATTCTATTCTCACACAACTGCAGAGTTGTAGAAAATAAAATTTTCATCCAAAACTCAAGACAAATACGTGAGGAATACAAAATCTTCAAGTAACCACTTCTTGGTGTCCAACCGGCATAGAAATTGTGGTCTGACCGGTCCCGGTGGTCTAACCGCTGCTACAGTAAAATCAGGCAAATGAATAGTATTTTCAACATGATATCAAAAACTAAAATTGAGAGAACTTTTGATCCATAGATCCCAATGATATGAAAGTTTGCAGAGATCTACTCTAGTATATCAAAAACCTATTCCAATAAAAGATCATAAAAATCATGGCCAAAGTTGAGATCTTTTTCAGTTTGAAAAAAGGTGCACTAGAACCGAGCCAAAACCAAAGTTGATGAATACAACTTGCTCATGGGTAGACGATGGCCAAGATAGCTTTAGATGCATTTCCACATGTTACAGCAGGCTAGAACACCGAAGAGCATGACCCAAAAACCCTCGAAACAAGAAATCACTCGAAGAGGCCAAAATCAAGTAAAACCGGGTTTCTTCATGAACTTGCTATTAAAGTGCCTAGATAATAGGAGACTGATTTTCATATATTATCTCCATCTCAATCATGTCCTTAGCACAACAAAATCAAGAAGAGGGAAGAGGTGAGATCAAAATCAATCGAAACAAGAACAACTCAATCAAAACAAGAAATAGACATAGAGATCATCAAAGATTGATGTATTGCCACTTAAATAGGTAGGTTTTACAGCCACTCCACCTTGGAGGACAGAGAGCACACAAGGTATTTAACTCTCAAACCCTAACCATAGACATGAAGGCACAAGAGAGATGGGCTAACCATATGTCTCTATCCCAACACCCTTTTATAGGTGAGCAACCAGCCACCTATTTTCCTTAGTGGATCCTATCAGCTATTAACATGGGGAATCCGTTAACCCCCTATACACGAGTTTTACCCACAGAAGTTCACTTATACATGCTTTTCAAAGCGCATAAGTTCATTCCACTAAATCCTTAGCCTTGATCCTCCTTGATCAAACCAGCTCCACCTTGCCCTAAACTGCTCTCCAACATGTCGCCCACGCACCGCATTTTGATCCAAGGTGCTTCCCGGTATTTTGGTCAAACTACCAAAATACCCTTCCTTCACCCGATCTTCACCAACCTTTGCAAGCAATCGCCATGCTTGTCATGTGTAGGTGCACAAGGACCGTCCAAACCACATGGTGCAATCTCGTCGTTTAAACTCACCTTCAACATTTCCCGCCTTTCTCGTACCATGCTTGAGCTCACCATCTCACCCCACATCCTTGATTATTATTGGCATCAGCTCTTCCATGAGCCTAGCCCTGATTCTCACTGTTGATCACGGTTGACTCCAAGCGACCCTGCATATCCAAAGACAGAGGAATCATTTCCGAGCATAGCTTCTTCACAACTTCACCCACGTTAGTCAAAACATGCATTATGCACCCATAATGCAATAACCCATGTCATCCCAAACCAATCCCAAAACCATGTTTTTCTGGGAAGATTAGTAGTACCTCACCTACAATGCCGGTACTACCGTATTGCAGTATTACCGCTTTCTAGGACTTCTAGAAATCAGTCTAAATCAAATACACTCTTTGCAAAACTATTTAACCACTCTACAAACCTTGCAATGGTTTATCACAACATTATACTGGACCTTCACACATGGTCCTTTAATCTCTCCATTGATGAACCCATTGGCAATACTTAAAAATGCAAATTGGAGGTGGTTTTAGAGAAGGGGAAAATAATTTTGCAAAGAGAGTTCCAAATGGTCAAAAGAAAATAGCGAAGAGCTGAAAATAACCATTTGAGACAGAAATGAGTAGAAGTTACTGAAAATTATAGTTTTACGCAAAAACTTCATATCCATCACAAAGTGTTAGGAAATCTCACTCTAGGTCCAAAAGAAAGAACAATTGTTCGATTTGGCCTCAGTCATGGTGAGAAGAAATCTAAAACTCCAGAAATCAAGAAATTGTACAAAAACTCCAAATCTCTCTAGACGTATATTTTTGCATTTTTACCCGATCTTTCTCCCCTTTGACAATGGAATCATCAAGATATATGGAAGAAAGTAGAGCATGAATGAAAAGAGGTGGCTGCATTTTATTTATTTTTAGCATTAGGAGCTATGAAAACTATCCAAAATGACCTTCTAAGTATGACACTAAGCCATAAAAAGTGAACATGCTATCTAGATCATGGTAAGCCATATATAGCCAAGCTAAAGCCAAATAAGTATTGATGTGAAATTAAATGGCCTTTTAGCATGTTAAGATGCTCAAATTCATAGTTGAGCCAAAGGGTGGTGCCCTCGTAGTATGCATCGAAGGTCACCTAGAAGTCGAATGCTGACGTGAGATGAGAGAGGCGATCAAACTCATTTCTACTAAGACCCTGAATTATGATGTTCCTTGCCTTAGCGTTTGCCTCAACATCTGGCATATTTTCAATCGTGATGTTTTCATCAGCATGAACAACAAATCGGGTCTTAACTTTCTTCCAAATCGCATAGCCTCTAGCTTGAATGTAAAACTCCATCCTACTCTTCTAAAAAGGATAGTCGACCCCATCAAAGAGAGACATCTTGGTGGAATACTTGTTTACTGCCATGGCTCTAAAGATCGATTAAGATCTTTGAGGAGTTAACCGGGCTCTGATACCACTTTGTTGGATCGGATGGCAACAGAGGGGGGTGAATGGTGCCAACTCAAAATTTTTCTCTAAGTATTCAAGATTCTATTCTCGCACAACTACAGAGTTGTAAAAAAAATAGAATTTTTAATCCAAAACTCAAGACAAATAGCTCAAGAATACAAAACCTTGAAGCGACCACTTTGCAGCGGTCTAACCGGTATAAAAATGGTGGTTTGACCAGTCCCAGTAGTCTGACCGCTCCTTCAAAGGTGGTCTGACCACTGCTACAGTAAAATCAGGTAAATGAATAGTATTTTAGCATGATTTCAAAAATCAAAATTGAGAGAACTTTTGATCGTAGATCCAATGACATGAAAATTTTTCCGGGATCTACTCTAGAATATCAAGAACCTATTCCAATAAACGATTATGAAAATCATGGCCAAAGTTGAGATCTTTTTAGTTTGAAGAGAAGGTGCACTCGAACCGAGCCAAAATCAAAATCGATGAATACAACTTGCTCGTGGGTGGACGATGGCCAATATAACTTTAGATGTATTCTCACATATCACAACAAGCTAGAACACCAAAGAGCACGACGCAAAAACACTTGAAACAAGAAATCACTCGAAGATGCTAAAATGAAGCAAAATCAGGTTTCTTCATGAATTTGCTATCAAAGTGCCTAGATGATAGGGGATTGATTTCTAGAGGTTATCTCCATCTCAATCGTATCCTTAGCACAACAGGATCAAGAAGAGGGAAGATGAGAGATCAAAACCAACTGAAACAAGAACAAACCAGTCAAAATAAGAAATAGACATGAGGATCATCAAAGATTGATGTATTTTCACTTGAAGAGGTAGGTTTTACAGCCACTTCACCTTGGAGGACAGAGAGCACACAAGGCACTCAACTCTCAAACCCTAACCCTAGACTGAAAGTACAAGAGACATAGGTTGGATAGTTAACCACATGTCTCCATCACAAGCCCGTTTTTTAGGTGAGAACGAGCCAACTATTTTCGTTAGTGGATCCTATCCACTATTACAATAGAAAAACCCGTTAACCCCCACACGGGTTTTACCCATATAAGTTCACTTCTACATGCTTTTCAAAGCGCATAAGTTCATATCCGCTAAATTCTTAACCTTGATCTGCCTTGATCAAATCAGCTCCACCTTAACCTAAACCGCTCTCCAACGCGGCTCCCACGCACTGCGGTTTTGATCCAAAGTGGTTCCCCATATTTTGGTCAAACTACCAAAATGCTCTTTCTTGACCCGGTCTTCACCAACCTTTACAAGCAATCGCCATGCTTGCCATGTGTAGGTGCACTACTAGCTTGCCACATGTTGACAAGTCTCTCCCGTCCTGGTTCCACCGAACCACAGCTCACTTGGACTGTCCAAGCCACATGGTGCAATCCCATCGTTCAAATTCACCTTTAATATTCCCCGCCTTCTTGTGCTATGCTCACCATCTCAGCCGGCATCTTTGATCGTTCGGGCCTCAGCTCCTCCATGAGCCTAGCATCGATCCTCATCGTTAATCACGGTTGATTCCAAGCGACCCTATATATCCAAAGATAGAGAAATCGTTTCCGAGTACAAGTTCTTCATAATTTAACCCACATTAGTCAAAACATGTATCATGCACCTATAATACCATGACTCAGGTCATCCCAAACCAATCCCAAAACCCTACTTTTCTGGGAAGATCGGTAATATCGAACCTACAATGTCGGTGCTACCGCACTGCGATGCTACCGCTTTCTGGGACTTCCAGAAATCAGTCCAAATCAAATGCACTCTTTGCAAAACTATTTGATCACTTCATAAACCTTGCAATGGTTCATCACAATATTATTCTGGACCTTCTCACATGATCCTTCACATTGCCCCAGGGAGGCTCTCAAGCTTTCTGGGTGGGGCTCCACGATCTGCGTGGTCGGGCATTCTTTCTTGGTCGAGGTTGCTCTAGGGCATTTGAGGTATCTCAGTTCAATGGATTGCAGGAGGGTATCATATATTACTTGGATGATACTAGGTTTGACATCCTTGGAGTTGGAAAATGCTAGTAAGTTCTACATTACTGATACGGGCATGTACGGAACGCGGAAGTTTACGGTCGGAGCTCAGCGCTTACCTTGTGGGTTCACTACAGATTTGTCTCTTCCGATCTGGATTGTCCATTGAATCAATATATACTTGGGGCTTTAGCAGATAGCAAGCGCTTAACTAGTATTTTGCACTTTAAGCAGTTATGCTAAAAGATGTCAACTAGTATGCTTTCAGGAAAAACATGTTCACTGGTATTGACACGTTGCTCACATAAATGAATATCTGTTTTCTGTCACATTGATATAAATGTCATATGTCACCAAATTTGACATAGCTCTGCTTCTTGACATGAATCACTATATGAAAGGTATTGCGTTGTTGATTGCAATGGATACAGAGATCAACGGTATTAAAGTTTTTGTTCAGTCTTTTCTTATTAGTAAGTCCATGTCAATAGCTGCATCATGTCAGTGTTCTTCGTTTCTACACATTTTGTTCTTGGAAGATGGAGCAGATATCCTATTCTGGAAGGACTGTTGGTTGCATAGTAAGCCAATTTCAGGATTAGCACCGGTGCTCCATGCCACAGTCCCCACAACAATCAAGAATAAGTGCACAGTTATGCTGGCATTGTACAACAGAGCATGGATAAAAGATATCAAGGGCTCCCTCCAGTTTTAATGCATTGTGGAACTTTTAAACTTATGAGAAATACTTGCTGAAGTACAGTTGAACCGACAACAGGAAGATCAAACTGTATGACTTAGCTTTCTTCAATGGCTCAACAGAATTCCCATATTGGTGGCATATCTCGGAGTGCTGGGCGCCACTATAAGTACAAGAAGTTTGTATGGTTAGCAATCCTGAACAGATGTTGGGCGACCGATAGGCTCAGAAGCCGTGGACTGCGGCATCCAGTTAGCTGTGTCCTTGCGTGTTCTGTCTTCAAGAGCCTGTAACGATTACTCACTTGCTAGTTGGGTTTGTCTTCACTAGACAGATTTGGTTCAAGAAAATGTATCATCATCAGTTGGCCTGCAGCACATCGCATCGCATTGCACCCCAGGCATCAGAGAACCTCAATGACTGGTTTGACTTTGGCAGCGTCGTCATGGGAGGAGGCAGGATGAAAGGTTCTAAAACAATCATCATCCTGACCTTATGGTGTATATGGAACCATAGGAATACTTGTGCGTTTGACAGAGCACAGCCAAATTTGCATAACCTGCTGGTGTTAGGTCTAGGCTCTTTAGGGATCTCTAGGCTAGATCTAGCGGGGCTTTTCTCTTCTAGGGTTCGAGTTCTTGAGGGCTACACTAAGAGGGAGAGAGGTACCAACCTTCGGGTGCAGAGGAAGCAGAAGCGGTCATCGCGGGTTCGTTGATGAAGATCTGCGCACGGGCAGCGACGGTCGGGGTAGAGGTTCTGGGCTCCTCTGCGGCGTGTCCCGGGCGGCGGCGTCTCCCTGGCGGCGGTGAACGGCGCCGGTGGTGCTTCCCGTCGGCTCAGCGCCCCCCTCTTACAGATCGGGTCTAGGGTTTGTAGGTGGGGTGACGGCGGCGCGGTCAACCTCGTGATGCGTGCCGCCCGGCCCCCACCTCTGTATTTATGGCGCTGGCGACAGGGGCCCACCAGCCAAACGGGCTGGGCGCCCCCGATCAGGGCGCGGTCAAGGGCTGGGCTTTGGCCGTTGGGCCAAAGCCCTGAGATCACTCTAACATTCTCCCCCTTGATCTCAGTCTATACTTTATCTTTTAATTACTTTTGACTTTACACATTCCATCACAGATTAGTGCATAGAACATGTCTCATCGTCACGGTCAATCGCCGATAGATTCAACAGTTACAATACACCTCTCTGTTCTGAAATAGTTACTTTAATCTTTGGGCCATCTTTTAGTCCAGGAATCATAGGCTTTCCCTTAAACCCATGCCGGCTACATGTTCTCTGAACACGTTGGGTGGTAAGCCTTTGGTAAGCGGATCCGCTAGCATCTTTGCGGTACTTATGTGCTCAAGACTTATAATTTGATCCCGAACTTTATCTTTCACAACATAGTACTTTATGTCAATGTGTTTGGCAGCACCACTTGACTTATTGTTGTGGGCATACATTACTGCGGGTTCATTATCGCAGTACAACTTAAGTGGTCTATTGATGTCGTCAACCACTTTTAAACCGGGTATGAACTTCTTTAGCCAGTTCACCTGCCCCGTAGCCTCATAACATGCTACAAACTCGGCATACATTGTGGACGATGTAGTGACGGTTTGTTTTGAGCTTTTCCACGATATAGCTCCTTTAGCGAGAGTGAATACATATCCGGATGTAGACTTTCTATCATCTCCCGCAAAATCAGAATCTGTATACCCCACTATATGGAGTGAATCTGATCTTCTGTATGTCATCATGAGGCCTTTTGTTCCTTGCAAATAACGCAAGACTTTCTTTATCAATTTCCAATGTTCTATTCCAGGATTGCTCTGGAATCTGCCAAGTAACCCGGTAACAAATGCTAAGTCAGGGCGTGTGCACACTTGAGCATACTGTAAGCTTCCGACAGCTGAAGCATATGGAACCGATTTCATTTGTTCGAGCTCGTACTGGTTCCTGGGGCATTGAAAATCCCCATATCTGTCGCCCTTGACTATAGGTGCAGGTGATGGACTACATTTATGCATACCAAATTTCTTTAAGACTTTCTCTATGTATGCCTTTTGTGACAGTCCCAATACCCCTTTGTTTCTATCTCGGTGAATTTCGATCCCTAGAACGAATGAAGCTTCACCAAGATCTTTCATATCGAAGTTTGAGGACAAAAACTTCTTTGTTTCCAGTAGCAAATTAACATCACTACTAGCCAGTAGGATATCATCCACATACAGGATTAGGAAGATAAACTTCCCATCTTTAAACTTTGCATAAACACAGTTGTCCTCTACATTCTCTTTAAACCCAAATTTTCTTATTGTACTGTCAAACTTCAAGTACCACTGTCTTGAAGCTTGCTTTAACCCATAAATCGATTTCTTTAGGCGGCATCCCATTCTTTCATTTCCTTCCACGACAAAACCTTTCGGTTGTGCCATGTAAACATTTTCCTCCAAATCCCCATTAAGAAATGCCGTCTTTACATCCATCTGATGTAACTCTAAATCATAATGTGCTACTAATGCCATTATGATTCTGAAGGAATCTTTACATGAGACTGGAGAAAATGTCTCATTGTAATCAATCCCTTCTCTTTGCGTAAAGCCTTTTGCCACAAGTCGCGCTTTATGTCTTTCTACATTCCCTTGGGAGTCATGTTTAGTCTTGTAGACCCATTTACAGCCTACTGTTTTGGCTCCTTTAGGAATAATTTCCAAGTCCCAGACTTTATTAGTCTTCATGGACCTCATTTCCTCTTCCATGGCCTCAAGCCATTTTGAGGAATTTTCGCTTCTCATGGCTTCTTCAAATGAGGTGGGATCATCCTCCATTTGAAATTCCTCTGTATTATAAATCTGATAATCATCAGAAATAGCTGATCTTCTTACTCTTTGAGACCTCCTCGGGGCCTCCTCATTTGGTACATCTACTGTTTGAGGCTGCTGTTGCTCCCCCTCATCTGTGGCAATAGGTTCTATATGATCCTGAAGAACAGGTTCTTCATTCTCATTCATTGTTGCCACGGGAGGAACAATAACAGGTGCTGGCACCACAGTGTCTTGCACCGTCGGTGCAGCGACAGCAGGTAGTGTGAAGAATGGCTCTTGAATCATCGGAGTGGGCGCAAACACCCGCTTCTCTTCAAGGTCAATCTCTCGAGCTACCATGCTCCCCCTCATCATTTCTTCCTCTAAGAAGACAGCGTGCCTCGTTTCTACAAACTTTGTATATCTGTCTGGACAGTAGAAACGATAACCTTTTGACTTTTCAGGGTAGCCAATGAAATGGCAACTTACTGTTTTGGGATCAAGTTTCCCAAGGTTTGGGTTAAATACTTTAGCCTCAGCAGGACTCCCCCACACACGTAAGTGCTTTAGTGAGGGAACTCTTCCTGTCCACAACTCGTACGGTGTTTTGGGCACCGACTTACTAGGCACTCTGTTGAGAATATGAATGGCGGTTTTCAACGCCTCCATCCATAAACTCAATGGGAGTGTGGAGTAGCTCATCATACTTCGCACCATATCCATCAGGGTACGGTTGCGTCTTTCAGCTACTCCATTTTGCTGAGGTTCGCCCGGCATAGAATACTGGGCCACTATTCCATTTTCCTGTAAAAACCTCGCAAAAGGTCCAGGAACTTGTCCATATGGGGTATGTCGACCGTAGTACTCCCCCCCACGATCTGATCGGACTATCTTAATCTTTAAATCGTGTTGGTTTTCAATTTCAGCCTTAAATATCTTGAATTTATCCAAGGCTTCATTTCTTTCTTTAATTGGATAAATATATCCATAACGGGAGTAATCATCTGTGAATGTTATGAACGAGTCATAACCATCCACACTTTTCACAGGAAAAGGACCACAAATATCTGTGTGAATAATTTGTAGAACTCCTGTGCTTCTTTTAGCGTCTTTTTTAATTTTCTTTACATATTTTCCTTTAATGCATTCTCTGCATTGTTCTAAGTCTGAGAACTCTAATGGAGGAAGAATATCATTCTTTACTAGTCTTTCTATTCTCCCCCTCGAAATATGGCCTAAACGACAGTGCCATAATTTCGACGACTCATCTAGAGTTCTCTTTCGTTTTCTGTTTACATTCGTAGACGAGGATTCATTCACTTTCTCGCACGCAACGTTCTCATTATCGCATACGACATTCACATCATCACATAATGATAACAAATAAAGCTCATTCTGTAATATGGCAATACCAACACATTCTTTATTAAACATTATTTCGCACTTGCCATTTCCAAAATTGCAATCATAACCATCTTTGTCCAAATTTGACACACTAATCAAATTCCTCTGTAAAGAGGGTACAAAAAGGACATCTCTAAGTAAAAGAGTGGAGCCATTAGCTAATTCTAATGAAAGATCGCCAACGGCTTCAACTTCAGCTTCGACTCCATTTGCGACTTTAACGCATCTTTCTTTTCTTTGCGTAGTCCTCGTCGAACGGAATCCCTGTAATGAATTAGCAACATGAACAGTTGCTCCTGAGTCAATCCACCAAGTGGATTTCGAATATTTCACATACAGGCATTCATTAATAAAGGTAATAATGTTCTCACCTTTCTTAGCCATTATCATCTTTAAATAGTCAGGACAATCCTTCTTGTAGTGTCCCGTCTTCTTGCAGTGAAGGCACTGGTCTTTGTCTACAGCAAATTTGTTCTGTTGAGGCTGATGTACAGAGGCTTTGGCCTTGTTCTTTGAGAAGGGGTTACTGTTATAATTCTTTTTCTTGTTTTCCCTCACAAAGTTTATAGCACCACCATGTGAGGATTTGATTCTTTCCTCCTCTTGCACGCACATGGCTATGCACTTTTCCATGTCCCATTTTTCGGGCTGCATATTATAGTTGACAACAAAAGTGTCAAACTCTTTTGGCAAAGAAGCAAAAACCAAATGAATAAGGAACTCATCCTTGAGAGCCAAATCCATCGGTTTCAGTTTAGATGCCAAGTTGCTCATTCTAAGAATGTGCTCTCTTATGCCATTGCCACCGCCAGAATACCTCTCTGTTACCAGCTGCTTAATCAGCTGTGTAGCATAAGTCTTTGAAGAGCCAGTGAACTGACTCTTTATTTTATCGAGATATTCAGTGACAGTGTCACACTCTGCAATTGAGCCCAAAATAGCAGGTTCAATTGTGTTCTTTATCACAGCCATACATTTCTTGTTGGCTGTGGTCCATTTCTTATGATCAAGATCATAAGACATCTGTAAGGGAGCATGATCCCTCTGTCTTTTCTGCCATGTAGTGTCATCCTCATTCTGTTCCCTCACTGGCGCCAAAGGCTCAGTGGGACGTGCTGTAGTGAGGACCCAGTCCACCTCAGCCAAGATAAAAGCTAAATCTAACTTTTTCTTCCACTCTCCATAATTATCACCTTTGAGAGTGGGGATTTCTCTAATACAACTCATTAAGTTGTATCCTCCTGAAAAATATTTCAAATACAGTGAGAACGTAACATCAAAATCATATGCCTTATTTTCAACGTTGGTCAAAATACGACATACAATTTAAAACAATTCTATCATACATTAAATCTACATCACCGTTGGGCAGAGATAGAAATAATGCATGAAATCAACATTAAAATTTTTATAATACTGATATTAACAACGTTGGTCAGAAAATAACAGTATCATAAAACTCTTGGAATTTTTTATCTATTTTTCAAAATTAAATTCTCCCGTTGGTTCGAATTTAATAATGAAAAACAATCAATATTAACTTTTGCAGCGGAAACTGTAATTATTCTAAAATAATTCAATATTCAGAAGCATCATGACTATACTCTTTTAATCTCTGAAAATTTAACACGTTGGTGCAAAAATTTCCAGAAATTTTGGGTCAAATTTCAATCAAATTCATCAAAAATTACTTCTGAAAAAATAATTAAACATCAATTTCGTGTTTTACTGTGCATTCGGCCATTTCGGCCTGCTCGGCCTGGCCCACGGCCCACGGCGGCCTGACCGCGCAGCCTCACGCTCGCGGCCCGCTCGGCCGGCCTCTCTCGCGCGCCTCACGCGCCCACGCGCTCGCGGACGCCATCAGCGCCGCGGCCCAACTCGCCCTCAGCCGTTGGATTCGCATCCAACGGCTGCAAACCCGCACAGCCGCGCGCGCGCGCGACGCGCTGCCCCGCGCTCCGGCCGCAACCTGGGCCTGGGCCGGGAAAGCGCTCGCCCGCCTGGGCCGAATCTCGCCCGCGCCGCGCCGAGCGATCTGATCCGTCCAACACAATCCGACGGCTCAGCGGGGTTTGCGCCCGATCAAAACCTGCGCGGCGGACGCTCCCCGAACCCTAAACACTTCTCTCCTCTCCCTCTCCTCTCGCGCCCGAGCGACCACGAAGCGGCGGCGGCGGCGACTACGTGCACGCCGCCGGAGAAGAAGAAGAAGAGTCGGCGCCGCCGCGGGCCCTCTCGCCGGCGTGCGCGCTCCCCCGAGAGGGAGCGCGCCGCCGTCGAGCGGCTCCGTGTCGGCGCCCCTGTCCCGCGCGTCGACGGCGGCCGCACGTGGAGCGCCGGCGAGCCCACGGCTCGGCCGGTCTCCCGCACGCCAGCGACGACGACGGTGGTCCGGTAAGTCCGGTCTTTTCAGATCTAGGGTTAGGGTTTAGCCCCAGTTCCCCTCTCTTTTCTTTTCTGTTTTCTAGGGTTCGGGGGGGGGGGGGTTTCTTTCTTCGCTTTTCTTCCCCGCACGCCGGTCAACCGACGGCGATCTCATTCCCCTTCTAGATCTACACCTAGATCGGCTCTGATACCATTGTTAGGTCTAGGCTCTTTAGGGATCTCTAGGCTAGATCTAGCGGGGCTTTTCTCTTCTAGGGTTCGAGTTCTTGAGGGCTACACTAAGAGGGAGAGAGGTACCAACCTTCGGGTGCAGAGGAAGCAGAAGCGGCCATCGCGGGTTCGTTGATGAAGATCTGCGCACGGGCAGCGACGGTCGGGGTAGAGGTTCTGGGCTCCTCTGCGGCGTGTCCCGGGCGGCGGCGTCTCCCTGGCGGCGGTGAACGGCGCCGGTGGTGCTTCCCATCGGCTCAGCGCCCCCCTCTTACAGATCGGGTCTAGGGTTTGTAGGTGGGGTGACGGCGGCGCGGTCAACCTCGTGATGCGTGCCGCCCGGCCCCCACCTCTGTATTTATGGCGCTGGCGACAGGGGCCCACCAGCCAAACGGGCTGGGCGCCCCCGATCAGGGCGCGGTCAAGGGCTGGGCTTTGGCCGTTGGGCCAAAGCCCTGAGATCACTCTAACAGCTGGCTCGGTCAAAGAGGAAGCTGAGTTGTGGAAGTCGGCAGGTGAGACACCTACAGCCTACAGTTGTTGTCGGACAGTGAACAGTGACTGTTATGTTTTTTGTCCATCTGTTGTTAGTTGCTCTATGTATCTGGCGCGCCAGTTTAGTTACCTACATTGCTGTCTGCAGTTCTTGTCCGTGATGTACTGTTCTTCTTTAATGCAATGCTAAGTAGCCCTTCTGCGTATTCTCTGAAAAAGGAAAAAGATCAGCGATTACATTGTATTCCCATGCCTTTTCCCCTATCTAACAAGAAACGGCGAGGCAATATAACAATTGGCAACCTGTAAAAGATTTACATATTCAGGGCATTATGTAAATTACAGCAACAACATAATGTTTGTAAACAAACATCCACTACAATCATATCGGGCTGGACTTGGTTTGAATTCAAAGGGCTACCCGTGTTAAAAAATGTTTACAAGAAGTTTATACAATTGGTTTGAATTCGGAGTACCTACACGGTAGAAATGATTTACAAGAGGCTCACCAAAAAAAAAAAAAACTACCCATGGCGTTTTCCGGTGCTTCATGTATGCAATAGTCCGCAAATTATTGTTCTACCTCGTGCAAAATAGAATAACACACTAACACCGGTGCCCAAGCAGCAGCATTTTGCGATTGAACTCACTTGATATTGTATTTGTGAATTGTGATGTTTTCCTAAGAGCATCTCCATAGAAACGACAAACATACTTAGGGTTTGTTTTGGGTGTTAGGGAATATATTTCCAGGGACAAAGACCCTGGGTGGGATTTTCCTTGCCATATGGGAACCCCATGGCATATTATCTCCTTTACTCTTATCTCCTAGTAGGACTAATCCCCGTCTGTCATTTGGGAGTGGTGGGAAAATCCTTCCCACTAGAAATCCAAAAAAAAAAAAGGAAAAAGAAAAAATTCAGAAAAACAAAAGGGGGGAAGAAATCAGCACTGGTAGGGTCGTCCGTTGACTAGGTCGGCAGCGTGTGCCGACGGGCTGCGGTGCGCGGGCTCGGCCGCGGCCAGAGTCGTGCGCGGGCTCGAGGTGGCGACGACGCCGCGCAAGGGCTCGGCGGAGGCGCCGGTGGCCCCGTGCGTGTGCTCCACGGAGATGGCAGCGCCGTGCGTGGGCTAGCTGGCATGGAGGCGGAGTTGAGGCGGTGCCTGGAATGCTTTGGAGCAGCGACACGAGAAGCGATGGCGAGAGTCGAGGTGGCCGACGCGAGCGAAGACGGGGGACTTTTTTCTCCATCTCAAGACACAATTATTTTTTTCCCCGTGGATAAGTGTGGATTGGGTTAGGATTTTTCCACAGGCTTGCAGCATCCAAACAATCCATTGGATCAGGCTCGGAAGTTTTTCCACGGGCCGCATCTTACCTGGGATTGGGCCGGGATTCCGGCTAGGTTTCAGCTTTCAAACAAGGCCTTAATATGATTGACGAAAAACTTGTTTTCTTAACGCCACACAAGCACATCTCTTGCTTGACCATGGGCCCACAATTGGCTTGATTGGTTGTAAAAACTCATGACCCGACATTTCTGCACTGTTCTCCTGTATGTGGGGGTACTCGTTGGCATCCACGCTCCTTCATTGTTACTCCCCCGCTCTCTATCTTGGCATCGATGCGCCTCCATGTGTGACTTCCCTGTCTCTCTCCTTATAAATATGGTATGTGGTCGGTGGATATCGAGCCAACTGCTCATCTTATCGAGCTTTTTCTAAAAATGATATAATTTGATTTAATATCATTTTACATATAATTTAAAAGTATTTTTAGAAACGAGCTAACGCGCCGAGCCGAGCTTGAGCAAGATTCAAATTCATTTGAAATCAACTCATTTTAATGTTTAACCAATTAACAAGTATAATTGAAGCAATTTTGAACCGAGCCAACGAGCCCCACTAACGAGCTTTTTTTCCACCCAATGTGGGATACGAACTTTGTGAAATCGCCTCCCACGTGTAGACTCCACACTGACGTGTAACTCAATGTCTTTAGAAGCGCCTCCGTGTGTCATGCCCTCTGTCCATCTCTTTTACGTGGCATGCATGGGGCGCGCCGCTAACGCCGGCCTGACCATGTGGCGCATTGGAGATGTTTTAGTACTGACTGCCAGTTGGGTTCCACTGGTCAGTTCAGACTCAAAAACCCTATAAGGGAACGAAGGCTACGCCCAAATCAAAGCAATTCCTCCCGGTTTCGCCCAAATCCCCCATCCATGGCTCGTAGCCGTAGACCTGGCCGACCATGGTCGGACGGCCTCCCACCCGATCTCCTCTGCATCGTCCTCCTCCACCTGAGCTGCGTCGCCGACCGTGTCTACTTCGCCGCCGTCTGCCGCGCGTGGCGCTCCGCCGCGCGGGCCCTCGACGCCCCGCCGCGCCAGCTCCCGTGGCTCCTCCTCCCTTCCGTCGACGCGTCCTCCTTCTTCAGCCTCCACTCCGGTGCCACCCGCCGCCTCTACCTCCCGGAGGGAGTCCGAGGCGCGCGCTTATGCGGCTCCCACGACGGCGGCTGGGTCGCCGTCGCCGTCGACCCGTGGCGAGGGTACGCGGCCGTGAACCTCCTCTCCGGCGCGAGGGTTCCCCTCCCCGACAGGCTCAGGGTCAACCTCCCCGACAGGCACGATTTCCAGACCGCCGCCACCTGCGAGCATCGTATGGTCATCCGCACCGTCGCCTTCTCGGCCGCGCCCACCTCGGAGGGCTGCCTCGCCGCCGCGCACGTCTCCAGCGCCTCCAACATCGCCTTCTGGCGGCCAGGGATGGACTGGCACTGGCTCGCGTGCCGGCGTGATGTGGAGCCGCTCCAGGACATCATCTATCACAGGAACGAGGTGAAGCAAGGCTTCCATGTCCTCACCGACAAAGAGGATGTCCTGGTGTACACGCCCAGCGGCGACCGGGACGCCCCTCTGGAGATGTCCTGCAGCTCCTACCAGGTCCAGAGGCGCGCAGATTACAGGCCCGACCAGTTCTTGCCCGCGACGTTCGCCGTGACCCGCTACCTGGTGGAGTCCCGCGGGAAGTTGCTGATGGCGCTGCGGCACTACTCTGCCCGGCGCGCCACGGGGCGGCGCACGCGTATGTTCAGAATCTTTGAGATGAAGCATGAGGCTGCGCCCCATGGGGGCTCTGAAGTTTTATGGGTGGAGCTCCACGAGCTGCCCGGTCGGGTGCTCTTCCTCGGCCGAGGCTGCTCTAGGGCCTTTGAGGTGTCTCAGTTCAGCAACCTGCAGGAGGGTAGCATCTATTACTTGGACGATATTAGCTTCGACATATCCTTGGTGTTGAGCAATGGGAGCAAGTACTCCAGTACTGACTTGGGCATGTACAAAACGTTCAAGGTTAGGGACAGCACTCGGCGCTTTCCACGTGAATTCACTTCAGAGTGCTCTCCTCCAATCTGGTTTGCCCCCTGAATCGCCCTGTATACTTTGGGGCATTTAGTAAGTCTCTGGCTAGTACCCTGCACTTTCTGCAGTTATTATGATAAAAGATGCCAGAGTGGTGTATTTTCAGAAAAAAATGAAAGTTGTCGGTATGAACAAATGTATGACATGTTACAAACATCAATGAGTATCTGTTTGTGCCACCCGAATATATATGCCATACTGGACCAAATTTGATTTGGTTCCATCTCTTGGCATGAATCAGTACTTGTGTTCCTCGACATGAATCGCTTACAGAAGGCATTGATCTGAGGATTGCAATGGATACAAAGATCAATTGCGAAGTTTTGGCTTAGTTGTCTAACTTCCTCCCCTCACTTCTTTGTACTTTGGCTGCTTTGACAGCCACTGCTGTACTCTGCTGTGTTTTAGCTCAGTTTTTTTTCCTGATTAATTGGTCCATCTCCATTCTATGAACACCTTCTGGAGTTCTGGGAAGCCAAGATCAGCAATTACATTCTGTTCTCCCTACTATATTTTAATCAAAACAGTGACGGGAGGCCACAGAACAATTGGCAACATGTAAAAGACTTATGTTCAAAGCCTTCTATAATTACAGCAACAGCTCTGATGATCAAATGTCTGGTGGCTTTACTCAGCATTCCCTGATGTGAGCACTTCAGCTACTCCCTTATTTTTAATTTTTCTTCCTTTGGTACAGCACCACGATTTTTACATCCACTTGGTTCCACATGAAGTTCCCACTCGGCTTCTTGCTTTGCAACACCTTTAACATCCTGGTCCTTTGATCCATATGGCATTCTTGCTGACCCAAAATTTTCTAGCTTGTTACATTTCAAGAATGAATGCAGTTCCATACTTCCATTTCAACGTTGGTCCTGTTGGTCCTGTTGGACAGACTCTTGCCCATGCAAAGACATGATAGTCGATTGCTTCATGTTTGCAAAGTTGGATAGCACTCAACCATTTCAATTTCTATACCAGCTTCTAGTCTTATGCCGACCCTGCAGCTGTCATATCTCAGTTCTAGCAAAAGCTGTCATATCTCAGTTCTAACACACAAGTGTGTATTTAGTTCTTTCTCGAACATGCACGATTAATGACTGAAAGGAAAAACATTTTGAGTTTCATTGGATCACTCAGGTGCATATGCTTGTGCTGAATGGATATGAAGCTCAATGCATCGAAATTTGCTCAGCATTTTGTGATTAGATGTCCTTCAATCAAGTATACCTGCTGTCAAGCTAGGTCAGTAATTTCATTGTACAGTTCTCTTGAGCTCTTAAGCCTTGAACTTTTCAGTGAAGGATAAAACATCTTTTGTGAGGTCAACAGCTCAAGGTTGTAGGTACTACTGAATGTGTTGGCCCCAAAAAATTCCGACAGCAGCACCGCCCCCTATAAAGGGCGCTCCTCTGGCAGCGAATGCAATGTGCTAGCCAATTTTCAAAGAAAATCGGCAAAGTCGACGCTAGACCTTAAGCAAAAGTCAATTCGGGATGAAATGTCGGTGCGAAACAATAACAAATAGGAATAAATCTCAAAATAAGGGATACGTATAATTCACAGATTGATCAACACATTGATACAAAATAATATTGATCAAAGTCGACTTACAGAGAAAAGATTTTACCAGTTACGGTCTACTCCTAAGGTATATATAAAGATAAAGTTGACACAAGGGTATATTGGATGTGTTTTTTTCTTGCCAACCGCTGCAAGGTTTTTATAGTCCAAAACAATTGACTCAATTTTGGAATTTTCTTCAAGTTTCCGGCTGAATCTTTCCTTTTTGATACAGTGCTCGCCTGCCTCCTAATCTTCAATCTCCAAATCTTGCTCTCGTTTCTAACTTATGTCAAACTTACCATAGTCAGCTTGTTCCAGATGTTTCCAGTCGTCGACTCGTCGCCAGTCCTGACTCCTTAATTTCAGTTGTTCTGGACTCTCTTGGTCACACCTATTTCCATACATTTTTAGCCAACTATTTTTGCCGTCTAAAATCTGACAGCAACATATGCTCCGTATTTTTGTGAAGGTCAACCTTTGCAAAAAAAAAAAGTCAAGTAGCCTTTCAACGTAGCCGATTCTGTGTCAAACCCGCTTCTTCTAACCGAAACGGATTATTCGTAGCAGCCCATCTTTTATGACTTCCTTTGCTCCTCCTCTGTCATTAAGAAATAAAACAAAATTAAGAAAGTAGAAGTTGAAGCCATTTGGAGCAGTCAGCACTCCACCGTCAGATATCTCTGATATTTTCAATCGGTTCCTCGGTACTGGTGATCGGCTTTTTTATAAATGGAATTCCAGGCATCTTCCCTTTTCGCTATCTTCATTAGTCCATCAATTGGCTTATTTAGCCTTTTTGACTACAGCTCCTGCATAATCTCCATAATCCGATGAAAGATTGGTCCCGTGAAGATGCGGTTATCAATTGGTCCTATGACTTGCGGATGAAAGCATGATTTTGACTCTGAAACACCTCAAACACATAGTAGATCCTTCAGAAAAACATGCCATTGCATGTCAGAAATACCACTTGCACCGTCGTCGAATCAACCTGATGAAACGTCTTCAAGACTGTAATGCTTCACTGGAGCGCGAAGGACTTCATCAATCTTGCGTTGATGGACTGCCAGAAGCCATATTGTCTATCTCTAGCATCCGGACGGAAATCGGCCATCTCCAAACAGATCTTGCTGCAATTGAATCTTCGTCAGATACTGCAAGTATAATGGGCTTTCGGAAAATTGCACAGAAACAAGAGCAAATCCGGCTTGCAAAGAACTCCCTCCAAGCATCAGAAGTTTGAATGCGAGATGTTTGGAGACAGTTCTTGGACAATCAAGGAACAAACAACTACCGAAATCGCCTAGCTGGAGGAAGAATTGAACAATCTGCCTGTTGAGGCGTATGATCCACAAACCGATGACCATATCATTAGGCCCTGTTTGTTTAGATTTTTCATTTGGCTTATAAGCAAAAAAGGCAAAGTCTAAATAAAGAGATGACCTTTTCATCTAGCTTATGAAAAGCTTAAGCTATTTTAAGTCTAAAAGCCAAAAGCCATAACAAAAGTCCTTTTTTTTTGGTTTTTGCGGAACGAAATATTCCTTTGCCACTTAAGTTCGCTAAAATTACCCACCAAATATCATTCACTCCAAACCCTTTCAGTTTTTCTCCCCCGTGACGCTCACACCGCCGTCCCACTCCAGCTGGCACCATCCCCAAGCCTTAACTCCGCCAGCCCCCCTCTTTCCCACACCTGACGCTGCAGGCCTCTTTTAAGCCCGTGCCCGATGCCATCGGCATCCCTTGTCCCCGCACCCACCGCCGTCATCCTCCCTTAGCCTTGACAACCTCGCCGTCCCCTCCTCCCTTAACACCGACGCCGTCTCCTCCCTCGATGCTGGTGTCACCTCCTCCCTAGACTCCACCCCTTCCTCCCCGACTCTGCCGACTCCTCCCCTGGACAGCGACACAACGCCGCCTCCTCCCCCAGATGGCATCGCCTCCTTCCTCGATGCCGGTGCTGCCT
The DNA here is from genome assembly GCA_017311315.1 of Dendrocalamus latiflorus. NCBI lineage: Eukaryota > Viridiplantae > Streptophyta > Magnoliopsida > Poales > Poaceae > Dendrocalamus > Dendrocalamus latiflorus. Next base: position 41,211,755 of record CM029666.1, on the reverse strand, counting down.
CCTCCCCAGACTCCGCCCCTTCCTCCCTGACTCCGCCGCTGCCTCCTCCCCCCAGCCGGCGCCGCCTCCTCCCTTTAGATGGTAATTCCTTGATAAATTGAGAATTTTTATATTCAGTTCTGATAATTGCTATGTATTCTTCGATATCATGCTCTAACTCAAGAACAATGATATTCAAACCTTTCTTAGCTAATTTGAATAAGTGTATTTTAGATATTTCGTACTTCACAATGATAAGCCAGCCCAATAAAAGCCAGATTGCCAAACAGGTTGACTTGGCTTGAAAATAGGCTATTTTTAAGCAGCTTAAGCTAAAAAAGGCTAGCTTTTAAGCTATAAACCGAAAGGTTGAAATCTAAACAAATAGGACTTGAGGATTGTATGCGTAACACCCCCATTTCTGGGAGCGTTATGAATCCCTCGCAACTGTCCAGGATTGTTCAGTTGCGAATTACATCATTCGAGTGTATAACATTGCCAACGCAAGCTCAAATACAAAAGTCGACTTTATTACAATAAGAGGGCTTAAAGCCAAGTTCCACAGTAGGGCCAACGGCCTTCAGATATATTACACAAAAAGAGACACCACAGGCATACTTGAGCGGAGAACGACCCTAATCCCAAGCTTCTTCCATTTCATAGTATACCACCTCTTCATCTTCGCCTGGCTCATCAAAGTTAGCAGTTTCTGTTTATGTTTTTAAGCAAGTATGAGTACAACTACCGTACTCAGCAAGTCACACGGGGCTTAACATTAACTATATGCATGGTATAACAAGTGAAGGGATAACAGGTTCATTATTTGTGTAGATGCATTTTTAGTTAAGGATCAATTAAAAACTTGAAAAGTAACTTCATTAAGGTAAAGGGGTTTTCAAGCGTAATTATCAATATTCCACATCTCAAACCATTCTCAACCCTACTTATGCCTTGCTTTGGATTCACCCATTAAACACAGCTTCATTCACCGGAAGCACGGCGTATTCGAATACAATTATTTTATGACTCTGCAGAGTTGTCCTGCTTTGCCCACAAGATCTCTCAACTCCCGCGACAGAGTTAAGAGAACAAGGTTGTTCATTGCTCAATTCTTTATATAGCCTCCACCCAGTAGGTCCTAATTCCCCATAAGCTTGGACGACCCCACAGATCTCATCCGACTCATAGCAATCCTACTGTTGTATGGTTAACCACCTCCCATACGAACTCACCCTCGGACTCTCCCCGCCAATTGCAAAGGTTCAATTAAACTTGAGCAGTTATTAAACCAGGTTTGACAAAATCAACGCTTGTGGTTGGGCGGATACTATGTTCTTTACTCAGCATAAGGGTCTAGTCCTTATATTTTTCTCTGAGGCATTATCTACGCACAAACCCATATTCAGTACACCCTGTACTGCCACCATTTCACAACCAAGCCTCCACCCTAGGGTAAGGTCTTCGGATCCACTTCTGTGATCCTCGCTTACCCTAGATCCATATTTTAAAGCTCTAAACAAATACTAAGATTCTTAACAGTGAAAAGATTTTAGTGAATTCCTAAGCTATCATGTTTATATCACTATTATATTTAATACTACTATGTTTTGTCAACATGAATATGGTCATCAAGTTAAACGGGGCCTTTTCGGGTGGTAGGTCATAACTAATAGATCATGTCATTCTAAATAGTAATTATACACAAAATAATGATTTAAAAATATCATAATGAAAATACTGCTAAATAAATAATAACGACAAGATAGGCTCAACATGATCAAAGTATGCGTGACTTGCCTTGCGAGTCTATGATTTCAACGAGTTCAAACTCCTCGGTGGGCTGGGCTTGAATCTAGGCTTGCGCTTCTCCTTCTGGCTCCTATGCAAACTCGACTCCGGAAGCCAGCGCAAATCAAATAAAATAATATTAATTCCGTGCCCGAAGGAATGAGCGAGGAATAAAGAAATGAAATAAAGAAATAAAATCCGATAAAATTCAAATAAATTGAGATTTGGGCTTATAGGAGGGTCATATGGGGAAATGGGCCTTGGATTTGGGTTGGTGGGCTCGAAACGGATCTAAGGAGTATAAATATTGATTTTTGGGTTCGGGTCGGTTACTGTTCATCGGGCTCGGTTACTATTCATTGGACTCAAACCAGACTCAGCGAACGGACTCAGCTCAACCGCTTCGGTTTGGGTTCGGTCAGGTGCAACTGGTGCGACTGGCTCGGGTGGATGGGCTCGGTTCAACCGAGTAGAAGTGGCTCGGTCGGATGAATCCGGTGCGGGCGAAAGGCTAGACTCAACCGAGACCGAATGGTTCGGCCGGATGAACAGTGCCAGGCACTGTTCATCTTCTTCGTTCGGTCGCACGCGCGCATGAGGAACAGAGGAAAAGGCGGCGGCGACCGGCGGCACTCTGGTGATTTGCGACGGCAAAGGAGGCTATGTACGGGTGCGGGGTAGGGAGGGGGTTCCATTTTGGGCGGTGGCCGGGCCGGCGGAGGCGGCGTTCGCCGGCGGCGAGTCTCTCTATCCGGCGGCAAGTGTTGGCATTGGAGGGCGTATAGAGGCTTAATCGGGCGAATTTGCTAGTGCTAGAGCATCAGTGGGAGTAGGGGAGGCTCGTGGGCGGTTCGGGTTGAGCTAGGGAAGCTTGTATCGGGCTGGCCACGGTAGAGGTTAACGACGGTGGGGTGGCGTTCGGTGCAAGAGAAGAGGGGTAAGTGGGGAGCTAGGGCGGCGGTTGGGTAGGGTTTCTGGGGGCTCAAGGACACTACCGGTGAAAGGAATTGGAGGATAGAGGAGTGGAGGACCAACATTGCGCTAGGGCTTACGCTTTGGAGTTTTTGGAATTGCCGGCAATGGAGGTGGATGGGGGAGGCTTTGGGGCGTCGGGCGGGTTGCGGGGGTTGATGTCTGCGGCTAGGGACGTTGGCCGCTTAAATAGTGGTTTGGAGGCGGTTTGGCCCCGGGCTTATCCATGGCGGCGACGGCGCGTGGTGGCCGGCGGCAATGCCACACCTTGGGGGGTAGGTCGGGGGCGTCAGGGCGGCTGAGGGGAGGTGTAAAGGAGCTCTGTCCAAGCTGCGGTGGTGGCACGATCAAACGGCGCGGGAAATTCGGTGGCGCGCGCAGAGGAGGTGGGCGGCGGTAAAGCGGGGACAGGCGGCTGCCACGGCTCTGGGGGTGGGGTACGACGGCCGACCAACCAAGCAAAGCTGGCGGGAAAAGCACAGGCGAGGGAGTCACGAAGAGGGCATGAGCGGCGGCGAAAAAAATCTGGTATGGCGGTGGATTTTCGAGCGTGAACAGTGCTAACTCTTGTTCTCTCTCAATTCCGGTTGATGGCAAGGATTGAGTGCAAATTTGTGTTGAGATTGGTGGGAGATAGGTTGGGGAAGCAAGAGGACAAAACGAAAATGAAAATCAAAACCAATTTCAGCTTTTGAACTTTTGCAAGTTTTGGTTTTGTTTCAGTAAGACCAAAATCCAATCAGCTGTAGAAGGCGTGTAACCGTAATGTTCCAACTTCGTAGAATCCGTAATCGGAATTATATCCGGACTTCAGTGCATTGTGCTTGTTCCAACTTCCGACTCATTGCTTTTTGATACGATGTTTGCTTGGTTTCCAACGCAATGTCTTAGGTGGTGATCATTTGGGCTCGGTCTCGAGGGCTTTATAAACGGCAAAAAAAATTCAGAATAACCTCCATCCTTGCAACTTCAATTTTCTCCAAAACTCCACTATTTTCTCTCCTCTGCTAGCATTCTCAAAACAACGGTGTTCCTCTTGTCGGCAATCTCTCTCTTTTCTTTCTTCTATCCACAGAGAGCTGTTCGGCCGTAGTCATACGCAGGTGGCCGATAATTTTCACCTGGAGAAAATTCTCAAGTCCTGTCCTACTCCTTTTCCTCAGGCAGTCATTCAAGCAGTCTGCCATCTGGATCTTGTCATCCACCGGTGACGGGAGGTACTCTTCGCTGCTTAGGAAAGAGACTTGGCTCTCAACTTCATCCTTCTCTCTCAAGAGTGCTGTTGGATCCTGAATTTGTAATTCAGAATTCTTTATGATTCTATTGTACTATTTGCTAGATCAGTAGATAGTATATACAGATACACTACTAAACATTAAATATATATCTCGCAAAAGTAAAACTAATATAATAGTAGTAGACAATGCATGAATAGACCATACGACCCTTGGTTCATGCATAGACCATACAAACCCTTGATTCACATATGGGCCAATCAGGTCAAATCTTTAAAGAGTAGCAGCAAAAATAAAAATATCATACAGGTAGGATCCTCAAGATATACACACATGCAAACGACTAGGGCTCGCGATCTTCATCTTCTAGCCTTGTCAATGCCTTTAGATGATCGCAAGTCTTTTCTTTTTCTTCTTACTTACTGAATGATAATAATTAAGTAATAGTGAATATGAATGTACTCAGCAATCCACCACATAGAATACAATTATAATAGTTGCAAGGCTGGCAAAGAAGACTTGATGTTTTTTTTATTTGTACAAAGCCACAATTGAAATACAATAAGTACAAAGTCTGAGACTTAGCATTTTTACTAAACTATGTTTTAAAGAGTATAAGAGTATGCAATAATAATTGTACCGAAGGTTCCATCCACCTATTACAAAGTATGATTCCATCCACTATATGCTATTTTCAGTTCTAGGGTTATATCCACCTATTATATTCACTGGGTTCTATCCACTGAGGAGAAATTAAAGTTAGGGTTCTTTTCACCTCTCCTATTTTTTTTATCTCAACCATTAAGATTCTTAAAATGGACACTAACTCCGATAAATTCTTGTGTCCACCCTTAACCATGGATACGATTGTTTGAACAATTTTCACTTTGTAGAGGTCACACACTTTGCCTGCAAGAGATACCCAACTTATTCCGCTACCAGACTACCTTTGGCGTGAGGCTCAGATGGTCATCACAAGGCCTTTACAATACATCTTTCCAACATGGCTACAATCGCTAAAGTTTTCACCGCTGTGGGGTTCTGTCCACCCACTCTAGAGGTCCCCATTGGCACCGTCACATCAAAATCTTCTGTCTAACTCACCCATGTTCCATCGGATGGCACATCCAGCGTTGGATCAATGCAAATTAATTGAACAGGTCGTACCCATTATAGACTTATGGTTGCACTGTTTTACCTTGAGAGATCATTACAAGATTTAGTTCTTAAAGTTATTTAGGTGGTTCTATCATAAACCACACTCTCATGCTCCCACCGCACCAGCCCCACTTACCATCCTCCTAGATATAAAGCAAGTTTAGAGTTTTGGATTCAAAAATTCCTTTCCAGTTCAATATACCAACCATTTCCCTCCAATAGCTGCACAAAAAATGTTTCAATGTTTTTGAAATGATATCAGAGCAAATTAATGCCCACATGTATCTAAGTAAGACTAAACATGACACTTAGATATATATTTATCAACTAGTATGTGTACTATTAATTCTAGGGCGACAAGAGATTATGTCCAAAATCAAGGAATGAAATTTACTAGCACAATTATTAACAAGGCGTTAACTACTAGCTAGCAATAATATAATTTGCTTAATAAAATAAGCATGCAATTTAATAATTTAACACAATATACTTTGCATTAAAAACAATAGGTGAAATATGATCAAAGTGATGACTTATCTTGTTCAATTTATGGAGGACTTGATCTTGCTTAAAGCTTTCTTAGTCAATGGTCTTGAAACTCTTGGCCTTTATCTCAATCTTGATCTTGCTCGATATGTTGCTTCTTCGAGACTTCAAATTCTAATTATGCAAAAACAACTGAATCCAAATAACTATAAATAACTGCAAAAAAACCAAATTAAATCTAAATGAACTCAATTAAATTTTATTATGATTAAGTTGGTGACATGAGACAAGATTTAGTGAGTGCGGGATGTAGATAGTGTCAAACAAAGTTTGAGCAAAGGAAAAATGGCAAGAAGGAAATATGCTAGGAGGTAAAGGAAGGATAAAGGAGGATGAGTATTCACGAGAATATTCCACTCTAAATTTGGAGGTGGTTAGATATGATTGACCGAAAGGTACTATTGCTTGAACCCAATTTAATGACTTTTTTGTTATTTTTTATTTATTAAGGAAGTTTTATGAGTTAGGTGAGACCTACGCACAGATATGAGAGTCTACATAGTGTACTAGGCAGCATTTACCAAATGTTATTATTTACAGATTATGGCGCGAGCTCTACCCGCGATAGGTATAACTTTAATTAACCATATTAATCTTATATTTCACATTGCTAGAAAACTTATGACATATTATTATTTATGGTTCAATCGCTAATAAATCAAAGGATTAATTCCAAAATTGACTAAAATGGGGTCAGTTATGTAATTAATTGCTACTATATCCTTATATTGGAGACGAGCCTATATGGTTGACAAGTTATACAACTAGTTGCTAAATAATAGTAGACTTTAGTTATGCCACAAACTACTAACAAACCATGGTTGATAATTAAATAATCCTAGGGTTTACATGCACTTGGATGAATTGCAACTCCTATATTAGCCTGGATACTTCTTGACTCAAGACTACTGCCTATTGATATGTTGGCTGATTATTTTAACTAAAGTCTAATTAAACAATCCTACTACTATAGAGTTCATCAAATTGCAAATTTAGCAGGATTATTATTAACAACCAATGATTCATGGTTTATTGAGATAATAATTATATTTTGATAGAGTTGTATTTTAACATGACTCCCTTTTTAAAGTTGTGCTTTGAGTTAAATGTTGTTGGTGCTTTAATCATCCCTAATTATCATCTAATATAAATTAATTTTAATTAAAATCTAATTATGTGGGGCCTAATTCGTTATACACTCATTACCTTAATATATATTACAAAGGCATCATTCACAGACTAGGGCTCCATATACACAATTATATTTCAGTATCATCTTTAATTATATTTATATTTACAATTTAAGTGCTAGAGGCATGCTAACAACTTTTATTGTCTTTCTTAATTATACAAAGTTATATTTTAATAGTGTTTTTCCTTAGTATTTGAATTCTAACATGATAATTATATTTTAGCATAACCTTTAATCAAATGAACTCCAAAATTCATGATTTTGCCTTTGTTAGAAAGATTTTGAATTTATATGAGAAATAGGTTTCATTCAATTTGAATTTAAAACAAGTGGGAACAGTTCCAAAGTTTAAATAGGAAAATCCCCCAAAACAAATACAGGAGAGAGTGTCTCTCATTGATGACTAGGGCTCATAGATTTTAATTTATTTTCTTGTTAGAAAAGATACCAGAGGCTGACAGGTGGGGCCACATGGGTTTTTAATTTCTTTTGGATTTATTTTTCTTAAGGAAAAGCTATAAGCGACTGATGGGTGGGGCTAGGTACACTAAAGGTGGCATACTAATCAGTGACTCATAATTAAAATCCAATTTTAAGTAGAATCCTTAATGAGTTGGGCCCACATGTTGGTGACTAACTAACATTAATTAATGAGTATCATTAAATTAGCTTAATTATGTCCTATTGACATCATTACTGCTAATTATCTTGCTACCATACTCTCTCTTTCTACCAAAACAGGGCAACGGCTCGCTGGCATTACCGTGCTTTGTGCTGGTGAGCTAGGAGATGGCGGCTGTTAGTGACCTCAAAAATGGGTTGCTGAGGGGTATGGGAAGCTAGGGGATGTGGCGTCATGGCTTAGGTGGCATCACGGTGAGCCGACGGCCGAGCGCAAGGAGGGAAAAGGGGCAGTAGCGCTGAAGAGGAGGGAGGAAAGGGAGGCGTGCATGAGCAGGAGAGTAGTTAGGGGAGCTTATCGGTGCAGGTTGTGGAGCCAGAGATGCCGTGAGGCGGTCCGACGATGAGAGCCAGAGACGACGCGGTGAGCACTATGGTGCCGGCGACATAGGGCAAGGGGAGTTCAAATTAGAGGTTGGGGAAGAATGAGGGAAATGCGCAGATGCTCCAATAGAAATGAATCGAACCGAGATAGACCAAGTGAAGAACGGTAGTGGCGACGGTAGTTTTGGCTAGACCCAAAAAAGATAGTGCTGATGGTGAGCTATAGTGCATAACATTTCAATTAAATGGGAGGGACATAAGAAGATGTCTAGAAATATGAGATGATATGAAAGGAAATAAGAGGGACTTGCTAGCTTGGGCGGAGCGGTGAGAGCTAGCGTGAAATAGGGCATGCTAGCACGAGCTAGATCTCAACATGGGGAGGAGGAGAAGAGCTAGGGAGGAAGATGGAGGGGAGCTCGATGGCTTAAATAGCCATACGATTCACACCAAGGGCCACAGTGGTGTGCGTGATGTGATGGGGTTATGGTGATGTGCATGATGTGACAGGGTTGTGGCGACGTGCGTGACGTGGGTGCAGTGCATAGGCACGAGCAGTGAGGTGGTGTGATGAGTGGAGCGCAAGTGGCAAGGCGGAGCGATAACTGGAGTGCACATGGCGAGGCGACCTGGAATGCACAACGGGTTTTCTGGGTTCGGCATTAACATGACTGACGTGATAACTTGACGGGCACAGTGTAGGCATGGTAGGGGTACTAGCGCAGCAATGTGATGGGGCAGAGCGATGTGAGACGAGCGGCATGTGTGAAGCAACGGTGAGTGACGGGAGCAGTTGGCAGCGGCAACGTGCAGGGTGTGGACACTAGCACATGGTGGCAGGATGCAAATAGACGCATATGGCGATGCTGGGTATTAGTCGGGTGTGTGAGTACGTGGTCATTCGAGCACGAGTCGACTCAGCCGAGAGACAGAGAAAGAGAGATGAGGGAGTTGGGCCAACTGAGGGATCTTGGGCTGGCAGTTTGGGTTAGAAACAAGGAAGATAGGGAAAAGTGTATGGGTCGACCTTATTGGGATTTTTATTTTAGTTTGGATTTTGGTTTTGGTTTTGAACTTGAATTCAAATTTGAATTTTACTTGGCAAAATTTTGAAAAGTGTACATTTACAATCTTATTTAAATTCTATTCATTCTTTGGTTTGATTCAAGTTTTTGGTTAACTGATTTAAACTCGAATTGCGCTTCTCCTTTGTTTTAATTTTTCACTTTCATTTGAATTCTTCTTATTTAAATCATGGATCATCTTTCCAAATTCAAATTTCCATATATAATTATCTTTGTCCACTGTATATCATTTAACCCTACATTTTGGTTCTCTCTTTTTATTAATTGATTTCATTGACATAAAATCCATTAAAGATTCTTGAATAAAAACCTAAAAATTTCAAGTAGCACTAGAATGCATTAAAGTTTTTTAAATTTTCATATTTTTAAACATCTAAAATTTAGGACGTTACACACGCAAGACCTAGGAAACTCTCGAGGCAATGGAGAGACATGGGGACTCTCTAACCAATTGAGCAGCAGAAGCCGATTCTAAAAAGGCGAAGCATGACTTCCTCTATGAGATTATGGGCCTCCTCCTTGATTTCGCTAGGCTGGCAAATGAGGTTAAGAGGACAAAGCTAATTTTGAAGACGTTTGAGGACACAACCGCTGACGCTCGTACTCCAACAGCCAAAGAAGAAGCCTATGAAGCTCAGAAGACTGAAATTTGGAAATTTCTTTTTTTGTTGACTTTGGCATAAAACCTAAAAATTTTTCATGTAAAGTGACTAGTCACACTATTTGACAAATATGAATGAAATTTTTCTTGATTAAATTCTCCCCTTAGTTTTCAATCTTGTTTATATCGGCAAATGTTAGCCGAATATCTTTGTTTTCAATCCACTGGTGAGAATATCAAAATACCTTTAACGTCTTAAAAGCCAATAATAAGCTCTGTCAGTGCACAACAAAGCATTGCCATCGGCTTTTAAGAACCACTATGATAATTCACATTAATTCTTAAATTTCCCTTTGATTGTTTTCAATGCACCACACGTTAGCATTAATATTGTACTTGCGCCTTTTCCACTTTTGAATGCAGCACTTCATCTTTTGCGCATGGTGACTGGATTATTTAAAAGGAAGTGAATCCATTGAAGAGATTATTGTAAATGTTTCTATCTCTTTCTTCCTCAAACCAGAAAACCCCACTTTTCCTTTTTCTTGCAATGATGCAACCTTCTTCCGCGCTGGCCATGCTCAACGTTGATACAAGCCTTCTTTAAACACCTCTGGATCAAAATCGGCAAGCGAAACTTCATGCCACTAGTAGGCTGTTGGACAACACTGATCATGTTAGGGTGGGTTCTTTTGGCTATGGCTGATAGCTTTTGACTCTAGCACAAGTACTCTTGTAAACAAACCGAACGCGATAAGATGATAAGCCGCTTCAAAAAGGCTATCCTAATAAACCGCTTCAAAAAGGTGGCGGAGAAGCCGTTCTGTTTGTTTGTCCGGGGGAAGCCATAAGCCCAAAGAACCTACCCTTATATCAATTGCCACAAAATTTGTCGAGTGACTTGCAAGCCATCATCTATGGTCTAGAAAACATCCTCACTAGTATGGTCACTCGAAATGTCATCATCAAGTGGTCGAAGAATGCAGAAACATATGCAGATCTAGAGGATCATCTCAAAGCAGCCAGGAAAGAAGCAAATTAAACTGGTGATGAAGTAGATGTGTTTCATGAAGTTCTTGATAGCAGGGAATCGACCATTGATGAGGTGGAGAATAGATTCATCAACATTGGAGAGAGGATTGCTACCTCGAAAGCGTGGCTCGACTTCAAATGTCACAAGTTGACTCCTTTGAAGTATGAGAGAATTGGGGGTTGTCAATTTCCTTCACTCCTTCATGACTTAGTGTAGAGAGTTGCATCGTGCAATTGTCAAAGCAACACGTCAAGAGAAACAGCTTCTGTAAGTTGTCGATGAACTAGAGGATGAATTAGCAATGCAAGATCGCAACTATCCAATTAGTCCAAATCGACTTTCCTGGGCATCATTGGCTTTTGAAAACTAAAAGAACAAGTTAAACATCATCCTAAGGTATATGTAATCGACTTAAATGTCAAATAACTTAGTCTTAGCTCTTTTCATCAACTAAAGGAAGTTGATGTTTTGTAAGTGCAAGCAGCCATGCTATTTGGCCAACAGTAATGAAAAGAAATTCCTCTTATTTAATTAATTTTGCTAAGATTTTACTCTTCACCTTGCATCCAATGGTGAAGAACTTCTCCAATCCTATCAATGGCCCCTCGATTGTGTTTTTACCAGTACAAATCTGTCATCGGATATGATTAGGAAATCACTATCCTCAAGTTTTGTCCTAATTAGCATTTAGCATTCTCATGTTTCCAATTAACATATATACTTGCCATGGCAATATGAGAGGATGTGTCGGCCGAAATAATTTCTACTTCTTGCTCGCTCCATTGAATTTATACTTGACGAAGAGTAGATCAAACACAACAATTGGCATGTATTCATTCCCGACCTAAAAGGACTTTGTAATTGCCCTATGCCTCAACAACAAAAAAAGCAATGAGCAATGCCTTGTTGCCAATAGTAAGCTCAACCATGAATATTCCTTTTGCTTCAATAGAATCCCTAGTGAAGGCACTAAGTGTCATGTTGGTCTTGGTTAAATTGTCATCAACCTTTCCAAGCTTATTAAAAATCTTATAAGGCATCAAATTAATAGTAGCCCCTCCATCAACCAACATTCTAGAAATTCAGTTGCCATTAATCCACCATTTTACGTATAATGTCTTGAGATGTCGGCATTCACCATTAGGCTTTTGGAAACAACATCTTTAGGCCCAAGGCACAACTTAGCTATGACTAGTTCCAAATGCTTGTCTAGATGTTTGCAATCTAATGGCAAAACAAACACCATGTTGATATTGCTCTACCCCCCGAGCACAAGCTTCTCATCACAATCATCCTGTAGCCCAACATCATCAGCTGAGCTAGATTCTTTTACCTTTGGTGATCTCTAGACAACACAGTGGCGGACCCAGGATTTTATCAAAGGGTATGCCGCACCAAAATTTTCATATGCAATTCGATAAAGCCATTTGCCAATTCGGTAAATAATTGTAAAATTTGCACCGTAATTCAGTATACAGTCACTAAATAATATGATAAATCTTAAATTCAAGAATTAAGTTGGATAAGGTCAAAGTAACCCCTTCAAGAAAAAACAACAACAACAATAAATGTGAGGGAAAACCACTTAATCGGGAACCCTACTCCTTCTCAATGAAATGTCTACATCAGGAAAAGAGAGGACTGACACAGTTAACAGCATGCCTCCTTGGTGAATACAGGTATGAAGGGAAATATGCATTGATGTCAACGTAACAGTTCTGAGTTATAGCTTTAACTGACCATAACAGAGGTGAAAGAATAGAAGAGAAGTACATAAGCATCTTAGCAAAAAAAAGGAGCAAAACAAAGAGAGAAAACAAAAATACTGAAATGGAGATCATCAGGTCATTCAAATCAAATTTACCATATAACTTATGAAGAACATTTTATTTGTCAGTGTTTGCTGTCTAAAATCATGCACAATACACACTCCGTTATAAGAATGACCAACATATAGCAAGTATAGATGCTCAATCATGTTTGAAACTGTATACAAGTATGCAACATGTAGCACGTACACACGCTCAATACAACTTGTATCCGGAGGCAAGTGTGGCACTATGATTAGAAGGTTTGAGAATACCTGTGCAGCAATGTAACTGTCTTAACCAATGTAAAGAGGCCAAATTTGCCGAGTCATGTTATTAACGCAACAAATAGACAAAAAAAATCAAGGTCAAGCCGCAAGACAATAACCAACGAGATGAGAACTAAAATGATCTTGAAGTGAATAGAAAGAGGACAATATCGGGGAAAAACAGTAGCAAAAATTAGAAAACTCAATAGTGGGCTAGCAGAACGAAATACTTGTCTATCATATAAGGGGCACTGGGGCACATACATCCTAACAATTAGAGAAGTCCGTAAGTACAATACAAAAGCATACGCATTGACATAATTCCTAAACAGATGCGTCTGATTCAAAACTTAGCAGAGAAGAGTGCCACCCTGTGTTGAGAAATGCCATTTTCCTCATTCCATCATTGTCTTTTCTCTCTCAAAAAGGATAAATATACAGAAAACCATCATGAAACACTTTGAGGAAAAAAATTACAAGATGATGATAAAGTGGCACTTAACCGTAAAAACACCTCTCTTTCCATTCCTATCAGGCAATCAGAAAATCCACACTGAAAACGTACCAAAGGAAACTCGTAACTCTTTGACAAATTATAGAAAACCTCACACCAGTACTTGTAAACAAACAAGTCCTAAGAGCAAATCGCTAAGAATAAAAATCACATCTGTAACTAATAAACTTCAAAGAGCAAAACACTAATAATAAATACCACATCTGGAACTAACAAACTTCAAAGAGCAGACTGCAGCCCTAAATCTTGGTGACATCCAAATAGAGGCAAGATAACCACATATCACCCAAATCCTAACTGATCCCCAGACCCTTTACGACCTAAATCACCAGCAACGGCAAATCTCAACAAGAAATCAGTCGCTAAACCAGGAATTGAAACTAGCGGTCAAACTGTAGTAGAACTTATCACTTAATCTCGAGAGCTCAGCAGAAAGTAACAAAATAAGGGCTTCTTTTGACTCAAAGATCCAATCTTTATTACGCATATGACATCCGAAACCCTACATAACACCAAATCTCGCTGATAAGCAGCAAGAAAACCACAAAACTAGCACAGATTAACAGCTAAAACCGCCAAATCGGGGTAGGAGGCCATCCAAGAACCTACATATTTAGCCGAAATATTTCGGCTACGCCGCAGCCCCAAAAGCAGGGCCTTCCCCGCCCCCAACGAAACCCTAAGCAAGCTACCCCAAGAATCCCCACTCCCCAGGCAACCCAAGCCACTATGAGGCCACAGATCAGAAGGAAGAGCAAGCGGCATGTTCCTCCACTCACCATGGCCGGCCACGCCGGGAAGCCCTTCATCTGGAGCCGCCGGGCGTGTGCCGTGTGGTTGGCTGGGCCCAGGGTATGCCGTGGCCCACCCGGCATACCGTGTAGGTCCGCCCCTGGCCACCAGTCGCCTTCACGTGCAGCAGGCTTGCACGACTCCCTGTCGCCTTGTCCCCGACGAGCCGTCCCTGTCCTCCATAAAGGACGCCGAGCTCACCATCGCCTCCCCTGCAGTGCGAGCGCCCACCGGGAATCCCCTCCTCCGAACACCACCGGTCGCCGCCGGAACCCCTTGAGCTCTCCCCCATTTTCGCCATTACTCCCTCTTCCTCCTCCCCGGCCTAACCTTCCTCTCCTCCTCTGCAGGCCGCCGTCGATCTCGTCTTGCCCGAGCACGGCGCCGGGACCCCGCCGGAGAACCGCTGCACCGCCGGCCGATTCCTTGCGCGTGGAGCATCACCGGGACCCCGTGAACGTCTTCCCCACCTCGCCGGACCCCGTCGCCCTTCTCCAGCGAGCCGCCACCGTGGTCCTCCTCACCGCCGAGCCCATCCTCGCCGCCAGGCCGCACCGCTTCACTCCGGCCACCGCTCAGGTCACAGGTGAGCTCATGGACGCCCACATATGCTCCCATGGCGAGCTATTGAACTCTACCGGCCCGAGTCGCCGGCGCCCTTCTCCCCTGTCCCCGCCGCCGCCTCACCCGCCGTCGCCCTCCGCCCGGCCGCCCGGCCGATTCCCGCCTCCCCGAGGTGCGCGACCGGGTGGGCAACCCATTTCGGCCAGCGCCGCTGCGCCTCCGTGCCCCCTCCGCCGCCGGCGATGCTCCGCCCCAGTGGCGGACCCAGGATTTTATCAAAGGGTATGCCGCACCAAAATTTTCATATGCAATTCGATAAAGCCATTTGCCAATTCGGTAAATAATTGTAAAATTTGCACCGTAATTCAGTATACAGTCACTAAATAATATGATAAATCTTAAATTCAAGAATTAAGTTCGATAAGGTCAAAGTAACCCCTTCAAGAAAAAACAACAACAACAATAAATGTGAGGGAAAACCACTTAATCGGGAACCCTACTCCTTCTCAATGAAATGTCTACATCAGCAAAAGAGAGGACTGACACAGTTAACAGCATGCCTCCTTGGTGAATACAGGTATGAAGGGAAATATGCATTGATGTCAACGTAACAGTTCTGAGTTATAGCTTTAACTGACCACAACAGAGGTGAAAGAATAGAAGAGAAGTACATAAGCATCTTAGCAAAAAAAAGGAGCAAAACAAAGAGAGAAAACAAAAATACTGAAATGGAGATCATCAGGTCATTCAAATCAAATTTACCATATAACTTATGAAGAACATTTTATTTGTCAGTGTTTGCTGTCTAAAATCATGCACAATACACACTCCGTTATAAGAATGACCAACATATAGCAAGTATAGATGCTCAATCATGTTTGAAACTGTATACAAGTATGCAACATGTAGCACGTACACACGCTCAATACAACTTGTATCCGGAGGCAAGTGTGGCACTATGATTAGAAGGTTTGAGAATACCTGTGCAGCAATGTAACTGTCTTAACCAATGTAAAGAGGCCAAATTTGCCGAGTCATGTTATTAACGCAACAAATAGACAAAAAAATCAAGGTCAAGCCGCAAGACAATAACCAACGAGATGAGAACTAAAATGATCTTGAAGTGAATAGAAAGAGGACAATATCGGGGAAAAACAGTAGCAAAAATTAGAAAACTCAATAGTGGGCTAGCAGAACGAAATACTTGTCTATCATATAAGGGGCACTGGGGCACATACATCCTAACAATTAGAGAAGTCCGTAAGTACAATACAAAAGCATACGCATTGACATAATTCCTAAACAGATGCGTCTGATTCAAAACTTAGCAGAGAAGAGTGCCACCCTGTGTTGAGAAATGCCATTTTCCTCATTCCATCATTGTCTTTTCTCTCTCAAAAAGGATAAATATACAGAAAACCATCATGAAACACTCTGAGGAAAAAAATTACAAGATGATGATAAAGTGGCACTTAACCGTAAAAACACCTCTCTTTCCATTCCTATCAGGCAATCAGAAAATCCACACTGAAAACGTACCAAAGGAAACTCGTAACTCTTTGACAAATTATAGAAAACCTCACACCAGTACTTGTAAACAAACAAGTCCTAAGAGCAAATCGCTAAGAATAAAAATCACATCTGTAACTAATAAACTTCAAAGAGCAAAACACTAATAATAAATACCACATCTGGAACTAACAAACTTCAAAGAGCAGACTGCAGCCCTAAATCTTGGTGACATCCAAATAGAGGCAAGATAACCACATATCACCCAAATCCTAACTGATCCCCAGACCCTTTACGACCTAAATCACCAGCAACGGCAAATCTCAACAAGAAATCAGTCGCTAAACCAGGAATTGAAACTAGCGGTCAAACTGTAGTAGAACTTATCACTTAATCTCGAGAGCTCAGCAGAAAGTAACAAAATAAGGGCTTCTTTTGACTCAAAGATCCAATCTTTATTACGCATATGACATCCGAAACCCTACATAACACCAAATCTCGCTGATAAGCAGCAAGAAAACCACAAAACTAGCACAGATTAACAGCTAAAACCGCCAAATCGGGGTAGGAGGCCATCCAAGAACCTACATATTTAGCCGAAATATTTCGGCTACGCCGCAGCCCCAAAAGCAGGGCCTTCCCCGCCCCCAACGAAACCCTAAGCAAGCTACCCCAAGAATCCCCACTCCCCAGGCAACCCAAGCCACTATGAGGCCACAGATCAGAAGGAAGAGCAAGCGGCATGTTCCTCCACTCACCATGGCCGGCCACGCCGGGAAGCCCTTCATCTGGAGCCGCCGGGCGTGTGCCGTGTGGTTGGCTGGGCCCAGGGTATGCCGTGGCCCACCCGGCATACCGTGTAGGTCCGCCCCTGGCCACCAGTCGCCTTCACGTGCAGCAGGCTTGCACGACTCCCTGTCGCCTTGTCCCCGACGAGCCGTCCCTGTCCTCCATAAAGGACGCCGAGCTCACCATCGCCTCCCCTGCAGTGCGAGCGCCCACCGGGAATCCCCTCCTCCGAACACCACCGGTCGCCGCCGGAACCCCTTGAGCTCTCCCCCATTTTCGCCATTACTCCCTCTTCCTCCTCCCCGGCCTAACCTTCCTCTCCTCCTCTGCAGGCCGCCGTCGATCTCGTCTTGCCCGAGCACGGCGCCGGGACCCCGCCGGAGAACCGCTGCACCGCCGGCCGATTCCTTGCGCGTGGAGCATCACCGGGACCCCGTGAACGTCTTCCCCACCTCGCCGGACCCCGTCGCCCTTCTCCAGCGAGCCGCCACCGTGGTCCTCCTCACCGCCGAGCCCATCCTCGCCGCCAGGCCGCACCGCTTCACTCCGGCCACCGCTCAGGTCACAGGTGAGCTCATGGACGCCCACATATGCTCCCATGGCGAGCTATTGAACTCTACCGGCCCGAGTCGCCGGCGCCCTTCTCCCCTGTCCCCGCCGCCGCCTCACCCGCCGTCGCCCTCCGCCCGGCCGCCCGGCCGATTCCCGCCTCCCCGAGGTGCGCGACCGGGTGGGCAACCCATTTCGGCCAGCGCCGCTGCGCCTCCGTGCCCCCTCCGCCGCCGGCGATGCTCCGCCCCAGTGGCGGACCCAGGATTTTATCAAAGGGTATGCCGCACCAAAATTTTCATATGCAATTCGATAAAGCCATTTGCCAATTCGGTAAATAATTGTAAAATTTGCACCGTAATTCAGTATACAGTCACTAAATAATATGATAAATCTTAAATTCAAGAATTAAGTTCGATAAGGTCAAAGTAACCCCTTCAAGAAAAAACAACAACAACAATAAATGTGAGGGAAAACCACTTAATCGGGAACCCTACTCCTTCTCAATGAAATGTCTACATCAGCAAAAGAGAGGACTGACACAGTTAACAGCATGCCTCCTTGGTGAATACAGGTATGAAGGGAAATATGCATTGATGTCAACGTAACAGTTCTGAGTTATAGCTTTAACTGACCACAACAGAGGTGAAAGAATAGAAGAGAAGTACATAAGCATCTTAGCAAAAAAAAGGAGCAAAACAAAGAGAGAAAACAAAAATACTGAAATGGAGATCATCAGGTCATTCAAATCAAATTTACCATATAACTTATGAAGAACATTTTATTTGTCAGTGTTTGCTGTCTAAAATCATGCACAATACACACTCCGTTATAAGAATGACCAACATATAGCAAGTATAGATGCTCAATCATGTTTGAAACTGTATACAAGTATGCAACATGTAGCACGTACACACGCTCAATACAACTTGTATCCGGAGGCAAGTGTGGCACTATGATTAGAAGGTTTGAGAATACCTGTGCAGCAATGTAACTGTCTTAACCAATGTAAAGAGGCCAAATTTGCCGAGTCATGTTATTAACGCAACAAATAGACAAAAAAATCAAGGTCAAGCCGCAAGACAATAACCAACGAGATGAGAACTAAAATGATCTTGAAGTGAATAGAAAGAGGACAATATCGGGGAAAAACAGTAGCAAAAATTAGAAAACTCAATAGTGGGCTAGCAGAACGAAATACTTGTCTATCATATAAGGGGCACTGGGGCACATACATCCTAACAATTAGAGAAGTCCGTAAGTACAATACAAAAGCATACGCATTGACATAATTCCTAAACAGATGCGTCTGATTCAAAACTTAGCAGAGAAGAGTGCCACCCTGTGTTGAGAAATGCCATTTTCCTCATTCCATCATTGTCTTTTCTCTCTCAAAAAGGATAAATATACAGAAAACCATCATGAAACACTCTGAGGAAAAAAATTACAAGATGATGATAAAGTGGCACTTAACCGTAAAAACACCTCTCTTTCCATTCCTATCAGGCAATCAGAAAATCCACACTGAAAACGTACCAAAGGAAACTCGTAACTCTTTGACAAATTATAGAAAACCTCACACCAGTACTTGTAAACAAACAAGTCCTAAGAGCAAATCGCTAAGAATAAAAATCACATCTGTAACTAATAAACTTCAAAGAGCAAAACACTAATAATAAATACCACATCTGGAACTAACAAACTTCAAAGAGCAGACTGCAGCCCTAAATCTTGGTGACATCCAAATAGAGGCAAGATAACCACATATCACCCAAATCCTAACTGATCCCCAGACCCTTTACGACCTAAATCACCAGCAACGGCAAATCTCAACAAGAAATCAGTCGCTAAACCAGGAATTGAAACTAGCGGTCAAACTGTAGTAGAACTTATCACTTAATCTCGAGAGCTCAGCAGAAAGTAACAAAATAAGGGCTTCTTTTGACTCAAAGATCCAATCTTTATTACGCATATGACATCCGAAACCCTACATAACACCAAATCTCGCTGATAAGCAGCAAGAAAACCACAAAACTAGCACAGATTAACAGCTAAAACCGCCAAATCGGGGTAGGAGGCCATCCAAGAACCTACATATTTAGCCGAAATATTTCGGCTACGCCGCAGCCCCAAAAGCAGGGCCTTCCCCGCCCCCAACGAAACCCTAAGCAAGCTACCCCAAGAATCCCCACTCCCCAGGCAACCCAAGCCACTATGAGGCCACAGATCAGAAGGAAGAGCAAGCGGCATGTTCCTCCACTCACCATGGCCGGCCACGCCGGGAAGCCCTTCATCTGGAGCCGCCGGGCGTGTGCCGTGTGGTTGGCTGGGCCCAGGGTATGCCGTGGCCCACCCGGCATACCCTGTAGGTCCACCCCTGCTCCGCCCCCTTGCGGTCGGGGAGAACCTGAGAAGGCAGCAGACAGCCCACGAATGAATGTCCTGATCAGCCATCTAAGCTACTAGCAGCATAGGCGCGGCGACACGCCGCGCCAGCCACCGTGGGTACCGAAGTAAAAGAGGCGATAATTTGTGAGGAGTTTTTTTTAAAAAAATCGAGGGTACATGCGTATTTTCGAAAAAGTTAAAGGGTTTTTTCGTAAAAATTGAGGACCCGTATGTAATGAAATGAGGACCCGTACGCAATTTAGAAAACCGCGGGGCGCCATCCTGCAAATTGGAGGGGGTTTTTCAGAAAAATCCGCCGCAAAAAAAACCCGCCAGGACCTGTTCGCGAGAAAAAAGGACCTGTTCGCGAAGAAAAAGGACCTGTACGTAAATTCCGGAAAACAGGAGGAAAATCCCTCCCCTGGCCGTACAGGAATCCCCCCGCCACGCGGCGGCCAGCGCGCGCGGGCGGGGGACGTGGCCGAGCGGGGGGGCGGGGAATCCCCCCGCTATAATAGGGGGTAGTATGTCCAAACCGACCAAATAAACAAAGGCATTAATGCTGCCATTAATGGCCCACTTGTCAGCAGCACACGCACTCCCTCCTCTTTTTTCATTTTTTCGGATTTTCCAGCATTTAAAACTTCAAAGCATTATAACTTCTTAACCATAACTCCGAACTTAACGAAACCAACTTCTAAATTCTTCTAAAATCAAGACCTGTCTAATGGTTCTGGTTTGGTTCAATTCCGAGTTCATTTGAGTTGTTTTATTTTATTTGGTTCTTATTCGGCTCTCGTTTTCTCGTGATGTTTTTTTTCCGGTTTCTCCCGTCCGAGTAGAGTTCGACGACGCGAACGAGACCCCGCTTGAAGCAGCACAAGACCCCCAAGCCTTCAATCCAGGTGAGTCAATACTTTGATCATGTTGCGCCTATATTTGATGTGAAACTATGTTCATTTAAATTATGAAAATCTGCATGCTTTACTTTATAAGCAAACGTATGTCACTCTTAAGGTAGCTAATAACCTGTATCCACCTCATAACGATATACCCCACTAGTAACATTGAACTACCTGATCATTTGTCGCCCTAGGTATAAACTATAGCTAAGATAGTTATAAGTCATATTACTGCCATGCTGGTCTTGTCGAATCCAGGGCCTTAGTAGCCCTGATAATCATTCTTTAGTCATGGAAACTAGTTTTGGGTCAGCCATGGGATGTACGTGGCTGAGTATTTATGTTAAAATGTGTTATGCTTCTCAAAACCCTGAAAATTGCTAAACCTGTTTGGGCGGATGGTAAGAGTGGTGGGTGTGGATGTAACACAGGGGATTGTGGAATGACCGCCCGAACAAATTAAGGACTTAATCCTGTGTGGACCCTCCGTGTATAACAGTACAACCACAAGCTGGCATATTGTAGGCTTGGCTGAATAATTTACTGAACTCTCTAGTCATTTCACGGAGAACGTGTGTAGGTGGGTAATGAAAGCCCCACTTGGAATGGGACACCGGATGTAGGTGACGTTGCCTAGGATAGCGTATGTGGAGAGTGGAGTCCGACTGCGCTAACCTATGGTGGACATCCCGCACAACCTATGGACGTAACCCCATAGGAGTGAAATGCTAGAGTGTGAAGTATTGTAAAGGCCTTGTGATGTTTTCTCGATCTGCATGTCAAAGGAATCATGTAGAACCATCGGGACGATTATCACTTGTGGGTAAAGATGTACAGTCTCTGCAGAGTACTACACAAACTATTCGAATAGCCGTGCCCACAGTCAAGGGCAGACATGGAAATCTTCCTCGAGATAGTTCTGTTTAAAAAACTATTGTGGGTGGGGAGAAAACTGTCAGGCGGATGTAACCTGACTTTGGTAATTTGTCCTGGAGGGATGTACTCCAGTGTTGGTATTAAGGTGGAAGTGACCTTCTATTCAAAAAGTTAAGCATTGGTGGATGTAACCATAAAATATGGTGGATGTAACCATAAACTATGGTGGATGTAACCATAAAATATGGTGGATGTAACCATAAAATTTGGAACTGGAAACTACTCCGTTATTGTACACTTTCAGTATTTAAATCATAAGTTCCTGAAAAATGCTAGGTCATAGAGATTTTAAGTTATGGTAATTCCAAATGTCGCTTTATGCAAATAAAAGAACCCGAGCCTTCCTTGAATAGCCTTGCATCTAAAATTATATGCATTCTGTGTGTTGGCTCGTGGAGCACGGTTGTTTGTGCTCAATCTCGCTCTTAACCCCCCTTTCAGAAGATGTGAATCAAGAGCATTACGCTTATCATGAGGATCAGGATGCCGAAGGAAATGAAGATGGTGGTTATTAGAATAGGCCTCGGTAGTCTTGCCTCTCGCCTCAGTAAAGTTGACCAGGCTAGTTTTGGCGGGTGCTTTCGTTATTAGCCAGGTCCCTGGTTAATAGCGTTGGTACTCGGGTTATCCCAGTCGCTTGCCTGTGGTGATTTGTGCCCCTACGCTATGTACGCTTCCGCTTTTATGTATTGTAAGACATTTGGCCTGACGGCTCTATTGTAACTCTGGCCCGATGTGGTCTATTTGAACTCTGGTATTGTAATGTATGAATTTATCGTGTATGAAATGATGCAGCAATGTATCTGTGAGCATTATCTACTGATCCAGGGAATAATGCAGTGTTATCACAGAGGATTCCATGTATTAAACTTGGGGTCCGACAGCTGCGATCTTCATGCAGATCTCCAACCGCAAACAATTACTGCGGGTAAGGTTAATGTTGGTATCCCATGGGCATTGGACAATCATCAACGATGGCCTGCCCCCCTCCCGAGTTTGAACTCAGGTGACCTCAGCAATGGCTTTGGAACCAAACATGGTGAGTTATTTTGAGAACCAATCATGATAGGAGCATTGTATGTGGATGAAACTTGATTGGCTATTAGAACTACCAAAGTTGGTGCTACCTGATTAGATGAACCCCTGATTGGCATCTACAGATGTTGGTTTCCTACGGTAGATGGCGCCGATGGGTTAGCATCGGCCGATGAATTTTCTTGAGATCCAGCCAAAACTGTGTCAGTATGTCCAAAGATCTGCTTCATAGTCATTGGGTGAGGTGGTACCATCTGCCCTAGAGCCGATAGGTTCTATGTGAGAGACCATGTGGAGGTCATCCCATGTGAGTGATGAGTAATTGACATCGGTTTAGGAAAGTCGAGTTTGATTTGGGTGGTTCGGACCTTGACGTTGCGTGGTGCAACGGGCTCGATCGGAATTGATCAAACTTGGTTGTATGGGTTTAGGATGTCTATTCTGTGATTCGACAGGTTTGGACCTCATCGTGAGTAAGTATGATGTGATTTACGCTTTCATGTATCGAGCGGTGCTATTTGACGTGTTTCTTGTCTGTGTGGCTGCAGGACATCGAGACGGAGTCGTGGCGAGACACAGAGGACCGGACTAGGCGCAGGTGACGCTAAGGTCAGAACGGTCGGGATGTGTCGAAGACGATGTGGACTCGAGGTGGAGTCGTGGCGAGGCACGGAGGACCGGACTAGGCGCAGGTGGCGCTGAGGTCAGAACGGTCGAGGTGTGCCGAAGACGACGAAGCTGCATGGCTTGCGAGGCAAGAATGAGGAAGCTTCCTGGAAGGTGCGCGAGGGGCGTTTCGGTAAAAACGCAGGGCTGCACAAAAGGAAGCAGGTTTGGATAAAGCACCATGAGTTGTTGAGAGCTAATGGGTAAAGTGAGTTGTGAACCTATTAGTGGAGGCTATAAATAGAGAGGGTGTTCTCTAGTAGTCTTTATGGATTTTAGATGATTTTGAGCATGAATTGTGAGAGAGAGTGGGTGCAAGAATTAGGGTTTTTAATTGGGTTCTCTTCATGTATGAATAATCGAGAAAGAGAGAAAGAGAGGAGGTGTGAGTTTCTCTCTATGCTCTCCGAGCGTATGGGGACTTAGTTTGTGTTTTCGAGAGTAGTGGACAGCATGTAAACACTCATTTTAATATTTCATGTCTCCTTGAATCTATGTGTGAAATGCTTTGGCTTGAGTTCTTGTTCAGTCTCCTATTCATTGCTCTGTATTTGATTCCTTCTTGCTGATGGATTGATCTTTCTTGTTAAGCCTTGAAGGAGCTGCTTCCTTTGGTTCTTTTTCTCAGTTCTTGTAGCTCTCGATTTGGTCGTGCTTCTCTTTTCCTGGTCATCTTTCTGAACCGAACATCACCTCATTCAAAGGTTCGGCCAGCAGTGAGATTCATTCAGCGTTTATATGGGTGTTCGGCTGCAGATCTTTTCTCCCTTTAAGTCTTTAATACAGTGAGTTTTTTGGCAAAAGTGCATGTGTATGTACTTGGCTAGCTACATCATTTCCTACGGCCATCACTAGATAATATATTTAATGCTTTTGGCCAGTAGTGATTAATTCCTTATGTTTCTTGCCATTTACTACTACTACCGAGTAATACTCACAATTAGAACTTTTTGGCCTTCATTTCTTCTCATTTTTGGCTGTTTAAACGCTGTTCAAGGTAGATTATATTAGGGTTGCATGCAGTCAAAATTCTAGAAATTTTTGGCCAAAGTTCAAGTGCAATCCGTGTGAACTCTTTGCGGTTTTCAGCAGTGCTTTCTAAAGTTCTTTTGCAGCAGTGAGTACCTTCGGCCAGAGAGGATCATCAGTTTGCTAGCTTTTGCTTTTCCTCTTTTCGGTTTTCTTTTTCAAGTGTTGGTCTTAGTTTTCAGTCTTTTGAAGCTTGCTTGGCAGAGTGAAGAGTAGCAAATTTATTTCTTCTCTCTATCTCTCAGCTCTCTGTTCGTGCTTGTTCCTTGCCAGCTCCATAGCTATCGGAGTTGAGCTTTTCCTGCGAATTCATGGGGGCGATTTTTAAAGACGACATTCACCCCCCTCTGTCGCCGATTTCGATCCTACAATTGGTATCAGAGCCGGTTAGCTCTAATCAATAGATCTTAACCGGTATTAAGAGCCATGGTGACGGACAAGTACTCGACCAAGCCGCCCATTTTTGATGGCATCGATTACCCTTTCTGGAAGAGCCGAATGGAAACATACATCCAGGCTCAGGGGTACGCTATCTGGCGCAAGGTCAAGGTCCGGTTTGTTGTTCCTGCCGATGAGAACATTAATGCTGGGAATATGCATGATGTTGAGGCAAACGCTAAGGCAAGGAACATTATTATCCAGGGCCTGAGTCGTAGTGAGTTCGATCGCATCTTCCACCTGTCGTCCGCCTACGATATCTGGGTGACCCTCGACGCATACCATGAGGGCACCACCCAGATCAAGACGGTTCGACAGGACCAGTTCAAGCGAGAATACAACAAATTCGAGATGCTTGCTGGTGAGTCCCTCGATGAGTGCTTTGCGCGTTTTCACAAGATCTTGTGCAACCTCCGAGCGGTCGGTCTCACATACCCCGACCCGGACAACGCTCGTCAGATGCTCGCGGCACTTGATCTGCGTGTTTGGAATATGAAAGTGACCACCATCAAAGACACGACAGACCTCTCGACCTTGACTCTTGACGCGCTATACTCGCGCCTCAAGACTCACGAGATTGACGTTGTCTCTCGTAGGTCGAAGTCACAGTCGATGGCCTTGGTCACCGATCCCGTTTCTTCTTCTGGTCCTTCTTCTGATTCGCTTTGCGGTTTCTCCCTTGCTGCTCTATGTGATGTAACTGATGATTAGTTAGAGCAGCTCGAGGATGAGCAACTGGCCCTCCTAGCTCGGAAGTTTTCCCATGCTTACAAGAGGAGGAGGGACAGAAAGAGGGGAGGACCTGTGATTTGATTCGAGTGTGGTGGCCCCAACCACATTCGGGCAAACTGCCCCAAGCTAGAGAAGGGCAAGAATGACTACAGCGGTTCGGGCAAGAACGACTACACCGACAAGAACCACAACA
Organism: Dendrocalamus latiflorus; assembly: GCA_017311315.1. Classification (NCBI taxonomy): domain Eukaryota; kingdom Viridiplantae; phylum Streptophyta; class Magnoliopsida; order Poales; family Poaceae; genus Dendrocalamus; species Dendrocalamus latiflorus. Next base: position 41,186,048 of record CM029666.1, on the reverse strand, counting down.
AGAAGATTCCAGCGCACCCTCAAGGCAAGAAGAAGTTCCGCGACTTCGGGAAGGCCAAGAAGCTGTTCCACCGCGTCCTCACCGCGTTCGACGACCTCGACCTCAGCGAGGTGGAGGGATGGAGCGACGACGACGGGACGGGTGACCAAGATCCCAAGAGCGGCGACTACTTCTTTGGCATGTGCTTCATGGCCCTCGAGGGCGAACTGAGCGACAGCGAGCTGTACTCCGACTCGGACAAGGTATGCCCCACCTATGACCAGCTCAATCATACTTTTCTTAAGCTAGGTGGTTTTCATGTTAGAGCTAGGGCTAGGTGTACTGAGTTAGAGAAGGAAGTAGATATACTATCACGGGAGCTTACTTCACTTACATCTGCTCCCTCCCGTGATAATTGTGATACATGCTGTACTCTGTTGGGTGACATGGAGAAACTAAGGACCTCGCATGATAGTGTGTCCTCCGAGCTTGATATTGTTAAGGTGGAGAATGTTAGTCTGCTTGCTAAGTTAGAGTTGAGTAGGATGGCTGTTACCCTACTTACTACTGATGAGACTACTTCTCCCACCTTATGTGAGGTTAAGGACATTGCTGCTAGAGGACCTTATACCATGCTCCTTGATCTGCCCGAGTCTTGTGAAAATTGCAATAACTTGAAGATGAACTTAAAACGGGCAGATCATAAAATTGCTGAACTACAAGCTTCTTTACTTGAGCCGATTGATTCATGCTTGAACTGTCCTAAGTTAACTGCTGAACTTGAAGCTGTCTCCAAACAGTTTCAAGATATGATTGATCATGATAGGAAGTTGGCTCAGTTTGCTTCTAAGGACCCTGTTAGCTCACCATGCATTAATTGTAACAAACTAAAATCTGACTGGATTGCATTGGATGAGAAATGTGTGAAGCTAACTAAGGACCTTCTAGAGAAGCCACATTGTGCTTGTAATGTGATTGTGGAGAAGGGGGAGAAGCCCCAGGGTAAGGTTGAGACGCTTAGCGACGTGAACCAACTGGCTAGCAGTAGGACTGTCCCTTCAGAGTCGGCTGTGCGTGCACAAGCCATTCTTCCCTCTGTTGTTGGTTCTTCTTCTGCTCCCTTACCTTCTGCTATCTCTTCTTCCCCCTGCTCTTCTTGCATCTCTCTCTTTCGAGAGTGTCAGTACCTTATGAACACTCTCGAGAGATTTGTAGGAGGCAAGAAGAAGCTCAATCTTATTCTAGACCAATCTAAGATCTGCAGATTTAATTAAGGTCTAGGATATGATTTTTATGAGGACATGAGGAAGCATCCACCTGCCGTGCTCAGACCCATAGCACCAGGTGTGATCGAGACTAAGCATAGGACCGAGAAAGTCCAATTTAAGTCAGCGGGCTATGTCCAGGGGATTTCTGATAGTAAGGTGATTCCACCTACTGCGTCAGCCTCTCAGAAGGCGAAGCCTCCCCGTGCTGCTTCTACCTCTCACAAGGTGAAGTATCACTGCACCTTCTGTCAGAAGGATGGACACACAGTCGATCGATGCTTCAGGCACGCCAAGATCGCGCGTAGAGACCGTGTTGAGTCTCTTGGGCGTATTCAGGGTCGGCCCCAGACCTTGAGTGCACCTAAGACCAACACGAGGTCTAGGACTGTTGAGTCTGTGTTTGGGCAGTATCGAGGACTCGGTTTTACTAAGTTTTCTGGTTTTCGTCCTCGATATGCTCCTGGTCGTGACTTCCGCCGTCCTGAGGGTATATCTCGTTTTCCCCATCGAGATAGCTACCCGCGGCGTGTTCAGCATGTTGCAGATGCTCGAACTCGCTCCCTCGTAGCAGTTGGTCCTAGCAACAGCTTCAGGTCTGCTCATAGACCTTCTGCTTTGAGTGACAGAGAGCGTAGGGTAGATAGAGGTCAGTCGTGCTTTACTACTTCATCTGCTCGACGTGTTACTCAGTATTGGGTGCCAAAATCACTGTTGATTTACCCCAGTACTGAGACATTACTCTCTTGTTGACTCAGGTTCGCCGGGCAGGGAAGGGAAAGGTTTGGCTCGTCGACTCCGGGTGTTCACGACACATGACCGGAGATTCTTGTTGGTTTTCTTCCCTAGCCCGTGCTCCAGGTGATGAGAAGATCAACTTCGGAGATGCTTCATCTAGGCGCGTCATCGCCAAAGGTACTGTGCGCGTGAATGATTCTTTCATTTTGAAAGATGTTGCCTTGGTTAGTAAGCTGCAGTACAATTTGCTTTCAGTTTCTCAGCTTACCGATGACGGTTTCGAGGTGAGCTTTAAGAAAAACAATTGCAAAATTCCTGATTCTTCAGGTAGTCTGGTTTGCGGGATTTCTCGTTATGGGAGGATCTTTTGTGCTGAGTTTTCTGAGTCTTCTGGCGATCCTCTCAGGTGTTTAGTTGCTTCTGAGTCTCGCGATCTCTCTTTCTGGCATAGGAGACTTGGTCATATTGGATTTGACCATTTGACCCGAGTTAGCGGCCACAATCTCATTCGTGGTCTGTCGAAACTCAAGATGATCAAAGATCTTGTTTGCGCTCCATGCCGGCACGGCAAGATGGTTGCCGCTTCTCATCCTCCGGTCACAGTTACTATGACCGATGCACCGGGACAGCTACTCCACATGGACACAGTTGGACCAGCTCGAGTGCAGTCAGCAGGAGGGAAGTGGTATGTTCTTGTTGTGGTCGATGACTTCTCGAGGTATTCTTGGGTGTTTTTCTTAGCCTCGAAGGATGAGACGTTTTCACATTTCCGAGGTCTTTTTAGTAAGCTTTCTGTTGAGCTTCCAGGTGCCTTACGAGCGATCCGCAGTGACAATGCCACGGAGTTCAAGAATTCCTACTTTGAGAGTTTCTGCGGTGAGACAGGTGTAGAGCACCAGTTCTCTTCTCCATACGTCCCTCAGCAGAATGGCATTGTGGAGAGGAAGAACCGTACCTTGGTCGAGATGGCCAGGACGATGCTTGATGAGTACTCTACACCGAGGAAGTTTTGGGCTGAAGCCATTGCGACCGCGTGCCATGTTTCGAATCGAGTTTTTCTTCGGACACACTTGCACCGCACTTCTTATGAGCTGAGATACGGGCGAAAGCCCAGCGTCTCTCATTTTCGTGTGTTTGGTTGCAAGTGCTTTATTCTGAAGTCTGGGAACCTAGACAAGTTCGAGTCACGTTCCTGTGACGGTATCTTTCTAGGCTACTCGACTTCTTCGCGGGCTTATAGGGTCTGGAACTGCGAGTCTAGCAAGTTGGTAGAAACCTGTGAGGTGACCTTTGACGAGACCAGTTCGGGGACTAGGCCAGATATCTCAGGTTCTTTAGAGTAGTCCGAGACCATCTTTGTGGATGATGAGGACGATGGAGACGATGGTTATTCACCTGATCTAGCTCCTCATCCTCCCCTTGAGATGCCTTCTTCCACGGCACCTCGAGGTGATCAGCCTTTGCCTACTGCTTCCTCCGGAGCTAGTGGCTCTGTCCCTGCCTCGTCTGCACACGAGGTAGAGGCCACTTCTTCTCCTCATCCAGGACCTCCCCGACATATCCAGAAAAGGCATCCTTCAGAGCAGATTTTTGGAGACCTCTTCGAGCGTGTCACACGCTCTAAGTCTGGCTTTTCTCAATTCTATCTCCATTCTGCTTTTGTTGCCTCCTTTGAGCCCAAGGACGTTTGTCACGCCCTTTCTGATGAGTCTTGGGTCAATGCCATATATGAGGAGCTAGAAAATTTTGAGAGGAATAAGGTCTGGTCGCTTGTCGAGTCCCCGCGAGGTCACAATATTATTGGGACTAAGTGGGTGTTCAAGAACAAGCAGAGCGACGATGGAGTGGTTATTCGGAACAAGGCTAGACTGGTAGCTTAGGGGTTCTCCCAGATTGAGGGTCTAGATTTCGAGGAGACCTTTGCCCCTGTAGCTAGACTTGAAGCCATTAGAATCCTGCTTGCCTTTGCAGCTTCTAAGGGTTTCAAGTTTTACCAGATGGACGTCAAGAGTGCCTTTCTCAATGGCTTTATTGAGGAAGAGGTCTACGTCCGACAACCTCTTGGTTTCGAAAACCCCATATACCCAAACCATGTCTTCAAGCTTTCCAAAGCTTTGTATGGACTTAAGCATGCCCCTAGAGCTTGGTATGAGAGGCTTAAGTCCTACTTGTTAAGTCATGGTTTTGAGATGGGTAAAGTTGACAAGACCTTGTTCATCCGCCGGCATGGCACTGATCTGTTGCTCGTCCAAATTTATGTGGATGATATCATCTTTGGCGGCTCCTCGCATGCTCTCGTTTCTCAGTTTTCCGATATCATGAGCTCGGAGTTTGAGATGAGCATGATGGGTGAGTTGAGCTTCTTCCTTGGCTTCCAAATCAAGCAGACTCGGGAGGGTACTTTCTTGCATCAGGGCAAGTACACTCGAGACCTCCTGAAGCGCTTCGATATGAGTGATGGTAAGCCGGTGTCCACTCCGATGGCTACATCAATTTCACTCGACCCAGATGAAGACGGTGAGCCGGTTAATCAGAAGGAGTATAGGAGTATGATCGGCTCCCTCTTGTACCTCACTGCCTCGAGACCGGACATACACTTCTCCGTGTGTCTTTGTGCTCGGTTTCAGGCTTCTCCTCGTGTATCTCACCGCCAGGCGGTGAAGCGCATTCTTCGGTACCTTCGAGCTACCATTGACTATGGTATCTGGTACTCTTCCTCTTCCTGTCTTTCCTTGAGAGCCTTCTCAGATGCAGACTTTGCTGGCTGTAGGATAGATAGGAAGAGCACTTCTGGCACTTGCCAATTCATTGGCACTTCTCTTGTTTCTTGGTCTTCGGGGAAGCAGTCCGGTGTTGCACAGTCCACCGCAGAGGCCGAGTACGTTGCTGCAGCCAGTTGCTGTAGCCAAGTACTTTGGATGGTTTCGACCCTGCGGGACTTTGGGTTAGTCATAGATAGTGTTCCACTCTTTTGTGATAACACTTCTGCGATTAACATTGCTAAGAACCCAGTGCAGCACTCTCGGACCAAGCATATTGATATTCGCTTTCACTTCCTTAGAGACTATGTGGAGAAGGGTGATATAGTGCTCCAGTTTGTGGAGAGTGACCACCAGTTGGCTAATATCTTTACCAAGCCATTGGATAGCTCTAGGTTTTCAGCTCTGCGGGGAGAGCTTGGGGTGGTGTGTCCTTATGGACTGTTGTGAGGGGGAGCTTTGGACTTTACTGCTTTATTATATTGATTATGCTTCTGTCTCATTTCTGTTGCATTGCATTTGGGGTGCATCGGGTTTAGTCCTTCTAGCATAGGTTAGAGAGTTTCTCTAGTCTAGCTGCTTAGTCTTTCCCTCTCATCTTGTGATCTAGGATTCTGCTCTATTAGCCGCTTCTCTCTTTTCACTAGGTTGAGCCCACTCACTACTTGTAGGTTCTAGCAAGGGTCGGGCCACCCTTGGGTAGACAGGATACGTGTTTGCTCCTTAGTGTGCTAGATTACCGCCTAATAGTCCTAGATTCATATGGGGTAGATGAGAGTAAGTCTGAGCCATAGTTGCCTCTATATCTTTTCTATGCTTTAAGGACTGCCTATTTGCTGTTTTCTTTGCCAGCTGCTCGAGTTTATTGCTTTGGTTCAGGGGGAGTTCATTTGGGAGCTTCTGGAGCTTAATGTTAACTTAACTCAACTTGAACTAAAAGTTGCACCTCATGTTGAGGGGGGCTGGATTTTCTTGTATTTCAGCATTCTGCATTGTAATATAACTACATTGAGCCTTGATTATTATCTTATTATGACATGTTTACAATGCTTTACACCTTGCCATGACTTGTGCTTATATGCTAGATTTATCATGACTTCATATGTGTAGACTAGCTTTTGTCATGATGAGTTAATTAAAATTGCTCAACTTGAATTAAAATTTGTCATGCTAGCATTTGAGTCCAGTCTTTCTTGAGCTATCCTTTTATGATTCATGCCATGTCAAATAGGCTTAGTTGAGCGTTGAATCTTTGTTGAGCCTTAGATTAAGCTATTTTCGTCTCTTGATGATTCATAAGTTAGTACAACTTGTTTAAAAAGCAAAAAGATCTCTTTTGTGCGAAAAAACTGATTTCACCAATTCTTTCTCATGAGACGGCTTGCCATTGTACTAGGTATGAACTCAGGGGGAGTTTTGGATGACCTAGACTATCTTCTTAAGCTTCTTACTTGGAGTAGTCGCATAAGGCTTGAGATCTAGCACATAACAAAAAATTGGGTTGGAAACGACCATAAACCTTAAAAAGACAATGTTTTATGTGCTCAATTTGCTTAAGCTACAAAAAGAACTAAGTACTTAACCAATGTTTCAATCTTGAGCTTATAGCACTCTATTTGGACTCAATATTAGCTTCTTTGTTCCGCTTAGCTTATTGACATGACCTGTATCATCCTTGGATATCTCTAGTTAGACTTTGCTTACTGATGGCTTGACATGCTCATAAAATGCATTACATTTCACATCATCGTCTATGTGTTCTAGCTAGCTTATATATATCTTGTCATGATCTAGATAGCTTATTATTGAGTTATGGCTTGGTGTGATTTTTTATGGTCATTATGGATAATTCTCATGGCTCTAAATGCGCAAATAAACAAACTTCAGCCATTTTCATCCATCTTTGTGACCTTCTTCTCGCCTTTGCATTCTTGATGTGTTTATTGCCAAAAGGGGGAGAATAGAGTAGAAAAAGTCATTTAGGAACATTTTAGAGTTTTGGAGAACAATTTGCTCTTTCTTTATTGCTCTAGTGTTCCTTCTGTCGACATGGTCATTAGCTCCATTCCCTTTCTTTGGACCATGTTGGACTTTTCAAATCAAACTCTACTTCACGCTTTTTCGGGGTTTGTCAATACACTCATCAAGGGGGAGATTGAGAGACCATGTGGAGGTCATCCCATGTGAGTGATGAGTAATTGACATCGGTTTAGGAAAGTCGAGTTTGATTTGGGTGGTTCGGACCTTGACGTTGCGTGGTGCAACGAGCTCGATCGGAATTGATCAAACTTGGTTGTATGGGTTTAGGATGTCTATTTTGTGATTCGACAGGTTTGGACCTCATCGTGAGTAAGTATGATGTGATTTACGCTTTCATGTATCGAGCGGTGCTATTTGACGTGTTTCTTGTCTGTGTGGCTGCAGGACATCGAGACGGAGTCGTGGCGAGACACAGAGGACCGGACTAGGCGCAGGTGTAGCTGAGGTCAGAACGGTCGGGATGTGTCGAAGACGACGTGGACTCGAGGTGGAGTCGTGGCGAGGCACGGAGGACCGGACTAGGCGCAGGTGGCGCTGAGGTCAGAACGGTCGAGGTGTGCCGAAGACGACGAAGCTGCGTGGCTTGCGAGGCAAGAATGAGGAAGCTTCCTGGAAGGTGCGCGAGGGGCGTTTCGGTAAAAACGCAGGGCTGCACAAAAGGAAGCAGGTTTGGATAAAGCACCATGAGTTGTTGAGAGCTAATGGGTAAAGTGAGTTGTGAACCTATTAGTGGAGGCTATAAATAGAGAGGGTGTTCTCTAGTAGTCTTTATGGATTTTAGATGATTTTGAGCATGAATTGTGAGAGAGAGTGGGTGCAAGAATTAGGGTTTTTAATTGGGTTCTCTTCATGTATGAATAATCGAGAAAGAGAGAAAGAGAGGAGGTGTGAGTTTCTCTCTATGCTCTCCGAGCGTATGGGGACTTAGTTTGTGTTTTCGAGAGTAGTGGACAGCATGTAAACACTCATTTTAATATTTCATGTCTCCTTGAATCTATGTGTGAAATGCTTTGGCTTGCGTTCTTGTTCAGTCTCCTGTTCATTGCTCTGTATTTGATTCCTTCTTGCTGATGGATTGATCTTTCTTGTTAAGCCTTGAAGGAGCTGCTTCCTTTGGTTCTTTTTCTCAGTTCTTGTAGCTCTCGGTTTGGTCGTGCTTCTCTTTTCCTGGTGATCTTTCTGAACCGAACATCACCTCATTCAAAGGTTCGGCCAGCAGTGAGATTCATTCAGCGTTTATATGGGTGTTCGGCTGCAGATCTTTTCTCCCTTTAAGTCTTTAATCCAGTGAGTTTTTCGGCAAAAGTGCATGTGTATGTACTTGGCTGGCTACATCATTTCCTACGGCCATCACTAGATAATATATTTAATGCTTTTGGCCAGTAGTGATTAATTCCTTATGTTTCTTGCCATTTACTACTACTGCCGAGTAATACTCACAATTAGAACTTTTTGGCCTTCATTTCTTCTCATTTTTGGCTGTTTAAACGCTGTTCTAGGTAGATTATATCAGGGTTGCATGCAGTCAAAATTCTAGAAATTTTTGGCCAAAGTTCAAGTACAATCCGTGTGAACTCTTTGCAGTTTTCAGCAGTGCTTTCTAAAGTTCTTTTGCAGCAGTGAGTACCTTCGGCCAGAGAGGATCATCAGTTTGCTAGCTTTTCCTTTTCCTCTTTTCGGTTTTCTTTTTCAAGTGTTGGTCTTGGTTTTCAGTCTTTTGAAGCTTGCTTGGCAGAGTGAAGAGTAGCAAATTTATTTCTTCTCTCTATCTCTCAGCTCTCTGTTCGTGCTTGTTCCTTGCCAGCTTCATAGCTCCGTAGCTATCGGAGTTGAGCTTTTCCTGCGAATTCACAGGGGCGATTTTTAAAGACGACATTCATCCCCCTCTGTCACTGATTTCGATCCTACACTATGTCATCTTGGATGAAGATGCACCTTGACTATTCTTGATGAGATTCTTTACGGAATCATATGTATCGAAAGAGAACACAGGGTACCTCAGTAATTCTGGAGCCCGTGTAAAGAAAATCTCTAGCAATGTAGCAAGCTCCTATAAAAGACCTTTCATATGTGCAATCATAAGATGATCAAAGGTGCTCATGAACATCGAAGAATTATTAATAAGCGCTTGATGCACAGATTGTTGATGAGATCGTTGAGTTAGCCTTGAGCGACGTGATAAATGCTTTGAAGCCGTCGTCGTAGTATGTCAAATCGACAGAATAGTCGGCGGACCAGTGGTGGTCGGAAACACATCGTCCATAGCAGGATGATTCTCATCTAGCAGAATGGTTGTCCCATCGCTCTTCTCGGTAAAGCACCATCGATACTTATTCTTCAATTCCTCCATCATCTGGTTGAACTCTTCTTTTGCTTCTGGTTCTTCGATCTCTAGTGTCACTAGATTTTATGGATAAACCTCAAAACTACCCAACGACTTACCAACCAATGTGTTATTGCCACCCTTAGGCATCTTGATGTTGATGGACGATTAGGGTGGGTCCCACTGCGCATGCCAAGAGTGCGTTGCTGCCAAAAGACTTCTGACAGTAGCATTGCATCCCTATGGAGGGTGCTCCTCTGGTAGCGTATGTGATATGCTAGCCGATTTTCATGTAAATTAGCAAAGTCAGCGATAAACCCGAAGTGAAAGTCGATCCTAGACAAAACGTTAATGTGAAGCAATAACGAACATGAACGAATATCAAAATAGGGGATATGTGTATCTTACGGATTGATCAACACGTTGATATAAAGCAATATTGATAAAAATCGAATTACAGAGAAAAATCGATAAAAATCGAATTACAGAGAAAATATTTTATTAGCTACGACCTACTCATAAGGTACATTGTAAAAATGAAGTTGATACAAGGATATATTGGAGGTGTGTTCTTCTCGCCAATCGGTGCAAGATTTGTAGTGTCCAAAACAGCGGACTCAATTTTAGATTATTCTTCAAATCCTTCCCTTGTCCTAAGCTTCAATCTCCAAATCTTGTTGGCGTTTCGAGTCGTGGCCGATCCTGACTCCATGATTTCAATTTTTCTAGACTCTCTTGGCCTCTCCAATTTCCATATATTTTTGGCTGATTATTTTACGTGCCAAAAATTGACGGCAATAAAAGGCTACCAGCAAGCACCAGGAAATTGCCTGCCACTTCAGCACCCACTCGCTACGAGGAACAGTTCTTTGTGTCTATGTACATCGCAATTCAAACCGTGTTGTTTTTCTCGGGATACTAAAAGGAAGGCATTTTTTCTAGATGAAAAAACGAAGGCATTGGTTAAAGCCAAGTGCCGAGATAGAGAAGTGTCATCTCATCTGACAAAAACTCAACCTTCACATTTTTGAGAGAACCTGTATTCGTAAAGCGCTCAAGGGCCAAGGCCTAACACGTGGGCAGGTTTTTATGGGCCGGTTACATGGCTAATATTTGTGGCATACGATGTGGCCCGGCTTGGGCTAAAATAGGCCGAAATCGCAAATACGTCAGCGTAGTCTGAAATGGACTGGCCTAAATATCGCAGCGCGAGGGAATCTTTATGATTGCTACTCCTTTTTTACGACGACAAGAGGCCAAGATGGCATCAACGCTTATTTCGGCTCCTTGCCAATTGCACATATTTGCATGTGCAACCCATGTTTTTGACGCCTACGCACCGAACAGGACTCGTGAATAATGTTTTAAAACTAAGCAAAGGTGTGAATATCATAGCATAGACGCCTAGAAAGAAATCTCTAAGAAAAACCAAACACAATAAAGTTTTACCCCTCATTATGGTGCTACTGCAAGAGATCTTGAAAGATCATAAAAAGTTTGGGACCTTTTGACTCTTAAGGGTCTGTTTGGTAGAGCTCCACCAACTCCAGATCCACCAAAAATAGCTCAACTCCACGAATTTTTACCCAAACGCTCCAGCTCCACGAAATCTGGATCCACCAAAATACTGAATCTAGCTCCAGATTCATGAAATCCATGGAGCACCTCAAATGGTGCTCCACGAAACCTTGTTTCGTATCTACTCGTGGAGTTGGGTGGTAATTACCCACCTTTTGCCACTGGTTACACACCCCATCCCATACCACCATAAAACTCATGGGCAAAACAGGCCATTCCCACCAAAAACCCAGTTTCGTGGATCTGGAGCTGCTGTGCAAGCCAAACAGTTTTGTCCAGCTCCATGCTGGGATCCCAGATTCACGGTGGAGCTGTTTTTGGTGGATCTGCTGCTCCAGATTCATTTTTTCAGTGGTTGAGCTCTGCCAAACAGGCCCTAAAGCTCTACTACACTAAAACCAGAATCAAACTACCAAATAAGCCAACTATCAAACCAATACTCTAAATTACTTAAAATTTGATATGCACATTCTCTAAGATTTCAGTAACATATTCTAATCAACGATTAAGAAATTTTTTGCTAAAATTCTGATATTTTTCTGTTTGAAGAAAAATTGCACCAAAACTAGGTAAAAAAGGAAAATCTCGATCTGCTCTTGTTCGTGAGTTCTTAATGATCTAGATAACCTTGGATGTGTTCCTACATATTACAACAACCTTGATTACCGCGCAAACTCAAATCAAAACACCCACCAGATCAAAATCCCCAAAATCACTCCTTAAACTAAAACCGGGCAAACACAATAACTTACAAAGAATAAATGCCTAAATGGATGAGATATGGTCTCCAAGAGATATTTTCATCGCTTAAATGTCTCTAGCATAAAGCAAGATCAAGAAGAGGAGACGTACTAAAAACTTAGCCCAATCAAGATTTTATCACTTGAGTAAAGAGAGAAAGACTGAGAGAAATTTCGATTTCTATTGATACTTAAAGATGAATATTTATAACTACTCTATAGCCACACACCATCAAGGGCATATACAGGCCCATGGCAACCTAACCTCTAGTCCGGAGCGTGAGATTTTTACCAGTGCAAAACTAGGTAAGCTCAGGGCACATTTTCCCTCTAGCCTAAATAGTAGTGTTCTTTAGCCCTTCAGAACCCGAGGTGCGGTTAAATCTTGGATCCGCCACTTATATTCATTAGCATCTTCCGAATTGCACGAAGCTGGAAGTCTTAACAGTTCAACCAGACAAAAAAGCGTTAGACATAGGAAATGCCTCACTCTACTCATGCCTTGATAACGCGGGATCAGTAGAAGTGCTTAAAACATAACGAATCACTCTGCTCATGCCACAGCAAAATACTGGTGAAAATTAGGTCGAGGTAACGGGCTTGTTAATTGAGAAATATTTGTAAGAAGTCAAAGCAGACGAAATATCATGCTCATCAGAGATACTTCCTTCGTCCCCAGTTCCCCCTCGCGACCGGCGGCGGCGATTGGCCCCTGCTCCTGCTCCATGGGTTGAACTACTCCAGTTACAGTACAGTGGTCAGTGGATACTGGACGGTGGGCTCTTTCGGTTTGGACTGGGAGGGCGCAATGTGACCCAGCACTGATTGGGATTGGAACGGTCAAACGCCGCCTCTGTTTTAGGTGGCCGGGCGATCGAAGCGGCGAGCAGCTGCACCTCATTCTACGCTTAACTCTGGTCCAGCTACCAGCGGCTGCGGCATGGGATCCGAGAAAGCTGCAGACCGCCATGGCTTGCGTGACCTTGAACAGTTTGTTGTTTGGCGACATAACTCTGACTGAAAGTCCAACTTGGCACATGAATGGCTGAATACTCCATTGCTGGGACAAATCGGTATTTTTTTAGATAAAGGATATAAAATCCAGCCTCTATATCCACGAAGGATATACACAGCCAAAAGTTACACGAGTTCTTAGGCTCAAAACCTCAAAACTGAGGTACATAAAACAACATGAAAGATAGCTTAAGGACTATTAAAAAAAACTAGAAAGGCTAAGCTTCAGCATTTTTTTCTCCGTCCTTCCTTACAACCAAGCCCCTATCCTCTTCCGACTGTGCCATCCAAACTTCGGTCTACTTTGCGTGAAGATGGATCTCCAAGGCGACGTCTCCAAGAAGGCGACGAGAGTCGCCGACGCCGCCCGCCTCATCGAGGCAAGGTTTTCACCTGGAGATCAGTAAACATGAGAGCTATGTAGTGCCACGACACACCTCCAGGAAGGATAATGGCGCCCGAAGGCGTCATTGTTGTCGAGACCGGTAAGATCACCGGCAAGGCTTTCGCCAGCACCTCCACAGCACCCCACGCACTACCCACACACAAAATAGACCGCCACCAACACTCCGAGGCCCTGCACGCCTTAAGGCCATGACATAGCCACCCTTGAACTCCACAACGAGCCGCTTCCTGCAATGTCCGCCACTGTAGAAACCACTATGCGACGTCTAAGCGCCACCACTGAGCAGATCCAGAGACATGAGCCACAGATCAAACCTACAGCAAAACAACGGAAGGGCCTAACACAAAACTTCCTGAAACGCCTCACGGAGCCTGTACGGCACGTGGATCACCACCTCCTTCTTGCTCCCGACCGCAACCAACTGAATCTCGGAGTTGATGTAGAGGACCTTGAGGTCGCTCTTGAGCTCCTGGTTGCCAAACTCCAGGTCGAAGACCGCCTGCAGGACGTCGGCCTGAAGTTGACCATGGGTCGCCGGACCACCACTGGCCGCATGACCACCAGGCCCACCACCCTAAAGATCGCCCTAAAGCAACCGCCGGCATGAAGCCGCGGTGCGCCGTCGGTCTCGCCGCTCGTTCTCACCGCGCCAGAACGCGCGTTCGCGCCCGCATGCGCACCTCGGCCGACCGACGTCTCGGCTTCCTCGCTTGCCGCCCGCACGCGGCCACGCGTCGCCGCCGGTCTCCGCGCATGCACGCGCCGCCCGGCCACCGGCCCGAAGCCGGTGTTGTACATGTAGCAAGCCTAAAGCCAGTGCCCCAAACCTCCAAGTATGTATTTGAAGCCCAACAAGTAGACCTGTCAATGGGCGGCCGGCCCAAGCTTGGTTCTATTTTCATATGTCGGCCCGGACTTGGGCCCAGATTTTTGACCCACAGGCCCGGTCCAAAGACAAAAAGCCCAATGGCATTAAAAATTACTAACTATAAAAGTTCCCCGATATTAGATTAAATAATAGTATTTTGTTCCTGAAAAGAATTAAATAATAGTTTTCCAAAAATGAAATTTCAGGCTTCAGGCTAGCCTATGGGTGGGGTCGGCTTAGCTTTGTTTTTTCACTTCTTGTTACAGTAACTAACTTTTAAATGATATATTTTTTAAGTCGTGGTCTACTAATCAATTATAGTACACAATATACTGACTTCAGCTATACTGGCCAAAATCACAAATGACTGTCTCTTTCTTTGTAATCTCTCTTACGAACAGCTAGAATTTAAAATTTTAAATCAAAATTCATAAACCACAGCCCAAAACAACCCATGTCGGGTTGGGTCAAAATACCAGGCTGGGCCGCAAGGGCAATTGGGCCGACCGTTACGATTGTAGAAAAAAGACCAGACCAGCCAGCCCCACTGGCCATCGAGTTTTCATTTGTAAGCCCGACCCGGCCATAAACAAGCCGTCCGACTGGGCGGGGCCAAGCCGATTATGCTCGGGCCTACTTACAAGTGAAGATGCAAATTATGCGAAATGAGAAACACGCATGGCGGAAGCGACTAAGCTTGCAATATCTCTGGCTTAATAACATGTGTCACGTAACTGACACGCAGGTTACTCGTGAAATAGGCAGGCGTGAACTCAGTCTCAACCATCTATATAAGTGCATGTACAATGATACATGTCAATTATTTATAAATGTATGTCATATAAGATTTTGAGTGATGTAGAGGAGAGAGAAGGAGAGAAAAAAATGCTATTTGCTATTTAATAGACAGTTTTTATTGTCCATATCATCATATAGACAACTATATTGATAACACATTAAGTGTATTAGGCTATTACAAACTACTATATATACAACACATTGTATACGTTGTCTTTAATTCTACCTATAGATGACATGGAGGTATGTTACAGATTACCGTTGTCTATACCATTATACATGCTCTAAGGGTGATGAACATGCTTATCAAATTAGCACTTGTGAAGCTAGCGCCCATGGAACAACAGCAAAGTTAGGGGTGGGTTTTCCCTAACCAGTCTGGTACCGAATCCAATTGTTACCAAATTTGGTAAGCCGATTTTGTATCCGGTCGGATTTGGTATGATATCCAGATAGTTGTAGCTGTAGATTAAAAGATACAAAATTTGCAAATCTGCTGTCCAGAGAATGGTCAGGTCTATTTTTCTGGTTAATTTCGGGGACTTAGATGAACTAATATGAGGATTGTGCCAGCTAAGAAATTATGGGAAATTTTGTGTAGTTTTTGAAAATGGTATGGTTTTCTCTGTTTCAATGAGGAAATTGAGAGTTGTGTCATTTTTTGTACCAGGACAGAAAGGGGACAGACCTGTATTTGTTAGAAAAATCTGGGTTTTTAGAGAACACATATGATTGTTGTTGTTTACTTGTGTTTTGCATTGTGTTGCCATATTTTGAGAGTGGGTAATCTCTGTAGGAGGAGAGACTTCGAGTATGATACCATCTTCACATCCTTTCGGTCGACGGATCCAAGTGAAAGGCAAATGTATTGTAGAATAGTATTCGAGTTCTTCAAAATTGGGTTAAATGATACCTTACTTTGATTATTTCTTATGTCAATGTTGAACTTATATTGTTCTCCGCTTATGATATGATGATGAAAGTGAGATTTGAGGTAATATAATGAATACTTCTAATTGTTTAATATGATGGAAGAAAATGACTACATCACATTGCATGATGAGCTTTCGCGATTCATATTGATGTGCTGAGACTCTATATGAAAAAGGACAGGATGACATTGTATGAAAAAGGATAGGGTTAGGCAGGAGATAAAGATTTGGATTGTATATTATTCTGCTTTGTACTTGCTGAGTCATGGGCTCACCCTTTCTTTCTCTATTGTTTTTAGGTGAAGTTTGAAGATGATATGTATGGGAGGGAGTATCACATGGATATTTGCACATTATGGCCTCACTTCACATAGTGACATATCACTTCTAGTTGTGAATAATTGAGAGACCATGTGGAGGTCATCCCGTGTGAATGATGAGTAATTGACATCGGTTTAGGTGAGTCGAGTTTGGTTTGGGCTGTTTGAACCATGTCGTTGCGTGGTGCAATGGACTCGGTCGGACTTGGTCAAACTTGGTCGTATGGATTAGGATGCCTATTCTGTGCTTCGACAGGTTTGGACTTCATATTTGGTGAGTATGATGTTATTTACGCTTTCATGTATCGAGCGGTGCTATTTGACGTGTTTTCTTGTCTGTGTGGTTGCAGGACGTTGAGGCGGAGTCGTGGTGAGACACGAAGGACTGGACTAGGCGCAGGTGGCGCTGAGGTCAGAACAATCGGGAGGTGTCGAAGATGACGTGGACTCGAGGTGGTTGCGAGGCGTGCGAGGCAAGGAGCGCGGAAGCTTCCCGGAAGGTGCAGGAGGGGCGAAACGGGAATTTCGCAAGGCTGCACAAGCGGAAGCGGGCTCCGTTGGACTTAGCAGGCGTAACGGGGTGGAAACCCGTTAGCCGTGGGCTATAAATAGGTTGGAGGGGCTGCATGCCCACTTGAACACTTGAAGGGTTTTTAGGGTTTTCTTTAGTCAAAATAGGCTTTAGAGTTTGTTTTGGCTTTAGGCTTTAGTGGTTGAGAGTTGTTGGTGGAGGCAGAGTTGTGTTCCCTCTGTGTCCCCTTTGATGGTTTCCATGTGAGCTCTCTGTGTTGGTGTTCATACCCTCTCAAGCATGTATGAGTTGTGTTCTTGAGTTGGAGAGGGAGAGGATTGAGTGGAGAGTCTTGTAATCATCTTTTTGTTTGAATGTCCATGCGTATGGAGACGTAGCTCTCTGTAATCCTTGTGATTGGAATGAAAAATCTGAAGTTTTTCTCTGTTCATTCTGTTTTTGCTTCGATGGCTCCTATGTGTGATTCTTGAGTTTTTGTGTTTGGAGTTCTTGCTTGCTGAGGAGTACCAAAATGGGTTGCTATGACATAGGAGATGCCCAAAACCCATTTGGCTAGTTGATCCTATGAGCAAAACCCAGTTTAATCTCAGATTTGGGTTCTATGTTTCCTTTGTTCATGTATTTCCTCTTCTAGGGTTTTGGTGCAATCTTGATTCCCTTTGAGAAATGGCATGAAATTTGATCTGGATTATCCCATGGCTATTGCTAACATATCCTCAAAGTTTCATGGCCAAAGGATCAAGGGTTGGAGAGTAATTTGAGTTTTTGTGCCTCTCTCTGAAAAGGTTCAGTTTTGGGCAAATTCTGAATTTCTTGTTTTTGTGTTGATTTCTCTGGGTTCCAAAGGTCCTAGGGCTATTTGGAACATGATCTTACGCTTGTGATTTGAGGAGAATAGGCTTGTAGATTCAATTGCTTTGATTTTGTTGGTTTGAACTTGTAGTCTGCAGAGAAGTCATTTTCAGTTCTGCTCCTGTTGGTAGTAGGAGATCTTTTGGATTTTCGGCAATAGGAGCATCTTCTATTGACTGGATGTTGACCGATCTCCTCCCTCAAATCTGCAGCTACGTTTTTTTTGAGGTGCACTCGGCAGTTTCAGTTTTGGCCAGTTTATTGTTTTCTTTGGTTAAGTGCTCGGTTCTGCTCAAGTTTTAGTTTCTTGTCTCTCGGCAGTAGCACTTAATCAAGTTACGTAGTGAATGGGATAAGAAAAGCAAGAAGTAACCATTCTTCTCCATTTAGTGCCTTTTCTTTTTATTTCTTTTGCTGATCTTTGACCATTTTGCATGCAGATCAAACGACATTATTTTCAGCTGAAATTTTTACTGATTACTCTCTGATTTATGCTGAATTTTTGGGTATCGCATGCGTTCCAGTTCTCAGCAAAATTAATATTTTTTGTGAGTTGCTTTGTTCTGCATCTTTTTGAAAAATCAGTGTGCAAATTTTCGGGGGCGTTTTTGAAGCGAGCGACATTCACCCCCCCTCTGTCGCCATTTCGGTCCTACAATAATTTAGTTTCATTCATTGCAATAATTGTTTAATGTGTGGATTCACGTAGCTTGCCTATAGACCGTAATGTTGATAGGTGATGCATTACTTAGTTCAGATGTGTTTATGATGCTTTCAGTAATTGTTAGGTTTGTATTAAGTTAAATTTATGGCCTATCCTATTGCTAGAATTTATAATTAACCTCTTGTGGAGTTTTGCTCTTCATACCTAGGTGACATTATTGTTGATTTTGTAGTTTAAATTGGTAACATCAGTGATTGTACGTGACATCTTGGGCTTTTGTTAAGTTGGGCTGTTACATTAACAGATTGAGCTTGCTATGGAATTAATTCCAGACACCAAGCCAACTACCAAATATCAATACAGAATGTCAGCGAGTGAATTGAAAGAACTCAAAACGCAGTTAGATGAATTGAAAGAAAAAGAATTTATACGTCCTAGTGTACCTCCTTGGTCAACCCTAGTGCCGTTTGTTAAGAAAAAAGATGAAAGTTTAAAGGTGCGGGTTAATTACAGAGGGTTAAATGCAGTTACAATAATGAATAAATATCCATTACTAAGAATCGATGACTTGTTTGATCAACTTAAAGGAGTTAAAGTATTTTCTAAGATCGATCTGCGATAAAGTTACCATCAACTTAAAATCTGAGAGCAAGATCGAGAGAAGACTGCGTTTACAATAAGATATGGGCCATATGAATTCATAGTTGTGCCGTTTGGTCTAACCAACACACCAGTATATTTCATGAATTTGATGAACCTGGTGTATATGGATCAGTTAGATTATTTTGTGGTAGTTTTATGGATGATATATCGATTTACTCTATGACTGAAGAAGGGCATAAACAACATCTGCATATTGCATTGACCAAGCTCAGAGAACATCAACTATATGCTAAATTCAGTAAATGTAATTTTTAGATGAGAGAAGTTGCATTGTTAGGACATTATCACTGAAGAAGGGGTGAAGTTGTTCCAGAAAAGGTTAAAACTATTATGGAATAGAAGTAGCCGACAACTATGACTGAAGTGAGAAGCTTTCTTGAATTGGTAGGTTATTATCACCGATTCATAGAAGGGTTCTCGAAGATCGCCTACCAACTTACTCAACTACTCAAGAAAGAAAAGCCATTTGAATGGACAGATAGTTATGAAGAAAGTTTTCAACAATTGAAGGCTAAAATGGCAACAACTCCAGTAATAATACTTCAAAACTCAGAAAAAGAATTTCAAATATAATGTGATGCTTCAAGATAGGGATTAGGATGTGTACTGATGTGAGATAGAAAGGTTGTAGCTTATGCTTCAAGACAGCTATAACTCCATGAAGAGAATGATCTAACTCATAATTCAGAATTAGAAGCTGTAGTATATTCATTGAAGATTTGAAGGCATTATTTACCAGACAATTATTGTGAAATATTTTCAGATCACAAAAGCTTCAAGTACAAATTTACACAACTAGAGTTAAATTTGAGGTAGCGAAGATGATTAGAGTTAATTAAAGATTATGATGTGGATATTCAGTATCATCTAGGGAAGACTAATGTTGCTGTGGATGCACTCAGCAGAAATTTTTTTATCAAGGTATAGCCAGTGAGGCAGAATACCCATCTCAACTATAGAAAGACATGTAGAAGTTGAATTTAATAATGGCTGAACAAGGAATTGTAGCAGCATTAGAGATCCGACCATTACTGATAGATCAGATCAAAGCAGCCCAAGGTGAAGATGGAGAGATACAACAACTCAAGAAAAACAGTCAGGAAGGAAGTTCAACTGAATTCACTGAAAATGAGAATGGAATCTTAAAATTTCGTGGCCGTTATTGCATACCCAAGAAGAAGGAATTAAAGGACTTGATATTAGCAGAGGCTCATTCATCACAATTTTTAATGCATCCTGGAGGCACAAAACTATATCAAGATTTGAAGAAAAGATATTTGGCGGAGTACTATGAAGAAAGAAATGGTAGAGTATATGGCAAAATGTGATGTGTGTCAGAAAATAAAAATAGATCATCAGAGACCATCAGGACTGCTACACCCATTGCTAGTTCCAGAATGGAAGTAGGAAGACATTGGAATAGGCTTCATTACTGGACTTCCCCAAACTCAAGAAGGGGATGATGCTATCTGGGTAATTGTTGACAGACTGACTAAAGTGGCACATTTCCTGTCAATCATGCAAACATATGGAAAAGACAAATTGGTAAAGTTATATCTGACAAAAATTGTGGTGTTGCATAGAGTTCCTAAAAGAATTGTTTCAGATAGAGGTTAAAATTTTGGGAGAAGTTACATAAAGCAATGGGCACAAATCTAGCTTTTAGTACAACATACCATCCATAGACAGGAGGACAAATTAGATCTTAGAAGATATGTTGAGAGCTTGTACCATTGTATATGGAACAACATGGAATATTTGTTTGCCATTTGCACAATTTTCTTACAACAACAGCTATCAAGCTAGTATCAAAATGACACCATTTGAAGCTCTATACAAAAGAGAATGCAGGACCCCATTAAATTGGATAGAGACTGGAGAATGACAATTCCTTGGTCGTTAGGTTGCTCAAGATGCAGAAACACATATGAAAATCATCAGAGACAACATGAAGATTGCACAAGACCGTCAGAAAAGCTATGAAGATCTAAGCTTTGAAGTAGGGGATTTTGTATATCTCAAAGTCACTCTTTTCAAGGTTGTTAAGAGGTTTCAAATAAAAGAGAAGTTAGCCCCAAGATATGTTGGTCCATTTAAAATCACAAAAAAGAGTGGGAGAAGTGGCATATGAAGTGCAGCTGACACTGAGCATGGGCAGAATACATAATGTGTTTCATGTGTCATAGCTTAGAAAGTGTCTGCGATAACCTACAGGCGAAGTCCCAGTAGAACAGATTGACTTAAGGGTGATCTGACATACCTAGAAAAACCCAGCAAATATTTGAGACAACAGAAAGGCAACTAAGAAATAGAAATATCAGATTCTATCGAGTCTATTGGTGGAACCATACAGCAACCAAGTCGACTTGGGAAAAGGAGTCAGATATGCAGTGAGATTTTCCCAACCTGCTCCCTAGTCCAAGTTAATCTCGGGGTCAGGATTCTTTTAAGGGTGGTAGGTTGAAACACCTCTGAGAATTCAAAATGATTTGAATTTTTTGTTTGTTTGCTTGAATTTGAGTTTTTGCCAAATTGGGAAGTTTTCCTCTCTTTTGCGCTTTCTCTTTTTAGCCCGCATCCTCTGCCATGGCAGGTGTCGCTTTTCTTTGTGCTTTCTTCCCGTGCCACAGTGTCGGAACCCGGAGCAACGACTCCTGGATCCTCTGTGTAAATCGCACTAGTCCAGGATCAGCTAGTGCACACAGCGTACAACAAAGATAAATATCAACCATAATGACATTTATTAACTGAATATGGGCATGAATGCCAAAGTTTACATCAACGGCGCATAAGCCAAAATTAATAAGCAGCGGAAGAAAAACCGAAGCGGAAGAAGCCCACTGAGCATGCCCACAGGCAAACGACAGTAAGACGCGGCCTATTCGTCCAGATCTTCACCGTAGTTGACGACTTCCTTCTCTGTGTGGAAAAAGCAACGTGAGTACAAACTTGTACTCCGCAAATCACCCGGGAAAATGCAACATAATGATAAAGGCTTCAATGGAAGGCTTATAGGGTTAGTTTGCATAAAACAGCATTTAATGAAATACAGTAAATAGATTGAAATTGCGGAATTTAATAGCGTAGGTAAAAACAATACTTGTAATAGAAATTAATACCGTCAGTGCAGGCTCCGACCATACACCAACCTATCAACGGGCATCCCACCCGGACCATCTTTTCCAAAAGCTCACGTATGGATTCCATCCATCCACACGCTTTCACTGCGCAACTCTGATGAATTCCATCCATCCACCAGGTTTTAATCTCTCACGGATTCCATCCATCCGCAAGGTTTTCATCTCTCATGGATTCCATCCATCCACAAGGTTTTCAAAAACATTTTTGAAAAATAAAGTCTAATCCATGAAAAACTTTTACTCAGCATTCCCATGACCGTGGGCACGGCTATCCAGGATAGGTTATACACTCTGCAGAGGTTGTACAGCTTTACCCACAAGACACGATCATCCCTTTTTGCCACGCGAGTTACACACTTCCTTAGGTGTGCGGCGAGGAGATCGTGACAAGGCCTTTACAATGCAAAGCCTTCAACCTGGTCGAGCCAACTCTAAGGTTTCACCCCAGTAAGGAATCCACCAGACCGGGACCCCCTCTTGAGCCTAGACGAGACTTCTCATGGCTTAACCACGCTCGCCCAAGTGAGACTTCACATGGCACCAACCACGCTCACTTTCAACCTACAACTCGACTCAGATTTGGACTTCGCAAATTATTCAGCCAGGGCTGTCCCATACCAGCCATGTGGTAGTACGATTAGGGCTTTGCAACAGTAGCTCACAGACCGGTCCTTAATCTGACTTAGGCCCAACCACATACCCCTGTGCACGACAATCAACCACTGCGGCTCCAACTAACAGGGCATGCCTGCACCCACCACTCTAACCAAATGCCTAAGTCTAAACCAGTTTTATATTTGCTTTCAAAATAATTCATAAACCTCATTGACTCACCAAAGTCAAGAGAACATATCATTTTATGTAAACAGGGTCATCATTTTATGTGAAAGATATCCCAAAACAAATATTATATCTAAGCAGTCTAAGCATTTGATATAAATTCCTCTAGCCAACACTAATGTATTAACTAGAGTTTGAATCTAGGGTGACAAGGTATTGAGGAATTCAAATTCAAGGGAGGAATTAACAAGTAGGCATTAACTAAATTTAAAACTGAATTGAAATACGTTGAATAAAGAATATGCATGCAATATAGTTTAAATCAACATAATTTTATTTTGAAAACTGGGATCAACATGATCAAGGAGGGTGACTTGCCTTGTTCTGCAGTCTGGTGTGAGTCATCGAATTCTTCCAAATCGTCGTAGTCTACACGCGAAGAACCAAAGCGAACAAATTCAAATAAAATCCAAAAAAATCCAAAAAAATATAAAATATATATTGACAGATAGATTATGATTTTAGATGAATTTAGAAGTAAGATTCAATGGATTCGGAGTTCGTATGTGGGAGAACGAATATCTGGAAGTTTTGGACATCACATGAAATGATAACCAATTCTGAGAATTATCTTTTGAATAGTACGATGCCGGTTGGCTGCGAGGTGGCTGGCGAATGGGCAAAATGGAATCCTGGCAATGAGGCGAAGGTGGTGACACAGGTATGGCGGCGAGGAACGGCGGCAATCACCGGCGGTGAGGGAAAAACGGCAGTGACGGCGGGGTAGCGACAACAGCAGGTTGGAGAGATATAGTACCGGGTATGGAACGTGGAGATGTAGGGTGAGCATGGGGTAGAACACGGCATGGTGGAGCTAGGAAAATTATTGGCGAAGCTGAAAATTAATCGGAGACGATATAATCGACGTTTGAACGACGACCGTGGAGAAACAGGAACAACTTGATATCTTGGTGCTCGGTGGAGCGAATCCAAAACCATTTGAAAGGTGGCTACCTGGGATGGTTTGGCACGATATGACGCGAACGGATTGGGGAAATCACCACCGGATAGATGGGGACACGAGATGCCATTGGCGGACATGGCGAGGTGTCGGAGGTGAAAATTTGTGGAGGCTTTTTGGGGAAAAGGAAGGAAGCATGGCGTAGAACGCGGCGAGGCAAGTCTAAGAAAAATTACAGCATGGGCTAAGGCTTACCGGAGGCGACGAATCGACGTCGGGAGTCACAAACGGCCATTTTCGCGGAAAGCTCAATTCCTGACAATTGGCTCCACGAAAAATTAAACAAAATGGTAGAAAATTTTCTTAGAGGCTAGGACACAATATGACGCGAACAAAAATCAAAGCGCTTACCAAAAAAGGGTGTACGCGCGAAGATACAGTTTTAGTGTCTGGGCCTGACAAGGTCAACGAGGACTCGGGGGATCTTCAGGTGATGGCGATGGAAGCACGATGTAGAACGCATAGAGGCAAACTCAACGGTACAAACGGCTCGACCAAAGGATATCGGATGGTGGCGGAATACGGCGGAGAAGACATTCAACGACTGACGGGTTGACATCGGCATTCCGGGCAAACGGAGAGGAGTTAGTGGGTGAGGTTTGTGGCGAAACGAAGAGGAGAACATGGGGAACGCAGTGCTCACCTTGGTTTTTGTGGAGTATGCATGGTTGACTCGCAGCGAGGAGAGAAACGGCGGCACGGTTCGGCCACGGTGCTCCGGCGATGCTCCGGCGAAGACGAGAGAAGCAACATGTAGAACGCGTGAAGGCGAAGCCAATGGTGTGGTCAAATATGGCCGGACTCTACTGTAGGCGGCGCAAACGGCCGAAGAACGCCGTTTTGTTGGCGAGAGAAAAATGCCGATTGCGGCGAGGAGAAAGAGAGAGAGGCCTTGAGATTTCAGAGGCTTGGTGAGGATGAGAAGGGGCACCCGGTGCTCCCTTTTATAGGCGCGGAGGTGGACCGGATGGGGAGATCCGCGAGGGAATGTCTTTCGGTGCCATGGCATATTCCCGCGAAATTGGTGCATGGAATTGGGGGCTAAGGCCGGGAATGGAAAGCTCTTGATGAGAGGATTTAAATGCATTTTGTTGCGCAAGAAATGGTTGAGAAAATCTCGAGTTCTAGAAGCTTCAAAATCCCGTTCATGGCGCTGCGCGTGCGTGCTCTCTGGAGCGATTCGTTCACCGGAAGAAGATGAAGTGATGGAGGAGAGAGAAAATAAAATAAAATAATAATTGTTTTTCCGAAAAAAATAAAATAAAGTCTAAAAATTCCAGAAAAATTCACAGAAATTCCTGGAGATAATTTAGACTTAGGAAAAATATTTCCAACTTAAAGTTGGTCTTTTAATTTTTTACAAAAATACATTTTAGCTTTGAAATTGATTTTTTTTAATCCAGAAAAACACGGGAAATCCAGATAAACACCAAATGCTTCCAAATAATTAATTTGAAATAGGATTGTTATAGAAAATCAAAATATCATTCTATTTAATAATATTTTTATGTTTTTTTATCTAAATTACTTTTCAAATCCGGCGTTTTCTAAAAGCAGAAAATCAGGGCAAATCAAAAATAAACTTTAGGCAACCAACACACTTATTTTTATTTTAAATTACTTTTAATATTTTTTTATTAAAACCTGGGCTGTTACACACAGGTGGAGCTGGCCGCTCCCTGCCACAACTCGCCTCCCTGTTCATACCATGCCTCCCCTCTGAGCCCTACCAACTCCACTTGAGCATTTAATTCCTGCCATACTCTGCTAGCGTCACCTGCCTCGTCTTGTACGTGCATCGCTAACCGGTTGCCCTCCGCCACAATTCCCTTCGTCTTTCGGTCAATGCACACATTCATCTATATTGCCTTCGTCACTTGTTTGCAAAGCCCTGCCAAACCGTGGTACTTCTCACCGCTACCTTGCCTGCATCTTCCCCTCTCTGAGAGCGCCTCTCTCCTTCTCTCCCTTCCATGCACCGGCATTGCCCGAACCACGCCACTGCTCCCACCACCTTCCCTACCTTTAAACCTTAATTGCATTTGCAGAGAGCTCTGCACCACTCCCAAACACTCACTTGAACCACTCAATTAACCCTTCTCACACCACACCGCCACCGGTGAACTCTCCTGAGCCTGGTGAGCCCTAACCGTAATCCTCCTCTATCTTGATTAAATCTCGATTGCATTCGCCCATAGCACCTTTGTTGCACCTTGATCACTCTAGTGAAGTCTATTTTCCGTGAGCATTTCTCTAGAGCTCTATCACCGTGATTCCCCGCCGGCCGTAAAGCCTCCTCCATGGATAGCCCAAACTGAGCATTCCCAGCTGAATTCCCCACTACCATCAGTTTTCCCTCACCCCATAGATGGTCAAGCCGACCTTGACCTCACCGGAAGCTCGCCGGAAAGCCCTTGATCTGTAGTGGAGCCTGTGAACATCTCTCTTGCTGTTGGCCGCCACCACCCATCTCCATGTCTCCAAAAGTCCTAAAATGGATCCACCAAGTCCCAAAGAAGCTGTCCGTATCAGTAAACCCCACCGGGAAGCCTCGCCAGTGCTGTGTCGGTGAAGCAGCCCCCCTTGTTTTGCACAGGAGAAAGGAGCCGCAAGTAGAAGAAGAAGTTGGGGTGGCGGCGTGGCACAATCGGGGCCGTCTGTGTGTCAGCCGTCGGTAGTTGATGCGCACGATGAGCTTATATTATTTTATGTGTTTATGTTAGTTCCTGAGTATTCTGAGGCGACTGAGCAAGGACCAGATCCAGGTGTCAAAATTTACGAGATAGGTGAGTTTGTTGAATAGCAAGGCAAGTTACAAGTTTTTGATCATATTGAATCCCATGAAATCTAAATTATTTAAATTCAATATTTGCATTATTATTATTTGCATAATGTTGTTTGATTAAAATAAATATTTAGAATGACATGTGAATTAGTTATGTCCTACCACCGAAAAAATGCCTTGTTTAATTTGATGCCATATTCACCTTAATAACCTTACTACTATTTAATTATTATATAAATAATTGTAGATTGGCTCATCTAAAATTTTACACTACTAAGTGACTTGTCTTTTGGATGGTAGATTTCTTTAAACAGTTCTAGGGTAAAGAGGTGCAAAGAGACATCGTGGAAAGCCACTAGATGGTTGGAGTCCAAAACCTTACCCTAGAGAGGAGACTTGAGTAGATGGGTGGTAGCGCCGTCGAGCACTGGGGATCTAGAGTGTGGATGACAGTCTTAAGTGAAAAGTAAAGATAAAAACTTTATGATGAGTAAAGGACATAGAAATCGCTCAACCACAAGAGTTGACTTGTCAACCATGGTCTAGTAACTGCTCAACTTGATTGAATCTCTACAGGAGGTAGGAGTTCAGATGAAGGGGCGTTGGTATGGGAGTAGTGTAATCATACCTAGCAACGGTAGGTGCTAATCAGGACTGGCAGAAGTGCTTAGGCTTAGTGAGTAGATACCTAGGTCTGAGTGGTGATCTACTGGGTAGACGCTATATAATGAGCAGTGAAACAACCTTACTTTCTTAACTCTGTCATGAGGGTTAAGAAATCTTGTGGGTAAGACTGGACAACTCTGTAGAGTGAAACAAATGGTATTTGAATATGTTGTGCTTCTGGTTAATAGAGCTGTGTTTAATGGGTGATTCCAATAGCAAGGCATAAGTAGATTTCTTTATGTTTTAAATCGGTGTAATTTGAGAAAGCAACTGTTGAATACCCCCTTACTCTTAATAAGTTATTTTGTTATTTCTTGTTTAAAAATGTTTACAAATAAAATTGCATCCGTTCTCATTATAAAACAAGTATGTTTCCATCCATTGATAATCCGTGCAAATAGATAAAGCAGGATTTACCTTTGTGACTTGCTGGGTACGGTTGTACGCATTACTTGCTAAACAATAAACATAAGATCAATGGGACAACGATGAGCAAGCTATTGATGAAGATTCTAAAGAGTCCTACATCGTCGATGACCAGTGGTTTTAGGTCTTAGCCACACTCAAGTACGCCTGTGAGAGTTTCTTTTGTAGTGTAAGTTAACTTTGGAGCTTGCATGCCTAGTGCGTCTAAAACTAGACTGTTAAGCCTTATTCTCTCATAAAGTTTGGTTCTTGTTTGTAAGTATTTTGTTGAACTGATGCTCATTCTTGTATAGTACTCCATAACTGAACAATTTTACATAGTTACAAGGATTATCAACGCTACTAAAAATAGAGGCGTTACAAGCACTTGATTCGTTGCCCTCTTGGCATTGCGCATTTGCACTGGTCAAGACGTTCGGCAGGCCGGCCGGCGTGCCCTTTTGTTTTTCTCGCGTGAGTCGATCGTGACTCAACTGAACCGCCGTGAATGCGACGGCCACCGTTTGCGAATTATTGGAGTTCACCCTTACGGTTGCATACATCATGCAGGTGACGCTTACCCGTGACCGTGGGGCCGCGTGCATGGAGACGAGAAGTCAGTGCAGTAACCGTGACAGATATAGGAAATCACATTCTTTATTTATCTCAGCACAGCCTTGCACAAGTACACCATGCATACATTACATTAATGAAGTGTCTTGGATCTCTAATCTAACAATTCTAAATCTAGATAATAGTTAAAAAAAATATCGAGATGATGTTTAACAAAACTATGCATTAATTTGGTAGCGCGTGTTTGGAACATGCTTGTACGCATCTGCATGCACCCGCTCTCTTATTATCTAGTCCAATTAACTTAACCAATTAGGTACAACTGTGTCTGTGTGCGTACTCCCTCGTCGGTCAGATCGTCACGTACGTTCAGCTCGGAGGCTCAGACGCTGCCCTTCACCTGGTTGCTGTAGTTGTTCTGCTCGTCGTAGTAGCGGCTCCACAGCATGATCCCGCCGTAGTTGCCGACGCCCTTCACGCCGGGAAGCACCGTCGACGTCAGATCGCCGGGCGGCACGTACCCGCTGCTCGCCGCGTCCTGCGAGGCCGGGAGGCCGAGGTAGAAGCTCCCGGCCTTCACGTCGCTGGTCCACGTGTTCCACGCTTTCTGCAGGTTGCTCGCGTCGCCGCTCGTGTACTGGCACGGCGGGTTGTTGTAGAACTGGATCCACACGTTGTCGAACAGCCCCGTCTGCAGCGCCGGCCCCAGCGACGCGTCCGGGTACGGGCACTGCGGTGCCGCCGTTAGGTACACCTTCTGGCCCTGCGCACTGTACCGGGACAGGAAGTTGGCCAGCTCGTCCCAGTGCGCCGAGTTGCCGGTCTCGATGTCGAAGTCGATGCCGTCCAGGACGGCGGGGCCGAGCGGGCGGGACGACGAGCTGCCGCCAAGGAAGTTGTCCCACAGGTAGGTGGCGACGCTCTGGGCGTCGTCGGTGGAGGAGAGGCCGTAGCTGCCGCTGCCTCCGCCAAGGGAGAGGAGCACCTTGACCCCCTGCGACTGGCAAGTCTGGATGTCGGAGCTGAGACCGGTGCAGCCGCCGGAGCTGGCGTTGCAGTGTCCGGCGAGGTTGAGGGCAGGGGTCTGGCCGTTTCCGAAGGTGCTGAGAAAGGAGAGGGTGACGTACTTGTAGAGGCCGGAGTTGCATGCGTCCGCCAGGGTGCCCTCGTAGCCGTTCTGGCCCCAGTACACGGCGATGTTACCTGCACGGGAAATGCCGGCCATGCCGGCGAGGAGGAGGAGGGGCAGGAGAGGAGAGCACTTGAGCTTAGCAGCCATTGTTACGTGCGACGATCTACGAGATGGCAAGCTTTATGAGGGCTTTGTGTAGTTCGTCTTTTGCTTGGAGGTGATGCAGTGTTGGTGTGGGTGCCATTTATAGTGGTGGATGGTTGAATCGTTCCAAATTTGCAAGGGTTTTGTTAAATATCATCTGAATGTTTTCTTCCTAACTATCATCCAGATTTAGGACTATTGGATTAAAGATCCAATGACGATGAATTCTCCCCCTTCCCCCTTGAATTCAGCCTCCTCCTCTTTGAAAAAATATCTCCGCCCTTCAAAAACAAGGGATCCATTGATCTCTAATCTAATGGTCACAAATTTAGATGATAATTAGGAAGAAAACATTCAAGTGATGCCTAGACACTCCCTGCAAGTGGCTCTTTTCTGAATCTAACAATTGGTTCTAGGAAGTTTGGCACGTAGCCTTAGAAGAATTGAGCATTGGCTAGTTATTCAAATGTATTTGTACAAATCATTAATATTGGGAGTGTACTTACTAAAGCTGCAAGATTTTTTTTTGACTGAAACGATTTCAAATGTACATTTAGTGTGAGTACTTTAGTAGCCAATCCAATGATCCTTCGAGATATTGTACGCAAGTACAAACAGTTAATTATGAGCTTTCTTCGTTTTTTGTATTGATCTGTTCAGATTTGTTAGTGCTATGGCTCTGTCTATGCAAATTCTACGTGACTTCGGGGTTCAAATTAAGGAACCACCTAATTCTTGTGCCATTGGATTTCCTTTATTTGCTATATCCTACACATTCAAGTGTAATACGTCAATGAAATGTTTTCTCTGCCCTTGGGAGTATGAGTTCCATTGTAAAACCACAAGAAAGATCAGATTTTGTCGTATTTACGACAAAATCTAAACCAACTTAATTTGAAAGCAAGTTATAACCAAACCATGCATCTTATACTCCTATTCCATTCCGAGTGCTATCACCTGCCGTATCCTAAGGTTTTTTCATTGTTTCTTCCCATTTCTGAGCATTGTTTTGTATGTCTAGTCTGAACCAGATAGATCGATCGTGTCATGCTTTATAGGCAGATTTTCCGCTGCTTCATTGCAAAGTAGTCAGCAGTCTTCCTGCTAAATCATCAAGTAATAGAATGGGATATGTCCAAAGGAAGCAATACTAATTTAGCTTGACAAATAGATAATTAGTACGCTGAATGAATACACACCATTTTCGCGTCTAGATTTAGTTACTGCTTTCTTCGTTTCCGTAGTGTACAAGTTTCACGTTGATCTTTCGCTCAAGAAAAGACCTTTTTTCATCTTGCACCTCATAAGGTCAAATAAACACACCTAAAATCGGCTGTCTGTGCTATGTTACAAAGCCTTAGCACTGAAGCATATCTACAAGGAACTCTGATCAGGCCATCCAGAAGTCCGAAAAAACAAAACCATCTAGATTGCATGCCGAAGTAAGACAATCACAGTCGTTAATCGGGTACGCATGCTTGACGACTTCCCCATTTTGTAGTTGATATTCCACATTCGTAGTTTGCATGATTCCGTGCGTCCTGATTCTGCTCGGCTCTAGCATATGATTTCCCCCGGTTTGGCCTCCGATGGTGAGCTAGAGCCGGACAATTGCGAACAGATCGAGTCATTGATCTGACCTTACTCCCTTACATGCATGGACGTATGGTTTGTGGGAGCTTAGGCGCCTATTTATCAATCATCAATGGCAGAAGAAAAGTATGGCATTCGTCATTTTCCTCAAAGGAGAACAAGAACTCATGAATACATTGTCTCCTCAGCTAAGTAATCCTTCTGTCAGCATCAAATTAATACTCCTACAGAAATTTCATCTCTGGTTTACTACACAGACCGGTTTTGAGACTGACGAAATCGAAGGACATTGATGTACAATGGCATAGTACTCAGACGTCAAATGAGCGCCAGCGCTCCACGGATGCAGAAGGCGGTGACTTTATATTTCCTTCAATTCAATTCAGATGATTATTAATATTTCTGCTTTTTTCATGTGATGTGAGAAGAATTGGATTTTCTGCATTTAGGCCCTCTTTAGAAAAAAACCTTGAAGAAAAAAAAATGAAGGGTTGGATTTCAAAGGAAACATTCCTATTCATGGTGTTTGGATCATAGGATTGTACAAAGGAATTTTGTATGATAGGTTGTTTTCCTACAAATTTTGGAGGAAAGCAAACATAAGCTCCAATCTCATGTTAAAATGTTCTTTGAAAGTTACAATGCACTTTCTCTCTCCTTCTCTCTCTAATCAACTAACATCTAATCTCAAAATTTATGTATTTTTTTGAGGCATCCAAACACCTCTTTTGAGTAATTCGTATGTTCTTATTTTCTGTCAGATTCAACATGCTATGACATTTTCAATCATGCGTTTTTCTATACCTACGTTCCAAAGATACCCTTAAATCTTTGTGAAGATACCGCATTCGACAACATGTGCATTTTCTATCTCTAAACTCATATCACAATGCTCAGCGGTAGTATTACCCAACCAACTCATGGTTTCCCCCCAAGATGTTCTCTTTCCTAGAAACACTTTTGCAAGGTTACCGGCAAAATGGTCTGCCAATCAATAATATAAAATAGTTGAGTTCCCTATACTACCATGGGTATTTAAATAGTAGATTTAACATTACTAAGTTTTATCAAGGTGAACATGGCTATCAAAGTAAACATGACTTTTTTAGTGGTAGGATGTAACTAGGTATCATGTCATTCAAAATATTTATTGAACATAAAATATCAGTACATAAATAAAAGGTAATGAAAGTACTGGTAGGTAAATAATTAATAAACTGTAGGTTCAACATGATCAAAAACATGTGACTTGCCTTCTTCCTAATGTTCTTGGTCTTCTTTGTAGGCTTCAAGCTTACCTCAATTGCTCTTGCAACTCTTCTGTTGACCAATTCATTTGGTCCATTCACTGGTGCAGAAAACGAGAATAGATAAGTTCTTACTTTGCAGAATATAAGCTAGAAACAAAAGCAATAAAATAACCAAAAAAGACATAAAAGGAAAAGGGTTTGGGTGGTTAGAGTTTAGGTAGTGTGTGGGTTAGCTGAACGGAGTTAGAATTAGGTAGGGCAAGATCGAGACGATTGAAATGGCTATATATATATATATATACTTTGGATGGGTTTTTGGAATGAACAGTAACAGGGGAACATATGGGTTTGAGTTTTTTTTGAGATTAGGTTTGGTGGAATAGAGGTTGGAAATGGATTCATGGGGTTGAAATAATCAAAACGGAGGTATTTTTGAAATTGTGGTTTTAGATGAACATTGTTGGCGACAGGATTGAACAGTAGTGGGTCGACCTTATGTGAACAGTGCAAGCCCATGTGGTTTTAAACCCAAACGGTCAAATGGGCCAGCTAACTCGGCCCAACATACACGCGGCCACTCAGCCTGGCTACAACGCGTGTGTGCTCAACTGTCGATCCGTGGCACGTGGGTGGCCACGATCGGGCCACGGCATCGCCTCGATTCTTCTTCAACCTTCAGCTGATCTTATCCGGTGTAAAACAGAGAGGTGTCGACTCAAACAGAGTGACACTGGAGAGGTTCTCCGGTGGCCGAGAATAGCACGGATGGGTTTAGCTTGACACGATGATTTCATTTTTGGGTTTTTTGGAGGCGTGGATATGAGTGGTGGTGGCTGGCGGTAGGAGAGATGATCTTGAGCTTCACTGCGGTGCTAGGGTTTTCTGACGGTTCTTCGGTGAGGTTGGGATCGATTTGACCATCTACAAGGAATAAGGAGCATCGAAGTAGTGCCGGTTTTGGCAGACGATCTTTGGTTTGAGTTGTCCATGGAGAGGGTGCTCTGGCCAGTGATGGCTTCCGTCGGTGGAGCTCTAGAGTAATGCTCATGCTCGAGCGAGTTCACCAGCGAGTTTAAGATGCAGAGGAGACACTATTAGAGAATGCAATTGGATGTTAATCGATAGAGGAAGAGAGTTGTGTTTAGGGCTCACCCAACTCAGGGGATATCGGCAACGGAGCTGAGGTGAGAGGAAGTTCAATTGGGGTGGTTCTGATGAGTGTGGGGAGTGACACGGAGCTCTCTGTGAAGGCAATTGGGCTATAAAGGTGAGGAGAGGTGGTGGGAACAGTAGGGCCATTCGATTGCGATTGGCGCATGGAAGAGAGGGAGAGCGTGGGCTCGGCCAGAGGAGGGAGCATGCAGGCAAGGCGACACTGCTATCTCTGCAGGAGTTGGCGGATGATGACGACAGCTGGTACGGAGTGGCGCACATGTCGGACGGGAAAGACTAAGCTACGGCGAGAGAGGCACGCGAGTCGAATGGCGTGCTACGCGAGAAATGGAGGGTATGAGGTTGGCAGCGAGGTGAGTCACTGGAGGGTAGGACCAAGGCGTCAGCATCTGGTTGAATGGTGTGAACACACGTGGATGGCATAGCCGCAATTCAGTACCAGAGCGAGCGGCCGTGTGGACGAAGGGAATAGAGAGGCGGCGGGGAAAACGGGTTCTCCAAGGGCGCCAGCGAGTGGAGAAGGGGTGAAGCAAAAGAGGAAAGGCACAAATTTAAGGAGGATTGTCAAATTGGAGGAAAAACAAAAATTCAAACAAAACCATAAACAAACTCAAATTTCTGAATTTTGAGATTGTTTACACCTCTTTTGAGTAATTCGTATGTTTTTATTTTCTGTCGGATTCAACAAGCTATGACATTTTCAATCATGCGTTTTTCTATACCTACGTTCCAAAGATACCCTTAAATCTTTGTGAAGCTACCGCATTCGAGAACATGTGCATACATTTGTCGATTCTTATTAGCAGGATTCGTTTTCCATTTCAATGCGTTTTTTCTCCATGGTAGTAATTAAACACGATAATAGCATACTAATTTTTCGTCTAAAAAAATACTAATTCTGGGGGGAATGGGCCGAAAACACTTTTGAAAACGGTGGGCAGGGTTGGTGTTGTGACCTATCTGATTGT
Organism: Dendrocalamus latiflorus; assembly: GCA_017311315.1. Classification (NCBI taxonomy): domain Eukaryota; kingdom Viridiplantae; phylum Streptophyta; class Magnoliopsida; order Poales; family Poaceae; genus Dendrocalamus; species Dendrocalamus latiflorus. Next base: position 41,151,947 of record CM029666.1, on the reverse strand, counting down.
CATGGGACTATATATTTGATGATTCTTCTGTAAGCAAACCTTTTATGTAACTGATGAAAGTAGTTGAAATATCCAAAGTTCCCTACTGAAGAAGATATGCAAAACTATCTAGCATCACAAGTGATTGTAGGCTCCGAAATGTTTGTGAATCGTATGTGAATATTCTCATATTTGTAACCCATGATATTGTTGCCTTTTCTACACAAAAGATCGTGACCAGCTCTCTGGCACTCATGTTGTGCACCCCCGCTGCCTTGATTCATCCGAAAATCAGCGGCAATAGCTACGGGTTTCGATGAATGATGCTTACAGTCACTTCAAAGTTCATACGCATGGAGGATATTACATGCTGGTACTAGTAACAACTGATACGCTGTAGCTAGGTTCCCATCAGCCCATCTACTCGTACTTTGTGGTATACGCACTTGGAGACCAAACGAAACAATGCCAAACGGCCTCCAGTTTCGAAAGTTTTTTTTTAAAAAGAAATCGTCAAATCATATTGTATTCTGAAATGAACCAACACGCGTGAAGATTAATACGGAGATTAAGATGCGTGATGAAAAACAATCGCTGAGATGCATGTGCATTCACCCCCTCATTTCTAACCTCTTCGTTCGTACTCGTTTGTGTCACTGTGTGTACATCTCGGGAGAATGAGTGAATGGATGAGCGTTGAAGTGTTCAATTCACACGCAGATAGCAGTCGAGTTCTAGACGGACAGAATACCTAACCGAGGTCGTTCGCACGCCGTATTGAACCGTCCTGATGACTAAAATACATGCTGGAGAAACCCTGAAACACATGCAACTTCCATTGCTATCCGTACTGATTGCAGGGTTGGAAGCATGTCTTTACTTAAGCAATGATAGGAAAGGCTTTCATTGCTATCCGTCCTGATGGCAGGGTTGGAAGCATGTCTTTACTTAAGCAATGATAGGAAAGGCTTTCATTGCTATCCGTCCTGATGGCAGGGTCGGAAGCATGTCTTTACTTGAGCAAAAGAGCAAAGCAATGAAAGTTGCATGTGTTTCAGGGTTTCTCCAGCATGTAGTTTAGCCATCAGGACGGTTCAATACGACGTGCGAACGACCTCGGTTAGGTATTCTGTCCGTCTAGAATTCGACGGCTATCTGCGTGTGAATTGAACACTTCAACGTTCATCCATTCACTCATTCTCCGGAGAAATACACACAGTGACACAAATGAGTAGGAACGAAGAGGTCAGAAACGAGGGTGTGAATGCACATGCTTCTCGGTGATCGTTTTTAATCATGCATCTTGTTGGAGGAGGGTCCCTGCCCTACCTTGGGTCTACAACCACCTCGAAGTGACCGCACTCAAAGGAGGGTCTACCCAGAGCTAAGTTCTCAAGTCAACCCCAGACTAGGTGCGCAAGATCAACCCTGGAGAGGTTCAGGGCCAACCTTGGTGTGGTATGTGAGGCAGATCCTTAGCGAGATATGCGAGGCCGACCCCCGAGGGGTCTGAAGCTAAACCCAAGTGAGGTACGTAAGGCCAACCACGGAGGGCTCCAGGGCCAATCCCGAGCGAGTTATGCTAGGCCGACCCTGGAAGGGTTCAGGGCCAACCCCAGGCGAGGTTGTTGGAGACCCAAGCCCCGAAGGGTGGATGTAAGGTGGTAAAGACTCGATCCCAGAGGGGGTTCAACTCGACCCCAAAGGGGGGATATCGCCAACTTGACCCCATAGAGGGGATATCATAAACTCGGTCCCGAAGAGGGGGATATCGCCAACTCGATCCCAGATCGGAGTGACCGCCAACTCTACCCTAGATTGGGGGAGACCGCCAACTTGACCCCAAAGAGGGGATATCATCAACCACGTCGAGGCCAAGCTATCGAGGTGTGTTGGTGATCATCGAGGTGGATCCCTTGTGCTAGGGGGAGCTCCTAGTTGAGGAGATACCGTCGAGGCAAAGTGAAATTCGACTAAGGCAAAGGCCGTAGAGGCCGAAGTGAACCACACCGAGGCTAGGCCATCAAGGCATGTTGAGGCTCACCGAGTTGAATCCGTCGAGCTAGGAGAAGCCCCTAGTCAAAGAGACATTGTCAAGGCGAAGCAAAGTGGTTGAGGCAAAAGCCGTCTAGGCCAAATTGAACCACGTTGAGGCCAGGCCATCGAGGCGTGTTGGGGGTTGCTGAGGTGAATCTATCGAGCTAGGGGTAGCCCCTAGTCGAGGATCACCATCTAGGTAAAGAGAAGTTCGGCTGAGGCAAAAGCCATTGAGGCTGAATTGAACCATGCTAAGGCCAGGCTATCGAGGTGTGTTGAGGGTTGTTGAGGTGCATCCATCAATTTAGGGGAAGCCCCTAGTCTAGGATATATCATTGAGGCTAAACAAAGTTCGGCCAAGGTAAAAGCCACCGAGGCCAAATTGAACCACGTCGAGGCCATGCTGTCGAGGTATGTTGGGGGTAACCGAGGTGAATCTATCGATTTAGAGGGAGCATCTAGTCGAGGAGATGTCATTAAGGCAAAACGAAGTTTAGCCGAGGCAAAAACTGTCTAGGCTAAATTGAACCACATCGAAGCCAGGCCATTGAAGTGTGTTGGGGTTGCAAGGTGAATCTATCGAGCTAGGGGGAGCCCCTAGTTGAGGATACACCATCGAGATGAAGCAAAGTTTAGTCGAGGTTAAAGCCATCTTGGTTGAATTGAACCATGCTGAGGCCAAGCCATCGAGGCGTGTTAGAGGTCGCCGAGGTGAATATATCAAGCTAGGGGAGCCCCTAGTCGAGAAGATGCCATCAATGCAAAGCGAAGTTCAGACGAGGCAAAAGCCGTTGAGGCCGAATTGAACCACGTCGTGGCAAGGCCATCGAGGTGTGTTAGGGGTCACTGAGGTGAATATATCGAGCTAGGGGGAGCCCCTAGTCAAGAAGACGCTGTCGAGACGAAGTGAAGTTTGGTTGAGGCAAAAGATGTCTTGGTCAAATTGAACCATGCCGAGGCCAGGCCATTGAGGTTGCTAGGGATCTCCGAGGTCAATATATCGAGCTAGGGGGAGCCCCTAGTCGAGAAGACACCATCGAGGTGAAGCGAAGTTCGGCTGAGGCAAAAGCCGTCGAGGTCGAATTGAACCACACCAAGGCCAAGCCATCGAGGCGTGTTAGGGGTCACCGAGGTGAATATATCAAGCTAGGGGGATCCCCTAGTCGAGGAGATGCCATCGAGGTGAATCCATCAATTTAGGGGGAGCCCCTCGTTGAGGAGACGCCATCGAGGCGAAGCGAAGCTCGACCAAGGCAAAGCTGTCGAGACCAAATCATACCACACCGAGGCCAAGCCATTGAGGCATCTTAGATTTCTTTGAGGTACCCAAGTTTTGATGGTGCGGAGTGGATCTAGGCATGATGCTAACGTCAACCCGGGTCAAGCAAGGCTGGGTGCAATCTAGGGGACCGGTGGTGAGATCCGGTGAAGAGGACCCATATGTGGTCTGGGTGACCGAGATGCAAGGTGGTGGACACGGTTCAGACGGGCGAACAATGAAGTGTGGAGTGAAGTTGGGCAGTCGAACAGTGGATTGCGAAATGAAGTCGGGCAACGGAACAGCGCCGGGAGACCCAAGGCGAAGCACCTCGAGAGTAGCTGGGTGTGGGGGCAGACCTCGAGTGGGGGTCGTAGCATGTGTGTTCTGTATTAGTCCCATGATCAATAGCTAGTGCACACATTCAAAACATTGAGATCACATCCATACACATCGAATAAATTTAATTTATGACAAAGGGGGTTAATTAATACAATAAGGTTTTACAGCATATGGCTGACCGGCCAAGTAAATACCAGAGTCAAGAGTAAATTGCAGGGAAAAAATAACTAAGCAAAAGCATCAATCCAGTGGTATGCCACCATATCCACAGGCAACCGACTGGTGATTAGGCCCTAGAAAAACCCATCGTCGAACTCCCCAAAGTCGAGGCAAAGTACGCGTCGTCTATATCTTTCTTCATTGTCTGATCAATAATAATTTAAGAAAGGTTGAGTACATTGCGTATTCAGCAAGACTTGTAGTGTATCACAAAATTTTATATATATGCAATGCTATCAAAGGATAAAGCTCTATACTAAGTTATTTTCAGTATGAAGCAAATTTTATTTGCAATATTGATAAATAGTAATCTACTAACGGAATTGTAAATAGCATTTAAGTTGTAATGAAATAACATTTATATCACTTTGATAACAGTAGATCGAATCCATTCACAGCCTTCCTCGGCTATGAACATCGCATAATTCTCACCCATGGGCATGGCACACGGTTGCGTACATGCTATCCCATATGTTTAGTGAAACAGTTTTGAAAAGTAAAACTATACCCTTGGTGGCTACATCCAAGCTTGCTAATGACCGTGTGCACGGCTATTTAATAGTTTTTGACACTTTGTAGAAGTTGTACAGCTTTACCTAATGAGATAATCAATTATTCTGTCGGCAACTTCACACTTCCTTTAGCGTGTGATGAAAGTGATTATTATATAGCCTTTAGATCATCTAGTCCTAATCTTGCACCGACCCAATAAATGTCGAATCACTCTTAGGTATATCCCCTAAGAGAGCATTTGGATCCTCACTTAGGTAAATCTCTTAAGCGAAGACCCTCACTTAGGTAAATCCCTAAGTGGGCATTTATCGTTGTATTAAAGCTTTGGCCCGAACACCTTGGTGAAGGGGCACTTACGAGCAAACCTAACTGAAGTGCCCTTACTATATCTGTGCCTACCACAATGCAAAGCTAGACCTAGACAACTTAATCAGCTAAATGCTAGAGCCCACATAGCACATGCGGTAGTACGGTGTGACTTAGATTCACGGCAATAGTGTTTAGTCCTTAATTGACCTGGTCGAGAATCTCTCCCTATATACATGTGAGATGCCCTCTCATGTGAGATTCCCTCTCACATTTGACAGTGTACCATATAACTCGCTCGTGTCCAAAAACTAGGTTTTTTTATTTTATTTGATACCAAAGTAATAGAGATTCCCCCTCTAGTCCAACATTTTCAAAACCATCATGCCGACGTGTAAACTTGTTTGAAAGTTCAACCTTAGTAGAAACTAGTGCTTGGCTAAGCATCTAGACCATATACCAATGTAGCATTTCCAATTTGACAGTATATATATATATATATATATATATATATATATATATATATATATATATATATATATATATATATATATATATATATATATATATATATATAGTCTAAACTAGGTCCTAGAGGTTACAACAGTGAGGATATCGAATTTCTTAAGGAGGTTCAATGCATACAAGTGGTCATAACTACCATTACCCACAATATAGCAAGTTTACTGAAACATATACGTGTGCATAATATATTTTGCAAACAATGTACAATAATTGAAATACTGGGGATCAACATGGTCAAAGGGGGTGCTTGCCTTGCTCTTGTTGCTCAGAGAATGTTTTCGAGGTGTTCTCAACGTTGTCTGGCATAGAGTTGTCTATCGAACAAATCCAGATAAAAACCAACACGAGCCAAATAAACAGAGACATTACTGCAATATTTTGTTCAATCAAGAAGATCATGATTTTAGAAGAATTTGGAAACAAAGATTACTAAATTTGGGGTTCGACTGCAAAAGTTATATGTGTTTGAGTTTTGGCTTGGTTTGATTTATACCTTCTCGGTGAGTACAGAACTCTCGATGACTACCAACTTTATTCGGCCACTATGGTGCTCGGACGCACTTTCTATGACTTACAACCGATCTAATGCATGTTACGACTGATCTACTGCTCTTACAACTGATCTAATGTTCTTACGACCGATCTAATGTGTCTTACAACTAATCTACTCCACTTACGAACGGTGTACTCTATTTACGACCGATCTACTCTATTTACGACTACCCTGTAGCTTACGACTACGGATTAGGTCGATCTTACCGCTCTTACAATCGATCTACTCTATTTACAACTACCCTGCAACTTACGACTATGGACTGGGTTGATCTTACCGCTCTTATGACCGATCTACTGTTCATACGGCCATTCTACTGTACTTACGATCGATCTACTATTCGTACGACCATTCTACTATACTTACGACCAATCTACTGTATCTCACGACCGATCTACTAACCTTATGGCTAATCTACTACACTTACGACTATCGACTACGTTCTGTGATCTTCAACTATACAATCATTATAGCTACTGACAACTGGAGCTTATGACATCATGACTTCCAACTTCTAACTGCTTTCAACTTCCGACTACTTTAGCTCCCTGTTCAACTTTGACTATCGTTAGTAGTCGAAAGTTATAACTACAGTGAGAGGTCGAAGTTTATGACTATATTACGACTACTGCAGTCGAAGGTTTCAACTACGCAAGTGGTCAGAGATCTCAACTTCGACAGCGGTCGAAGGTTTCAACAACGGCTATGGTCGAAGATTTTGACTACGACAGTGATCGAAGATTTTAACAACATCAGCGGCCAAAGAGTTCGACACAGCAGCGGTCGAAGAGTTCGACGCCAATTGTGGTCAAACATCTTGACACCACAGTGGTTGAAGGTCTCAACATAGCAGCGGTCGAAGATTTTGACACAGCGATAGTCGAAGATTTCAGTGTCTGGTTGTGGTTAGAAATCTGGACAAGCAGTGGTCGAAGATATCGACATAGCAGCAGTCAAAGATCTTGACTACGGCAGCGGTCGAAGAGTTCGACAACATCAGCGATCGAAGATCTTGACTCTAATTGTGGTCGAAGATTTCGACACCTGGCTACGGTTGAAAACTTTGACATGACAGCAGTGAAAAGATTTCAATGCAGTGGCAGTCGAAGATCTCGATAAACCAACGGTCGAAGATTGCAACTACGGGTGTAGTAAAAGATTTCAACTACGGTTGCGGTCAAATATTTCGACTATGGGCACGATCGAAGAGTTCAACTATTGGCTACGGCCGAAAATCTCAACGTAGTAGTAATCGAAGATTTTGACGCCTGGCTGTGGTCGGAAGTCTCGACGTGGCAGTGCTCAAAGATTTCAACACGGTAGTGGTTGAAGATCTTGACATAGTAGCAGTCACAAATGTCGACGCGACAGTGGTCAAAGATTTCAACATAGCAGCGATCAAAGATCTCGACACAACAGTGGTCAGAAATCTCTACGCGACAGTGGTCGAAGATTTCGATATCACTACCAATTTTTGACTTCAACTACTATAATTTTGTCCTTGTGTTCGACTACTGCGGTTTTCTTTTAGAGTTTGACTACTTTAGTACTTCGATTACTTTTAGTTCTTTTATTCGACTTTGCTTACTGCAGTTCTCTTTTTGACTATGATCACTTTAGTTCTCTTTTCATCTTATGTACTCTATGAGGGAAGGAGGAGCTCACCGAAGTAGGAGTAGAAGAAGTTAGTGTCGGAGACATTGTCAGCAAAGAAGGAGTCCGTGGTGACAATGATTTTTCTAGCAGCAGTGAAGCTACAGAAAAGGGTGTGCATGGGCTTGCATGCATGCACGTGAAGGTATGGGTGAAAGGAATAGAGGTAAGGCTCACCAGAGAGGGAAAGTCTTGTGGCAGCATCGTAGTCGGAGATGGAGACGAAGGCCTAGATTGAGTGATCAACTGCACGGAAGGTCAAAAAAATGAGTAGGGTTCTTAAGGGAGAGATAAGGCATGTTGCAGCGGAGTTGGGGGGAGAGAAGCTCACCAGAGTAGCTAGCACATGGTGGCTTGCTCGTGTTGTTGTGTACGACGTCGGTTTCTCGATGTTCCAGAGTGCGGAGAGCTCAAGGATCGTGCAAGAGACTAAGAGGACGAGCTAAGGAGAAAATGATATGGTCAGAGGGCTTTTATAGGCATGAGAAGGCAACGGAGTGGAGCGATCAAAACTCGTCATGGAATGCGAGGCATAGATGGGGACAAAGAGAAGATACGTGTTGTAGGGGTGGCCCAACCCCCCGTAACTGGGCCGTGCAACTAGTCAAACATGTAATAGGCCCAATAGTGTAGAGGAATATACCAGTGTACCCCCATCCTTTGTAAATACTAAGGGGTAGAATGGGGATTTCCCATTCTACCCCACTCATATATATATATAAGCCCCCAGGAGGGGCAAAGGGGGACATCTCCCTCATTCCTACTCAATTCCCTCACACAGACCTGGCTCCTCTCCTCCTCTCCTTCTTCCACTAGTCATCTCCTTCTCTGTTTGGCCCGTAGCCACAACAATACGCACCGCGTATGAGGCGATGGGTAAGAGGAGTTGGTAGCAGCAGATGGCAAAAGCGCAGGCGGGGCATATAAAACTGGGGGCAGCTCATGCCACGACCAGGCGAAGTTGGCGCATGCGCACGAGGTGGAAGACAATTGCTGCCAGTGGTCCTGGTGTGTCAGCGAGTGACAAGAGATGACTTGATGGGATTGTCTTGACATGCAAAGGGTTTAGGACTTGTGTTTTCGAGTACTCATGGCAAAATTCGCTAGGTGGTTGAAGCTCTCGAGTAGGAGCAAACCAGTTGGAGATCTCAAGCAAGTGCATAGCGATCAAGGGCAAATTTGATAGTTGTGATGCAAAGCTGGGCACCAAGCCGGGATGCACAGAGGAAAGGTACGATGTAGAGCAAAGGAGATGCGCGGGGCTGAGCCACGTCAACGCAGTGCAGGTGGAGACATGACGAGACGGAAGCATAAGGCATGGACTGTTAGCAGAGAGGAGAAATGATGGGCGTGGTATTCAAAATGATGAGCATGGCAGCAAAACCAGTGGCCTGTGCTCACGCAGGCTAGAGGTGAAACATGTTGGAATTAATCTAGACTTGGTTAGCGATTATCGAGTACAGGTACAAGTCGGTTCAATCCGGGTGTGCATTTGTACCAGGAGTTGAGGTCATTTTAGTTTTTTAGTCTAGTTTTAGCAAGAATTCAAGTCCGAGTCTAGTTTGTAATTGGCATTAGTTTTTCCATCTTTGAATTGTAAACTTGGGTATAAATAGGGGGTTCAGAAAATGTGCGGCAATTGAAGCACCACCAAAAGATCTTGTTTAATCTATCACTCTAATTTTATTGGGTTGTCGTCGCCGTACTTGAAGAACAGATGAGTTTCGAGTACTCCGGGGGAGGTTTCAAGTTCGACTATCGAAGTCGGGTGGACGGTCGAAATTCGATTTCAAGCGAGTAGTCGAAGAGAATCAGACGGCGTTCGAGTGCTATTAAAGCATATCGGATGGCGCTCGAGTGCTATGTGATATCGCTCAGTGTTTAGAGTGATATTGGACGTCGTTCAAATAGCAAAGGAGGATCGAACGGCGTTCGAGTAGCAACGAAGCATCGGACGATGTTCGAGTAGTGTCGAAGCATCGGACTGTGTCCGAGAGGTATTGTGAAGGATTAGAGCGTGGAACGGTTGAAGATTCTAGGGCACCCGTTGAAACTAACAGAAGATCAAGGGTATTGCAAGTGGGCCACACTCAACAGTGAGAGAGAGAAAGAATGAGGTGAGCTAAGAGATTTTGGGCAGATGTTGGACACATCAGATGAACTCGAAAAAAATTATACAAATTTTTGTGGAAGCTCCTGACACAGAGTTGATGTTTGTGTGAATTTTCAGAGTGTTACTTTTACTTGATTTTTCTACAAAAATCTGAGAAAACTTCTTGTTGAATTCATATATACTTATTTGATTTAGATAGTTTTAGGACTTGCTTCAATATTAAATTTTAGTTACCAGATTATACTCGTGGGCTTTTTAGGACGGTTTCCATCGTGAGTTTTATCATGCCACTTTGATCATCTTTTTAGTTTTTTATAACTTGGTCTTAATTTTTGATTTACATTACATGCACTTTTGATTTTTGAAATTCAAAATTAAAAAAAACTCTAATAAAAAGCTAAGGAAATAAAATGCATTCAAAAAGTTTAATTTTTTATTTTTTTTGCATGTACTAGAATTTGAGATGTTACACCGGATGACCTAAGGCAGAGACACGGAGGACCCCGGGGCGAGGCCACCCATGTAGCGGCAAGCCGCCTCCGTCGAATGGACGCTGTCCCAGATCAAATGGGCAGATGTATTCTCGTATTGGGTTGCGCCTGGCAGACCGGTATGTGGATGGCCGCATGGTTTGCGTGCATGTTGCAGGCATATTATATTCTTGGTGGCAGTTCGGCCGTCGACGGTACGGTGACCTTGGCACCGGAAATACCCGTGTGGCGTGGGCACTGTTCGGTGGACAACGTCCGCGGGGCGTTCGGCGCCGTGCGCCCCTGGGTGCACGTCTCGCAGCGGTACCCTTATGCAAGCAACTCATGCAGGCCACTCTGGGATGACACAAGCTCCGGCTGCATCAGCAGGCATGTACCCTTATGCAAGTGCAGATGCTTATTTCCCGGTAGCCGCATGTCGGCGGAGGCGGTCCAAAGGCGCAGATGTCACAACCAACCCATCAGCATATATGCTACCTGTACAACTAGTATTTATTACGAGTATCTAGTGATAGTACGTAGGAGTGCATCTCAGGTTTCGGCTTCAGAGGTCAGCAGTGTACAGACCTACAGGTCAGTAGCGTCTTCTAGTAGTGCCTAACACGTATAGGAGTGTACCTGAAGTTCTAGCTTCAGATGTTAACACAGCGTACAAAGCGGGTTTCAGACTTCACACATTTGACGACAGTGTATGCTGGAGCAGACCATCGTTGCTGGTTGCTCGGCTGGCATCGAGGTGGCGCCTCAGCCGAGGCACGATCAACCATTTCCCCAGTCCCATCTCACTTGAAACAAAACCGATTTTCAAAAGAATTTGAAATTTCATTTTAGATTTGATTTCCTTTGATCTCTAGCCTAGTTCAGCTCAAATCTCAGCCATCCAAGCCACCAATGCTCACCGGCATTGCCACAACGGGGGATAATTGCGCCGGCACTGTCCATCACCCGAAAAACAATTCGCCGCCGCCCCTGTTTTGCCGCCGCCCGACTTCTCCCACTCCCTCTCGCGCCTTCCCGCACCGTCTCACCGCTGCCACCCCTACGCAACTTGTCAGAGGTCGTACACTCCCTCTTAAATGCCCCGACCCTGTGTCAGAGCTGCTGGCCATGGCCGCCACCGCCGCGCCAACCTTTCCGCTCTCTCTACTCTCTGCTCTCTTTGCTGACCTGACCTCCCTTGTCAACTTTTGACCGCCGCCACTACTACAGAAAGGCTAATAGTAGACGGCAAAATCACAGACGGTTTTGTGAAACCGTCTGTAATGTAAACTATTACAGACGGTTTTAATTTGAAGGCCGTCTGTGGTATTTGTGGCGGGAAAAAGGAGTATCACAGACGGTTCTTACTTCTGAACCGTCTGTGATACTGGAATATCACAGACGGTTTTTATTAAAAACCGTCTGTGATAATCTGGGATTATCACAGACGGTTTTTTTATTAAAAACCGTCTGTGTTGTGTCGACTATCACAGTCGGTTGTTGTTAAGAACCGTCTGGGAATGTTCACAGACGGTTTTTCACAAGAACCGGCTGTGATGTCCCTTTGTCTGTCATATTCTAGATCAGAGGTTAATATATAAGTACACATTGCTTCTAATAACTTAACTACAGAACTACTGAGACAAGAGGTCACAAATTAAAGGCAAATTTATTAATTTCAATTAGAGGCAAATTTATTACAAAAGTCGCACAGGTAAAGAGTTTCCCAGATTGTATTCTTTTGGGCTTCGTAAGCTTCTTCTTCCACTTGGGGACTTGGAGGATCAGCCGCTAAATTCTCGAACGCCGTTAAGATTGCCCTTGTCCTCAGCACTTCCTCGTGCAGCCTGAGCAAATGATCAGCAGCATCCATAATGTCGTACAGGATAGCATGAAAAGATTCCTCAGAATCTGCCGTTTCTGCTTGATTGGCAAGGCTATCCATCAGTCTCTGCAATGCGTGTAGAGCTTCTTCCGCATTGCGCACATTGTGGAGAAGAACCAGGGTGAGGGCTGTTTCCCTTTCTTGAGCGGCAGCGAGACGCCTCCGTCGACGGCGGAGGATCAGGTCAAGCTGACGGATGCAAGAAAGTCGGGGAAGGAGAGCAGGGCGGGTGCGGAGAAGCTGCTCCAGATGCAAATTGCTGGCCGCCTGTGTAAGGTTCTGGCCGAACAATTCGTGATGAACAGATGAGAGGAAGGAGATGATCACAAGAACAGTAGTAGAAGCCATGTTGTATTAATTGTATATTGTATTGTACGTACGTAGAAGCTAGCTAGAGACCTGGATTAGGAGCGCATATTTAACCTTTAGCACAAACGGTTCGTATACCCAAACATGAATGATATAGACGCTTCGTATAATGATCGAGAGACGTTAATTAGACGATCGAAACACGAAGCGTTCTGGCATCGAAACACGCGCGAAGCGTTCTGGTATGAAGCTTATCACAGACGGTTTTTTATAAAAAACCGTTTGTGATAATTTATCACAGACGGTTTTTAACTAAAAACCGTCTGTGATAATAAATTATCACAGACGGTTTTTAGTTAAAAACCATCTGTGATAATGACTACGGCATTTAGTTAAAAACTTGTTTCGATGCAAGATTTGAAGTTAAATGGCATGAAGTCTCATGATTGTCATGTGCTGATGACACAGATGCTCCCTATTGCAATTAGAAATATTTTGCCGATCAAAATCCGAGAGACAATCATGAGGCTATGTTATTTCTTTAACACAATTGCTCAGAAGGTCATCGATCCCGAAGGACTAGATGCTCTGCAGGACGAGGTGGTGATGACTCTTTGTCACCTTGAAATGTATTTCCCTCCTTCGTTTTTCGATATCATGGTCCATCTCATTGTTCACGTTGTGTGGGAGATAAAAATGTGCGGGCCTGTATTCCTACGTAGCATGTACCCATTTGAGAGGTTCATGGGAATTCTCAAGTCCTACGTACGGAATCGTTCTCGGCCGGAGGGCAGCATCGTCGAAGGTTATGCAAGCGAAGAGGTCATTGAGTTTTGTGTCGATTATATGACTCAGATTCAGCCGATAGGTGTCCCTCAATCTCGTCATGAGGGGAGGCTGAAGGGTCTCGGAACTATCGGACGGAAAGCAATCACTCCAGATATGGACATGTATACTCAAGCCCATTTCACGGTGTTGCAACACATGACTGAAGTGGCGCCTTATGTGGACCAGCACAAGGGTGTGCTTCGGCAACAGAATCCGGAGCGGCCGGATGTTTGGATCATGAGGCAACACAACCGTCGGTTCAACCAATGGTTGAAGGAGCAAATCGCTAGGAGCTCGCCGAGTGAGACGCTGACATGGTTGGCAAAAGGGCCGACATTTACAGTTGTGACATGGCAAGGATATGACATAAATGGGTACACATTCTATACGCAGTCTCAGAATGTCAAGAGCACTAACCAGAACAGCGGTGTCCGCATAGATGCATTCAGTACCGATGGGTCGAGAAACTCGTACTATGGCTTCATAGAAGAGATTTGGGAGCTCGACTATGTGGTTTTCAAGATCCCCTTATTTCGCTGCCGTTGGGTGCATCTCCCACAGGTGAAGGTTGACAAGTACGGTGTCACGACCGTGGACCTCCAACGTGTCGGGTACAAAGATGAACCATTCGTACTCGCCAATCAAGTTGTTCAAGTTTTCTATGTAACCGACCCGGCAAATAAGAAACGCCATGTAGTTCTTCATGGAAAAAGGAGAATTGTCGGAGTGGAGAATGTAGTGGACGAGGAGGAATACAATCAATTTGACGAGTTACCTCCTTTTGGAAATGGCATAAGGGTCGACGATGAACAACGTGACGAAACTAGTTACGTACGCATTGATCATGATGAAGGGCTAATTTTTAAAGGAAATAAGCAAGTACAATAAGAATGTATATGTGAAAATGTGTGATGTAGTCAATTTTGAGATGTATATGTGAAAATGTGTGATGTAGTCAATTTTGAGATGTATATGTGAAAATGTGTGATGTAGTTAATTTTGAGATGTATATGTGAAAATGTGTGATGTAGTCAATTTTGAGATGTATATGTGAAAATGTGGGATGTAGTCAATTTTGAGATGTATATGTGGAAATGTGTGATGTAGTCAATTTTGAGATGTATATGTGAAAATGTGTGATGTAGTCAATTTTGAGATGTATATGTGAAAATGTGTGATGTAGTCAATTTTGAGATGTATATGTGAAAATGTGTGATGTATTTGAGAATGACAAAATGTATCAAGAAATACACTGTGTGAATGCAGCTGGTTGGTGTTGTATATGAATGCAGCTGTTTGGTAGTTGATATGAATGCAGCTGTGTAGTTATTGGTGGTCTTAATTGCAACAGCCGGCAAAGGCTTATCACAGACGGTTCTAAATTTAGAACCGTCTGTGATAACATATCACAGACGGTTCTAAGTTTAGAACCGTCTGTGATAGTAAACTATCACAGACGGTTTTTAACTCAAAAACGTCTGTGATATGTTATCACAGACGGTTCTAAGTTTAGAACCGTCTGTGCTAATCTTCCTACATATGCCCTCTCGCTAGGGTTTTCCGTGTGCGCTGCAGTTATTCGATTAGATCTAAATCCCGAGCCCGTCGTCGTCGCCGCCTCCCCGAGCCCTCGCCGGCCGCCTCCCCGGACGAAGACGTCGCCGCAGCCTCCTCCTCCTCCGTCGCCGCCTCCCCGAGCCCGTCGCCTCCTCCTCCTCCGTCGCCGCCGCCTCCTCCTGCGTCGCCGCCTCCTCCTCCTCCGTCGCCTCCCTGAGCCCGTCGCCTCCTCCTCCTCCGTCGCCGCCGCCTCCTCCTCCTCCTGCGTCCCTAAGGTCACCAAAACCGTAAGGTCATCAAATCCCTCCCCGAGCTTCATGCTTACTGTTAGTGTTTAGGGTTGATGCTTGATGCTTCATACTGTTATGGTTAGTTGCTTAGTACATATTTAGGGTTGATGCTTCATGCTTACTGTTAGTGTTTAGGGTTGATGCTTGATGCTTCATACTGTTATGGTTAGTTGCTTAGTACATATTTAGGGTTGATGCTTTATGCTTACTGTTAGTGTTTAGGGTTGATGCTTGGTACATATTACATTGGTACATTGTTTACTGCAGTAGCTTAATTAGTTTGCTATTTGGTACATATTACATTGTTACATTGTTTACTGCAGTAGCTTAATTAGTTTGCTATTTGGTACATACTACATTGGTACATTGTTTACTGCAGTTGCTTAGTTTACATTGGTACATATTGCTTGTTGTGTTAGTATATAGTATATAGTATATAGTACATAGTACATAGTATATAGTTTGAAATCATTTGGGTCCCCCTTCCCTCTACTCCTCTCCTCCCTTCTCCCCCTTCCCTCTACTCCACTCCTGATCTCTTTCTAGTGTATCTGGATAAAGAAATCTTGCGATTATTGCAAAAGATACATTGACCATTTGGGTGGAAAGAAATACATTGTGTCGTCAGGCTCATGACTGCCAATTTGAAGCATAGCGTAGCATCCGAGGCACATCTAAGGCCTGCAGCTGTGTCTTGAGGAATCCCAAGAGCTGGTCTTCAGATGTGGCATTCCTCAAACTATAAATTATGAATCTTATTCTCATAACCCATCTGAATACCAGCTCTTGGCATTCCTCAAGACACAGCAGCAGGCCTCGGATGTGCCTCGGATGCTATGCTATGCTTCGAATTGGCAGTCATGCGCCTGACGAAATAGTTGATCTTTCCACCCAAATGCTCCATGTATCTAGACAAAAAAACAGCAAATGAAGCAAGTGACATACTATAGTGTTCCCGTTCAATGAACCGGATACACTAGTTTGTGTCATTTGCTTCATAGACCTTTGTTTGGGGACTTTGCTATTTGGTTTATAGTTTTAGCAACTAAAGTAGGTGCTAGGATAGGCACTTTGTTTAGAGACATAATCATATACAACACATAGTAGTAATGCCACTTGATTTAACACATTATATTTTTTGCAGTGCCACCAGCAGGAGCCGGGCAACACATGTGGATACTACATGTGCCACCATATGAGACTACTCCTCGATTCCACCAAGATCACTAATTCTAAGGTTTGTCAATCTTCCCACATTTATTTCATACATGTCAGTTTTATATATGCGCGCGTTGATATTCCTATCGACAGGCTGCGTCCATCTCTACATCTGCATTGACACAGCCGGATTTTGCAAAAATTCGAGGAGAGCTCATTTGGTTTTTGTGGTCAAAAGTCGTAAGATCAGATGGAGAGTTCCACTGCCCAGAATGATTTTTTATTGTAATTCTAAGTGCAAATACAGTGTAGATCTTTTACAATTGTGTATTTGTTAATGGATATTTTATTTCAACTCAATGAATTGATTTGCGAAATGGATGCTTTATGTTTGTGAAATGAAGTGCGTTGTCAATTGGATGTTTTATGTCTGTGAAATGAATTGAGATGTGAAATGTATCTGAAATGAAATGAGATGTGTGAGTTGTATATGTTTATGTCTGTGATTATCTGCTTGTTTCAGAGGGCATGGCTAGCATTTCCTGAGGCTAGCTATAAACAGAAATATATTCTGCTGGGGGGAGGAGTATCACAGACGGTTTTTCAGTAAAAACCGTCTGTGATTATGCGATATCACAGACGGTTTTTCAGTAAAAACCGTCTGTGATTATCCGATATCACAGACGGTTTTGTACTAAAAACCGTCTGTGATTATCCGATATCACAGACGGTTTTTTCTAAAAACCGTCTGTGATATCGGATAATCACAGACGGTTTTTAGTACAAAACCATCTGTGATATCGGATAATCACAGACGGTTTTTAATGAAAAACCGTCTGTGATATCGCATAATCACAGACGGTTCAAAAACCGTCTGTGATAACTTGGATTATCACTGACCCATAATTTCAGACGGTTCAGAAAACTGTCTGTGATGACGTTTCTGAACCGTCTGTAATGTGGATTTCTGTAGTAGTGCGCATTGCTACACCCGAGGCTGCCAGTACACGCCCCTTGCCAGCCGCACCGCGCCTCCCTGACCCATCCCAACCTTGGCGCGCCACTACCGCCGAAGCCCCTCCACTGTGTCGAACCGCCTCTGCCGCTCTATATAAGCCCCCGAGCCCCTCCATTCGAAGACATTGACGCTTAGGGTTAGCCAAACACCCCGAAAGCTCTGACAACCTCCCCCATTGTCGGCAATCACCGGAATTCCCCAAGGCAAGCCCTAACTCAATTCTGCCCCTCTGATCAATTGCTTTCCAATTACCTTTGTTTGTAGCCTCCTCATACCCCCAGGAATACCCCTGAGCCATTACCTTAGCTTCCCGAGCCTCCCTCTTCCCTGCCACCGAGATTTGCCGCATGGCCAAAGCATCTCATAGTGGACAACCCAACCCCGACCACCACTGCTCAAACCACCACATCCCCGAGCTTACCCTAACCTCAAAGATGTTCAAACACAAATACTACCATCCGTTTAACCCAACGTTTGCCTTGTACCATTCAAATGTCCCGCGGAAGAAAAACCACATCGCCGGCGATCGTCGACTCCCCTGTCCCCGCCAACCCCAAAAATGGAATCCCCATAGTTATTTTCTTTTGCTTTACGTTAGCTCCCGACGTTGAAGTTCAACTGGATCAGGAAGGAGAAGCTCAAGCTCAAGATCAAGAAACAGAAGAATTCGAAATCGTTGAATACTTAGACCCACAAGGCAAGTCACATGTCCTTGATCATATTGAACCTATATTCCTTTAATTATTTATTTATCGGTACTTTCATTATGCTATTTACAAGTTGTTATTTCTTGTAAAATAATTGTTTAGAATGATATGATATTAGCTAATGTCCTACCACCCAAAATAGCCCTGTTCAATTTGATGGCCATATTCACCTTAACAAGACTTAGTAATATTAAATGTATTATTAATGTGATCATGGTAGTTTAGGAACTCAATAAATTTTCCACTACTGAGAGACTTGGCATTTTGTTGATAGAATTTTAAAAGTGGTTCTAGGGTAAGAAGTTTCACGGGAAGCCATGAGTTGGCCGGGTCCCATGACCTTATCCTAGGGTAGAGTATGGTGGCAGTGTAATGGGCACTGAAATATGGGTTTGTGGGTGGAAGTTGCCTCAAAGAAAACTAAGGCCTAGACCCTTATGTTAAGTAAAGAATATAGCGATTGCCCGACCACAAGCATTGATTCGTCAAACCTGGTCCAGTAATTGCTCAAGTTCAATCAAATATCTACAATTGGTGGGGGAGATTGAGGGTGAATTCGTATGGGAGGTGGTTAACCAAACAATGGTAGGGCTACGACAAATCGGGCGAGGCCGTATGGGCCACTTGAGTTTGTTGAGATCACAAACCTACTGGGTAGAGGCTATATAAAGAATTGAGCAGTGAAAAGCCTTGTTTTCTTAATTCTGTCGCGGGAGTTAAGAGATCTTGTGGGTAAAGCTGGGCAGCTCTGCAGAGTCATAAATGAAGAGTATTCGAATACGCCGTGCTTTCGAAAAATGAAGCTGTGTTTAATAGGTGAATCCAAGAACAAAGCATGAGTAGATTTGGAATTTGACTAAGATTGGTATTTACATTGTAAAACCATGTTCCCCGTAAGAAGGTTGTGATTGTATGTCTAAAACTTGTTTACAACTAAAATTGCATCTACATAAAATGATGAACTACTTTACCCCCACTCCTTGGTAAATCTTTGCATGTAGTTAAATAATACTTCCCATGTGACTTGTTGAGTATGGTGGTTTGTACTCATACTTGCTAAAAACAAATAACAGAAAATGCCTAGCAAGAGAATGAAGACGTTTATGAAGATGACATGGTAGAATTCTACGAAGTAGATGGCGCTTGGGATTAGGGTTGTTCTTCGCTCAAGCCTACATGTGGTGTGTTTTGGTTTTATTTTGTGCTTAAGGGCCACTCGCCCCACTGTAATACTTAGCTGTTAAGCCTTTACCTTATAATAAAGTTGGCTTTTGTTCTTGACCATGTGTCAGCAATGTTGTACACTCGACTGATGTAACTCGTAGCTGAACAGTCCTAGGCAGTTGCGAGTGATTCACGACGCCCCTAGAAATGGGGGCGTTACAGAGTGGTATCAGAGCCCGCTTATTTGACCGTAGGATAACCCTAAGTGTATTAGGTATATTTGCAAAAACTATTTAACCGTAAAAATGAATTGCATAAAATATATGTAATATTTCTGTACTACTCCTTTCCATGTCTACCTTATCTATATTAGCTCTGTTATAATTAAATTTTGTTTTCTGAAAATATTTACATCTACTCTTTATCTAAACTCAAAATTTTTGATGTGAACAGATGGTACATCATGTACACTCTAATCCAGAAAATTTGCTTGGTTGGGCCACACTATTATGGAGGGTGCAAAGATATTTGTATGCAACTGGGTGGCTCCGCCCCATATTTCATGCCAGTGGACAAATCATTGAAGGGCAACTATACAAATAGAAGTCATGGGTGACGCTAGAACCCTTGCCACTAAGGCCAGATGTTCAACAAAAGTTCATGGCATACAGACTTAGGCCCTGTTTGGAATGCGGGAATTTTTCCCGATTCCTGCGGGAATTGAACTGTTTCCTGTAAAATTCCTGCAAAATTCCTGTGAAATTCCTCTGTTCCAAACAGGCCCTTAAGGAGTAGGATGCGGTACAAGACGTGGCAAGAAAAGCAGTACTATATCTTTGTTGATATTACGATGCTGAATATGACGAATCACCTTTTGACCTTATACCTCAAGACGACGAGGAGGGGTATCACTTTATAGTACCTCATCCCGAAAGGGAAGAAGACCCACGGATTAAGGAAGCTACACGACACATAATTTATCAAGAGGCCCTTTATTCCAGAACGCTGAAAGAATACCAAGATTTGCACCAACGGTTATACAACACGCAAAAGGAAGTGGATATACTAAGGAAGAATCTACAACGTTTTGAACAGCTTGAAAGAGGTGAAATCTCTGGAAGCAATGAAACTCCCAAAGTCATCGCTAAGACATCGAAGAAGCCAAGGAGGATGATGGCACCACAATATCGCAAATACTTCCAAGGATCCTCTTCTTGAGTCCCAAAGAAGGTTGACGCCAATAATGATGAAGAAAAAGGGAAGAAACCGATGATCGATGACGAAGAAGAAGACCCCGAAGAACAAGTGTGGTATACGATGAGCAACCCTCCGTCAAATCAAGGAAATTAAAAGAAGCCGGGTTGTGCCTTATGCTAGTATAGAAGTAGACCCTTTTGTAGTAGTATCTTTTTGGTTGTGTAAAATAAGTTGTGATGTATACCTCGTATGTATGGTATGCACTCAGCTTGTATAATGAATAAAAGTTATCTTTGCGTAACTGATAATTTGGTTGTTATAAGTATAATTAATCTACCTCTCCAAATCCCAATCTTCCTTATTCACTCTAATTTATTATCTATTTCATTCTAATCTTACCTTAAATCTGAATTCTTACTCTTCTGTCTGACTTTCTAAAAATCCGCTGTACATCTAACTCTAGATCTCACCAAGAACAAGACAGAATGGCAGGAAATGAAAATGGATCACAAGGATAGGATAGCCCTCACCATGGAGAAGTATGACAACCCAGTATAGCAGATATTTTGGCAAGGATGAAAGAGAATTGACACTAAGCAAAATTAAATTAGGCACGAATGATGGAACATCATGCTAAGTTATTGAAACAGATAGCTATGAGGAACGAAGGAGCAAACCAACAAGGAGTGTCCCTTCCATCTAAATGGGTGGATTTTTAGAAAACTAGACCCTCGGTTTTCTCATCATCACCAGATCCAATGGTTGCTGAAGATTGGATCAGGGATGTGGAGTGAAATTTAAATACTACACAATGCAATGATAAGGAAAAGGTTCTATATGCTTCCCATCAACTACAAGGCCAAGCTGTCGCGTGGTGGATAAATTATCAAGCCATGAGTGAAGATAGAGAAGTTACATGGAAGGAATTCAAAAAATCATTTTGCCAAGCACATGTTCCAATGGGATTGATCGAAGCAAAGTGCTGCGAATTTCTTGCCCTGAAGCAAGGAGGATGCACTATCAAGGAATATCTTCACCAATACAATCACCTCACTCGTTACGCCCTGGATGATGTGAAGACCAAGGCGAAGAAGATAGAATATGGAGTTATCACAGACAGTTCATAACCCTCATCAGAGATGGTTTTTGAACCATTTGATTTTTTGCTTCAATGATAACAGGTGGTTATCATAGATGGCTGTGAAACCGTCTGTGATAAGTCACAAGATAGACAATTTTGAAAAATGACCGTCTATAATAAGTTACCACATAGAGTTTTTTAAAAATAACTGTCTGTGATATCCGACATATCACAGACGGCTAATACAAAAAACCGACTATGATGGTCTACGTATCACAAATGGTTTTGTGATAGAAATCATCTATGACAGTTCTTTGTATAGCTAAAAAATCTTCTGTTTTTTGGCTAACATTAAGAAATGCTAGCCATGTGCTCTAAAAATAAGTAAGCGGATTATAGATAAATGACAGATAAGTGAATTACAACTCAAAGTGATTTACAACTCAAAATCAATTAGAAAATTATGTCATGTATTGTTGCCAGAGTTACAATTGAATAAAACTCAAAGTGAATTAAAATTGAATGATTATAATTGAATCAAGTGTTTAAACATATATTAATCGATATTGCCAGAGTGAAATAGGATTTACTTCTAGAACAATGAAATGACAACAATACAAAATCTTTGTGAACTTTCTACTAGGTATAAATGGTTGTAATCAAGTGAACAACGAGCAATGGAATGTTGTAGAACAAATGAAGCTATCAAAGCAATTAAATATGCTCAGAGAGGATCTAAATGATACCTGAATAGAGGTCAATATTGCAGCAACATCACATATAGGGCTTCACTGGTTCTGTAGGATATCCAAGCAGATGCTTCCATCTGTGTAAACTGAATGGATAATGACAACATTAATTTGTGCAGACTTCCAAGACTTCAATCTCTTGAGAATAATTTAGTTATTTGATCAAGCAGTCTTAAAGGGAACATACTATTTGGGTGGAACATCCTCGAGACAAACAGAACAGTTGGTGGCTTGTTGGGATAATCTTCTGTAAAATGCAGGGTCAGCTTGAATGTGCCTATAAATGTACCACAATCAAATGTTAGTGACCTATTGACCTACTAACTAACACCACTATTTTGTTCTGAAGCAATTAAAAACAATGCAAGCCTTACTTTACTGGTGCCATGAATCATGTTTGTTGTGTTACATGATGAACAAAATTTTCTCGATACAAATGATTTATCTGACTACATAAGGTTGCCAATCTTAACAGACCAAAACAAAGGTATATGATCGTTTGAACATCGGAGTAGTTCCAAAGTTTTTTTTTACTTAATAATCATCCTAATCCCATAAGACAGGTTTTAGTCTTACTGGCAGCAAAATATGGATATATACTAAATGTCACCAAATACTAGTGTCTTTCCTGTATGACATAATCCTATATCCTGACACAGTTTTATTCTAAAAAAAACAATAGCTCACCAAATGAAGCTGCCATCTAGTTACTACAGCCCTATTCAGTATCTCTCAAAAGTTCAAATTGATTTGTCCTCTAGAGAATTAACTATGTATTAATCCCACCCAACAGAAATAATTTATCTCTATCCTGATGAATGATGACAATTGTATTACGATATCAAATAAATTCCAAGAATTAATTAAACAGTTTCCTACTGCAAAATCCATAGACAGAGTTGGCCCATTTAAAAATAAGGCACATACCCATTCTGGCTCATATGATAGCTAGTTAGCTACATGGCATATCCTGTGACTAAGACCATGATTAAACAAGTAATGGCCAGCAATTCACTAAAAAGTTTTTGTAACAACTGCAGCAAGTGGTTCCAATGAAAGTCAAGAAGTCTTCCTCAATTTATTATTCCAAGTTATATGGAGCGTGTTGTTTTATAGGCTGTATGCTGATTGCTGATGATTTCAGGTGTGTTTGTTACTATGCCACAATGTATATTTAAAGAAACGGATAACTACTTTTCGACTAAAAAGTGTTAGGTCTAGGTTTTCTTTAGGATCTCCTAGATTAGATCTAGCGGGGTTCATCTCTAGTTCGGGTTCTTGAGAGTTAGCGAGAGGGAGAGAGGGGTACTAACCATCCGTGGTCTTGGCTGCGGGTGCAGAGGCGTCCGCCATGGAGTCGGTGGAGTCGGGAGTCGGCGTTGGTGAAGTCCGGTGCCGGCGCTGTCCAGGGGCGGCGTGGCAGTGGTGCTTCCCGTCACTGGCTGCGCCCCCTCGCTAGATCGGATTAGGGTTTTCGGTGGGGTTGCGCTGGCTCCGTTCAACCTCGTAAAAAGAGCCGCCGGCCCCCACCCTTATATATGGCGCAGTGTGACAGGGGCCCACCAACCATTAGGGTTGGGCGCCCCCGATCAGGGCGCGAGCTCAAGGCCCGGTAGGCCGTTGGGCCTACCGGGGTGGAGATCATCCTAACATTCTCCCCCTTGATCTCAACTTATATTCTGAACTCTATACTTATCACTCATTGTTTTTCTCATTCCTTCACAGATCAGTGCATAGAGCGTGCCTCATCGTCACAGTCTTATGCCATTAGATTCAACAGCCACAATGTACTTCTCTGTTTTTGAAATGAACTCTCAACTGGGCCCTTATTGTCCAGGAATCATAGGCTTTCCCGTAAACCCATGCCGGCTAAATGTTCTCTGAACACATTGGGTGGTAAGCCTTTTGTGAGCGGATCCGCAAGCATCTTTTCTGTCCTTATATGCTCAAGACTGATTATATGATCCCGGACTTTATCTTTCACAACATAATACTTTATGTCAATGTGTTTGGCAGCACCACTTGACTTATTGTTGTGAGCATAACATACTGCTGGTTCATTATCGCAGTATAACTTTAGTGGCTTATGTATGTCATCTACCACTTTCAACCCGGGTATGAATTTCTTTAGCCAATTCACCTGCCCCGTGGCCTCATAACATGCTACAAACTCGGCATACATTGTGGATGATGTAGTGACGGTTTGTTTTGAGCTTTTCCACGATATAGCTCCTCCTGCGAGAGTGAATACATATCCGGATGTCGACTTTCTATCATCTCCCGCATAATCAGAATCTGTATACCCCACTATATGGAGTGAATCTGATCTTCTGTATGTCATCATGAGGCCTTTTGTTCCTTGCAAATAACGCAAGACTTTCTTTACTAATTTCCAATGTTCTATTCCAGGATTGCTCTGGAATCTGCCAAGTAACCCGGTGACAAACGCTAAGTCAGGGCGCGTACACACTTGAGCATACTGTAAGCTTCCGACAGCTGAAGCATATGGAACCGCTTTCATTTGATCGATCTCATATTGGTTCCTGGGGCATTGAAATTCCCCATATCTGTCGCCCTTGACTATAGGAGCAGGTGAAGGCTTACAATTTTGCATACTATATTTCTTTAGAACCTTTTCTAAGTATGCCTTTTGAGATAAACCTAAAACCCCCTTAGTTCTATCTCGGTGAATCTCTATTCCCAGAACGAACGAAGCTTCACCAAGATCCTTCATATCAAAATTCGAGGACAAGAACTTCTTGGTCTCTTGTAATAGGCTAACATCACTACTAGCAAGTAAGATGTCATCCACATACAGGATTAGGAAAATGTATTTCCCATTCTTAAACTTTGCATACACGCAATTGTCCTCTACATTCTCCTTAAACCCAAAACTTCTTATTGTACTATCAAATTTCAAGTACCACTGCCTTGATGCTTGTTTTAATCCGTAAATGGATTTCTTCAGGCGGCATCCCATACGTTCTTTTCCTTCCACAACAAAACCTTTCGGTTGTGCCATGTAAACATTTTCCTCCAAATCCCCATTTAGGAACGCCGTCTTTACATCCATCTGATGTAATTCTAAATCATAATGAGCTACAAGTGCCATTATTATTCTAAAAGAATCTTTACACGAGACTGGAGAAAATGTCTCATTGTAGTCTATGCCTTCTCTTTGCGTAAAGCCCTTTGCCACAAGTCGCGCTTTAAATCTTTCTATATTCCCTCTAGAGTCATGTTTTGTTTTGTAGACCCATTTGCAGCCTACTGTCTTGGCTCCTTTAGGAATAGTTTCTAAGTCCCAAACACCGTTGGTGCTCATTGACTTCATTTCATCCTGCATAGCTTCAAGCCACTTAGATGAATGAGCTCTTCTCATGGCTTCTTCAAAAGAGGTGGGATCACCCTCCATTTCAAATTCCTCAGTTTCATAGACTTCGTAATCATTAGGGATAGCTGATCTTTTGGCTCTTTGAGACCTTCTGAGTCCCTCGCCAGTTGACGCTTGTTCTGTGTGAGGCTGTTGTTGTTCTTCCTCTTGGGTGACAATGGGTTCTATGGGATCCTGAAGGACAGGTTCCTCATGTTCACTCATCGTCCCCACAGGAGAACTGACAACAGGTGCTGTCACTACAGTGTCTGGCACTGTTGGTGTAGCAACAACAGGTAGCGTGAAAAATGGTTCCTGAACCATCGGAGTTGGCACATGTACCCGCTTTTCCTCTAGGTTAATTTCTCGCGCTACTCTGCTCCCCCTGATCATCTCATCCTCCAAGAAGACAGCATGTCTTGTTTCTACAAACTTCGTATGTCTGTCAGGACAATAGAAGCGATAACCCTTCGATTTTTCTGGATAGCCAATAAAATGGCAGCTGACTGTCTTGGGATCTAGCTTCCCTATGTTTGGGTTAAAAACTTTAGCCTCAGCAGGACAACCCCACACACGTAAATAGTTAAGTGAGGGTTCTCTTCCCGTCCACAACTCATACGGTGTTTTGGGTACCGACTTGCTTGGTACTCGATTAAGAATATGAATGGCGGTTTTTAACGCCTCCATCCATAAACTTATCGGTAGCGTGGAGTAACTTATCATACTTCTCACCATGTCCATTAAGGTACGGTTGCGTCTTTCAGCCACTCCATTCTGCTGAGGTTCGCCCGGTGTAGAGTACTGGGCAACTATGCCATTTTCCTGTAAGAACCTTGCAAAAGGTCCAGGAACTTGGCCATACGGGGTGTGCCGACCGTAGTACTCCCCCCACGGTCGGATCTTACTATCTTAATTTTTAAATTGTGCTGATTTTCTACTTCAGCCTTAAATATCTTAAATTTATCCAATGCTTCTGATCTTTCTTTAATTGGATAAATGTAGCCATAACGCGAATAGTCATCTGTGAATGTTATAAATGAATCATAACCATCCACACTTATCACAGGAAATGGACCACAGATATCTGTGTGAATTATTTCTAAAATTCCTGCGCTTCGTTTGGCGTCTTTCTTTATTTTCTTAACATATTTTCCTTTTATGCAATCAATACATTGTTCTAAATCTGAAAATTCTAATGGCGGAAGAAGTGTTTTCTTAATCAATCGTTCTATTCTCCCCCTCGAAATATGGCCTAAACGACAATGCCATAATTTCGACGATGCATCATGATTTATCTTCCGCTTTTTTCTTTCATTCATAGACGAAGAGGTATTCTCATTCTCAATGGTTACATGATTCACATTCCCAGAAAGTGATAATAAATAAAGCTTGTCTTGTCGGAAGGCAAGACCAACACATTTATTATTAAACACAAGTCTGCATTTGCCATCACCAAAATGGCAATCATAACCATCATCATCTAATTTCGACACACTTATTAAGTTTCTGCGCAAAGAGGGTACATAAAGAACGTCTGAAAGCCTAAGTACAAAACCATCATGAAATTCTAAAGAGAGATCTCCAATGGCCTCGACTTCGGCTTCAATTCCATTCGCAACTTTAATTGTTCTTTCTCCTCTTTGTAGGGTCCTCCTCGTATGGAATCCCTGTAATGAATTGGCAACATGAACAGTTGCACCTGAGTCAATCCACCAAGTAGATTTTTCATAACTTAAATACAAGGATTCATCTATTAATGTAATGACATCCTTACCATTCTTCAACAGATGCTTCAGGAACTCTGGGCAATCCCTCTGATAGTGCCCCGCCTTCTTCTTACAAAATTTACAGGTGTCTTTGTCTACTGTAAATTGGTTGGGCTTATGAAACTGGGGAACCTTTCCCTGTGACTTAGAAGAGGAGCTACTATCCCACTGAGGTTTCCCTTGTGGTTTGGCATTAAAGTTCTTTCTTTTGTTGTTCTTCACAAGGTTTGCAAAGTCACCCTGTGAGGTTTTAAGCCTCTCCTCTTCTTGCACACACATTGCAATGAGCTTTTCTATATCCCATTTGTCGGGCTGCATGTTGTAATTAACAACAAAAGTGTCAAATTCTTTTGGCAGAGAAGCAAAAATCAAATGAATTAGAAACTCATCCTTGAGCCCCATATCCATGGAATTTAGCTTAGCTGCCGTAGTGCTCATCTTTAATATGTGTTCTCTTATTCCACCACTAGAGTATCTCTCATTCACTAGTTTCTTAATCAGCGTGCTTGCTGTAGCCTTTGAAGACCCAGTAAACTGATTCTTCACTTTCTGTAGATACTCTGTGGCAGTGTCACAGTCTGGGATGGATCCCCTTATTGGATCTGCAATGGTGGCCTTAGCCACCATCAGGCACTTGCGATTCGAGATGTCCCATTTCTTTTTCTCAAGATCATATTTCATTCTGACTTCTGCATGATCACGCTTTCGGGCAGTGAAATCAGCATCAGTCTCATTTTCTGCCCTCACCGGGTCCTCTGGCTCAGTAGGACACGGAGAGGTGAGGGCTAAGTCATTCTCGGACAGCGCAAGTGCCAAATCATACTTTTCTCGCCAGACCCGATAATTGTTCCCATCAAGTGCCGGGATGTGCGAGATGTATGCCATTGGGTTGAGTCCTGAAACAGTATCAGAAAAATGAGGAAACATAATAACATAACAATTGCATGCCTTGATTTAACGTTGGTCAAAATTAAAACATGCAAAATTCTTGTACATTAATTCTACATCACCGTTGGGCAGAAGATAGAATTAATGCATAAATTCATAAACAAATCAATTTATAATATTGCTATCATCAACTTTGGTCAGAAAAATAGCAAATTATAAACATGAACTGTAAATAAAAGTGACCATTCCTCTAATTTTAATTTTCCCGTTGGTTCTAATTAAAATTAGAGAAAAACTTAAAATTTCTGTTCTCCAACATTAACTTTTGCAGCGGAAACATCCGTAATTATTCTAAAATTAATTCTTATTCAGAAGCATTAATACTGTACATACTTAATCTCTGGAAAAATAACACGTTGGTGCAAAATTTACAGAGATTTTAAATCAAATTTCTATCAAATTCATCAAAGAAAAATGCTTCTGAAACTCATTAAAACCAATTTTCGGGATTTTACTGTGCAAACCGGCCATTTGGCCCGGCCTGCACAACCGCGGCCCACGGTGGCCTGCCCGCGCGCGGCCTCGGCGGCCCGCTCGGCCTGCCCCCTCGCGGCCTTGGCGGCCTCTCGGCCGGCTCCCTCGCGCAGCCTCGCGCGCGGACGCGCTCGCGCCCGCGGCCTGCCCGCACACCCGGCCGAACGCGCGCACGCGCGCGCACGCGCCGTTCTCCCCGCGCCCAGGCCGCAACCTGGGCCTGGGCCGCGAAAGCGCCTCCCCGCCTGGGCCGAATCTCGCCCGCGTGCGCTCGGCGCTGTCTCAGCCGTCGGATGCGATCCGACGGCTGCGCGACGATCTCGCCCGATCAAAACGCGCCGCGCGGACGCCCCCCGAAACCCTAATCATTCGGCCTCCCCTCTCTCACCCTCGCACCCGAGAGCGACCGCGAAGCGGCGGCGGCGGCGACTTCGTCCACGCCGCCGGAGAGGAAGAAAGGAGCCGGCGCCGCCGCGGGCCCTCTCGCCGGCGTGCGCGCTCCCCTGGGAGGGAGCGCGCCGCCGTCGAGCGGCTCCGTGTCGGTGCCCTTCCGAGCGCGCACGCTCGGGTCTGACGCCGGCGCCGACGGTGGCTAGAACATGGAGCGCCGGCGAGCCCAAGGCTCGGCCGATCCCCCAACGCCAGCGACGACGACGGCGGCTCCGGTAAGTACCCGGTTTCTTTTCTAGGGTTAGGGTTCGGGTAGGGTTAGGGTTCTTCTTTCCCCCTTTTTCTTTCTTTTCTTTTCCCCATCTCAGATCTACGCCTAGAGGCTCTGATACCATTGTTAGGTCTAGGTTTTCTTTAGGATCTCCTAGGTTAGATCTAGCGGGGTTCATCTCTAGTTTGGGTTCTTGAGAGTTAGCGAGAGGGAGAGAGGGGTACTAACCATCCGTGGTCTTGGCTGCGGGTGCAGAGGCGTCCGCCATGGAGTCGGTGGAGTCGGGAGTCGGCGTTGGTGAAGTCCGGTGCCGGCGCTGTCCAGGGGCGGCGTGGCAGTGGTGCTTCCCGTCACTGGCTGCGCCCCCTCGCTAGATCGGATTAGGGTTTTCGGTGGGGTTGCGCTGGCTCCGTTCAACCTCGTAAAAAGAGCCGCCGGCCCCCACCCTTATATATGGCGCAGTGTGACAGGGGCCCACCAACCATTAGGGTTGGGCGCCCCCGATCAGGGCGCGAGCTCAAGGCCCGGTAGGCCGTTGGGCCTACCGGGGTGGAGATCATCCTAACAAAAAGTACACGTTTACTTGTTAGAACATGCACATTTGTTGGCTAAACATGTCCACACCCATAATTGCCTAAACAATTGAGAAAATGTAGAAAACAGTACACCGTTCATAGCCATTTAGACAGGATCTACCAACACAACCTCCTTCAAATCCGGTGCCACCCCTCCACCTCCTTCTTCAACTTTGGTGCCACCCTACCCACGCTCCCCTCCCCCCGAACACAGAGGAAGGCCGGGGAGGCGGTGGAGTGCGTCAGGCGGCGGCGGAGGGCAGTGAGCGGCGATGGAGGGAGGCACAGCGATGGTGGCATACTGAATATTAGGTTGGGCGAGTGGTAGCAGCGGGGGAGAGGGAGATGGTGGCGTGGCTAGGTGGTGAGGTCGCCGCCGGCCACCGGTGGTGGAGGAGGGGGCGGGGGGAGGTGGAGGAGGGGTGCAGAGCTGCTCACGCTAGAGAAAAGAGGGGAGGGGAAGCTGTAGTGGCAGCGGGGAACAGCTGACGAGCAGCGGGGAGGGAGACCAGGGTGCGGCGAGGGAAGAGAGGCCGGGGAGCGGCATTGAGAGGGAGGAGATGGGGAGAGGCTATCCCGTTGGATAGGGGACCAACGGGATACGGTGCGATAGTAGCCCGCAAACAATTTGAATCATGGCAATCACACGCTTTTTCATTAACTTGTGACAGCCCTTAGCATTAAAGCACCAATCAAATGCATGAGGAGATCAAGCTCTTTACCTTTTCAGTAGACAACAATGCATCACAGATGAGATGACATAACTGTAAGTTTCCTATATCAGAGAAAAAAACACTAAAATGGAAGCAAAATGAAGTGCAAGGCTTAGCTAGGTATAGACAGGTTGCTCTTTCGTTGCCAAGGGACAAACGGTTCTTGTACATCCCATCTCTTTACATCTACACCTTTCAGATGCGAAATCAAACTAGAACGATAGCATGTTTTCATAGAATTATAGATTAAACAGAAGCATAACGTAGAGTCCCAATTTACCGATCACCAACTCACAAAACTAGCAGTATGCAAACACTATGAACCGAGCAACTATACGGATCAAAAGAAACAATCTGAAATGAAAATCGAACACCTCCATCCCACGGCGCGCCATCCAGCCTGCACACCAGAAGCGAACGACATCAGCACCAAATTAACCCACTAAGCAAACGTGGTAAAAAGAAAAACGAAATCGCAACTCTATGGGATCCCATCCTGGGAAAATTAATTCGTCTTGCAAGAAAATACGTTCCCCGGCGAAAGAAACGAAATCCCGAAATTTCATTTATTTCGGCTGAAATTTCAGATGAACCATTTAAATATCATTTAAATTTGATAAAAATTAACTAACATTTAAACAAATTTTACACAAATTTCAAATGAGAACAAATTCGGCTAAAATTTGGCCAAATTATTTGCCTTTCGGCACCAGACGAAATGGCCTAAATTTCAGCATTTCACCGAAATTTCGCGGAAATATTTAACACTGATCCCACCCAGGCTCTCCAAAACCTAGCTAGCCTGAATCAGGGTTCTCAATTTCGTCCGAAATTTCGCATTACGGACGAAATTTTGTCCCTTTCGTCTCCCAACGAAACGTCTTCTATGCTGTTAAAATTCGACCGAATTTGGTACTATTTAAAATTTGGTCAAATTTTATTCAAAATTTGGTTAAATTTCATCAAAAAATTGAATTTTTTCGTCCGAAATTTGAATGAAATAAACGAAATTTCACTCTTTCGGTTGTTTGGCCTGTGGCCGAAAAAAATTCCCCTCGAAAGATTAAACCCTGGCCTGAATCACAGGAGAAACACGTGGCGTGGTTACCCGAAGATGACAGCGTTCCAAAGCACTATGTTGTTGTCGTGGGGCGCGCCGCTGAAGCCAGCGGGTGGGTCCTGCTATAGCCACTTGAAGTCCCACATCAGCCGCTTTCTTGTCGGAGTCGACATCTTCGGAGAGAGCTGGAGGGACGCGACGGAAGCCAGAGACGGCGGAGGAAGTTGAGAAGGCCTGGATTTGACGGTGAATGAAACTGAGAAGGTGCGGGTGTATTAAGAAAAACCTAAATGTATGTAGGAGTAATGAGTTAGATTTTTGTCCTAAGGATATTATCACAGAGGTTTTTATTCATAACCCATCTATAATAAGTAGGTTATTACATAGTTTTTACAAAAACTATCAGTGATAAGTCATACATCTGACGGTTCCTAATAAAAACTATTTGTGATAAATAGGTCATCACTGACGATTCTTACTAACGGTTGCAACATAGACAATCACGCTAGTAAACCGTCGAGATAACTACGCTGTAGCTTAACACTAACGGATTTTGCATAACTGTCTATGATAAGGCATCCTGTATAACTTTCTCAGTAGTAGTGGGAGTATCGTAGTGTTATTTGATTTGTAATACAGCTTATCTATTACCTGGCCGAGGACCGCTGTATCAACCGAAGCAATTTTATTACGTGATTTGTTGTGAGACTTGCTATCTTCTGGAGGCCAAAAATCACTTATGACTTGTTCGCAATTCAATTTGTCTGTCTCGAACTATTTTTGGGTTGAGATTTTGGATTAATCTGATGTTAGCGCAGCACAAAATAAAACTGAGAAAACAGTATGGGCTAGGCCAAGCCATCATTTTTTTCAGGTGAAATTTTGTACAAATATGGTTAAAAAGGCCAAGAAAACACACACAAAAAATAACGGCTTCAGAATTGTTCCAGAAAACCACATAAAGATACACACATGGACAAACACGTGCGCACACACAGCCGGACGAGCATTTGACACTTTTAACGTTATTTAAACATGTATTTACAAAAATGATAGTCATCATATTGTATTTATAAAAATATCATTTCTGATGCACAATGGACGTGTGGTAGTCCCTGGAGGGTGACATATGACCTCTGCCGCACGGTCACCGTGCGTCAACGCAAAGGCCACACGGCCACTATACAGTAGAGCTTGGTGCCACTCGGTGGCGGCCGTGCGGCACCCAATTAGCCCAGTTAATTAGTGTTTCGTAATTGCAATAAGCAAATTCATTGAGGTACACCACTTGTATGAATTTTTAGATATAGCAAATGAGCTCAAAAGTTATAAAATTTTTTGTAGAGTCTTTCAACATAGCGTAGTTAATTTTATAATGTTTTCGTAATTTTATTCATTCTGAATTTTACTCAAAATTCATTTAATTGTACTATTTGTAGGAACTTTATAATATAAAAAATGAGTTCCAAAAGTTATGAAATTTTTTGAAGGATCCTCACACAGTGGACTTGATTTTGTAATTTTTCAGAATTTTATAAGACCATGCACGAACACATGCCTTTAGGAGACTTCAAAGGTTATATTTTAATGGGATTTTTTTGTTTATTGTGGCTACTCTCTTGATTACAAGCCACTTGTTATTTTATGTATATACAAATCCTAAAAAATTGAATAATCAAGTACACTATGTACGGAGCCTTCACAAAATTTTTTTGTAATGCTTACACCTCATTTTTGGCATTAAAAAACCCTACAGATAGTTCATTCGTATGAATTGTTTAGTAATATTCAGAATGGATAAAATTACAAAACAATTATACAATCAAGTATGCTATGTGAGAAGATGCACAAAATTTCATAATTTGTTGAGCTTATTTGCTATATTTGAAAATTCAAACAAACAGTACACGTAAACGAGTAATTAAGGCAACACATGGTGGGTGTACGGCATAGGGGGCAGCCACACGGTGGCCATGTAGCAGAGGCCACGTGTCACCCCCCGGCATAGGGGGCAGCCATACGGTGGCCATGCAGCAAAGGCCACGTGTCACACCCCCCCCCCCCGAGGCTGCCGCACAGCCACCGTGCGATAGAGGCCACGTGTCGTGTCGCCCCCTAGGGCTGCCGCATGGCCATCGTGCGTCAGAAGTGACATTTTGCTAATTCAGAGCAACGACAACCATTCTGGCAAATATGGGTTCAAATAGCACCAAAAGTGCTAAAAACTCATGCCCAAACCACATGTCGAAGAAGCGGTTCCACAACATGACCCCGTCGTAGTTCGGTGATGCCTGCACCTGGGACGTAAACCTGAACACAGCTCGAAGTCAACGTACCCGACGTCGGCCGTGTAGTGTGATGCTGGGATGCCAAGGAACACCAATGTTGGAGCTAATCCTACCAAATTTGTTTTAGAGTTAGTATCGAGTTGAGTCCGAGTCAGTTTAGAAATAGAATTTCAAGTTTCAGAGTCAGTTTATGTATCCGAGTCATGTTCGGATACGTAGAAGTATTATCTATATTTAACATATAATCTTGTGTATAAATAGAGGAGAAAACCAAGGAAAATGTGCAGCTATTTGAGCACCACTAAAAGATTTTGTTTATTCTATCGCTTAATTGTTTCATGTTGTCACCGCCGTATTGGAAGACCAGAGAGACTTGAGTGCCCAAAATATTATAAGTATTGTAGCACTCGTGGCTTATGAGAACCATAGCAAAGAAGTCGCAACATCCGAGTGCTAACTGGTCGAAGCCTACGAGCATATGCAAAGTGGTCTTAACCATTGAGTGGTTGTATCTCACATCTAGTATCAGAGTAGGTGCCGATTGACTTGTAGACGGAGCAGCATATAACAGGGAGCAAATCTTCATCGACAATGAATGAAGGATCAAATTCCCTTCTATATCCAGTTCTCAATTCAGAGAACTACCCGGCATGGTCAATGAAGATGCGGGTGAATATGCATGCCCAGGGGGTCTGGGACGTCGTAGCTGATCTGATCGACGCTATTGGAAAGGTCGATCCAAAAGAAAAGGATAAGAAAGTCGATGTGAAGATCGATCAAATTGCCTTGGTGCTCATCTGCGCTACCATACATGACTTGATGCTCAGTCAACTTGTCAGAAAAGATACAGCATGAGAATGTTGGATTGCTCTTTGGACTATGCACGAAGGAGTGGATCGAGTAAAGAAGGTTCAACTACAAACTCTTCGAGGAGAATACGAGGCACTTCATATGGGTGAAACTCAGTCAGTAGATGAGTGTGCAGGTAAATTAACTGTTGTGGTCAATGAGATTCGATCTCTTGGAGGTACACTGGAGGAAGCTACGGTTGTGGAGAAGTATCTGCGTGTCCTACCCGAGAGGTTCGTACCAGTGGTCACAACTCTTCCATATTCAAGTGATCTTCAAAACATAAAAATAGAAGAGGTAATAGGATCTCTTAAGGCTCATGAGGGATTGCTTAAAGGGTGTAAGGCTAGAACTGATCAAGCATATCGCTAGTGAAAAGTGAAGCAAAAGTTGAAAATAAAATTTGGCGGGAATCAAATCCAAGCCAAGGAGGAGGCCAGGGATCTGGCAATTGGTGTGGACGTGGTCATGGTCCAGGTGGCCATGGTTTTGGTTGAGGAGGTCGTGGTTTTACTACTGGTGTTGGATCGGAAATGGCAACAGAGGGGGGTGAATGGTGCCTTTAAAAAATCGCCCCCAAAGAAATAGCAAAAACCTCTGCTCTCCGATAGCTATAAAAGCTATGAAAAGGATGATTCATGCACTCTTGAAAATCAAACAGCATACCGACAAATGACTACAGTAAAGATTGGCTGACACAAACTCGGCTAAAAAGAAATTGCTCGAAAGATTTAACTGACTCAGCTGAAAAACTGAAGAGTTCAATCTTGTCGAGGTTTGTGAATACTAGCCTTGACCTCTACAAGAAATGCTCACTAAAAATACAGTCAGGCCAATACAATTTACTTGTCCGAGTACTACAAGGAACAGAGACTACTAGAGCTGCAGCTGAGCACAACCAACCGAATGCACAACTAAAAGGAATAAAGCTGCAGTCTGAATATTGCTGGCAATGCAAACTGAAAACAACACACTAATCATTCATCCGAAAACAGCACTTGCTGCAAAGAAAAGAAGACAAGGAGAGGACTAAAAGGAGGGAACAAAAGGCTGAAAATTGCAGCAGCAAAATGCTGATTTTCAGACCAAACTAGAGAAAAGAAAAGCTGAGAAAACAGCAGCAATAAGGTGTCTTTGCTGCCAAAACTAAAAGCCAATCGGAAGACAAAAGATATGCACGCAAAGAGCAAAGAAAAGGACAGAAATCTGCAGCACTGCACCAAGAACAATCTTGAAGACTCCGGACTGAAAATAAAAGTAACAGAAAATACATCTAGCTGCACCCGAAGAATACAAAAAAATCAAATTAATGCAGCTCTTCTCTGATCACTTAGATGGTACTTCAAATAAGCCAACAAGTTACTTCTCGGAAGAATGACAAGCAGACAAGAAACAAACCAACAGAGGGAAGAACAAGCAGGAAATTTAAATGTGCAACTACTTGACCAGACTAGCAATCAACAGGATATGCTCTCGGGAAGAACTGATCTAGATGATCTTGAAAATAAGTCCCAGTTCTGAGCAACAACAAGTTAGACTACTTAAACCAAGAACTCAAATCAAAAGACAAGAAACAAAGAACCTGCCATACCCTCGACACAGAGAAGACTAAACTGAGAAAGAACAAAACAAAAACACAAACAAGACAGCTCTCATAGAATGAGACAGAGACATGAATGATTACATAAGGTTTTTGTCTACAACTCTCACATCTCATGCATACATGGAGAGAAACAAATAAAACCCTAACTCTTACATCCACTCTCTCAATTCATACTCACAAATCCATGAAGACTACTAGAGAACACCCTCTCTATTTATAGCCTCCACTAATGGGTTTGCAACACGCTTTACCCATTAGCTCACAACAACTCATGGCGCTTTATCCACAATCCACTTCCTTTAGTGCAACTTTGCGTATTCACCAAAACGCCCCTCGCGCACCTTCCAGGAAGCTTCCTCATTCCTTGCCCTCCAAGCCACACAGCCACCTCGAGTCCTCGCCGTCTTCAGCACACCTCGACCGTTCTGACCTCGGCACCACCTGTGCCTAGTCCGGTCATCCTGTGCCTCGCCACGACTCCACCTCGACGTTCTGCAGCCATCACAGACAAGAAACAAATCACATAGCATCGCTCGAAATATTGTAACCACACAATAATATTAGAAGAAATACTCAAAGCCCAAACCGATCAAAATGAAGAATAAACGACTTAAACACGTTCGACCTAGTTTGACCAAGTCCGACCGAGCCGATTGCACCACGCAATGACATGGTCCGAACCACACAAACCAAACTCGACTTTCCTAAACTCAATCAATTACTCATCACACACATGGGGTCATGACCACATGGTCTCTCAATCTCCCCTTGATGAGTATATTGACAAACCCAGAAAAAGCATGAAGTTGAGTTTGAGTTTGAAGAGTCCAACATGGTCCAAAAAAGGATAAAGAAGCTAATGACCATGTCGACAGAAGGAACACTAGAGCAACAAAGAAAGAGCAAATTGTTCTCCAAAGCTCTAGAAAGATCCCAAGGAACACTAGAGCAACAAAGAAAGAGCAAATTGTTCTTCAAAGCTCTAGAAAGATCTCAAATGACTTTTTCTCCAATATTCTCCCCCTTTTGGCAATAAACACATCAAGGATGCAAAAGAGAGAATATGGCATGATATTGGATGAAATGACTGAAGTTTGATTTATTTTAAGCATGAAGATTATCCAAAATGACCATATGAGTACTGCACCAAGCCATAACACATAAGCATGCTATCAAGATCATGACAAGACATGTATAATCAAGCTAAACCAAATAAGTCATAATCTGAGAATTAGTCGAATTTCTTAGCATGACAAGTCAACCATGATTATAGTCTAGCTACAGGTATTCAAAGATGATGCAGGCCATGTCAATAATCTAAGTGGAACCAAGAAGCTAGTATTGAGTCAATTTAGAGTGCTACAAGTTCAAGAATGAGATATTTGTTTAAGTACTTGTAATTTTAGCAAATTGAGCACAATTGACATATTTTTCTTTATAAATCGCATGATTGTTTCCAACCAAGATTTTTGTTTAGTCATGTGCTAGATCTCAAGCCTTATGCGACCACTCCAAGCAATAAGTTTTCACACTATTCTGTAGAAGTCATATTAAATGCTTTGAGTGCCAAACGTTTTCACACTATTCTGTTGAATGTCGATACAAGAAAAAGAAGGAGGAGGCAAACTTGATTCAAGCCAAAACAGAGCGGGAGCCAGCACTTCTACTATCCATCTACGAAGAGAAGAGCACATAGCTTATAATGCTAACTGAAGAGCATGTTCAGCCACAACTGCTGAAAGTTGGAGAAGAGATGATGGAGTCAAATTTTGTCAGACCCAGATTTTACAATCCGGAATCTGCTGTGTTTAACTGCACTATTCCCTGGATCAGTAGATAGTGCACACAGTTACAGTTCTGAATATCAAAGTACATATCATGCGGAAACGTAAATATAATAGTAGACTTACTCATGGGCCGATTAGGCCGAAATCAATAAATTGCAGCAGCGGAAGAACGAAGCACACAGGTGGGACCTTCAGGACATGCCCACAGGCAGCCAACTGGAGGTTCACGACCTAGCCCTTGACATCTTCATCTTCATCTTATCTGCCAGCTTGTCCACTCTTGTTGCTGAGGCGAGGTGATCTGACTCTTGATTCTGAATTTTTGCCGCAAAAGCGAGCGTGAGCACTCCGACCCCGTGCTCCGCGAGCCAATACACAGAATGCAAATAAATAGTATGCATGGCATAACAAAGGAAAGGCTCGGGTTATTTTATTTGCCAAAAATTGCTTTTAGCAGCATTATTATACTTATTTAATCAAAGTTTTATTATTACTACCTAACTCCATACTACAATTACCGACCTCGACTTAATCCACTGAAAATGCACTCTATTTATTGACTGCTGTCTAAAACTCCAAACAGCAAGTATCGTCCTTTATTTAACCCACCGATCATACTTTGTATTTTGAATTACTATTCATCAGCCCCTTACCTCTGAACTCTAATAATTCTCTATCATAATTACTTTTAATCCACCGATCTCATTTGTATTCAATTTTTTTGTCATTGATTCCAACCCATAATTCATCTCATTTTCTTCTATCTATTACTAGCTAATCCTCAATTATACCTCCACCGAAAATTCAATTTACCAAGATTATACTCCATTAATTGTTATGCATCCTCCCATCTTCTCATAAATTCAATTCGTCCCTCTAGTACTTGATTACTCCTATTAATTCTCATTATTGCCAATATCTTCCAAGAATTTATATTACTCATTAGTGTAGTAATCCGGCGATTCACCTTTGCATCCCATAATTCTCCAAAACCGATTCATTACTATATATCCATCATGAACATCACTAACCAAGAATTATACTCCAATACTTGTATTATTTTTCCTAATACCTGAAAATCCGATTGGATCATTTATCATTTAAATCATCTATATAGCCTATCTATTCAGCTAGACTTCACCCATTTATCTCTCTTAGAACCCACACTATCATTTCCTATTCAAGATCGACATGAATCCACCAATACCTTCGTGTGTACTCTACAAACATTCCTCTCTTTTACTCGCGACCCTGTTTATTCCACCCACATTTTATTTTGTAAGAATAAGAATGCCACTATTTGAAATATAATACATAAAATTTCCTGAGACCTAGCAGTTTTGAGCAAAACATAATGTTCAAGGAATATTAATATGAATTTCCATACATATGGCATCACACCATATGCCTAATATCACTATAATTTCTCCATACATACGGCATTACACCGTATGACATTTTTCAGCGTTATAGCCGCTTAACTTACCACTGGGACGACACCCAGGACAACTCAAATCAGGGCTTTCCTCTGCCCTTCCGCTTTTCCATTCCCATTTTTCAATATTTTTGTAAACAGAACTATATCTAGTTAAGTTCCCATGTCTGCCCTTGACCGTGGGCACGGCTATTCGAATAGTTTTGACTCTGCAGAGTTTTGCACACTTTACCCACAAGAGATAAATCCACCCGTTGCCCCACATGATTCCTTAGCCATGCGGTTGAGTAGACTATCACAGGATTGTTACAATGTATAGTCCTACTGTGGTTACACCCGCTAAGGTCTATCTTCCGTAGGATCCGACCATCCCTCGGGAAGGGTCCCTCGTGAGCCATCACGGGCAAAGGCGGGGATGCGACCATCCATCCCTTTGCTCGTGTTCATACCTTCACGTAACCACCTTAGAGCCACACAAATTAGTAAACCCTGCCTACACTTTGCCAGCTTGCGGTTGTGCTTGTCATACACGGGGTGACATGACAAGATTCAGTCCTTAGGGTTATCTGGGCGGTCTACCACTAACCCACTGTTGATCCATCACTAACTCAAAATTTTGTGCTTCCACTGCACCACACATACACATACTCATACACACCCTCGAACCAATCCGCCCAGACATTACAGCAAGTGGGAAATTTTGGGGCATAAAATAATCATACCAACATATACCAGTCATTTCCACCATGACTGCCCAAACCAGTTTCTCATGAATAAAAGTGATGCTTGGGACAATTTCTTGCCCCGAGTTCCTAATCAATGCTAAGCATGGCATACGGTTACGGACTTATTTTCGAAATGTTACTATTATATTTTTGCTAGGGCGACAAGGTTCACACATTCAAATACTCAAAGGAGGGGGTAATACTATTCAAGGTAGACAATGGCATATAGCTAGAATATCAAATTTAGCATGTATTTGCATAAAAATAACAGCATGCAATTTGTTAATTTAAAACAAAGTAATTTGCAGAATGTAGGTTCAACATGATCAAAGTATTGACTCGCCTTGGGCACAGTGGTCGGGATCCGGATTCTCTGGTGCTTCTAGGGCTTAACCTTCAATTCGCTCTTGATCACGCCTGATCCGTGGAATCTTCGAACTTCAGTTTCTAATTACGCGACAAACGACTAAATCCAAAAGAAAGCAAATTACTCAAAAGATCCAAATAACTCCAAGTAAATTCAACTTTTGTATTATTATGAGTTATTGGGTGATTTGGGTAACTTGAGGCAAGGCTGGCGGCAGAGAATGATGTCTTGACATTTTATTAATAGTTTCTTTCATTATTTTTATATTTATCAAGGAAGTTCCATGAGTCGGTTATACCTATAGACTGGTGCAAGAGTTTAATGTATAAATTTTATCTTCAGGTAAGTATTCCTTGCAACTTAGGTAAAGGCAAACTGGACTGATGGATGAGATATGTACTTATTCTATAAATCTTCAATAATCCCATTATCATGCTTTATGTTTTATCGTTAATTTAAGTTTAATTAAGATCCATTGGTACGAATCCCGGCTTGCTTTATATACCATTGCACTTAATGTTTATTATGTACCGTGTACCAAGGCTAGTGTCAAGACCTAATTAATTGCACTATTATTAGTTTGCTCCTACTTTAGCTGCTATTTAAGATTTTATGGTTGGTAGTATGCTAATGTTATGGTTTATATTTTCAATAGGGTCTAAGGTGCACAAAAATTGTACTAACATAATTGCTAATGGGTTGCATACATGCTATCCATATTTCTTTAACCGCTTACTTACATATACTTATAGATGCTTATATATATATACGTTTGCTTAGTAAGGCTCTACATTTTAGTGGTTACTAGTTTTAATATAAACGTATCTGTGTAACAAGGCTTGCCGTACAAAGTTGTATTTCAATATTTATTAACTAACAAAACCTACGGCTAAAATTTTATGTAATGGAGGCATGTCAAATATGGGCATAGATTTTTAATTATAATTATTGGTAGTCTTTAAACTTGCACCTTTAACCAAAATAGATTTCTTTTATTACTTCCCTTAATTTGCATTTTAGCCTTTTAATTCAATTATGCAAACCACAGTAGATAGTACTAATATTCTAATGAGTTCTAAAATTCATGATTTCAGTTCCATTAGACAGATCTTGATTTTAGATGAATTTAGAAATTGGTCTCACTCAATTTGGAGTTAAAATGAATAAGTTGTGATTATTTGAAGTTCTCAGTTTTAATTAATTCCAAAAATGTGAAATTTCTGACAGTGGGTCCCACATGTCATTTTCTTTTAATTATTTTCTTGCCGTGCCGCTGACAAGTGGGTCCAACTACTGTTCATGGGGTCCACATGTCAGCAGGGGTTCAGTGGAGGAGTCACACTGACTGGTGGGACCCAGCGGTCAGCGGCCACTCTGGTCACAGAGGCTGACAGGTGGGGCCCACCTGTCAGATGGAAATTTGAAAAGAAATGCTCCACCGCAGGCGCGGAGCCGGGGCTCGAACGCGCGCCGCAAGAGCGAGGGGGAGGAGAGATGAGCGGCGGTAACCAAGTGAGCGGGGAGGCATTGCCTACCCAGTAAGGGTAGCTTACCGTTTTGAGGTAGCTCGCGGAGGAGACCGGGCAGAGGAAGTCGGGGACGGCGGTGGCCGGTGGCGAGCGGTGGTCGGAGAGGCTCGGGGCTTCGTGGAATACAATCCCCGGCCGATGGCGAAGGTTTTGGTGTAGACGGCCGGAGGTGAGGTTCACCGGAGAAGGCCGGCGGCGGTTCGGGCGGGAGCTCCGGTGCGGGCGAGGTGGAGGCTACGGGAGGTGCAGGGAAGACCGGATATGGCTTCGCGATGTCACGGAGAGGGTTCACGTGCGAGGAATTAGGCGCTGGCGGCTTGGCTTGGCTGATCGGCGGTCGCCGGAGCGGGGGAAGAAGGAGGGGCCGACGGCGACTGGGGGCGATGTGGTTCAATTAAACACAGTGGAATGTAGAAGAGGGCATCGCGATGCGTTCTGGACTCCCAGGTGAGGCTTTTATAGCCGGGAGAGGGGGACGCGCGGCGAGGTGGCGGAGGCCGCCGCTCTGTTGCCACTGGAGGGGGGGAGGAACCAAATCTCTCCGAGATTTGCAGGAGAGAGGTGGCGGGGAGGTGAGTTCCCCCTCCTGTGGGTTCTTTGAACTTTGCCCTTGAGGTGAGAGAGAGAGGGAGGAGGATTCGCTGCGGCAAACGCGAGA
The DNA here is from genome assembly GCA_017311315.1 of Dendrocalamus latiflorus. NCBI lineage: Eukaryota > Viridiplantae > Streptophyta > Magnoliopsida > Poales > Poaceae > Dendrocalamus > Dendrocalamus latiflorus. The sequence continues at coordinate 41,109,225 of CM029666.1, read as the reverse complement.
GCGAGCTGGCGCGAGAGAGAGAGCGGTGATGCGGGCGCGTGGAGAAGAAAGAGCCGAGGAAGAAGACGCGCGCGGGCGGGTCCACCAGGCAGAGACATCGCGCGCGCGAGGGGACGGGCCCAGGCGGCAGCGAGGCGCGGGGCGAGGCGGGCCACCGGTCAGACGCGGAGAGGCGCGAGCGGGCGCGGGGCCACCGGCCAGCAGGGAACGTCGCGCGCGGGAGATGGGCTGCGGGGGCGCGCCCGACTGGGCCGTGCGGCTGTGTGCGCACGCAGGCCGCGCGTGGAGAGAGGGACTGGGCCGGGGTGATGGCCGGCCCGGTTATGATTTTTTTTTCTTTTAAATTTTATTTTGCTTTTGCAATTGAAATTGTATGTATATACATTTACACATATTTTCTGGGGTATGCACATATGGGTAAATTCTAGCCTCCTAAAATTTGCTTGCCAACATTTTTAGGGATATTATTTTATACTTACTTTTTAATTGTTTTAGATCATCTTTTCAGATTCTTTATTGGGTGCTCGTGTTTTATTATTTTATGTGTGGAGTTCTTCCCTCTTTTTACTTTTGGGAGTTCCTTTATATTTATAAAAAGTTCATAAACTCCAAATTCAAATGGAAAACAAATAAAATACCAAAACTCCAACAATTTACTATTTATATTTTTCAGGATGTTACAAATTTTTGGTGTCTTAACAATGGTGCTTCCAATCACATGACTGGACAAAGGGAGAAATTCAGTGAATTGAATGAAGGTTTTGAGGCAAGGTGAACTTTGAAAACGAGTCAGTTGTTCATATAGAAGGAAAGGGCACTATATTGTTGCAAAGCAAGAATGGAGAGCAAAGAGCATTGAATGATGTCTATTACATACCATGGTTATGCAATAACATCATAAATCTAGGTCATCTGACTAAAGAAGGATGCGATGTGTCACTAAAAGGAGCATACTTGTTACTGCATGATCGCGACGGATAGCTACTGATGAAGGTGATGTGAACACCAAATTGATTGTACAAGATTGAACTTGAGTTGGCCAAACCAGCTTGTTTCAGTGCTAGGGTGGACAATACGGCATGATTGTGGCATGATCGACTTGGTCATGTGAAATTTTGCTCTTTGAAGATGAAGACAGAGAAAAGGATGGTCCATGGACTGCCACCTAACAATTATCCATCTCAAGTATGTGAAGGCTGCATTTTTGCCAAACAAACAAGACTCTCGTTCCCTCAGCAAGCACAATATAGAACTACACAACCTCTAGAATTGCTTCACGTTGACCTCTATGGTCCTATTACCTCTAAGTCAAATGGAGGTAATAAATACTTTCTACTTCTTCTTGACAATTGTTCTAGAGTTATGTGGGTATATATGCTCAAAAGGAAATCAGAAGCCAAAGACATGTTTTAAAAATTTGTGACATTAGTTGAAAAGGAAACTAATCACAAACTCAAGGCAGTGAGATCAGACCGGGGGGTGAATTCTTGGCACAAGAATTCAAATCAATCTGTGAGATGAAAGGAATTAGAAGGTATTTCACAGCTCCTTACAGTCTGCAGCAGAATAGTGTAGTCGAGAGGAGAAACCAGTTGGTAATGAATATGGCAAGAAGTTTACTCAAGAGTAGACAACTACCGGGAAGATTTTGGGCTGAGGTGGTAAGACATGCTGTCTATATTCTCAATCGAGTACCCACAAAAGCTCTAGAATGGAAGACACTGTATGACGCATTAAGTGGACGAAAACCAAGTCTAGAACACTTGAGGGTGTTCGGTTGTGTGGCATATGCAAAGGTGCTCTCTCATCTGAAGAAATTAGATGATAGATTAAAGGAATTGATATTTTTGGGAGTTGAACCAGGGTCCAAAGCTAGTCGGTTGTACAGTCCACATGAAGATAAGATTGTAGTGAGTCGTGATGTGGTAAGATAAAGCATGGGAGTGGGAGGCAAAGCCATCAGAAGAGAACAATCTGCGAAAGTGGATTTTCTTCTCAGTTGAAGCAGAGAACAATAATGAAATAGATCAATTCCATCTTCAAGAACTGGTTACACCCATACAAAGTGATCTGCAAGTCCACAGGTGGTTAAAAATGATGGTCTACCTTCTCCTCAAACTGATCTAGAAGAGATAAAAAACCCCACCAAGCAAAACACATGTTTATCAAAGTCTTGTTGAAATTTATGAGCAAACCGAACCCATTGAGATGTCTGAAGAATTGCATATTGTCACTACTAATGAACCAATGGGATTTCAGTAGGCTTTAAAAGAAAATCATTGAAAGACTGCTATGCAGACAGAGCTTGACTCCATAGAAAAGAACAGAACATGGATCTTAACTGATTTACCTCACAATCAGAAATCAATAGGGCTAAAGTGGACATTCAAGGTGAAAAGAGACGCAGATGAAAACATTGTTCATCACAAGGTGAGACTTGTGGCAAAAGGCTATGTTCAGAAAAAAAAGGCATAGACTATGAAGAGGTATTTGCACCGGTTACAAGATTAGAAATAGTTAGATTGATATTTGCTCTTGTAGCTCAATTTGGATGGGAAGTACACCATATGGATGTCAAATCTGCAGTTCTTAATGGTGATCTTACCAAGGAGGTATATGTATCACAACCGGAGAGTTTTCAAGTGAAGGAACAAGAAGGCAAGGTATATTGACTCTTAAAGGCTTTGTATGGTTTGAAACAAGCGCCTAGAGCCTTGGACAATTCATTGATTAACCTTGGTTTCGAAAGAAAGACAGAAGAAGACATGCTGATATTCGGCATATATGTTGACGATCTTATTATCATAGGAACGTGTGATCGAAAGATTGAAGAGTTTAAGAAGGAGATGACGAAGCAGTTTGAGATGAGTGATCTCAGACTTTTGACTTACTACCTTAGTTTGGAGGTGAAACAAAGTATAATTTCAATCAAGCAGTCAACCTACGCAAAGAAAATTCTTGAGAAGGCAGGCATGGTGGGTTGCAATCCTTGTCAGTTCCCCATGGAGTCAAAGCTGAAACTTGACAAAGATGAGACAGGAGAGCCGGTCGATGCTACTGAATTTAGAAGTATAATAGGTTGTCTACGGTATTTGATACATATGCGACCAGACCTTGCATACTCAATTGGAGTACTTAGCAGATTTATGGAAAGACCAACAGTACAACACAAGCAAGCATTAAAACATGTGCTGAGATATCTAGCAGGAACAATTAATCATGGTCTGATATATTTCAAGCATGACAACACACCAATGCTTGAAGGTTTTGTGCCAGTAATATGGCCGGTGATCCGGTTGACCGTAGAAGCACAACGGGTATAGTATTCTATCTTCATGAAAATGTGATTACATGGTACTCATAGAAGCAAAGAAGTGTAGCCTTGTCATCATACGAAGCGGAGTTTATTGAAGCAACTTCAACCACATGTCAAGGTATTTAGTTGATGAGATTGCTTCATGAATTAACTAAACAGACCATCAAGCCATTCACGTTATTTGTGGACGATAAGTCAGTAGTAGCACCTACGAAAAATCCAGTGTTTCATGAAAGAAGTAAACACATTGATACTTGGTATCATTTTATTCGAGAATGCGTTGAAGGAATTGTGGCTGTTTCACATATTTCAATAAAAGAACAAAAGGCTCATGTGCTCACAAAGGCATTAGGTAGAGTCATTTTTTGGGGATGATTAATCTACTCGGTGTAAAGGAAGTCAATTAAGTCAGCAAGGATTAGAGGGTGTTTGTTAGAGCTAATCCTACTGAATCTATTTTAGAGTCTGTATTGAGTTGAGTCTAAGTCAGTTTAGAAATAAAATTTCAGGTTTCAGAGTCAATTTATGTATCTGAGTCATGTTCGGATACGTAGAAGTATTGTCTATGTTTAACATGTAATCTTGTGTATTAATAGAGGAGAAAACCAAGGAAAAGGTCTAGTGATTTGAGAACGACCAAAAGATTTTGTTTATTCTATCGCTTAATTGTTTTCATGTTGCCGTCACCGTATTCGAAGACCAGAGTAGACACGAGTACCAGAGGAGACCGAGTGCTTGAAAGATTACGAGTATTGTAGCACTCGTGGCTTATGAGAACCATAGCAAAGAAGTCGCAATGTCCGGGTGCTAACTGGTCAAAGCCTACGAGCATGTGCAAAGGGTCTTAACCATTGAGTGGTTGTAACTGAACATTGAGTGGTCGTATCTCACAACCAATGCATTCGGCTTTTGATACGCCACTGTCCATGTCTCCGACCCACGCCTTCATTAGGATGTCCTCGCCTAATGTCCCAATGCCTATTAGAAGCCTGGGTAGACACACCTCGTTGACGCAGCCAACCGCACCTGCTTCTCATTGCCAGTGCAATACTTGAATGGGTTACCTCGCGAAATCACCGTAGTGGAAGCGATTGCTGTACATACTGAACGGCGAAGTCGATGGGTGTTGTCAAGGATAGGAGGTAGGCTCCATGCTTGCCGCCTAGGTTGAGGAGCGCTTGTAGGCTATGGGAGTGGAATTGGCACAAACTTGATGCCGCCACTAAGGAACGTGCATTCGTCCTCTTACTGTCTATAGCATCCAGCGTATCTTTTAACCAAGAATTGTGTTACTTTTGACCACTGCAGCCTCTGACCGCTGGGTGCCCCAGGACCTCTGACCGCTCCACTCTAATCCTTCGCAATACCACTCGGACACCGTCCGATGCTTCAACACCACTCAAATGCCATCCGATACTCTAAAGCTGCTCGAATGCAGTCCAATCTCCGTTGCTACTCAAATGCCGTCCGATCTCCGTTACTAATCAAACATCGTTTGATGCACTTTGACTTCTCGCTCAAAGTCAAACTTCGACTATCCACCTGACTACGTTAGTCAAACTCATTATGAGTACTCGAGACTCCTCTATTCTTCGAGTACAATGACGACAACCCGATAATGATAGAGCGATAGAATAAACAAGATCTTTTGGTAGTGCTTCAATCACCGCACGTTTTATGGGTTTTCTCTCATCTATTTATACTCAAAATTATATCTCAAAGATGGGCAATTCATTACCGATTACAAACTGGACTCGGACTCGATTTCTTACTGGAACTAGACTCCGAAACTGAAAATAATCTAAACTCCTAGTTCGACTCCACAATTGGATTGAACTGATTTGTACTCTACACTCGATGATTGCTAATCAAGTCTAGATTAATTCCAACATACTCCCCCCTAATCTAGGCTTGATTCTAAAAAAATCCTTGATACCAATCAGCATCCTCATCTTTGAAAACTTCAGTTTAGCTAGAGATTTGGTGAGGATGACTGCACACTGTTCATCTCTCGGTATATGCTTGATTTCAATTTCTCCTCTTTCAACACATTCACGAAAGAAGTGAAACCTTGTGTTGATGTGTTTACTCCTCCCCTGGAACACCAGATTTTTTATCAATGCAATTTCTGATTTATTATAACATGTAACATGGTGCATCCGACTTTAATCAAGAGCTTGTTGCACCGATCATACAACCATAGAAAAGCATCGAAGATAACCACCTTGCTCCCTAACTCCATTAGCTGACCAATACTCAAGATGTTACTACAAAGATTTGGTATATAATATACCTCTGTCAATAGTCTCTATTCACCTTCTTTGAATTGGAATAGAACTAAACCCTTCCCTTTGATTTTGAAGGTAGAGCCATCTTCAAATTTGACATTGCCTTGAACCGATTCATCTAGTTCATGGAATTTATCCTTGTCACCAGTCATGTGGTTGCTTGCCCTATTATCAAAGTACCATATGTTGGAGATGAACTGAGATCCCCTATCTGTCTACAGTTTTGGCAAGGCATTATCTCCATGCAGCACGATCGTCCTTCATGTGTCTTCAACTGCTGTCAGCATCAGCGCTGGCTCATCTTCCCGAGCGCCAGCAAGGTGCACCTCCTCACCCTGGCGCTTGCCTTTGCATTCTGAGGCATAGTCACCGTGTTGGTTGCAACTAAAGCATTTGATATGAGATTTGTCGTGGCCCGTCCCGGACCAACGACCAACACCATCTTCCTGATGAGTCATGGTTGAGCCACCCCAGCCAACACTGCCTTGCCACTGGCCCCTTCCACGTCCACGGAAGTCGCCTCCTCAACCACGAAAATCACTCCCTTGACTATGGAAGCTTCCCCCTTTAGAGTTTGCTTCTCTTCCTCTGGAAGTGGATGTTGATTGCTTGGAGTTGAATCCTTGTCATGGTTTCCACTCGGTTTGGGAGAACATTAGTTGTCCACCTGCATTATTATTATTAGTTCACTGGTTGAGTCTTTCTTCATATGCAGGTGGACAACTAATGTTCTCCCAAACCGAGTATTCTCCCAAACGGTCAAGCAAGCGGGCTCTGATACCACTCTGTAACACCCCCGTTTCCGGGAGTATTATGAAATCCTCGCAACTGCCCAGGACTGTTCAGCTGCGAGTTACATCAATCGAGTGTATAACATTGCCAACACATGCTTAAGACAAAAGCCAGGTTTATTACAATATAAGGGCGTAAAAGCCAAGTTTTACACTACAGAACAAAAGAATGCCATAGGCACGCCTGAGCGGAGAACGACCCTAATTCTACGCTTCATTGATCTCGTACCGTACCACCTCATCGTCTTCTCTCGCATCCTCAAAATTTGTTGTTTCTGTTTAAGTTTTTAGCAAGCATGAGTACTACCACTTGTACTCAACAAGTCACACGGAGCTTAATAATAATTTCATGCATGGTATATCAAGTAAAAGGGGAATTAAGTCTATTATTTTATGTGGATGCAGTTTTAGTTGGAACCATTTGAAAACCTTTAAAATGTGCTTCATCAAAGTAAAGGGGGGGTTTCAAGCTTGATTATCATTACTCACTATTACCAAACCATTCCAAAACTACTTATGCCTTGATACTGGATTCACCCACTAAACACAGCTTCGTTTACCGGAAGCACGGCGTATTCGAATACCATTTGTCATGACTTTGCAAAGCTGCCCTGCTTTACCCACAAGATCCCTTAACTCCGGCCAGAGAGTTAAGATAACAAGGATGTTCACTGCTCAATTCTTTGTGTAGACTCCGCCCAGTAGGTGTTTAATCTCGACAAGCTCGGATGACCCCACGGATCTCGTCCGACTCATCGCAGTCCTACAGTTGTATGGTTAACCACCTCCCATACGGACTCACCCTCTGTCTCCCCCTTTCCAGTTGTAGAGGTTCAATTGAAGTTGAGCAGTTACTAAGCCAGGTTTGACTAAGTCAAGTTTGACCAAGTCAACGCTTGTGGTTGGGCGGATACTATGTCCGTTACTCAGCATAAGGGTCTAGTCCTTACATTTTAACTGAGGCATCAACCACACACGAACCCAAATTCAGTACACCCTGTACTGCCACCAATCCACAACCAGCCTCCACCCTAGGATAAGGTCTTCGGATCCATCTCTGCGATCCTCATTTATCCTATTCCCAACTTTCCAAAATTCTAGACCAATACCAAACCTTAACAGTATAAGGATTCAATGTGGTCCTAAACTACCATGACATTAATGATCTTATATTTTATGTTACTAGGTCTTGTCAAGGTGAATGTGGCCATCAAGTTAAACGGGGCTTTTCGGGTGGTAGGACATAACTAGTATCATGTCATTCTAAGCATTTGTTATACATAAAATAACAGTGCACAAATAACATAATGAAAATACAAATAAATAAATAATTTAGGGAATGTAGGATCAACATGTTCAAAAATATGTGTGACTTGCCTTGCGGATCTTCGATTTCGATTATTTCGTATTTTTCAGTGGGCCAGGTCTGGACTTGAGCTTTTCCCTCCTGCTCTTGTGAAATCTCAACTTCGTAAACTAACGTAAAGCAAATAACACAAATTAATTCCATGCTCGAAGGAATGAGCGAGGAATAAAGGAAATAAAAGAATAAAGAAAAATCCGAAAAACTCCATTAAAATGGGAATATTGGGTTATAGGAGGGCTATATTGGGGAAATGGGCCTTGGATTTGGGTTGGCGGGCTCGAAACGAATCCGGGGAGTATAAATATGCATTTTTGGGTTCGGGTCAAGTACTGTTCATTGGGCTCGGTGCACTGTTCCTCGGGCTCGGGTTGGCCGCAACGGGCGCAGGGCGAGTTGGCTCGGTCGAGCTGCGTCGCCTCAGGCGCGGTCGGTGGCAACGGGCGCGGGCGGCTTGGCTCGGGTCGGGCGCGGGCGAATGGGTCTGGCGGGGACGCATCGCGGCGGTCCGGGTCGGACGCGTCGGGTGCGGCCGGGCGGCGCGAGCGGGCGCGCCAGGCGCGGGGACGGGTGCGGACGGAAAGGCGCGGGAACGTCGGCAGCAACAAAAATCGGGAGCGGCGGCGGCTTTTTCAGGCGGTGAACAGTAACCGCGCGGGAAAATCCCATTCCCGCCGTTATCACGCAGTGCTGACAGGGATTAAGGGCTGGGTTACTTTGAGATTGGTGCAAATTAGGGCTGTGAAGGAGATTGGCAAAAGGGAATTGGGAATTCAAGTCAAATTTTGATTTTGACAAAAATTTTGGTTGTTTCAACCTTCCCCCCTTAAAAAGAATCTCGACCTCGAGATTCACCCGGGTTAAGGAATGGGCGACAAGCAAAACTTGTTACAGTTCTAATTCCTTTCCATAGATCTTGTTTTACTTAGAGTGAGCTTCCAATGGTGACTGTTACTTGAGCTTCCATCAGTACTCTGTCCCTTTTTGGTTATCTGTGCTCCCAAAACTTCATGAAGATATTCTCAAAGTACCTATGTGACTTGTGTTTCTGGGTTTAAGATAATCTCATCTGAAAGCTTATGTAATAGCATGACTGTGGTCAGGTGGGGTTCTGTTGAATTTATCTCTGTGGTAGGTTTGTTTGCCTTGTAGTGTTGGTACCAATCAATTGACCCATGATTACTCATAATCTCACATATCTTTTTATGTTTTTCGGGAGTCTGTAATATAGTTCTATACCAATATCCTCTGGTTCTTCTTCTCCATTCAAAGACTAGTTATGACTGTGGTAATCTGTCTTTTATTTTCTGACAAATGTTATAAGTGCTATACTCTGAGATTTGTCTCTCCATATTTACCTCGTCAAAATTTCTTCTTCAAGCCTGGATTCATCTTTATTTTCTCAAACTGTATAGAGCGTTATGAAGTGTAAGTTTCCTTTGTGATCGAATCTTTGAATTCCTCTTCATCCAATATTAGGGGTGTCCGTGAGATCCCAAGGTTCCCTAATGGATTCTGTTGAATTTACTTGTCATAGTAGAGATAACACTTAGTAACCATACCAGGACATTTACTTTCATTGGCTATCCAACTCGCAGTCTCTGATTATTTATAACCATCTTCATTGTCGGGAATTTAATCTCAGCTGACCAGTGCATGTGCTAGGGTTACTAATTCCAGACCATAAGCAGTGCACTTCTCTTCAAGTGTCGGCATTTCAATGCAAAAGTTATAATCTTGTCGTCTTGTATTAACATACATCTTAGTCTCTGTTTCTGAGGTGTGACCATAGGGCTGAAAATCTCTATTAGGGGGTATTAGAACTGGGGCCAAAATCAATCTAGTCTTTAATAGGACTGAGGCTATAATCGTTATCTTCTAAGAACTTTTCTTGTTACGCTCGAGCTCATATATACTCCTTTTTCTCTCTCTCCCTTTTTTGTACCTGTATATCATCCTTGTATTATACCAGTTCAATTTTGTCTTGTATCTTCACATAAATTTTCCTGGTTTATTTACCGTAACCTCTATAGGTATTTTACATATCAACATTCCTTATAATTTCCCCTGAGTATCCCTTGAGACGGTTCTGATTTATTTGTTCTAGTGTCCATGCTCCCATTGTATTATTCTGATTTTCTATCCAAACTGAGTTGGTTCTTCCATTCTTTATGCAGTCTTCTAAATATTGCCATACTTCTCTTACACAAAATTGGAAAGTAGGTTCCCAGTGAATTGCGATGCAAACTTCTTTATTCCTTATACCACGGTACAGATAGCTCACGGATAACTCACGGGTACATCCGATACCTTAAGAGGCTACTTGGTTACACAAACGTACTTGCTTATACAAAAGTACGAGATAACACTCATTTTATTTTTTTCATTTTTTAACCAACGGTGTCGCCTAACTTTCTGTCTTCCTCTTATGTCGCTTTCTCTTAGTCACTTCTTGAGGGTGCATTTGTCTCCTTTTCCACTCGAGCCTTTTTGGGGTGGCATCCTTCTTCTTCTGTTGGCAGTTGATAAGATGTTGATATCTGTCCTTTAGCTTGTATCCATGCCACTTCCTTAGGTAGGGATTCCCATGGGCATTGGGAGCGAATATGTCCTTTCTGGTTGCAGTGAAAACAAGTCTTGAGTGTCACAGTCACAAAATCGCTTGGCTTGATAATCTTCACATATCCTGATATTCTTTCCTCTATCCGGAGAGCTTGATCGACTAGAGTCTGTAAATCTGGAAATTCCATAGTCATAATGTAGCGCTTTATCTTTGGTTGTAAACCTTGTATAAAATATGCCACCCTTCTTGCTTCGTCATTGATATCCTCTTGGGCATATTGTGACAGATGATGGAATTGCTGCAAATACTCCATAACGGGCTTGTCTTCTTGTCGGAGATTAATAAAGTCCTGATATTTTTCTGTGACGACTTTAGGAGGCATATAAATCTTGTGAAATCTAGTCACAAACTCTGTCCATGTAATATCATTCTTATTCGGATATATCCATTGGATAGCGTTCCACCAATTGCTAGCTGGTCCTGATAATTGGTAGGCGGCGAAAAGAACTTTTTCTTTGTCCGTACATCCGATGGTTTCTAGTCTCCTCTCGATGCTCTGTAACCAGTTATCAGCACTCAAAGGTTCCGTTGCCGAAGAGAACTCCGGTGGTCGAGTCTTCAGGAAAGTTGTAAACTTGAATGCAGTCGCACTTGACATTGGTACTAGTTCTTCTGGTGACGCTTTTGTAATGGGCTGTTTCAATATTCTTGCTTGTTGTTCTAGTATTCTGACTTGTCCTTGTCCGCCTTCAATCCGGGTCTTCTCCATGATAGACACAGTTTCTTTTATGTCAGATAGGGCTTCTGTCATGGTGGATAGGGCTTTCGATAAGATGGGTAGTCTATCCTGATATTCGCTGTCCATCTGTTGCACCATCAAATCTTTAGTTTACTCAGTAATAATTCATTTGACAGTAATCGAATCTTAGGAATCAGTCCTGTAACATTTTTGGGCTTAGCAGAGGGAGTAAGACGAAAACGAGGGAAGAGCAAGAGAGAGGTAGGAAAGAAAATGAAGTGGGATTAAATGATGTTTCTGATTGCTTTTGTAGGACGCCTCTGGAAAATCTTCTTGCTTACTTGCAAGGATAAATCCCACATCTGCTAGCCAACATTCGTAAGCTAAATTCATTCTCATACTACTCTTGTACATGGGCTTAAAATCCAATGCCCTTTCTAATTTAGTTTCTACTTCACACTAAGGCTACACTATATCCTAGTTATGACCTTTTTTTGTCGATAATCCCAAACAAATATAGTCATTCATTTGATCCACCGAAGACATAATTCCTATTGCATTCTCCTAACTTCATTAATCATATCATGGTTATCTAAATTCTACAAAAATTCCAACTTCAACCATGACTATAAATCTAATATCAAACCTATTATAATCTGATATCCATATTTTAAATCCCCCGATATCATTTGTATCCATATTTTCCTAAAAATCCAATTATTTTCATTATCAACTCATAATCTTAGACGGCTCATTCAATATTTAACTAAGCTTCTTGCTGTCTCCTTCTCATTTAGTTCATCATTTTGAAAAATCCGCCAAGGATAATATCATTAATCAGATTTACAATCCAATAATCATTATCATCAATATCCACCAAGAATATTATTATTGATTAGGCCTAAAATCCAATAATTATCATTATCACATCTCTCTTTTTTCCGACAAATTCTATCACTTTATCCATTCAGATTCTTCCAATATTAACATAATTCCACCAATATCTTCGATTATCATCGTCTCATATTTTAATCCCTTATGGGTTATCTACTCTTTTCTCTAAACTCCATGGCTATAATTCAACCTATTTGTTGCAATCAGAAGTTTACATTTAATTCCTTCCAAGATTTGCCTGATAGGTAAGAAGAGATCAGACCAGAATAGGTAAGAATTAAAGACGAAATAGGATAGGAGTAGAGTTTTTAACATACTCTTTACTTAAAATCAGAAATTTAGTTTTGCACAAATTGCTTATTTAGCATCCTATAGGCTAATAGTGCAATCCGGCTATTAATACAAACAGAAATCTTCGTCTATTTAAATGGTTCTACCCTTTGCATCAAAGATATCAAACGGTTATCATTTGCTAACTACTCGAGCAGCAATCTTATAACTTTTCAGAAGGAAAAGCTTTTGGTTGGGGTATTTACACTACTTTTTAACATCGTTTTTAATATTTCTTAAGCTAAGGTTAGCATTTGTTTCATTTGGTCAGCATGGAGTTAGTCTAAACATCTACTCACATTTTAAGCTTTTTGATAAAAACCCAAAAGGAAAGCTTTTTTTTACTTTTTGTCTAAGAAGGGAAAGATAGAAATAGGAAAGGTGAGACAGCAATAACACTTATGGTTTTCAAAATTTCTTTTGTATTTGGAAACTATGGTTTTGTGAAATCGTGATCTTATCGTAACCAAACCTACACTTAGGGTCATCCTACGGTCAAGCAAGCGGGCTCTGATACCACTCTGTAACACCCCCGTTTCCGGGAGTATTATGAAATCCTCGCAACTGCCCAGGACTGTTCAGCTGCGAGTTACATCAATCGAGTGTATAACATTGCCAACACATGCTTAAGACAAAAGCCAGGTTTATTACAATATAAGGGCGTAAAAGCCAAGTTTTACACTACAGAACAAAAGAATGCCATAGGCACGCCTGAGCGGAGAACGACCCTAATTCTACGCTTCATTGATCTCGTACCGTACCACCTCATCGTCTTCTCTCGCATCCTCAAAATTTGTTGTTTCTGTTTAAGTTTTTAGCAAGCATGAGTACTACCACTTGTACTCAACAAGTCACACGGAGCTTAATAATAATTTCATGCATGGTATATCAAGTAAAAGGGGAATTAAGTCTATTATTTTATGTGGATGCAGTTTTAGTTGGAACCATTTGAAAACCTTTAAAATGTGCTTCATCAAAGTAAAGGGGGGGTTTCAAGCTTGATTATCATTACTCACTATTACCAAACCATTCCAAAACTACTTATGCCTTGATACTGGATTCACCCACTAAACACAGCTTCGTTTACCGGAAGCACGGCGTATTCGAATACCATTTGTCATGACTTTGCAAAGCTACCCTGCTTTACCCACAAGATCCCTTAACTCCGGCCAGAGAGTTAAGATAACAAGGATGTTCACTGCTCAATTCTTTGTGTAGACTCCGCCCAGTAGGTGTTTAATCTCGACAAGCTCGGATGACCCCACGGATCTCGTCCGACTCATCGCAGTCCTACAGTTGTATGGTTAACCACCTCCCATACGGACTCACCCTCTGTCTCCCCCTTTCCAGTTGCAGAGGTTCAATTGAAGTTGAGCAGTTACTAAGCCAGGTTTGACTAAGTCAAGTTTGACCAAGTCAACGCTTGTGGTTGGGCGGATACTATGTCCGTTACTCAGCATAAGGGTCTAGTCCTTACATTTTAACTGAGGCATCAACCACACACGAACCCAAATTCAGTACACCCTGTACTGCCACCAATCCACAACCAGCCTCCACCCTAGGATAAGGTCTTCGGATCCATCTCTGCGATCCTCATTTATCCTATTCCCAACTTTCCAAAATTCTAGACCAATACCAAACCTTAACAGTATAAGGATTCAATGTGGTCCTAAACTACCATGACATTAATGATCTTATATTTTATGTTACTAGGTCTTGTCAAGGTGAATGTGGCCATCAAGTTAAACGGGGCTTTTCGGGTGGTAGGACATAACTAGTATCATGTCATTCTAAGCATTTGTTATACATAAAATAACAGTGCACAAATAACATAATGAAAATACAAATAAATAAATAATTTAGGGAATGTAGGATCAACATGTTCAAAAATATGTGTGACTTGCCTTGCGGATCTTCGATTTCGATTATTTCGTATTTTTCAGTGGGCCAGGTCTGGACTTGAGCTTTTCCCTCCTGCTCTTGTGAAATCTCAACTTCGTAAACTAACGTAAAGCAAATAACACAAATTAATTCCATGCTCGAAGGAATGAGCGAGGAATAAAGGAAATAAAAGAATAAAGAAAAATCCGAAAAACTCCATTAAAATGGGAATATTGGGTTATAGGAGGGCTATATTGGGGAAATGGGCCTTGGATTTGGGTTGGCGGGCTCGAAACGAATCCGGGGAGTATAAATATGCATTTTTGGGTTCGGGTCAAGTACTGTTCATTGGGCTCGGTGCACTGTTCCTCGGGCTCGGGTTGGCCGCAACGGGCGCAGGGCGAGTTGGCTTGGTCGAGCTGCGTCGCCTCAGGCGCGGTCAGTGGCAACGGGCGCGGGCGAATGGGTCTGGCGGGGACGCGTCGCGGCGGTCCGGGTCGGACGCGTCGGGTGCGGCCGGGCGGCGCGAGCGGGTGCGCCAGGCGCGGGGACGGGTGCGGTCGGGCGCGGAGGAAGCGGCTCGGCCCAGCCGAGTCGGGGCGGCGGTCGAATGAACAGTGCCCAGGGGCACTGTTCTTCTTCCCCAGCTCATTCCCGCGCGCACGAGAGAGCAGAGGAATGGGCAGCGAGTGGCGGCGGAGCTCCGGTGATTTGCGACGCGAACCGAGGGTATGGACGGGTTCCTGGGAGTGAGAGGAGTCCGTTTTTGGTGGTTGGGCGGCCGGCGGTGGCGGCGTTCGCCGGCGGCAAGCCTCTCTCTCTCGGCCATTTTTGAAAACTAGGGCAACTGGGAAGGTCTTGAGGCATGGGGGCTGGTCCTAGGGCATCAGTGGGGATGGTGTAAGCTCGGAGAGGGGTTGGCCGAAGCTCGGGCAGCTCGAGTTGGCCTGGCCACGGCGGCCGTGGGCGGCGGTGAGGTGGTGAACGGCGCCGGGGAAGGGGAGGGATTGGGAGGCTAGGGCAAGAGTTGGGGATGGTTCCTAGGGCTATGGAGACGCTACAAGCGAATGCAATTGGGTTGTAGATGACCGGAGGTAGGACTTTGAATTAGGGTTCCAATTTGGGGATTTCTCAGAATTACCGACAACGGGGAGGAGTGCGGAGACTTGGGACGTTTGGGGAGCTTCAGGGAGATAGTTGGGTTCGAAAGGAGGGGTTAGGGTGGCTTAAATAGGAGCGAAAGGCGGTTGGCACCGAGGATGGGCGGGGAGATATTTGGCGGCGGCGTTGCCACACCTCACGGCCGTACCGAAGGCGGTCAGGGCGGGGTGTACGACTCCCTGACAGGCAGGGCTAGGCTGGCAGGCGCTCGAAATCGCGAGAGAGGCCGGGACGACTTGGAGGCGAAGGAAGGCCAAGGCGGCGGCAAAACCGGGCACGGAAGCGACGGGAACCACCGGCGGCGGCAGACAGCGGTGCAGGCGCATTTATGGGCGGGGTACGGCGGCTGACAAGTGGGCAGTAGCTGGCAGAGGTGAGCGGGGACGGAAAGGCGCGGGAACGTCGGCAGCGACAAAAATCGGGAGCGGCGGCGGCTTTTTCAGGCGGTGAACAGTAACCGCGCGGGAAAATCCCATTCCCGCCGTTATCACGCCGTGCTGACAGGGATTAAGGGCTGGGTTGCTTTGAGATTGGTGCAAATTAGGGCTATGAAGGAGATTGGCAAAAGGGAATTGGGAATTCAAGTCAAATTTTGATTTTGACAAAAATTTTGGTTGTTTCAGTCCATAACTCAACTGTCGTGTGCCTTTATCCAGGTGTATATACAGGTACCTTGTGGATTGTGGGTGTGGCAATCTCCAGTGTGATGCTAGTTAAAGGCTCTCGTTGCAGTGCGCATTTGCACCAGTCCAGACGTTCTGCAGGCCGGCCGGCGCGCCCTTTTGTCACTCCGGGCTGGAGTCGCTGAGCTCGCGTGAGTCGATCGTGAGTCGTGACCCAACTGAACCGCCGAACGCGGCGGGGCGCGCGCGGCGTGCTACGTACGTTGGCACCACCGGTGAAGGCGACAGCCACCGTTTGCGAATTATTGAGTCCACCTTTACCAGTAGCGTAGCCAGCCCAAAACTGCACCTTGGGCTCAGCCCACTAAAAGAAAAGACAAAAAAAATTTTGTCAACTGGACCTACAGTAAAGTATAAAGGAAATTGTCAGCTGGGCCTCGGGCTATTGCCCCAGCGGCCCGAGGCCAAGCTCTGCCTCTGACCTTTACGATTGCATACATCATGCAGTTGACGCTTACTCGCGTCCGTGGGGCCACGTGCATGGAGCGGGGAAAATTGTATTGGTGAAATTTCGGCGGTAACCGGCAGTTATCGGCAGAGACTGATAAAATTTTGTATCGGATAAAAAATTTTGGATTTAACTAAATTCATCTAAAAATAAAAAAAAGCAAATTTCAAATTTCAATTCAAAAATTTCAGCCAAAAAATTCCAAAATTTTCGGTGCCATATCGGTGTCCTTCGATAAAATTTTTGATCCGATATAATTTTCCCGAGACAAGTCGGTATAGTAACCGTGACAGCTATAGGAAATCACTTTCTTTATTTATCTCAGCACAGCGTTGCACGAGTACACCATGCATACACTAATTAGGTAGCGCGTGTTTGGAACATGCTTGTACGCATCTGCATGCACCCACACTCTTATTATCTAGTCCAGTTAACTTAACCAACGCGTATACATTACTAGGTAAAACTGTGTCTGTGTGCGCACTCCCTCGTCCGTCAGACCGTCACGTACGTTCAGCTTGGAGGTTCAGACGCTGTCCTTCACCTGGCCGCTGTAGTTGTTCTGCACGTCGTAGTAGCGGCTCCACAGCATGATCCCGCCGTAGTTGCCGGCGCCCTTCACGACGGGGAGCACCGTCGACGTCAGATCGCCGGGCGGCACGTACCCGCTGCCCGCCGCGTCCTGCGAGGCCGGGAGGCCGAGGTAGAAGCTCCCGGCCGTCACCCCGCTGGTCCACGTGTTCCACGCGTTCTGCAGGTTGCTCGCGTCGCCGCTCGTGTACTGGCACGGCGGGTTGTTGTAGAACTGGATCCACACGTTGTCAAACAGCCCAGTCTGCAGCGCCGGCCCCAGCGACGCGTCCGGGTACGGGCACTGCGGCGCCGCCGTCAGGTACACCTTCTGGCCCTGCGCGCTGTACTGGGACAGGAAGTTGGCCAGCTCGTCCCAGTGTGCCGAGTTGCCGGTCTCGATGTCGAAGTCGATGCCGTCCAGAACGGCGGCGCCGAGCGGGCGGGACGAGCCGCCGCCGCCGAGGAAGTTGTCCCACAGGTAGGTGGCGACGCTCTGGGCGTCGTCGGTGGAGGAGAGGCCGTAGCTGCCGCCGCCTCCGCCGAGGGAGAGGAGCACCTTGATGTTCTGCGACTGGCAAGTCTGGATATCAGAGCTGAGGCCGGTGCAGCCGCCGGAGCCGGGGTCGCAGTGTCCGGCGAGGTTGAGGGCTGGGGTCTGGCCGTTTCCGAAGGTGCTGAGGAAGGAGAGGATGACGTACGCGTAGAGGCCGGAGTTGCATGCGTCCGCCAGGGAGCCCTCGTTGCCGTTCTGGCCCCAGTACACGGCGATGTTGCCGGCACGGGACATGCCGGCCATGCCGGCGAGGAGGAGGAGGGGCAGGAGAGGAGAACACCTGAGCTTAGCAACCATTGTTACTTGCGACGATCTACGAGATGGCAATCTTTAGGAGGGCTTCGTGTAGTACGTGATTTGCTTGGTCGTGATGCTGGTGTGGGAGCCAATGGTGTGGGTGCCTTTTATAGGGGTGGATGGTTGAATCGCTCCAAGTTTGCAAATGGCTCTTCTCTGATTTGGACAATTGGTTCTAGGAAGTTTCGCACGCAGTCTTAGAAGACTTGAGCATTGACTTAGTAATTCAGATGTACAAATCAATAATTATTGGGAGTGTACTTACCAATCCAATGGTCCATCGAGATTGTATGCCAAGTACAAACAGTTAATTATCACCTTTCTGTGGTTTTTTTATTGATCTGTTCAGATTTGTTAGTGCTATTGCTGTGTCTATGCAGCTTCTACGTGACTTCGGGGTTCAAATTAAGGAACCAGATAATTCTTGTGCTCTTGGATTTCCTTTATTTGCTATATCCTACACATTCAAGTGTAATGCGTCAATCAAATGTTTGCTCTTGGGAGTATGAGTTCCATTGTAAAACCACAAGAAAGATCAGATTTTTGTCGTAGTTAATTAACGACAAAATCTAAACCAACTTCGAAAGCAAGTTATAACCTAACCATGCATCTAATACTCCTATTCCATTCCGAGTGCTATCACCTGCCGTGTCCAAAGGTTTTTTTTTCATGGTTTCTTCCCATTTCTGAGCATTGTTTTCTATGTCTAGTCTGAAACGGATAGATCGATCGTGTCATGCTGTATAGGCAGATTTTTCCGCTGCTTCATTGCAGAGTAGTCAGCAATCTCCCTGCTAAATCATCAAGTAATTAATAAAATGGTATGTCCAAAGGAAGTAATAATAATTTAGCTTGACAAATAGATAATTAGTACGTTGAATGAATACACACCATTTTCGCGTCTAGATTTAGTTGCTGCTTTCTTCGTTCCCATAGTGTACAAGTTTCATCTTGATCTTATGTTCAAGAAAAGACCATTTTTCATCTTGCACCTCATAAGGTCAAATAAACACACCTAAATCGGCTGTCTGTGCTATGTTACAAAGCCTTAGCTCTGAAGCATATCTACAAGGAACTCTGATCAGGCCATCTATATAGAAGTCCGAAAAAAGAAAACCATCTAGATTGCACGCCGAAGTCAGACAATCACTGCCGTTAATCGGGTACGCATGCTTGACGACTTCCCCATTTTATTGTTGATATTCCGCATTCGTAGTTTGCATGATTCCATGTGTCCTGATTCTGCTCTGCTCTAGCATATGATTTCCCCTGGTTTGGCCTCCGATGGTGAACTAGAGCCGGACCAATGCGAACAGATCGAGTCATTGAGCTGGCCTTACTCCCTTACATGCATGGACGCGTGGTTTGTGAGAGCTTAGGCGCCTATCTATCGATCATCAATGGCGGAAGAAAAGTATGGCATTTGTCATTTTCCTCAAAAGGAGAACACGGGCTCATGAATACATTGTCTCCTCAGCAAAGTACTCCATCTGTCAGCATCAAATTAATGTTAGATTGATCTCTCCCAGATTAGCCCAACGGCTAATCTGGACCTTGATCACGCGCCCTGATCGGGGGCGCTCAGCCCAACAACTGGCTGATGGGCCCCCGTCGCGCTGCGCTATATAAAGAGGTGGGGGCCGGCGGCTCGCGTCACGAGGTTCGACTGAGCCGTACACCCCACCGACAAAACCCTAACCGATCTAGAGGGGCGCAGCCAGCGGCGGGAAGCTCCACCGTGCCGCCACCGTCGCCGCTCACCGGGAGACGCCGTTCTTCCCCGACCGTCGCTGCCCGTGCGCAGACCTCACCGACGAACCCGAGATGGCCACCTCCTCCTCCACGCCGTCGGACAGTTAGTACCTCTCCCTCTCCTCTCCACTCTCGGATCTAAACCCCAAGCGCAAAAGAGAGAACCAAACAATGGTATCAGAGCCATACCGGTTGCGCCGCCCGGCCGCCGCCGCCGTGCGCCGCGCCGCGCTCCGGTCGCCGCTGCTGCGCCTCCCGGGCCGCCGCCTTGTGCGCGTAGCGCCGCCCCACCCGAGGGGCCGCGCCGTTGCCTCGGGCCGCCGTCGCCGTGCTCCGCTCCGGTGGGGCCGCCGCCGCCTCGCAAGCGCGCGCCGTCGCCCTGCCTCGCGCCGCCGCTGTGCGCAGCCCGCGCGGGTCGCCGCCGCTCCGCCCCGCGTGGCCCCGCCGTGCGCCGCGCCTCCGCGCGGGCGCCGCCTTGTCGCCCGCGGCTCCGCCCGCCGTCGCGCCCTTGCGCGCGGGAGCTGCTCCCTGTGCTGCCGCCGCTCCCTTCCCCTCAGATCCGAAAAAACTAGGCTCAGAGAATCTAGGGTTAGGGTTTTTGGGTGGGGCGGCTTTTTGTTCGGCCGATTTATCCTCCCAGCCGTCCGATTGAGTGAACGGCTGTGATCAGGCATGAGGGGGATTTTTGGGCCGGCAGGGCAGCGCGTTAATGGGCCATTTCGGCCAGTTTCCGTGCGTGCGCGTGAGATGGCCGTTTGGGCTCCGTGGGAGCGAACTGGGCTGCGGCCGAAAGAATGGGCCAAAAGGCCGTTTTGAACAGTAATTCCTTAATGAATTTAATTGTTTTCAGAAGCATGAATTTGAATGAAATTTGATCCAAAATCTCTGTAAATTTTTGCACCAACGTGTTAATTATTTCCAGAGATTAAAAGTGTACAGTATAATGCTTCTGTATATTGAATTATTTTAGAATAATTACAGTTTCCGCTGCAAAAGTTAATCTTAATTGATTTTCATTATTAAATTCGAACCAACGGGAGAATTTAATTTTGGAAAAAAAATAGAGATAAATCCCAGATGATTATGATATTGTTATTTTCTGACCAACGTTGATAATAACAATATTATAATTTTTTAATTGATGATTTTATGCATTATTTCTATTTCTGCCCAACGGTGATGTAGATTTAATGTATAGATAAAATTGATTTAATTGTATGTCGTATTTTTGACCAACGTTGGAAATAAGGCATATGATTTTGCTGTTACGTTCTCACTTTATTTGAAATATTTTTCAGGAGGATACAACTTGATGAGTTGTATCAGAGAGATCCCCACTCTTAAAGGAGATAATTATGGAGAGTGGAAGAAAAAGATAGACTTAGCGTTTATCTTGGCTGAGGTGGACTGGGTCCTCACTACAGCACGTCCCACTGAGCCTTTGGCACCAGTGAGGGAACAAAATGAGGATGATACTGCATGGCAGAAAAGACAGAGGGATCATGCTCCCTTACAGATGTCTTATGACCTTGATCATAAGAAATGGACCACAGCCAACAAGAAATGTATGGCTGTGATAAAGAACACAATTGAGCCTACGATTGTGGGCTCAATTGCAGAGTGTGACACTGTCACGGAATACCTTGATAAAATAAAGAGTCAGTTCACTGGCTCTTCAAAAACTTATGCTACACAGCTGATTAAGCAGCTGGTAACAGAAAGGTATTTTGGCAGTGGCAATAGCATAAGAGAGCACATTCTTAGGATGAGCAACTTGGCATCTAAACTTAAACCAATGGATTTGGCTCTCAAGGATGAGTTCCTTATTCACTTGGTTTTTGCTTCCTTGCCCAAAGAGTTTGACACTTTTGTTGTCAACTACAATATGCAGCCCGAGAAATGGGACTTGGAAAAGTGCATTGCTATGTGTGTGCAAGAGGAGGAAAGAA
Organism: Dendrocalamus latiflorus; assembly: GCA_017311315.1. NCBI lineage: Eukaryota > Viridiplantae > Streptophyta > Magnoliopsida > Poales > Poaceae > Dendrocalamus > Dendrocalamus latiflorus. Next base: position 41,087,644 of record CM029666.1, on the reverse strand, counting down.
TCAAGTCCTCACATGGTGGTTCTATCAACTATGTGAAGGATAACAAGAAAAAGAACTTCAACAGTACCTCCTTCTCAAAGAACAAGGGAAAAGCCTCTGTTCATCAGCCTCAACAGAATAAATTTGCTGTAGACAAAGACCAGTGTCTTCACTGCAAGAAGACGGGACACTACAAGAAGAACTGTCCTGATTATTTAAAGATGATAATGGCAAAGAAAGGTGAGAACATTATTACCTTTATAAATGAATCTCTGTATGTGCAATATTCGAAATCCACTTGGTGGATTGACTCAGGAGCAACTATTCATGTTGCTAATTCTTTACAGGGATTCCGTTCGACGAGGACTACGCAAAGAAACGAAAGATGCATTAAAGTTGCAAATGGAGTCCAAACTGAAGTTGAAGCCGTTGGCGATCTTTCATTAGAGTTAACTAATGGCTCCAATCTTTTACTTAGAGATGTTCTTTTTGTTCCCTCTTTACAGAGGAATTTGATTAGTGTTTCAAAATTGGACAAAGATGGTTATGATTGTAATTTTGGAAATGGCAAGTGTGAAATAATGTTTAATAAAGAATGTGTTGGTCTTACCATCTTACAGAATGAGCTTTATTTGTTATCATTATGTGATGATGTGAATATCGTATGCAATAATGAGAATGTTGCATGCGAGAAAGTGATTGAATCCTCGTCTACGAATGTAAACAGAAAACGAAAGAGAACTCTAGATGAGTCATCGAAATTATGGCACTGTCGTTTAGGCCATATTTCGAGGGGGAGAATAGAAAGACTAGTTAAGAATGATATTCTTCCTCCATTAGAGTTCTCAGACTTAGAACAATGCAGAGAATGCATTAAAGGAAAATATGTAAAAAAAATTAAAAAAGACGCTAAAAGAAGCACAGGAGTCACACAGACATTTGTGGTCCTTTTCCTGTGAAAAGTGTGGATGGTTATGACTCGTTCATAACATTCACGGATGATTACTCCCGTTATGGATATATTTATCCAATCAAAGAAAGAAATGAAGCCTTGGATAAATTCAAGATATTTAAGGCTGAAATTGAAAACCAACACGATTTAAAGATTAAGATAGTCCGATCTAATCGTGGGGGGGAGTACTACGGTCGACATACCCCATATGGACAAGTTCCTGGACCTTTTGCAAGGTTTTTACAGGAAAATGGCATAGTGGCCCAGTATTCTATGCCGGGCGAACCTCAGCAAAATGGAGTAGCTGAAAGACGCAACCGTACCCTGATGGATATGGTGCGAAGTATGATGAGCTACTCCACACTCCCATTGAGTTTTTGGATGGAGGCGTTGAAAACCGACATTCATATTCTCAACAGAGTGCCTAGTAAGTCGGTGCCCAAAACACCGTACGAGTTGTGGACAGGAAAAGTTCCCTCACTAAACCACTTACGTGTGTGGGGGAGTCCTGCTGAGGCTAAAGTATTTAACCCAAACCTTGGGAAACTTGATCCCAAAACAGTAAGTTGCCATTTCATTGGCTACCCTGAAAAGTCAAAAGGTTATCGTTTCTACTGTCCAGACAGATATACAAAGTTTGTAGAAACGAGACACGCTGTCTTCTTAGAGGATGAAATGATGAGGGGGAGCATGGTAGCTCGAGAGATTGACCTTGAAGAGAAGCGGGTGTATGCACCCACTCCGATGATTCAAGAGCCATTCTTCACACTACCTGCTGTCGCTGCACCGACGGTGCAAGACACTGTGGTGACAGCACCTGTTATTGTTCCTCCCGTGGCAACAATGAATGAGAATGAAGAACTTGTTCTTCAGGATCATATAGAACCTGTTGCCACAGATGAGGGGGAGCAACAGCAGCCTCAAACAGTAGATGTACCAAATGAGGAGGCCCCGAGGAGGTCTCAAAGAGTAAGAAGATCAGCTATTTCTGATGATTATCAGATTTATCATACAGAGGAATTTCAAATGGAGGATGATCCCACCTCATTTGAAGAAGCCATGAGAAGCGAAAATTCCTCAAAATGTCTTGAGCCCATGGAAGAGGAAATGAGGTCCATGAAGACTAATAAAGTCTGGGACTTGGAAATTATTCCTAAAGGAGCCAAAACAGTAGGCTGTAAATGGGTTTACAAGACAAAACATGACTCCCAAGGGAATGTAGAAAGATACAAAGCGCGACTTGTGGCAAAAGGATTCACGCAAAGAGAAGGGATTGATTACAATGAGACCTTTTCTCCAGTCTCATGTAAAGATTCCTTCAGAATCATAATGGCATTAGTAGCACATTATGATTTAGAGTTACATCAGATGGATGTAAAGACGACATTTCTTAATGGGGATCTGGAGGAAAATGTTTACATGGCACAACCGAAAGGTTTTGTCGTGGAAGGAAATGAAAGAATGGGATGCCGCCTAAAGAAATCAATTTATGGGTTAAAGCAAGCTTCAAGACAATGGTACTTGAAGTTTGACAGTACAATAAGAAAATTTGGGTTTAAAGAGAATGTAGAGGACAACTGTGTTTATGCAAAGTTTAAAGATGGGAAGTTTATCTTCCTAATCCTGTATGTAGATGATATCCTACTAGCTAGTAGTGATGTTAGTCTACTACTGGAGACAAAGAAGTTTTTGTCCTCAAACTTCGATATGAAAGATCTTGGTGAAGCTTCATTCGTTCTAGGGATCGAAATTCACCGAGATAGAAACAAAGGGGTATTGGGACTGTCACAAAAGGCATACATAGAGAAAGTCTTAAAGAAATTTGGTATGTATAAAAGTAGTCCTTCACCTGCACCTATAGTCAAGGGCGACAGATATGGGGATTTTCAATGCCCCAGGAACCAGTATGAGATCGATCAAATGAAAGCGGTTCCATATGCTTCAGCTGTCGGAAGCTTACAGTATGCTCAAGTGTGCACACGCCCTGACTTAGCATTTGTTACCGGGTTACTTGGCAGATTCCAGAGCAATCCTGGAAGTGAACATTGGAAATTGATAAAGAAAGTCTTGCGTTATTTGCAAGGAACAAAAGGCCTCATGATGACATACAGAAAATCAGATTTACTCCATATAGTGGGGTATACAGATTCTGATTTTGCGGGAGATGATAGAAAGTCTACATCCGGATATGTATTCACTCTCGCAAGAGGAGCTATATCGTGGAAAAGCTCAAAGCAAACCGTCGCTACATCGTCCACAATGTATGCCGAGTTTGTAGCATGTTATGAGGCTACGGGGCAGGTGAACTGGCTAAAGAAGTTCATACCCGGTTTAAAAGTGGTTGACGACATCAATAGACCACTTAAGTTGTACTGCGATAATGAACCCGCAGTAACGTATGCCCACAACAATAAGTCAAGTGGTGCTGCCAAACACATTGACATAAAGTACTATGTTGTGAAGATAAAGTTCGGGATCAAATTATAAGTCTTGAGCACATAAATACCGCAAAGATGTTAGCGGATCCGCTTACTAAAGGCTTACCACCCAATGTGTTCAGAGAACATGTAGCCGGCATGAGTTTAAGGGAAAGCCTATGATTCCTGGACTAAAAGATGGCCCAAAAAGATTAAAGTAACTATTTCAGAACAGAGAGATGTATTGTAGCTGTTAAATCTATCGGCGTTTGACCGTGACGATGAGACATGTTCTATACACTAATCTGTGATGGAATGAGTAGAGTCAAAAGTAATTAAAGTTAAAGCATAAAGGAGATCAAGGGGGAGAATGTTAGATTGATCTCTCCCAGATTAGCCCAACGGCTAATCTGGACCTTGATCACGCGCCCTAATCGGGGGCGCTCAGCCCAACAACTGGCTGATGGGCCCCGTCGCGCTGCGCTATATAAAGAGGTGGGGGCCGGCGGCTCGCGTCACGAGGTTCGACTGAGCCGTACACCCCACCGACAAAACCCTAACCGATCTAGAGGGGTGCAGCCAGCGGCAGGAAGCTCCACCGTGCCGCCACCGTCGCCGCTCACCGGGAGACGCCGTTCTTCCCCGACCGTCGCTGCCCGTGCGCAGACCTCACCGACGAACCCGAGATGGCCACCTCCTCCTCCACGCCGTCGGACGGTTAGTACCTCTCCCTCTCCTCTCCACTCTCGGATCTAAACCCCAAGCGCAAAAGAGAGAACCAAACAATTAATACTCCTACAGAAATTTCATCTCTGGTTTACTACACAGGCCGGTTTTGAGACTGATGAAATCAAAGGATATTGATTTACAATGGCATACTCAGACGTCAAACGAGCGCCTGTGCATGCATAGTACTAAAGAGGACGATCACAAAACCAGACTTATGTGTCAACAACGTAAATCAAACACCGAATAGCGTAACTTCCCCTGAAAGAAGACCCGGAAGCACACAGAGGTTCCCAGTGTCATAGGACACCAGGTCTAAAAAAAATTTTAGCAGAAATTATCACTTTCATTCCATATATGAACCCCTAGGCTAAACTCAATGCACCAGTTCTTTCCTTGAAACTCAATGAAAGAACACTAACAACCCAATTTTTCAGGAGCTAGCAGCAATCCATGAGAAGCCTCCACTTCTGTCAGCTTATGAGACAACTACAGCAGGCTGAGCCAGCCCTTGAGCTAGCATAAGAGGGAGAAGCGCAACAGGCTACGGTGTCCATTTGATGATCATGCAGGCTGAGCCAGCCCTTGAGCTAGCGTAAGAGGGAGAAGCGCAACATGCTACGGTGTCCATTTGATGATCCCAAGTATATCACCTCGCAGCAGCTCTCGACGCTTGTTCGCCTTGTATGGTCGGTCAAGAGATGTGCATCACGTCCGCCACACAACCGCACCTAGCTAGGCAGCGACCAATCACTGGAGAATAAGAGAAATCGGCGCCACTAGCTGCCCTCATCTACCATCTCACCGTGGCGTCGCCTAGTTCCTATTGCCTCACGCTCTCACCAACCGAAGGAAGTTTAGATCCACCCGATCAATATGTATTTTTCTCTAAATTTTCAATGTAATTATTATTGATTGATTTTTGTCGAATTATAATGTTAAGACTTAGGGTTTTAATTTTGATTTTTGGAATACCAGCCTTGCTCATTGCAAATCGGGGGCAGAATTGTAGTATTTAACCGCAATGTCTAGTAAGCAAGCCACTGGACATATTTTTTATTATATTATTTTTGAATTGTTGAACATATAAATATCTAATTGACTTTTTAATTAATTCGTGATAATTTTATGAATGATATACTTATTTGCTATGTAAAGAAATAAGAATTGACAAAAATTACTAATGATGTTATGGTTCAGCGCTTTATAAACTTGAAAGAACATAATACTAAAAGATAATGTGTTAACTTACATTTGATCATTATACTATTTTTTACTTGAAAACTCTAAATAATGGTGTTCTCTTTTAATAGGCAATTGAGGTTGAATGATATATTTTATCAATGCCGATCAACTTTTGTCTATGATTTCGCCCTTAGTTCTTTCAGTTTGCTTCAACTAATTAATATTATTATTGGACTTTTTTTATTTTGGCAAGTATTTTGATCATTACTTCTTTATCATTGTACGTTGTTGTTGGTTATGTTAGAGTATTGATGCTAAAAATTACCGAACATATTATTATGTAGCACAATATTACTTAATAACTATATATATTGTTATATATATTGAAGTACTAAATCCTGAGTATTTTCGTACTAGTTTCATCCTGCATGAAAGTACGTAGTTCTGCAGAGACGGGGACTTTTCAGCTTGTGAAAGAAACTTCCATCCACCAATTAATTTGCACCGCTAATCACGGTTGACTTTGAGATGATCCTGCGACTTCATTAGCTTAACTGTAATATCATTGGCTCGTCGTACGTATTACTGGAGAAGTACATGTACGCGCCCGCATCTGGTTGGACGCAGTGTGTTTTGATTGTGCCAATCGCTTTGGGATACGTACGCGGCAAATCCAAGACTGAAGGCGTGAAGCTTAGCGCGACACGTAAGCCACGTCCCGGTCAATTTGTTGAGGCCATGGAGCAAACCGTACGTCGAAGCAGTAGTAATCCAAGCGAAGTCCAACGGAGTCTAACGTACGTAGAACTGACTGGCCAGCCTGCTACTGGGGAAATTTTGTTCGTTTAGTCAGAAGTGGGCTCTGCATTAGTCCAATAAACACTGACTGGGCGTGGAGACTAATTTTTTTTGCATGGTACAAACGTATGCAACATTCCCTTAAAAAAACAAATGTATGCAACAAAGGAATACCGAACTGGCAAATTAAGGGCATGTTTGGTTTATGATCAGAAGTTGCCTAGCCACAAGTTAGATGTACCATAGTTTTTAGGTAGCTGTTTGGTTCACTGACGCAACTGTAGCATGCCACACTTTCTTAGCACCTGGCCCCACACGTCATAGACTCAGTTTCTTGCCAAACTTTGCCACAAGTGTGGCTTCGATTTTGTTAGCCACACTTTCTGTGGCAGCCACACATTGCCTAAGCTTAGGCATGGCAAACTTAGGCACCAACCAAATAGGCCCTAAGTTCTGAATTTCAATTCGATCTCGACAGACTCTCTCGATAATGTGACTATGTGAGGAAGATCAGCAATGCTATGTATATGCAAATCATTTTTAACTACTGAATGAACTAATCCTTGTGTCGACCGGGAGGTCACTTGGATAAAACCAAAATCTCAGCGCATGCGTTCAGAAATGTCATCGTCATCTTTAATAGCTGCACGAGAATTCGAGATGCGTGTCAACGGGGCATGCGCATTATATCGGCGTGATCTACGGTGCGTAGACCAACGGTACGCGGCAAGTGGACACGGCTTCTGCCTAACTACACGTCTAGGACTCGGCGCATGGCTGAATAATGAGCTGCAAGTGCGCCACTGTACGTGACGGGTAGGAGACGGCACGGCCAATCGGTCATGGTCGTACGAATTGGTTCGAGCCTGCTTGGCTTGCCCCGACCCCATCACAAATATGTCCTGTGCACACGGAGAGATCTGGCTTCATTGCCAGAGCCAGCAGTGAGGCTTGGTAGGGTTCGAGCCCACTCTCTATTGGTACCGATTATCCTGTATAAGGTATCTTTATTGTATTTATTTTTTTTGGATTTGTTTATCTTCTATTTATGTATGAATTTGGATTGTATAAGTTCAGCTTATTATATTTATCTCAATTTATCTTAGTCCTTAGTTTTTAGTTAAAAAATAGTTTAATCTTTCGAATCTCCCCTCCGATTTCATCCCGACTTCACCACTGTTCATTGCAAGAGGTGATGAGTGGAATTCAGTGGTATGAATGGGATCACATGCTCAGCCTGAGATGCAACAAAACATAAGTTTTCTCTTTGTTCCTACTTTTTTATGGGACGAAAAATTGGCATATGAAATTTGGTGGCGGCTTACTCCACATCCTCATATAGCTGTATACCTAACATTGATGCTTTTTCCATGTTTTCTCTTTGTTCCTACTTTTTTATGAATGGGATCACATGCTCAGCCTGAGATGCAACAAAACATAAGTTTTCTCTTTGTTCCTACTTTTTTATATATGGGACGAAAAATTGGCATATGAAATTTGGTGGCGGCTTACTCCACATCCCCATATAGCTGTATACCTAACATTGATGCTTTTTCCATGTTTTTATTCCATTTTTTCTACATACCAAACAATGAAAAAAAACTTTCATGGCAGTGCCCATATGCCTAACATTGATGCATTTTCCATGTTTTTATTCCCACTATATGTTCCTTCTTACAGTTTTTTCTACATACGAAACAATGAAACAAACTTTCATGGTAGTGCCCACTTAGAATGAATCCAAACCATCCTGTAAGGCTGGAGTCTGCATAGCTAACACTGATCAAGAACCTTGGGGAATCTCACACTACCACAGAAAGGGTAATTATAGACGGTTCAAAATCATCGTCATAAACGGTTTCTGACATGTCTGAATTTATATGTCTGTGATAACAGGTAGTTATTATAGACGGCTCTCAAACCATTTATGATAAGTTACAACACAGACGGTTTTCAAAAAATCATTTATGATATGTCAGATATTATATACGGTTCTTAAACATAGTCGTTTGTGATATCTGACATATCACAGACGGCTAATACCAAAAACCGTCTGTACTATATCATATATCACAGATGGTTCTTAAACATAGCCGTATGTGATATCTGACATATCACAGACAGCTAATACCAAAAACCGTCCGTGATATATCATATATCACAGACGGTTCTTAAACATAGCAGTCTGTGATATCTTATATATCACATACTGCTAATACCAATAACCGTCTGTGATATCTGATATATCATAAACGGTTTGTAACACCGTCTGTGATAGTTATTTGAATAGTTAAATTATTTTCTGCTTTTTGGCTAGCCTCAGAAAATGTTGTAGGGGTGGCCCCCACCTAAGCCCAGCCGGCCTGTTAGAAGGTTGTAAATCCCAAAATGGGACATATATAATGACATAAATGCCCTTGAGAGGGATACTTGGGTGTAAGGACATAATTGTGAAACATTCCCCATGTGAATATATATATATATGTGCCATCCAGGCCATGGGGGAAGGCCCAAGCATTGCTCACCTAACTCTCCACTACCATACCACACTCTCTCTCTGTTTGGTCTATAACCACAACAATAGTCGTTTGTGATATTTGACATATCACAGACGTCTAATACCAAAAACCGTTTGTGCTATATCATATATCACAGACGGTTCTTAAACATAGCCGTCTGTGATATCTGACATATCACAAACAGCTAATACCAAAAACCGTCCATGATATGTCATATATCACAGACGGTTCTTAAACATAGCTGTCTGTGATATCTTATATATCACATACTGCTAATACCAATAACCGTATGTGATATCTGATATATCATAGACGGTTTGTAACACCGTCTGTGATAGTTATTTGAATAGTTAAATTATTTTCTGTTTTTTTTGGCTAGCCTCAGGAAATGTTAACCATGCCCTCTAAAAACAAGCAAGCAGATTACATATATAGCACACGATAATAATTATACAGATCTCACAAATGAATTAAACAACTGAATGAAGTACAATTGAATGAATTGTTTGATTAAGCACAATTGAGTAAATTACAATTGAATCAAATGTTTGAACATGTAATCATCATTGCTGGGGTTGAACTCTCCCTTTGGTTGAATGACCTCCGCCATCAAGAATTCAGAAAGCTTTCTTCGAATTTCGGCGAGTTTGTCAAGATCAAATGCACTTGAGTTGATTTGCACGCCCTGCCGCTAATAGTACTAAAGTCATTAGCATGCGTGCATGCATGCATACATACATACGTACATACATACATACATTGGTGATCACCAAATAATTATTGGCAAGTTGACAAACCTCTGTATCATTCATCTTTATGTCCATGATTTCCTGCATATGGTGGCAAACATAAAATCCATATGTCCTTTAGCTACTAGTGGTACTATAAAGATATAATTACATACATAGATATTGTCAATTTTAGAGACATTATTACGAAGTGTGATATAAGATTGTTGTATTGTAGTGGGTACCGAAAATCGTGTCCTATGTCACAGTGTGACGCTAGATTCCTTGTGTCTCCCTCCCCAGGCAACGCGAGCGCTGAACGACCTATATGATTCCAAAAAGTTAGCCTCGACCATTGCAAACGAAGGAAACACTACAATTGAGTTATGTATAGAGAAAATGAGTTTACCTGTCAATTGTTTGTTACACACGGATGAAGTCGTGATTGTTCCTAAGTAGAGAATCAATATATATTACCTTACTTACTTTGGTACAATCACAATCAAAATCCAGTGAAACCTAGTTATATATATCGCCATAGTGATTAATTCTAAGTTCATGTTACGTATAAAGTACAAATAAAACTTGTATGCCAACTAGTGAAGCACTTACCCCTGGTTGTAGGGTACCATAATGCAGTTCTTGTTACTCTGATTAAGCAATCCTGTCGTTATGTATCATTGACGAAGAATGTGTTTTCATTGATGCATTGCTCAGAGACCAAGTGTGGGTCGAGGAAACCCACCGGTTCTCGCTGTCGCTGGACTTGTTGGATCATGGATCTATACATAAACAATTAGTTATGACATTTATCGGTATTACGTGAATGTAGAAGTTGATTGTACAATACACTTACAATGTCCAACATCGTAGAAGTGAGGAGTCAAGTTCATCGAGGTTGAATAATTCGAATAAGTGTTCGAAAACCGCGGCGAAGTAGCCTGAGTTAGGGAGGAAATGCACCTTCGTGTATCCCACGGTGAATCCACTTTGCCGGTTTAGCTTCCTGTTGGACTTCTGCATGAACCAAGCATGCAAAGTCCTACAAACTAGTCCAAAGCTGGGTAATTGTGACTCGGAGACCAACGGCACTCCGAACTTATACTTTTAGGGCTTGGGAGGTGCCTTAATCTTCTTCGGTTGGGTCTTAACGTCTCGCTTACGATACATCTTCATTGTTGTCTCCACGAGAGACAATGTGATCGCCTTCTAAAACAGAACTTGAGGTGGAGTCATAGAGGGTTTTGTTTGATAGGCATGGTCATGTAGAGATCACGACACAGAAGGGTCCAGCGCGATGTCCCTCTTAGGCCACTAAACGAATGTGTAGACGGCATCCCCTAATGTCATGATCTCTTCGTTGGGGGCTTCTCCAATAGGACGGTCCTGAAAACATTATTAATCATGTCCAACTGGACATTCACGAAACCGGTCCCTAACGGGGCACCGTGCACCTGTGTCCCTGGTAGGCATGGAAACGACATCCCTCACCCAGCATCAACGGAAATGGAGCTAACAAACCTGACTCTGAGGTTGCAAAGCGTGGGCTCCTACATAACGATACACGATGAGCTAAGGCGCTAACCAGTTCTATCTATGTAGCATTTTAGAGAGATACATTACCTACATGTCGTCGATAGATGATACAATCGTTCGAACATGCGTATATTATTTCTACTTTCATTCCAATGGACAAAGAACCTTCTTGGCTTGGTAGGAGGTTCTCGGGAACACGTTTCCTTCCGAAAGGATATTCGCTAGGAGACCTAACAATGACATGAAACTCTTATCGGAACAACCATCGCTTGCCTTCAATTTCAGCAGTTCAAGAACGGATGACAATCTTGTGTATTGCGGCTTGCAGGCCAGGAACAAAGGTTTCACGGAGTCCTCCATCAAACCCTCGAATTTACCAAACTCTATCTCACTATAGTTCCCTTCTACATCGCGTAGCATCTGATCCAGATTGTCATCGTGCGACCTATCCTCATCGAAAGCACAGTCCATAACCAGCATACCGTTGTCTCCCCCAACGATATTATAAGTACCTTCCTATATAATCTTCTCTTCACCGTGACTGGTCCAATATGTATACCCCTTTTTGAAACCCCTTCGAATCAAGTAAGCTTCGATCTGCGCTGAGTTGGTAAATATTTTCAGATTATCGCAATTAATGCATGGAGAGTACATATATTCCATCCTTTTCTTCAACATATCCTGTTGGCTGCTCTTCTAAAAGCAGACACGCCATTAATATACTCTTCACTCACATGGTTCTCAATGTACATCCAGCTTCGATTCACCTACGCTACGCATGTTACAAATTAGTGTCAAATTAGATTATTAATACTATTATAGCTAGCTAGCCCAATACGTATACATAATTATCATTCACCTTAATAAATTGTCCATATCTAAATTAAGTAGATAGCTATGTACTACTCATGAAGCAATATATATATATATATATATATATATATATATATATATATATATATATATATATATATATATATATATATATATATATATATATATCAAGCAAGAATATATTAAAGTAAATTAGGAGTAGTGACCTATTCTTAAATTGGAGCAAACTACCAAGCTAGATCTGAATCTAGCTATCATTTCTCTTTATTACAAAGCATGTAATTAGAAGAAAATACTAACCTCAAATCACCAAGAACAAATCGATCTACCCGCTAGATCTAGAAGCAATAAGCTTTCACCAAACTTTCCAACACAGGCCACCTCCTTCAATGCAGCGCAATGAAAAACAGATCTGTTGAGACCGGTCTGACTAGGTATTTAATAACGTGGCATATCCCAATATATCCAACCACGAACCATCTGTGACACAAAATTATCACATATAGTTCTCATTAAGAACTGTCTGTGATAAGTCACTTGTGATAATAGGAGATTTCACAGACGGTTATTGTTACAAACCGTCTATGATAATTACTTATTACAGTCGATTCGTATTAATAACCGTCTATGAATACACATCATAAGCGCTTCTAAAGTAGAACCGTCTGTGATAAATACACTACATATAGTTCTAAATGCATTCTCATATACATAAATACAAATTCACACACACACACACACACACACACACACACATATATATATATATATAACACATTCTCATATACATAAATGCATATTCAATAATGCCTTAGGAGTAAATATGTATTATTTAGTTGTTGTTTACCTGTCAATAATGTCGTCAAATGGTTATACCGAGACCGTTTACATATAAAGAAGACAGTAAATATAAATTCAACAACTTGTATTTACATATGGCCAAACATCGTGTCCAGTTGCTTCTTACAAAAGATAAAAAAGTAGAAACCTAACTGCTTTGAAGTTTTTCTAGTGGCGGAGGTAGCATGCTATATTCATTTTCAAAACTTCATAGGCGACTTGGTCGACATCAGACGGTTTAGGATCATTAGCAAACGAAGCCTGAAATGCGTCCACTCGCTGACGCACTTATTTGAGTGTCTCCCGAGCATCCTCCAACTGAACAATCAAGTTGAATTGAGCCCATATGCTCTGTTCCCTTTCTTAAGGGGTCTTAGCAAGGTTGATTCGGTCGTCCGCCGCTCGACTATGCACTCCAAACGATGGCAAGTCTCCTGGAGACATGCAACATATGGAGGACCATGTCAATGGCAAGGTTAGCTCATCAGAAACATGAGACCAATCAGAAGATGCAGCGGAGGAGGATGTCAAGACGACGAAAGGTGGCCTTCAACTACTTTGGCAAATCTTCGGACAAAGGAGGGAGGACACTGTTAGCATAGTGTCCTTCCGTAGCATCTGCCAGCGTACGACCGGCAAGGTGCTTGTACAAGATGGCTAGGTTAGCCATCAATGCCGGTGACAAGGAAGAATAGAGAGACATTTATTTGTACTTGAGAGACAAGAAAGATAGGAGGGCGACAAGGTGCTTGAATAGGATCAGCGATGTGGGGATTAATCTCCGGTGGCGGATGATCATTTTTATACAGTAAAAAATAAATTCGATGTGTGAGACAAAAAGACACATCAGAGAGCTGAAACGATCAAATAGACGTGCATTGGGAAGACGAAGCGCCATTCATGTGTACAAATACATATCACAAACGGCAATCACAAACCGTCTGTAATACATAATTATCACAAACGATTCATATTAATAACCGTCTATAAACTATCACATACGGTTCTAATTAAAAATCATCTATAACGTCTGTAATTATCACAGACGGTTCATATTAATAACCATCTGTGAACTATCACAGACGGTTATCAACAAGAACCGTTTGTGATAGTTGCATATCACAGATGGTACACGGTCACGCTTGTAAAACCATCGTGGTAATTACAGCACAAATAGTTCCCATGAACCATCCATGGTGAAACGTCCAATATAGCTTGTTTTGTAGTAGTGTCAGTTGATTAGTTCAATGGGAGTGTTCTTAAGTGCCATCAAGCACGAGTCTAGGGGGCGTTCGTATTGGCTTTTGCTAATGATTTTTGACTAACTTATGACTTTTAGTTGAAAATAAATAGTAGTGGCTGAAACAAATAACTTTAAAAAGAAAAGCGTAGTGGTGGGGAAAATGAGAGGGGGGACATGCTTGCACATGATAGAAGCAAGAGTTGTGCGCATGATTCACCATAACCCCCTCCTTTATCCCCGAAACGAGACAGTAACGAGAAGAGTGAAACCGCTTCGAAAAGTCAGATGTTCGTATTAGTTTTTAGTTTTTCTATGCAGAAGCCAAAAATAAAAGCCAATATGAATTAGGCTAAGGCATGTATTCAAATGGCAAGGGTACACATGGAGTTGGTCTCAAGATGACGCTCCAGGCAAACGAAATTAGGCAATGCTGGCACGCATTCTGTCCGTTTCAGGATGCGTCCCTTTTAACTTATTTCTAGTTTCTCCGATCAAGCATCCAGAAAGGAAACCCATGCCACTACATCAATTTACAACTGAAAACAACCTGCTACTATTCACACTGCAGAAAATCCCAGTTTAGAAACAATATCTGAACCTGATACTGTACAGGCATGTTCTCCATTTTGTGTTCATCTAGACACAATCACCTCATTATCCAAATTGGATAAACTTGAAGAAAAGTAGAGTTCTATAAGCCCAAGGTCTCATCTGTTATCTGTGATAGCTCGTAAGAACAGCAAGCGACAGGAGATTACTTTCCTACTCAACAAAAGAACATCAAAACATGCATGGAGGACACATCCGATTCACAAGATTCAGATAGGAGTAAGCAAAACAGAAAACGTCAGAGCCGAGGTAAACATTAGCACAAAACAGCAAACAGCTTCGTCCCATATCATGCTGCCATACTGGGAACCAGCTACAAGGATAAAAACCAGTGCAAAGCAACAAACATCAGATGCACTGCATGAGGGTATGTCACCACAGACCACACTGAGAACCACTGAGACGGCTGAACTATTAATGCCTCAGCTGATCACTACTTGCAGAGAGGAGCTGTGACAAGAGTTGAAATCTCATTAATGACATCTCTGGCTCACTTGCATCACGCTGCAGAGTCATGGCGGTCTCAGAAGCAGTAAATGATGGGCCAGCTCCCACAAGAGGAAACCTGGATTTGGCCCATGATGATCCTACAAAATCAGCAAGGCACTGGTCAATGTACAGAGCAACAACTTTCAATCGCTTGGTGCGACCAGTGTGCAAGCTGTCTGCAGCAGCAGCCTCAGATGTAGGGCCACCATTGATGAAGAGTATCACAAGAAACAAAACGTATACAATTGAACTTGTCCCTTGAAACCGAAAAGAACAAAAATTAGTGTAAGACTATGTGTTGGCAGTCCCATGAAAGTGACGAGTATTTGATATTGTTTGTGTCTTGGTTTCATTGCATGAGTTTGATTTTGAGAATTTGAATTTTGTGATGTTGTTGTCAGGGTAGAACCAGTCAGACTGGGTTGGGGAGGTGGTCTGACCATTATGTGGTTGCGATCGGACCAACCAGAGGTGGCGATCGGACCGACGTCTGTTAGGGTGGTATGACCAGCTTGATGGACACGGTCAGATCAGCCCCTGTGCTGAGTTGGTTTTGAGTGTTGGTTTTTTGTGGTGTTAGTCATGGCGAGAGTCCATGCATATATGAGTCATGGTGTATCCATGCATATGTTTTGCTAATTGAGAATCAAGTACATGTTATTCGTACTCGGATCAATTGTTTTGTCTTTAGCGTGCATGTGCTTTGATGATGAATTGCGGCCAATGGCAAGACCGAGACTTGATAGCCATAAAGTTTCGTTTAAGTCTGAGTGGAGCATCATCTCAAGCCGAGGGCAGGGAGAAAGACAAAAATCGTGAAGAGACAACGCGTGCATGTCGTGTGCCAAGTGGACTTATGTGTTTCAAGTGGTGACGGTTCTTAGAGCAGATGTACGATCTTTGCAGCAAGTAATTAGGCATCATGGACTATGGTGTAATGCAGTGTGTCATAGAACTCGGGTGTTTCAAGTGGTGACGGCCTCGGCGCAGGTATACGATCTTGGCGACGAGGCGTGGAGCATCGTATCTCCGTGAAGATCGGTGGGTGACAATTTGTGTGCTGTTCAATACCAGGTGGAGTGGCAGTTTGCTAAACTGAGGTGCTAGCCTAAGTGATTTAGGTTATGTTTTTGTGGGTTGAATGTCTTATCGAGCTTGTAGAGTCTTTGAAAATCGTGCTTTGAAAAACGTGCAAGTGTATGTAATGTAAAACACTAAACCTATTTGTGTGTGAGTTACTGGGTTTCTAAATTGTAAGTGGTGTAATCTACTAAGAAGTGACTGGTTTGGTATGAGATGATAATCTCCACCTATGTTGCCTAGATACCCTGATACAGATATGCGATACAGCGATGCCGCGATTAGCCATTTTTCCAAAAACACCGATACGGCGATACATTTATATATTTGTAATAAAGATAAAAAATCAGAAAATAATGAATTCTTATAAAGAATTGAAAAACCGAGAATACCTTAATATTGATGTAGCAAATTGCTTGATTCTCCAATTTTCCCTCCTAGTTGTTAGCTTTATACAAGTTGATGAAACCAATATAATACACCATCTACAAAGAATGAGGGAATAAATAAGTACATATATAGTTATATACAAACAAATAATAGAATCACAAATAGTCAGATAGTGTAAGTAATCGACATACCACTTCCTAAGTTTCGTAAATAATAGTTCAACCACTTAGTACATAATATGATAATCATAGTCTACCCTAAAGCGAAAGGGCCTCTAGCCTGATGGTTAGAGCGCCTCAGTAGCACCCCCCAGGTCCTGGGTTCGACTCCTAGTGGGAGCGAATTTCAGGCTTGGGGGAAAAAAATCCCCTCGCCTGCTACCACACCAAAGCACACGGTCAAGAACCCGCCATGGCGTTGATCCAAAGGATCCGCTGGTCGTCTCACAAGGTCGGGCGTTGGTTCCCGGTGTAAGGGTGGAGCAGGGGTTCGGGGGTTTTCTCGGTCTGCGTGAGAAGACCTTCTTCTTAAGCAATGCCCGGGGGGATTCTTCCCCCCCCCCCCGCAGGTCGAGTTTTTTTATAGTCTACCCTAACTAAAGGGATTAGCGTGTTAGCACCGAATTAAGGGGTTGCACCACATATGTCCCCTTTCATATAAGCCCATGTAACAAAAAGAACTAAGTAATGCTTACTGATGTCATCGAAGTATAAGAATAACTTTTACCATCATTGCCGCCATTATCACCCTCACCCCATACATCATCATCACCTTCATCTCTGATTTCTCATGGCCAGCATTTCCCTCTGTTCTGTTAACTCGTTTGTCAATAACTCTGTAGGCGTCACCACCTAACACTACCAAACAATCACCAGACTCAGGATCACAAGTAGTTCCCTGAAATGGAACACAATCTTAGATCTATGACATTGACAATCAACCCTAATAAATGGAACACAATCTTAGTCCAAGCTTTGGTTTGTTTCGTTCCATGTAACCAGAGCAAGACTAATATTCTCTTACAGTTTGCATTGACTTGCTATACTACTGTGAAGTGGCCAAAATGTATCTGAGCAGAGTTGTGGATACATTCAATTTCAACTTACTGTGAAAACAATTCAGATCACATTACAGAGGATGTAGATATTATTCTTCAACAGATGTTCGATAGTATAGCTCACATTTAGAGCGGCCATTGCCGACAAGGCTGCCTGATGAGTGAAGAATGACATGAAGGCAACTGCCTACAGCATAAGAATCAGATAATTCAGAAACATCAGGTAAACAGTGGTACGCTGACATCTACGTAATGTAGAGAACATCCATCAAGAGGAAGTAGCACATTCAAGTAGAGAAGCTTGGATTGTGCTCCACCCCTACACATTCAAGTAGAGATACCACAGCGGAGCAAGGCAAATCGAAGGGTCCTACCTTCTACGCGGGTGTTTAGTTTCAGAGAAGAGCACGCGACAGGAATCGAGACTCGGGTGAGAGGGGAAGAGGAAAGGAGAGGGGGACCTGGTTGCCACCGCCGGTGTACTTGAAGAGGTAGTGGTCGAAGCCAGGGCGGCGGGAGAAGAGGCTGTGGATCTCGCGAGGCTTCACGTCGTCGGGGAGGCCGGCGACGAAGAGCGTGAGGACGCCCTGCCGCTGCGGGTCCGGGTGGGGGTGCGGCGTGCACACATAGTAGGGGTCGCCCGACGACCTGGTGGCCGGAAGGTGGTGGTGGGAAAGGCTCATCTCGGCATGCGGCGCGACGCGGCGAGAGATCGGCACAACATGGGGAGGGAAGGGGAGCGGCGGCGGCAGCGCGTGGTCGGCGGTGCCATCTTGGTGGCGGCAAGGACGGCGAGAGGAATCGACCCAGTCGGGCTTGGGGAAAGAGTTGCATGGATCGACCATTCGACCAAACAAGTGGAGCCAATTTATTAGGTCATCAGGTATCCTAGGCCTGTTTGATATGACTCGTGACTTATAGTTGTTTACTAAAATTTTTGAATTTTAGATATTTATGATAGATATTATGGAGAGAGATACTTGCTTGCGATTTTGATCTATGTTGTCACGGCGACAAGGCGAGGCGAGGCGTTCCGGAGGTGCTAGGACGCCTAGGCGCCTAGGCGAGCGTCTAGGCGATGATTAGACAATGATAGGGAAAATAAGAAAATAGGATAGTTTATACTGTATAGTTGACAGTTTGACACTCAGACACTCAGTTCAACTTACTCGGTGTCAGTTCAACACTTCAACAAAGCTTACCAGGGCGGATGGCCGGACGCGCAGAGTCGGGGCGGACGACCGGAGGCGCTGTGGTGCCGAGGCGGAGTCGTGGAGGTGCGGCGGAGTCGGCGCAGAGGGCCGGAGGCGCGGCGGTGCCGAGGCGGGGGCGCAGAGTCGCGGGCCGAGACGGAGGCGCGGCGGAGTCAGGGCGGAGGCGCGGGCCGAGACGGAGGCGGACTGGCGGAGGCGCGGAGTCGGGGCGGAAGGCTGGAGGCGCGGCGGTGCCGAGGCGGATCCGGAGTCGGCGGAGCTGGATCCGGAGGCGGCGGCGCGGTGCGAAGTGGAGACGGAGGCGGGGACGACGCGGTGTGAAGTGGAGACGGAGGCAGAGGCGCAGAGCCGGTCCTTCCCCTTTTAGGGTTAAGTGGTAACCAACTAGGCGAGCGCCTCACTTCACGCCTGGACGCCTGGGATTTCTAGTCGAGCGCCTAACTTCGAGAAACTAGGCGGCAGTGCCTGGCGTCCACCTTGGAGCGATAGGACGCCTAGGCGTCGCCTAGGCGACGCCTTGATAACATAGATTTTGATTGATACAGATGTTGAGCTTTTAACATGTACTACAATTAACTTGTAGATCCCATCTTGAGAAAATACTTCGTTCAAAAGTTAAGTACTGTAGCAAAAGCCAAAAGCCACTTTTAGAAGCTGTTAAAAAAACAGACCCTGTATAAGTATCGGACAAGTATCAAGAGTATCGAAAATTATTTTTCTTTTTTGAAAAATGGATAATTCGATATATATGCAGAATACATATCGGCAGAGTTTTGTATCCAATATGGTATCCGATACGGATATACCAATTTTAGGAAGTATCCGTGTAACGTAGGCCTCCGTTATATAAGCCCTTATGTTGAGAGAAACTTAAGTCAATCAAGTCTAGGGTTAGAGTTTACTTGTGTTAGGGCTTTGTGTGTGCTCTAAAATTAGAGCTCTATCCTCCAGAGGGAGTGGCTATAAAATATTCTTCTACAAATAA
This sequence comes from Dendrocalamus latiflorus, assembly GCA_017311315.1. Classification (NCBI taxonomy): domain Eukaryota; kingdom Viridiplantae; phylum Streptophyta; class Magnoliopsida; order Poales; family Poaceae; genus Dendrocalamus; species Dendrocalamus latiflorus. The sequence goes on along the minus strand of CM029666.1, from coordinate 41,068,063 downwards.
AATGAACATTCAAAATTTATCCAAGTGCGTTGTGCCATGAATCCCATTGTGCTTTTGATTTGTTTGGTTTTCTTATTTGGATTTCTCTCTTCTTAATTTTTCTTGGTGTCAAAGACATGTAAGAGGTAGAGATATCTCTTGAAAATCAGATCCCATCTATCTAGACACTTTCTAGGGAGACTTCTTGAATTTGTTCGATTTTTCCATGGAGTGAGGTGATTTGCAGATTTTGCTCTTATGAGTGATTTAGCTTGAATTCGTGATATGATCTAGCTTGTTATGATATATGAAGACCCATCCAAGATCATCGAGAACATCTAGAATTCATGAGTAAGTGCAGATCGAGATTTTTCTCTTTTGCCTGATTTTGGTGTAACCCTCCTTGGTTTAAATAAAGGTCGGAACTTTGTCATCGATCTTTATGATCCATTATTGGAATTGGTTCTTGACATCCTTGAGAATTTTGTGCCAAGTTTCACTGTATTTGGATTAGTAGTTTGAGGGTTAGAGCTTTTCTTGTATCTGGTGCAGTGCTGATTGCACTGTTTTTGCGTCAAGTAATTAGATCGACGCCTCAGGTGGTCCAACCGCCAGGCGGCCAGAGCGGTGTATAGCCAGTTGACAGACTAGAGTTTTGTTGCGGTTAGAACGGTGTTCTTAGCTTTTGGCTTTGAGTGCTTAAATGTTTGTGTTTCCGCTGCGTTGTGTCGATACATAGGGGAAGATTTTTAAAAAGTTATTCACTCTGCCTTCTAACTCATCATACTCGATTCTATAGTTAGATATCACATACAAGAAGAGCCCAATCAAAGGATAGGTTCGTTTTGGCTTATTTGTAGCTTATGCCCGTACTGTAAACAGTAACTAACTTTTAAACTGTGCACTTTTTAAGACGGGTCAGTAGGAAGATTATAGTAAAAATGTATTAAGTTCAACTGTACCGGCTAAAATTGTATGTAACTATTTTCCTTTACGTATTATCTCTCACGAACAGCCAGAATTTAAATATTTAAACTATAAACTATAAACTATCAGTCAAAAAAACCCACCAAACACATCTTACATTATTTACAGCACTGCAAATTTTATCTGTCCGGCCGTGCTGTAAGGACAACTTTCATTTATATATATGGAAGAAGTTAATTGTGTTAAGTGACGGCATCAGGTATAGACTGCGTATGCATTTGTTGTCGAGTCAATGCAAGGCAGAATTGGGAATTCAGTGAAATCATATAAAGAACGTACAACTATAGCCCATTCTAAAAAGTTTCTGATTTCGAAAGCCAAAGCCGACGATGGCTTTTTAACACGGTTATTTTTTTTCTCTTTTCCCTCTTTTTATCTCTTTTTATTTTTTTTCCCTTTGCACAATCTATGAGATATAACATGTTTTTATTTTTTTTCTATTTTTTATTTATTTTTCTTTTATTAAATATCTCATAAAAAGTTAACAGCTGTCATAGTGTCATTTCAGCCAAAAACAAAAACCATAGTCAAAAGTCATAACACTTTTGAAACGTGGCCTATATACTTTTTTTCAGAATTAAGAAAAGGCACACTTGTAAATAGGCATAATCATTGCAGAGAAACGAGAGTTAGCAGATACGGCATTCTAAAGATAAACCCAATGACAAGAGGCAATAACAGATAATTGCATCCATCAGGACAAATTGAGGGGGGGAGGCAGAGGTGAGCACACTGAAAGGGAAAAATACTTATGGGATGCAATGATGCAACAAAACTTGCATGATTTTTCACAAAGACCAGGATTACTGACCTTATTCCATTGGAAGGCAAAGGGACAAACTGGTACAAATTAAGTGGTAATGTCAAGCCGAGGCTCAAAGCAAAAGCCAGTGAAAAGCTGAAGAGGAAACCTTTTGCTCACAGGGCATTTTGCTGACCACTTCCACTGCTTCTGCTTCATGTCAAAAGCAAGCAAAGCAGTTGAACCATAGCTTTGGATGTAGACAAGGTCATCTGTGCCGCTGCTAGCAAAAACATCATCAAGCTCGCCAAATCCTTGGAAGAATTTGTGAGGCATTCGACCTACCTCTTGCCATTGTTTATTGTGAAGTTCCCATATTCCAATTCCTTTAATGATATCAGGTCTGTTGTGTTTTGCAATCCCACCAACCATTACCAGCTTCTCTCTCAAGTTTACCAGACGTCCACAGGTGAGAGAACAAGGTACTGGGATTAAGGATTGCATTAATGAAGTGTCAGAAGGTCCAGCAACAAGATCATACATGATAAGGCTATGACGGGGGTCAACATTGCCAAGAACGCCAGTGGAGTGAATTAAGCAGTAAAGAACTCCACCGCATATAACACTATCATCACCCCCTCTCCAACCAATGAACACCTCCTTCACCGCAGTTACCCATGAACTACTCCATGAGTCATACTTGTATACAGAGAAATCCCATCGGACATAATCCTCAGGAATCTGCTTGGATTTTGCCAATGTAATGGTGTAATTATGAGACACCCGATCTACCTTTATGGCAATCGAGCTGTAGTCTGGAAAGTTTGCACCCGGTGGCTCCAAAAGCCTCTTCCAATCTTTTGTGATAGGGTTGGATACAGAAATGGCGTTCCTGTTGGCATTATCCATGAAGCAAACTAGCCCACAGGAAGAAGAGACAAAACAGCTGCTCTTATCAATGCATGGAAGCTCTAAATCATACCATTTACAGAGGATGGGGTCATAAGCATACCCAGCAGCAGTCTCATCAGAGGTGAACATGAAGTACCATGGCCTCTGAGGCAACATGTGGGTCCAAAGAAACCTGCTTGAGTAGATAATACTATACCATCTTTTGCATACTGCTGTTAATCTTATCATTCTTGCTATTGGCAAGAAGGTGAAAATTCTCTCCAGGATGTCATCAGGAACAACAATGTCCAACGAAATAGGGAATTCTTTGCCTCCATTGCTAGCATCAAAAACGACTCGACAGTCGAATGCAGGATTTCGAATGTGACCAATTGAAAGAACTTCCCATGATAAATTATCTTCCATGAGACCAATCATCAAACAGCATGCAGCCAGCGAGATGACCTGAAGAAGGAGAGATGATCTTACAGAAACTGCTGCAAACATCCCCTCCCCCCACCCCCCACATAAATATATTGGAAAAGAAGCAAAGACTCCACATCTACTATTTTTTTTAACAGAAAATCAGTGCTTGGTCAACAAAATGGGAGCCTAAACTAATTAAATCAATATGTTATTCCAAGAAACGTTGAATAATGTTATACTCAGATAATCAAAGGAAACATCTGAACTGGAAGTTACTATTGCCCATTGGATCATTGGGTGAAGCCGTGCTATTGTACCAATGTAAAAGCTTCTACATGAGCCACCATACATGACATCCTAAACTATTCTGTTTCCAAAGCAGTCAAACTATGTCACATATATGTTAATATTGAGCAGCACAACTGTTCTATTTCATTATTTGCGCATGTTTTACATACTGTCGCAAACACCGGACAAGAACATCCACATATTCCCAATATATTGTTTTGTTATTTAAATAATTGGAGTACATTACGTTACTTTCGCCAAATGTAACTGTTATAGGGCACATATCAGATACGATATTTCAACAGGTCACCACGTTCCTACAATGCACGGATATCTGTTCAGCCGTTTATGTTTTCACATGTTTGTAATGGATATAAATTTACACTGCGTTCTCTAGATCAAGATAAATATTTGAATTGAAGCCCCCAAAAGATTTTCCATGCATGTATCGCCTAGCAGGGTAGCACCATAGCCTAAACAACGCTAGCTTTGTTCCACACAAAGGGATATCTTGTCACTTCCCTCAACAACTTGCCGCGCCTGTTTGTCCCTAGCATCCATGTCCTTCCCACTAGCGCTTTGGACTCGTTGCCCCAACACAAATAGTGGAGTACGAGCCCTGTGAGGAAGTCTGCTTGGCCTCTCCACAGATGGAAACAGGGCAGCCTAGTGGAACAGATAGCCCCGCCCACCAAGTACAAACATGACCTTGCATTGGATGGAGCAAGTACAAAATGTAATCAAGAAACCCAGGGAGAGATCCCTGCACCCCCAACCAACCACCCTCCAATCAACTCCACCCATCCGTTCGTTGTGATGTCAGCGTACAAATGATGCCACAAAGATGCAACGCTTCTATGAAGTAGAAATCCCCGGCGACAAGTAAGGGCACAGGTAGAAAGGAAAAAAGAAACCAAGAACCCGGAGACCATACCTATAATCGGACGGATCGGCTCCGCATTTCCTGGAGCTTCGCTTTTTGCGGTTCTTGCGAATGCCGTCCAGAAGCAATTTGCGGCGGATTTGGGCGGCTTAATCCGCGGGTTATGGGAGGAGGCTCTTCAGGAGAGGGGAAGGAATGGCTCCCCAAGTTTCGCTCGCTCCGGGATTGAGAGGGGGGAGAGGGAGAGGAAGGTGGTGCGGCATTGCCGCATTGGGATCATTGTTTGTTCTATGGAGGGAGGAGGAGAGATGAGGAGGTGAGGGCTGGCGGGCGGCGTGCGCTATATGTTTATAGGTGCGGCCAAGGAGGTGAAAGGTGAAACGAAATTGCTTCCCATACGACAGTAGACGTACGACGCCGATACGATTAAATTTGTACCTCACGAGCGCTCCTTCGTGTGAACGTTCTGCCACCTAATCTCCCCCTCCAGTCTGCGCAGCAGCCATGAAGCCGGCGCAGCCGAGCCCGGGGCGCTTGGAGAAGCTGCTGCCGGCGCCGCCGGGGCTCGAGCAACTACTCCTCAGCGAGAGCCGCCGAAGGGCGCACTCCTGCCGTGCGCCGGCCACATCGCTAGGAGCGGTGTATAATGTGCATAGGTATCGTTGAGTTATGATAATTTATATCTGGTTTTTTAGAAGTTAGAAAGATGTGATATAAAACGTTCTAAAATAATTCACAAAACCCTTGATTTTGTGGTCTAAGTTGCATAAAACCACAGGGTTTTTTGCATGTGACATATAGGGTCTGTTTGGCAAGCAACAGTCGGCCGGCTTTTGGCTTTTGCTACAGTACCTAACTTTCAAACGGAGTATTTTTTCAAAACGGGGTCTACAAGTTAAACGTTGTACACGTTAGAGCAACTCCAAGAGTCTTGTTAAAATAGAGACACCCATAATGTATTTTGAAGAGTCATCCCAACCCTTTTTTTTATATTTTGTTCCTCTAACTCTAGCAGTCTCTCTATTTTAGCTATCTTTGAATACAGGGGCACATATATATGCCGTGAATTGTCATCGCGGCACATAGCATGTGCCGGCTTTCATTAGGAAATAAAGGCACATATAACTGTCGTGGTTATCTATGTGCCCTCGAAAAGCATTCCAAGGCACTTACTTAGATAAAGGGCAAAATATATGTGCCGTTTATATTGGTCTGTACTGTAGTGTTTTACACATCACAAGCTTGCGGAGCAAACGAATGTCAGTGGAGCAAACGAAGAATGGGATGCAACCCGCCGGGAGCTTGCGGGGCCGGCCGGGCACCGCCGGGCGCGCAGGGAGGGCCGGGCGCCGCCGGGACCACGTAGAGGCGTGCGGGCGCCTCCAATCCTGCGCCCGCAGGGGGGAGGGGGAAAGGGCGCCACGGGAGGCTTCGACGCGGGGGAGGTCCGCGCGGGAGGGGCGCGAGAGGGAGGGATTCCGCGTGGGAAGACGACCGACTAGCGCGGGAAAATGGAAAAATGAGCGGGAGGAAAGCAGCTAGCGAGCCGCGATGCCTCGCCAGGTTTCGCGAGCGAGATGGTGGAATTCGGCTCCACTGCAAAATAGATAACAGGATAAAAGAGCTGTTGGAGGGTGTTTTTTTCCTTGGGTCATCTAATTTGGAGAAAAAGTGCAAGATAAAGAGTCTCTTGGAGATGCTCTTAAAAGCCCAACATCTGTACTAGCCAAAATTGTAAGTGAGTATCGGTCTCTCCATAATCTGTACCGTAAATAACCAAAATTCAAAAATTTCAGCCAAAAGCCATAAGCCGCAGCCAAAACAAACAGGCCCATAACCCCAGGTATTATGGTATTGCAATTTCACAAAACCTCAGCTTAGCAAATTATGCGCTACTCTTACATCTAGAACCCACTCGTAGGTTGACGTGGCGCTAAGGATGGCCCAACCTTGTAGGCCATGTGGACTCTGAGCTACAGAGTTGGATTAGAGCCCCGTGCGCCACTTCGGTCCTCCATGCATTGTCTTCCCATTACCCAACGGTCCATCGCTTGTCCACCGGTCTTACTGTAGCTCCGCCCTTCCCCAATTGACAACACACCCCTCCTCGACAGTCGCGTGCCGAACCATCCTCTCGGCTACCGCGCACGCCATCATGGCACGCCAATGGCTCGATGCCTCCCCTCGCCTATAAAGCAACACACCACCTCCACATACTCCTCTCCTCGCCACCAATTGGTTTGAGAGCCGCCCGAGCCCCTTATTTCTCATCTCTGGCCAAAGCGCCGTCGTGCCCGTCTTTCGCGCTTTGCCATGTCCCAGTAAAATTCCTCGTGCCTGGAACCTATCCTCGGAATCCCAAAGCTGCCCCGACCATCACCGAGCCTCTTCTCCCCCTCTGGCGAGCTCTCCACAGAGCTCACCTCGGCACCATTCGGCTGTCGCCGACGCCAGACCACCTCGGTAAGGTTTGTGCCCGGCCGAGCACACCGACGTGACCCCCTTATTTTCCTCTCACTCTCACCGCGTTGAATTGGATTCTCTCCCCTCGCAGCTCGCCGAAGCGGTTACCCACCCTGACTCCGGCCATCTCCGCTCGCTGCCAACTTCGAGCCTCTCTGACCAATTCCTATCGCCCGGAGCCTCCTCTCGACGCAACGTATCCGTAACTGTCACCAATTTGGGTCACTGCTGTCTCAACTCCTCCATTGTTGTGCCTCTCCTCGCCGCCATTCGAGCTCTCGTTGACAACCTTCTCCGTACCTCCCTAAGCGTCGTTGCTGCCACTGGTGAGCCCCCTCTGTCCCATGGTCCTCCCCTAGCGCCTAATCGGCTTCTAGTGCCTTGGCCGCACGAATTTCCTTGCTCCCCTGTTCCTCCGACCGCTGGGGCTCGCCACTGCTTTCTCCCCGCACCTTCTTGATCCTTGTCGCCTCTCCCCTAGGTGCGAACTAGACCAAGCAGACCATTTTCGCCCTCTCCATCGCTCGCCATGCTCCCTCGCGTCGGCGCCGAGCTCAACTCACCATGGCGGGAGGTAGAAGAAATAGTGTAGCTCACCATTAGAATCCGACGTGTAGAGTCCACATGGCCTGTAAGTTTGGACCATCCTAGCGCCATGTCAACCTGCGACTAGGCCCTAGATGTAAGAGTAGCTCAGAATTTGCTAGGGGTGAGGTTTTGTGAAATTGTAATACCATAATACCTAAGATTATGTGTCATATGTCAAAAACCCTGTAGTTTTGTGTAACTTGGACCACAAAACCTAGGGTTTTGTGAAATTTACTCTAAATTCTATTAAGATTAGGACTCTTATTGTATTTAGATTATGATTCTTACTCAAACTTAGAGAAGAGACTATATAAACCGTGCGAGGTAACCATAGAGAGGAACCAAGTCAAGAAGAAGGAACCAAGCCTACTTATCTAAAGGTAGAGGTGCGCGAGAGAATTAGATGCTAGGTAATTTTTTAGCATTAGATTCTTGTATAGAGCAAGGATTCGAGGGTCCTGAGAGATTTAAGAGAGTTATAAGTGAGCGACAATCTCTTGTACTCTTTTGATTTTGTGTTTACGGAATTTGTGGTCGGTTTCACCAAATCTTTTCTCTCTCGTCGTGGTTGCTTCAATGTCGCTATTTTGGTTCTCTCTACGAGATTCATCTTCTTCATTCTTGATACCGTGCACGCCGTGCCTTATCTCGCAAACTATAATCCAATTCGTGGCTACTGTATATAAAAAAGGTACCAGAGTATAACAAGTGGAATATAGCTAAAACCAGATTAATCTAATTTGTGAGAAGTTCGGTAAAGCGTTAGGTGATACAAAATCAAGATCGATGACAATGAAGGAGCTCTCAAGTGAAGGGTCTAGGCAGGCTAGTCCAAACACTGATATGCAAATTGCAGTGATATGCATGAGCCCCTGTAGTGGGGGCACTCCCAAATGTAGGAGGAAAAATAAAAAAAATAAAAATAGTGAAGATGAGAGCTATTGTAAGAAAGAAGACGTGGTGGGACCCAACACATGGTACCAACGAGTAAGTGGAGCTTAATGGTGATACAAACATATAGCATGGAGAGACGTAGGAACAGGAAGTGCGATTAATCAAATTACACAACAAATAAGCTCTCAAGTGGAGGGTCTGGGCAGGGACCAAACACAGGCACCAACACGCATATTACGGTGATGTGTATGAGCCCCTATGGTGGGGGCACACTCCAAAGATGGGAGGAAAAACAAAAAAGAAAACATGTGAAGTCAACTTAGAGCGAATTCTTGTATGAACACGGTGATTTTGACGGATAAGCGTCAAGGTGGAAATTGTTGAGTTATGGTGACTCATATCTAATCTTTTAGGATTCAGAAATATGTGCCATTAAGAGTCATAAATGAGTCCTACTAGGATTATTACCTCTATTCCTATTTAGATTAGGATTTGTACTCCAAATTAGAGAATAACTAGGAGTGACTGTATAAACCATGAGGGGTGACCATAGAGAGAAATCAAACCAAGAAGAAGCAACCAAGCCTACTCATCTAAATGTAAAGGTGCACGAGAAGATTAAAGGCTAGATAATTCTTTAGCACTGATTTCTGTATAGGGCGGGGATCCGAGGGTCCTAAAAAATTCGAAAGGATTATGAGTGAGCGACAATCCCTTGTACATTTTTGACGTTGTGCTTAAGGAATTTGCGATTGGCTTCATCAAAGATCGGCTTCGTCAAATCCTTTCTATCTCATCGTGGTTACTTCAATATTGTTATTTTGATTCTCTCTACAAGATTCATGTTTTTTGTTCTTGATACCATGCACGTTTTTACTTGTAACATCCCAAATAGGGAACTATTGTATTTACGGTAATTATAAAAATATTTTGTTGTTCTTTCCGCCTTCTCAAAAGTTTTTGGCGTGAATCGAATTTCTTAAGTTGGTTTTTGCCGAAGGCCCAGTTAATCAAAATCCAAACCTTGGAATCCAGGACCAAGGTTGAAGCTCAAACTGAGAAAAATCCAAATTTACTTGGGAATCTTAATTTTGAATTTAAATTAAAATCTGGAGATTCAAATCTAGGAATGGAAATTGAGAAGTAATATAAACTCTATTCCATCCAATTTGTATATCCGGAAATTCAAAATTCTGAAATTTAAGATTTATTTCTCCAAGACTCGCCCATCTTAAAAACTAAATTACTGAATTCAAAATTTGAACCAAGTTACAAATTCAAAACTACATTACAAATTCAAATCTCGGGAAATCCTTAAAATCACTAAAATCTCTCCTGGGCTGGCCCATTTCCTTTTCCCGGCCCGTCCTCCCTCTTCCTCTTTCTTTATTTTTTTTCCTTTCTGGCCCGATCGGCCGCTTTTCCTTTTTCTCTGGCCCCGGCCCACCCGATCGAAGCCAACGCGTCTTCCTCCTCTGCTCCCTTCTTTCTTCCTTTGCTTCTTCCTCCTCCTCCCTCCGTACTCGCCTCGCCAAGCCGGCCCGCTGCCCCGCGCCGCTGCTCCTCGCCCCGGCCCAGCGCGCGCTTGGCTCCGCCTCGAAACCGCGCTCCGCCCCGGTTTTGTGCCCGAGTTACTCCCCTACCCCGGCCTCGCCTGCGCCTCTTCCTCGCTAGCCCTGCCGCCGCTCGGCATTACTCCTCAGCGCGTCTCCGCTCGGCATTACTCCGCCTGCCACGCCTTCAATGCAGCTCAATCACTCTCCTTCTTCGCCTATTAGAGGCACCAGGCTCGTCTCATTCCCTAGCTTGGCCGCGCGTCGCCTCCTCCCTCCTTCCTGCCGTGGTCCAGCTAGCGCCGCCCCCAGGTTCGCTTGGCCTCACCCCGGGTTCACCCTCGCCCAGTTGCCACCCGTGCTCGCTGCCTATAAGATGCTGGCCAAGCCTCAGTTGCCGCTCTCCTTTGCGCCTATCCAAGCCGCAGTGAGGTTGTGCCACCGCCGTCCCTCCCCATCTCGGCCATCTCCGGCGAGCACTCCGCAAATTGCCCGCGTCATGGCGCGCCACCTGCCGCCTGCTGCCTCCATTCGCGAGTAATTGGAAAACCGCCGCCCGAGAACGCCGTGCGCGCACCCCCTCCGTCTCCGGCCGGCCGTCACCATTGTCGCCGCCGTTTCCTCCTCGGACAGTCCCAAAGCGATTCGGCGCGGTGGGAGCACCCTCTCGGTGTCCCGAGGCTGCCCCAATCGTCGGCCGCCGCCCTCCGCCGCCCAAGAGCCCCCGCCACGGCGACCCTGCCGCACTGCCGCCCACGCACGATGCCAGGCCGCCTCGGCCCCCTTCCGACCACACCGACCGCTCAGGTGAGCTCCTCGCCCTTTTCTCGTGCTCATGCTCGCTCCGTTCCATGCTCCTTCCTCTCCGTCCACTGGCGCCCCATCTGGCTCCCCTTCCCCGGCCGCCTTCCCTCGCCACCGGTTTGCCGTGGCCCCTTCCCTACCGCAGCCACTGCCTCCCCGGGGACCCTCGTCGGCTGGACGGCCCATTTTATTGTTCGCCGACGCCTCCCAGGTCGTCCCCCGCCGACGCCGCCGCTGCCATGCTCGGCTCTTCCCTCTCCCCTGTCTTCCTTGTCTCTGCCCCTACTCTGTTTCAGTTGGCCGAGCGGCTCTCCTCTTGTGCCTCTGTCTCTGTGTGGTGGGCCCGACTAAAAGCTTGGCCAAAAAATCACGCGCAGCAGTGTGCTCATCCACTCCTAAATTGGTATCTAAGACTATCTCATTTGAGCAAGGCAGTGAACTGTGTTTGGTAAATAAAGGAGGGAATGAGGAATTGGTTAAAAATTGTAATGGGGACTTACACTTATAAATTTGTCTTTAATAAATTTCTTGATAATGAAAAGATAACACACTAACATATAGATTCTTACGTAAGACTAACACAAAAGAATGCATGTTCTATTTCCAAATAATAAGAAAATCGACAGGGATTCACTGGAGATTAATATTAGAAATCGAATATGTGAAATTAATTGGAAGATCATTTTTTTAAATTAGAGGTAATGTAAGTTGATCCTAGATAGTTAAAGTTTCATATGTGAAGCTTTACAAAAATAATTTCAATACTCTCAAATGTGGCGTCGAACAAATCGAACATTAATATCACATTCTGTTAAATACTCGAGTGATCTAAATGGTATCTCCCATCTCTCGATCCAAATCAAAATCCATTAATGCCAAACTGAGTAAATCAATTTAACAAGATTTTGCCACATAAATTATCAACCATAGAGCACTCATTCAATAAAATGCCAACCGCTAATAATAAGATTGGTTAGCTAGTAAAATAATCAATCTTGTGCATAATATTAATTGGTTAGGCAATTAGATTTCATATCCTAATTAAGTTGTTAAAAACAATGATTCATTAAGCTGGCCGCTGCTATCCCAATTAAGTTCTGCCGCATGAAATATCAAGGTTACACCACATATCCAATATCGGTATCCTAAAATCATAAGAACATGTTTCTCTGAACTATCCTCGATACTCTCTTTTATCTGTCCCTAAGTCTTGCTTGACTCATGAAACTTCCTTGATAAATATAAGTCAGATAAAAAGAAAGTCACCAAATAAAAGGTCGAACCTCGCCTTTCCGCAACCGGCTGTGCTTGACCACCTCTTTTTCCCAAACAGATAATCCCTGTAGATACTACTTCACTTTTGACCCCTCGCTATTCTAAAATTTTCCCTCACGGTAAAGCTATTCAGACAACACAAGCTCCCACTCAAATCCAGCTACGGCTGTGCTTGCGACGCATTAATCCGAATCGTCTCCTTATTCTCAAAATCGTAATAAATTTATAATCCAAAATTAATTGGGCATTTAAAGTATTTGGATTTATTTGGTCTTTCTTTTCTTTGCCGCGTATTAGAATATGAAGATTCGATGAGGCGACACATTCGAACAGGATCAAGACTTGGGTAAAAGCGAGGATTAGTAAATTAAGATCAATGACTGAGAAGGCTTTGCATTAGAGCAATCAAGGCTGTGGTAACACAAGCAAGGCAAGTCATCACTTTGATCATATTGCTCCCACATTTTATGCAAATTTATGTTCCTTTAAATTATCAACCTGCATGCCTAATTTAATACGCAAATGTATGTCAAAACTTAAGGTAGCTACATGCCCATTTGTTGTTGGATTAAATTTAGTATGCCTTTCCTTGACACTTGAATCATTTAATCCTTGTCGCCATAGATATTAATGTTAATCTTCTCTAGCTATAGATTATATTAAAATGCTATGCTAGTCCGGTCAAGTCCAGGGCGCTAGACGTCCTGATCATCAATCTTTACAACAAAAGAATTTATTTTGGGACAGTCATGGGATGTACGTGGCTGAATAGTTTGTTACGACTTGTTTATGCTTCTCAAAACCCTCAAAATCTGCTTTACCTGTCTGGGCGGTTGGTGAGAGTGGATGGTGCCGATGTCGCACGAGAACCCGTGGTTTGTGGTAAGAACCGCCTGGACAAATTAAGGACTGAATCTTGTGACGACCTCCTTGTGTAAAACAGTACAACCACAAGTCTATATGGGTACGACCTAGCTGATTAACTTACAAAGATTTAGTTCAGATATCACCAGTGGTAAGTGGGTACCAGGACATACTGGATTACTCACAGTGGGATACAGGGACCGACTGTACCCATACGGCGCAAGAGGGGGCCTCTGACTGTGGCGGATAGAACCCTTCAGCGGTGAAACCTCAGCGGGTGGTATCTAGCTAGATCGGAGTAAGGAAAAGGCTTTGTGATAATTCATCTGTGTCTCACGCCTAAGGAAGCATGTTGACTATTAAGATGACTTATCTCTTGTGGTGAAAGTGTGCAACCTCTGCAGAGTGTAAACTATTCGAATAGCCGTGCCCACGGTCAAGGGCGGACATGGGAACTTACTCGAGTTAGTTCTATTTCCAAAAACATTTGTGGGTGGGATAAAACCAGTCAGAGGGACGTACTCTGAGTTTTGAATTTTTCCTGGAGGGAAGTACTCCAGTGGTGAAAACTAGCATAGGTGGGGGTAACCATGCACTGTAAAAGGTGGATGTAACCTACACTTCTATTATTATCACATTCTCACAATCAATTTCATAAAATCTGTTTCAGTTAAAATTGCTAAGTCTCAGGAGTTTTTCCTATTTATTGGAATTTCAAAACACTGATTCTAGCAAATAAAAGAGCCTCAAGCCTCCCTTGACAACTTTGCATCTATTATTACTGCATCCTGTGTGGTGGCTTGCTGAGTATCATCGTACTCATTCTTGCTTAATTGCTACCATTCAGTCAGAAAGAACAGGAATGTCAAGCCTTGCGACGCTAAAAAGGGGTCGACAGAGCTGGAAGACGAAGAGGCCATGGACTAGGTCGCGAACCCCAGTTGGCTGCCTGTGGGCAAGTCCTGAGGGTCCCACCTGTGTGGAGTTTTCGCTGCTGCATTTTATTGATTTCGGCCTAACCGGCCCATGGGTAAGTAATACTGTATTATTTAAGCTTCCGCATGATATGCTTTTGATATACAGTAATGTATCTGTGAGCACTATCTACTGATCCAGGGAATAGTGCGGTGGAATCACAGAGGATCTGGGTTTTGCTAACCCGAGGTCCGACAGAGCTGGTATCAGAGCATATCGACTGTAGGTCGTAACCTTAGTTAGCATGGCCGTTAGTTCTATTCCTAGGACTATTTCTTTAAAGCCTAATTGCAAAATATAAGTAGTATTGCAACTCTCATCCCTCTCAAATGATTCCTTCTCATCTACTTGCTGCCCTGGCCATTTTCAGCTCCAAGGCTCTCTCATCCTGAATTCAAATTGACGCGAGCCTGAGTTCCCTTTAAAAAAAAACCTACCTTGGGCCAAAATCATGAAACTTATATTGAGAGTTATTTGCAAAAGTTGTTTACCCTTGGAAGGATTAAATTATCATAATTATTTGACAAGCTTATTTCCAAGCTCATTTTAGCAAGCCTAAGCTTCCAAGGAAAATTTTCCAAAATTTGACTCCCTGCTAGTTTAATCTAAGTATTCGCTTGGATTTCTCGGATATATGTGTAAAATCTTGACGAATTCATGTCAATCGACAGAAAGAATCTATGGTGTGAATTTCAAGATAAAAAGCTAGCGAATCAATTTGGGTGATTGACTTGGCTACACGGGTGAACCAATCTGGATTATTGAACTGACTAAATGGATAGATCAATTAACATGTTTGGATTGGTTAAAATGGGTGAACCAACTTAATGATTGGATTGACTGAATGGACATATCAGTTTACATGATTGGATTAGTTAAAATGGGTTGACCAATTTAAATGATTAGATTGGCTAAATAAGTCGACCCAATGTAGAAGGACTGGATTGGCTAAAATAATCGGATTGGTTAAATAAATGGAGCGATATCAATGATTGAATTGACTAAATAAGTGGACCAACTCAAAAAGATTGGATTGGCTAAAATAATTGGATCAATGGAATTTTAGAACAGCGGGGAGTGTAATTACAACTGTTGGATTGCAGCTTTAATAAGCGATATGATCCCCGGTGAATATTTACACTGGTGGGATAATGGAATATAGCAGGCTCCTGGTTGGATTATTGAAAAGTCTGAGGAAATTAGGAGACCTAATAATAACCCTTGATTTATAGAATTGCGTAATAGTCTTATTTACCGGTGGATGTTTATGACAAAAAAAAGTCGCTTGAAAGGAAATTGCGGATAGTAAGACTGATCACTTGATAAGTAGATTATGAGTATATATCAATGGTGGAAAAAAGTTGGATTATAATACAAAGTTATTGGTGGATTGAGATATCAGAACCATAATACAAGTAACACCGGTGGATTTAAACAAAAAAATGTGTGAGGGGTACTGGTGGATTTTAAAATATGGGAATATTGAAACCCTAATACGAGTGATACCGGTGGCTTTAGTATGAAAAAGATGTTGAATGGTGCTGGTGTATCTAAAAAGTGCTAATATTGGAATCCTGATACAAACAGGTACGAGTGGATCTAAAGGTAAAGCAATTGGAGCAATGCTCGGATAAATGGCTGAATGGGATTGATGACTAATGAACCCAAGACTGGACTTATAATATTATATAAGAAAAGGGAGATCCAATTGGGGAATAGGTAATCCTGATTTGACGAATGAAATTATAGATGATACCTTGAAGGTTATATAATTTGTGCATCAGATAACTGTTAACACTCCCTGGTTGGATTACTGGACACCAGCTGTGCAGTGACTAAGCAATGAAGGAGGATGCCCGAATTAATCAGGAATGAGCAGAATTGGAAAAGCCCTGGAGATGATATGGCTTGTGAATCGAATAAATGACAACACTCAGTGGTTGGAGTATTAGACAAACAATCATGCTGAGGCTAAGTAAAGAAAGAAGTCAGTTTTAGATTCAAACAAGTATGAGCAAGTTTAACAAGGCTATGGATTCTAAGCCTACAAATGGAAATATTGTGGGAGTGAATTAGTCTGTCAATATTGTGACCTTAGTGGATGCTAGGATACCTTTTCAACAAAAAGGGTATTTTAAAAGTTCCAGTATTTTAAAGCCCTTTCAAAAAAAATTCAATCTTGATTATATGACTCTGTTTTCAAATTAATAAAGAGAAGCGTGAGCTTCGCTGCCAAATCACTTCTTAACCCTTTCCTTGTGCTATTTCCGTCTGCAAAAAGGCAATTTGGTTTTCCCTATTTCCTTTCCCTCACTGCAAAGGCTTAAGTTCGAAGACGTCGAGAATACTCGTGGAGATTAGTGGCATCGCTTCAGCGAACTTAGTTTTAAGAACCCTGTGTCTTCTTGCATGGGTCTCCGCGCATAGACGTTGCTTGGTTAAAAAGATTTTATTGGCCCTGTGCACTACCTTCTTGCCCTCGGACGTTGTATTTTGTAGTCACAGGAAAAGCGTGCTTTCAAAAGCTTGGTTTTTCTGTGTGGCTTGTGTACTGCCCTAGTTTCTGGGTGTGCACTCCTTAGAATGGGTTAGAATATCTCATCCCCGTAGTCCTTTGCGCAACTCATGCTAATTCCCCCTCACCCTATTGCTATAAACCTCGTCAGGCCTGCAGGCAAGAGGTAGCAGATAGCCAAACTGAGGTACTTAAGGCTCTGAAGTTAAAGAGGCAACATTTTTGAAAAGGACAACAACTAAAGACCTTAACCCGCAAAAGGGTCAAGACACAAGTATTCCATTTCACGGCAAACTCGCTGATACAGTCATCACCAATCAAGCAATGGCCAAGAACAAGGCTAGAAGCAAGAAGAAGAAACCAGTAGCTCCTATTCGCTTTGGTCCCTACCACTCAACCAAGTATTCGCTCTCCGCAGAGATTGCTGAGAAGCAACCCTCACAAAGGAAATAACAACGGCATGGCACCAAGAAAACATCGAAAAGACATTACTTGCTTCTGTTGCCGAAATATGGGGCACTATGCTAACCATTGCCCCCAGAGGAAGCAAGATAAAGGGCCAACTGCTTTAAACATGGACACCCAGGGCACCATATGAGAGACTGCCCACAACAGACATCGAACAATCAAGAAAAGAATGACGTCTCCATCAACCTCAGTTTTTTTAAAAAAGGAAAGCATGATAGCTCCAAGTGTGTCATCAAGAAACCAGCTGCTCGTGTCAAGGTTCGGCTACTCGGTTCAGAAGATTTGTCAGCAACTACATGCGCTGGATGTGGCAATACAGGATATGACACCCAATCATGCCCTCCGCTACGGCAGGTTACATGCTTTGCCTGTGGACAACCAGGGCACTACAGTTACAATTGCCCAGCTCCGTACTGCCCTTACTACAAGGAACACCATCTACCAGAAGGCTGCTGAGATACAAAAGCTGAGTCTCCACACTGCCATCAGACTCACAATAACCAAAGCTGACAGCGCAATTGGTACCGGTCACCCGCCAATTTAAGGGGGGTAGCCAGAATAAACAAGGAGTGTTGGGACACCACGATGAAGGGCCACTGCCACCCGTCCAAGGTAAAGGAAAAGTCAACAACCAGCGTTGAAGAAACCGCAAGTCCCCAAAGATGTCGAGCAATGAAGGGAAGCCAACTGCAAATTATCCAGAAGAGTAAGGTTCTCTCTGTGTGACATTTTTCTAGGTGCTAACCCACTTTTGTGCAGCTTCCCTCTTTTCCGACAGCACCAAGAGCAGTGTGCGTAGTATCAAGCAGTACCCTAGGACCTTTCTGCTAGCCAGTTTGTTCCCACCTACTTCTTTCTACTCCACTCGAATCTCGGGGACGAGATTCAATTTAAGGGGGGTAGGATCTGTAACATCCCAAATAGGGAACTATTGTATTTACGGTAATTATAAAAATATTTTGTTGTTCTTTCCGCCTTCTCAAAAGTTTTTGGCGTGAATCGAATTTCTTAAGTTGGTTTTTGCCGAAGGCCCAGTTAATCAAAATCCAAACCTTGGAATCCAGGACCAAGGTTGAAGCTCAAACTGAGAAAAATCCAAATTTACTTGGGAATCTTAATTTTGAATTTAAATTAAAATCTGGAGATTCAAATCTAGGAATGGAAATTGAGAAGTAATATAAACTCTATTCCATCCAATTTGTATATCCGGAAATTCAAAATTCTGAAATTTAAGATTTATTTCTCCAAGACTCGCCCATCTTAAAAACTAAATTACTGAATTCAAAATTTGAACCAAGTTACAAATTCAAAACTACATTACAAATTCAAATCTCGGGAAATCCTTAAAATCACTAAAATCTCTCCTGGGCTGGCCCATTTCCTTTTCCCGGCCCGTCCTCCCTCTTCCTCTTTCTTTATTTTTTTTCCTTTCTGGCCCGATCGGCCGCTTTTCCTTTTTCTCTGGCCCCGGCCCACCCGATCGAAGCCAACGCGTCTTCCTCCTCTGCTCCCTTCTTTCTTCCTTTGCTTCTTCCTCCTCCTCCCTCCGTACTCGCCTCGCCAAGCCGGCCCGCTGCCCCGCGCCGCTGCTCCTCGCCCCGGCCCAGCGCGCGCTTGGCTCCGCCTCGAAACCGCGCTCCGCCCCGGTTTTGTGCCCGAGTTACTCCCCTACCCCGGCCTCGCCTGCGCCTCTTCCTCGCTAGCCCTGCCGCCGCTCGGCATTACCCCTCAGCGCGTCTCCGCTCGGCATTACTCCGCCTGCCACGCCTTCAATGCAGCTCAATCACTCTCCTTCTTCGCCTATTAGAGGCACCAGGCTCGTCTCATTCCCTAGCTTGGCCGCGCGTCGCCTCCTCCCTCCTTCCTGCCGTGGTCCAGCTAGCGCCGCCCCCAGGTTCGCTTGGCCTCACCCCGGGTTCACCCTCGCCCAGTTGCCACCCGTGCTCGCTGCCTATAAGATGCTGGCCAAGCCTCAGTTGCCCCTCTCCTTTGCGCCTATCCAAGCCGCAGTGAGGTTGTGCCACCGCCGTCCCTCCCCATCCCGGCCATCTCCGGCGAGCACTCCGCAAATCGCCCGCGTCATGGCGCGCCACCTGCCGCCTGCTGCCTCCATTCGCGAGTAATTGGAAAACCGCCGCCCGAGAACGCCGTGCGCGCACCCCCTCCGTCTCCGGCCGGCCGTCACCATTGTCGCCGTCGTTTCCTCCTCGGACAGTCCCAAAGCGATTCGGCGCGGTGGGAGCACCCTCTCGGTGTCCCGAGGCTGCCCCAATCGTCGGCCGCCGCCCTCCGCCGCCCAAGAGCCCCCGCCACGGCGACCCTGCCGCACTGCCGCCCACGCACGATGCCAGGCCGCCTCGGCCCCCTTCCGACCACACCGACCGCTCAGGTGAGCTCCTCGCCCTTTTCTCGTGCTCATGCTCGCTCCGTTCCATGCTCCTTCCTCTCCGTCCACTGGCGCCCCATCTGGCTCCCCTTCCCCGGCCGCCTTCCCTCGCCACCGGTTTGTCGTGGCCCCTTCCCTACCGCAGCCACTGCCTCCCCGGGGACCCTCGTCGGCTGGACGGCCCATTTTATTGTTCGCCGACGCCTCCCAGGTCGTCCCCCGCCGACGCCGCCGCTGCCATGCTCGGCTCTTCCCTCTCCCCTGTCTTCCTTGTCTCTGCCCCTACTCTGTTTCAGTTGGCCGAGCGGCTCTCCTCTTGTGCCTCTGTCTCTGTGTGGTGGGCCCGACTAAAAGCTTGGCCAAAAAATCACGCGCAGCAGTGTGCTCATCCACTCCTAAATTGGTATCTAAGACTATCTCATTTGAGCAAGGCAGTGAACTGTGTTTGGTAAATAAAGGAGGGAATGAGGAATTGGTTAAAAATTGTAATGGGGACTTACACTTATAAATTTGTCTTTAATAAATTTCTTGATAATGAAAAGATAACACACTAACATATAGATTCTTACGTAAGACTAACACAAAAGAATGCATGTTCTATTTCCAAATAATAAGAAAATCGACAGGGATTCACTGGAGATTAATATTAGAAATCGAATATGTGAAATTAATTGGAAGATCATTTTTTTAAATTAGAGGTAATGTAAGTTGATCCTAGATAGTTAAAGTTTCATATGTGAAGCTTTACAAAAATAATTTCAATACTCTCAAATGTGGCGTCGAACAAATCGAACATTAATATCACATTCTGTTAAATACTCGAGTGATCTAAATGGTATCTCCCATCTCTCGATCCAAATCAAAATCCATTAATGCCAAACTGAGTAAATCAATTTAACAAGATTTTGCCACATAAATTATCAACCATAGAGCACTCATTCAATAAAATGCCAACCGCTAATAATAAGATTGGTTAGCTAGTAAAATAATCAATCTTGTGCATAATATTAATTGGTTAGGCAATTAGATTTCATATCCTAATTAAGTTGTTAAAAACAATGATTCATTAAGCTGGCCGCTGCTATCCCAATTAAGTTCTGCCGCATGAAATATCAAGGTTACACCACATATCCAATATCGGTATCCTAAAATCATAAGAACATGTTTCTCTGAACTATCCTCGATACTCTCTTTTATCTGTCCCTAAGTCTTGCTTGACTCATGAAACTTCCTTGATAAATATAAGTCAGATAAAAAGAAAGTCACCAAATAAAAGGTCGAACCTCGCCTTTCCGCAACCGGCTGTGCTTGACCACCTCTTTTTCCCAAACAGATAATCCCTGTAGATACTACTTCACTTTTGACCCCTCGCTATTCTAAAATTTTCCCTCACGGTAAAGCTATTCAGACAACACAAGCTCCCACTCAAATCCAGCTACGGCTGTGCTTGCGACGCATTAATCCGAATCGTCTCCTTATTCTCAAAATCGTAATAAATTTATAATCCAAAATTAATTGGGCATTTAAAGTATTTGGATTTATTTGGTCTTTCTTTTCTTTGCCGCGTATTAGAATATGAAGATTCGATGAGGCGACACATTCGAACAGGATCAAGACTTGGGTAAAAGCGAGGATTAGTAAATTAAGATCAATGACTGAGAAGGCTTTGCATTAGAGCAATCAAGGCTGTGGTAACACAAGCAAGGCAAGTCATCACTTTGATCATATTGCTCCCACATTTTATGCAAATTTATGTTCCTTTAAATTATCAACCTGCATGCCTAATTTAATACGCAAATGTATGTCAAAACTTAAGGTAGCTACATGCCCATTTGTTGTTGGATTAAATTTAGTATGCCTTTCCTTGACACTTGAATCATTTAATCCTTGTCGCCATAGATATTAATGTTAATCTTCTCTAGCTATAGATTATATTAAAATGCTATGCTAGTCCGGTCAAGTCCAGGGCGCTAGACGTCCTGATCATCAATCTTTACAACAAAAGAATTTATTTTGGGACAGTCATGGGATGTACGTGGCTGAATAGTTTGTTACGACTTGTTTATGCTTCTCAAAACCCTCAAAATCTGCTTTACCTGTCTGGGCGGTTGGTGAGAGTGGATGGTGCCGATGTCGCACGAGAACCCGTGGTTTGTGGTAAGAACCGCCTGGACAAATTAAGGACTGAATCTTGTGACGACCTCCTTGTGTAAAACAGTACAACCACAAGTCTATATGGGTACGACCTAGCTGATTAACTTACAAAGATTTAGTTCAGATATCACCAGTGGTAAGTGGGTACCAGGACATACTGGATTACTCACAGTGGGATACAGGGACCGACTGTACCCATACGGCGCAAGAGGGGGCCTCTGACTGTGGCGGATAGAACCCTTCAGCAGTGAAACCTCAGCGGGTGGTATCTAACTAGATCGGAGTAAGGAAAAGGCTTTGTGATAATTCATCTGTGTCTCACGCCTAAGGAAGCATGTTGACTATTAAGATGACTTATCTCTTGTGGTGAAAGTGTGCAACCTCTGCAGAGTGTAAACTATTCGAATAGCCGTGCCCACGGTCAAGGGCGGACATGGGAACTTACTCGAGTTAGTTCTATTTCCAAAAACATTTGTGGGTGGGATAAAACCAGTCAGAGGGACGTACTCTGAGTTTTGAATTTTTCCTGGAGGGAAGTACTCCAGTGGTGAAAACTAACATAGGTGGGGGTAACCATGCACTGTAAAAGGTGGATGTAACCTACACTTCTATTATTATCACATTCTCACAATCAATTTCATAAAATCTGTTTCAGTTAAAATTGCTAAGTCTCAGGAGTTTTTCCTATTTATTGGAATTTCAAAACACTGATTCTAGCAAATAAAAGAGCCTCAAGCCTCCCTTGACAACTTTGCATCTATTATTACTGCATCCTGTGTGGTGGCTTGCTGAGTATCATCGTACTCATTCTTGCTTAATTGCTACCATTCAGTCAGAAAGAACAGGAATGTCAAGCCCTGCGACGCTAAAAAGGGGTCGACAGAGCTGGAAGACGAAGAGGCCATGGACTAGGTCGCGAACCCCAGTTGGCTACCTGTGGGCAAGTCCTGAGGGTCCCACCTGTGTGGAGTTTTTGCTGCTGCATTTTATTGATTTCGGCCTAACCGGCCCATGGGTAAGTAATACTGTATTATTTAAGCTTCCGCATGATATGCTTTTGATATACAGTAATGTATCTGTGAGCACTATCTACTGATCCAGGGAATAGTGCGGTGGAATCACAGAGGATCTGGGATTTGCTAACCCGAGGTCCGACATTACTGTACACCTAAAAATTGGAAACCTTGGGGATAGCATATGTATTAGAGCTAAATTGTCAATCTCCTTATGTGTGAACACATAGCCAAGCCGATCTCCTCGAAGCCTCAACCCACACGCCAACAACAAAAGAGAAATACAACTTCTCTGTGACACCGAAAACATTAGTTGTCATTAGTTGTTCTAGTTTCTGTGTAGGATTTTGTAAGGCAAAGCAAAGATACCACTACCACAGAAAAGGTTATCATAGACAATTTTTGAACCGTCTGAATTTATGTGTCGCCTCTTAAATTGTCTGTGATAATTTATAACACAGACGTTTTTTTCAAAAAAAAATTGTCTGTGATATATCAGATATCACAGACAGTTCTTAAACATAGCCGTCTGTGATATCTTACATATCACAGAGGCAAATACCAAAAACCATCTTTGATATGTCAGATATCACAAATGGTTCTTAAACATAACCGCTAATACCAAAAATTATCTGTGATATGTCATATATCATAGACAAATTGATGTTACAAAATGTCTGTGATAGCTATTTGAATAGCCAAATTATTTTCTATTTTTTGGCTAGCCTCAGGATATGCTAGGCATACCCTATGAAAACAAGCAAGTAGATAACATATATAGCATACGACAATCATTACACAGATCTCATAAATAAATTAAATAACCGAATGATGTACAATTGAATTAATTGTTTGATTAAGCACAACTGAGTGAATTACAATTAAATCAAATGTTGAACATCTAATCATCAGCGCTGGGGTTGAACTCTCTATTTGGGTGAACGACCTCCACCATCAAGAATTCAGAGAGCCTTTCTTGAACTTTAATGAGTTTGTCAAGATCGAATGCACTTTCGTCGAATTTCACACTTTGTCGCTAGGAGTGTTAAAGTCATTAGTGCACACACATATACACATATATATATATATAATCACAAAATAGTTATTGGCAGATTGACAAACCTTTGGATCATTCATATTAGTGCCTATGATTTCCTGCATATGACGACAAATGTAGAATCCACATATGTTGCCCTGTAGTTATTGGTGGCACTACAAAAATATTATTACATACATAGGTATTGTCAGTTCTAGTGGCATTATTATGAAGTGTGATATGGGATTGTTGTGTTATAGCGGGTACTGGAAATTGTGTTCTGTGTCGTAGTGTGGCGCTGGATTCCTTGCGTCTCCCTCCTCGAGCAACATAAGTGCTGAACGACCTACGTGATTCTAAAAGGTTAGCCTCGGCCATTGCAAACGAAGAGAAAACTATAATAAAGTTATGTATGGAGGAAAAGAGTTTACTTGTCAATTGCTTATTGCACACTGGTGAAGTTGTGGTTGCTCCTAAGTAGTGAATTAAGGTATATTATTTTGCTCCACTTTAGTATAATCACAATCAGAATCCAGTGAGATCTAGTCATGTATGTCACCATAGTGATTAATCCTAAATTCATGTTGTGTACAAAATACAAATGAAACTTATATGACAACTAGTGAAGTACTTGCCTCTGGTTGAAGGGTACTAGGATGTAGTTCTTGTCACTCTGAACAAGCAATCTCGTCGTTATATAATCTTCAATGAATGATGCATTTTTGTTGATGGATTGTCAGAGACCTAGTGTGGGTCGAGGAAACCCACCTATTCTCACCATCGCCGGACTTGTTGGATTATAGATCTATACATAAATAATGAGTTATGACATTTATCGGTATTATGTAAATTTAGAACTTGATTATACAATACACTTATAGTGTCTAGCATCGTAGAAGTGAGGTGTTGGGTTCGTCGAGATTAAATAGTAAGAATTAATCTTCGAAGGTCACGATGAAATAGCCCGAGTCATGGAGGAAATATGTCTCGTGTATCTCATGGTGAATGCACTTCATCGGTTTGGTTTCCTATTGTGCCTCTGCGTGCACTAGGCATGCAAAGTAGTAGGAGCTTGGGCAAGTGGTACTGAACAACTCATAAAATGCATCTATGCGGACACCTAAATTCTGAACTATGCTCTTTCTAACCTGATTTGTTGTATAAAATGTGTACCCATTAATATCGTATCCTTGTCATGTCACAATTATAAATTTTGGCCCTTTTATTAACCATTGTAGCGTTTCAGTCATTTTTCTAAAAGCAGACATGCTATTAATATACTTCTTACTCACACGGTTCTCAACATACATATAGTTTCAGCCCATCTATGCTACATATGTAACAAATTAGTGTCAAATTAGATTATTAATGCTACTATAGCTAGCTATAGCCTAATACTTATACATAATTGTCATTCACCTTATAATTAATTGTCTATATCTAATTAAATTAAGTAGCTAGCTACGTACTATTCATGAAGTAATATATATATATATATATATATATATATATATATATATATATATATATATATATATATATATATCAAGCACCAATATATTGAAGTAAACTAGGAGTAGTGACCTACTCTTAAATTAAAGCAAACTACCAATTAACCTAGATCTAAATTTAGCTATCATCTTTCTTTATTATAAGGCATATAATTAGAAGCAAATACTAATCTTTAATCACCAAGAATAAATTAATCTATAAGCAGCTAGATCTACAAGTGAAATGCTTTCACCAGACTTCACAAAACCGGTCGCCTCCTTTATTGTAGCGCAATGAAGACAAATGTATTGGGACTGCTCTAGCTAGGTATTACTTAATAGCGCGGCGTATCACAGATATGTTCAACCACGAACCATCTGTAATACATAATTATCACAGATGGTTCTCATTAAAAACCATATATGATAATTATTTGAGGAGTCTCGACAAGGTTGACTTGGTCACTCGCTGCCTCAACTAAGCACTCCAAGCGACGACAAGCCTCCTAGAGACATGCAATGTCGTTGTGGAGGACCACATCAATGGCGATGTTAGCTCGCCGGAAGAGAGAGACCAATTGGAGGACATGGCGGAGGAGGATATTAAGATGGCCTTCAACTATTTTGGCAAATCCTCGGACATAGAAGGGACACAGTGTCCTTTTGTAGCATCCGTCAGCGTATGGCCAACGAGGTGCTCGTACAGTATGGCTAGGTTGGCCATCAATGCCGACGATAAGGAAGAGTAGTGAGCTATTTATTTGTTCTTGAGAGACAAGGAAGATAGGGGGCGACCGGCGAGATGCTCGTATAGGATAAGCGATGTGGGGATTAATCTCCAGTGGTGGGCGATCATTTTTATACAACAAGGAATACATTCAGTGTGTGAGACAAAGAGACGCATCGGGGAGCCGAAACAATCGAAGAGACGCGCACATCGGGGAGATGAAGCACCATTCATGCGTATAAATACATATCGCAGACGGTTCCAACCACAAATCGTCTGTGATACACAACTATCACAGATAGTTTGTATTAATAACCGTCTATCAACTATCACATATGGTTCTAATTAAAAATCGTTTATGATCTCTGCAATTATTACAGACGGTTTGTATTAATAATCGTCTGTGAATTGTCACAGACAGTCAGGGGTGGAATCAGCCCAAGCCCCAGGCTGGGCCAACTCTTGGGCTAATTCTGTTTTTTTTATGATTTTTCATAAAGTTTGCATAGGCTTTGGTTGCCGGGCCTCGGGCTACAGCCCAAGTAGTCTGAGATCTGGTTCCGCCACTGCAGATGGTTCTTATGTAGCCTGAGGCCTAATTCCGCCATTGCAGACGGTCATTAATAAGAACTGTTTGTAATAGTTGCGTTTCACAGATAGTACATTGTCACGTTTGAAAAATCGTTTGTAATAATTATAACATAGACGGTTTTTCGTGAATCGTCTGTGATGAGATGTTCAATATATCTTATTTTGTAGTAGCGTGCGAAACATCAATTATACAAGATTTTAGACTTGAATGAAATGTACGTCTCTATCGAAAGTTTTTAGTTGCGTCACTGCACATCACCCACATTTGTCTTAAGCGGCCGTAGCGTTGATCGTGCGGCGGGCGGGGTCCTCTCGTCCCTGAAGACGGGGCGAGGGGGGGGGGGGGGGGGCTGTGTTGTCGGCAACCACGACGCCACCAAGAACGCCCTGTATGTGCTGCCGCTACATCCACGAAGAAGAGATGAGGTGCTCGACGTCGGCTTCGCTGCTGGTGCTGCCTAGGTGGTAGGTGCGAGGCAGCGATACAGCGCCGACGACGTGAAGTACGGCGGGCACGACGATCGATGTGTGCTCACGTTATTTTCACTGCGACGTACTTGTGTCGTACAAAGGAACGTCGCGTGTATAGCAGTTCTCGAAAAATAAATGTAAGGTAAAACTAGATAAGGCTAGTTAGGCTTCTGGTTTTCAGAAGACCGAAACCATAAAGAACGTGTTTGGTTTTTAAATTTTGGTTTTTTTAGTTTTTTTCTTATTTTGTTGTATTGTCTATAAAGATATAACGTTATTTTTATTTTTTTTATTTTTTAATTGAATGGTTTAGAAAAGCTAATTAGTACAATGTAATTTTACCAAAAGTTAGAAACCAACCGTCGCAACCGGTTAGAGCAGGCCCTTAGTCTTGCTCAGAATGTTTTCCATATATCTTTCACGATTTATTTTAAGATGAAACCTTCTTGAGCTTTTAATTTAAGCATGGTTCTTACTCAAGGTTGGTGGCGGGTTGCGCGCCTGGTGAACCTAGCGTGTAATATTTTGGGTGTAAGTTGAGACTGACTGTAAAAATTTGAGACGTAAAAGTGATAATCTTTTCAGCTTTAGGAGGTAAAAGTGCCCGTTACTTTGAAAATAATATAATAGAAAAGGACACATAATACATTCGTACTACAACTCAATTTGCATCACCTGGAACCCTAAAAAATAGAAGGAATCGGATCATATCCTTGTTCTTTTTGTCCATACATTGCACATCCCTACCGAAAATCAACCAAATTTGTACGAGGGTGGACATAAGTTCATGACATTGATTTTGTCACGAAACAGGATTGGAATATCTCAACCATATTAATTTGTAGCAACGATTTCTATGGGATGACCTAAAGACTGAATAAACCAGTTCTTTGACAGCAGGACTAATATTGGTGGCCACAGGTCGATCGCTCGAATCCTAGCAGCCACACGTCTTAAATCAAACACAATTCCCTCATCAGTGACACGCATGTATAACTCTCCCACTAATACCGGAGCCAACGAGGAAACCAGCTAGCATTGATCCTCATCTATGAATTGGCACGCGTATCATTCTTAATCGTGCACCAGTGATACTCGAGCGAACGAGGAAGCCAGCTGCTTACAGTACGTTCCTCGATGGCACACGGGACGGGACAGCCAGCAAAAAGCCGAGCAAGCAAGACCGGGCTCACCGAAGCGATGCTCTCCGCCAAGCATGTCGCTCGCTGCCTGCAACCGCGAGCTTGTGTGCCATCAATAATTGCCGCCGCTCGCCTGCCCGGCGCGTCCGTCCGTCCGTCCTTGGAACGCTGCCGCCAACGCCAAGCTTGCAGTACGACCGCGCGCGCGCGGACCACGACGTGCCCGCCGCTGGGCCAACCGAGCGCGCGAACGCAAACACGTCGCGCGGTCGCTCCCTATGCGCCGGCTCGATCGGTCGACGTACGCCACGCCTGCTTTTCCCAGCCAGCAGAGCAGCGGCGAAGCGAGGCACGGCAGTTGAAGCAATGAGATCTCGTAAGTACGTGCCTATTCATGTACGCACCGGCTGGCTACTAGCTATTGGCTATAACTAGAGGTGAAAATAGATGAACACAAATGGATAATAGTTTTATCATATTTATTTTTATATATTTTCTCTAGATGTGGTACAGATATCTAGGTACAAATACGAATAATGTTAAATACAAATACACATTGAATACGAACCGAATACCGCTACGAATATTTCTCGAAACGGCATGGATTCCGAATCTCACGGCATTGAGACTTTTCTGGGGTGCGTCCTCACACAGAAAAAGTGAGGTAGGACTTGTGATGCTAACACGTGGATTCCGAATCTCACATCATTGATGAGGGAACTCCTCCTTCCCTCCCCAGCCCTCCCGCGCGGCGTCCGACTCCGACACCGCCAGCCTCTGCAGCAGCCGTCCCTCCTCCATCGGAACGGCCCCCTCCCTCGCTGCCCCCATCGTCCACCTCTCCGACCGATCCTCCCAGGCCGCCGCCCTCCGTGCCCTAGAAAAGTCCTCTCCCTATGTAATCTCCCTATCTAATGGATATCGAAGCCAACAGTATCCATATTAAAAAATAGTCATCAATCAAAAACTATCCGACCAATTTTTCCGTACCTACAACTACTAGCTAGCACCTAGTAGACGGTAGTATTGCCGGCCTTTCCTCTCGTAGGCCACAGCGAAAGCCACTTTTGCTGCGGCTATAGTAAACAGTAGTACTCCAGTATAGATAGGGTGCGCCCGGGGCGAAAGCAACGTGCCGTGGCGGCGAACGAGACGCGAGGGACCATCCCAAGTACGCCCGGGACAGTGGCCGACCCAGGAAACGGAGCTTTGGGGCTCGGGGCCTCGCCTTTTTCTCCGCTCGATCAGTACGTACGTACGTACGTGCACCGCTGCTCTACTCCACAGGCGTGCATGCAGCGTCGCCAGGCCGGGGGTTGGGCCCTGCCGCGGTCGCTGCTGCTGTTGCTGCATGCCTAGCTCGACATCGCCGCAGCAGGCTCTCTGCCGCCGGTCGATCACATGCCGCGCATCCTTGTCGCCTGGTCTCTCTTGCGCCCCTTTCCCTCCTCTCTTTTCGGGCACGCCGAGCTTGCATCCATCTTTCACACGACGCATGGTCCGTCGCTCTGGCCGGGCCGGCCTTGCGTTGGTCCCTGCAGTCTCACGTACGCGCGCGCATGACGGGTCGTACCATGCATCCATGTCCCGTTTCGGCCTCAAGCAAAGTTGCATTTGACGCATGCACGCGGCAAGGACGAGGTGGGTTTTCACGTTTTTTTTTTTTTTGGATACTTCTGTGCCTGCCCGCCGGTCCAGGCTCCAGATGCGCTGCACTAGTGCGTGGATAATTGGATATTGTATCGAAGCAACGATATGCGGGAAGAAAGGTATACCAAATGCAAGGTGTATGTATGCACGAGGAGTGAGCTTGAAGTCGAAGCAATCACAAGGCTATTGATGGACGCACGCGTACCGACACTTGGTCCTCCAGGATGCAAACAACAAAGCTCATTAATAGCTCGATTGGCTTTTTCTTTGTTTCTTCTCCCTTTTTGCTTTTAGTGCGAAGATTACATAGAACATGGATGCACACCTGAAAAAGACGACACAAGGCTAAAACCTATTAGAGCATCTCCAATAGTGATTTATGAGCTAGTTTTAAGCATATTATTTCATATTTTAATAGAAGAGAGAGAAAAGCTATCTCTTGATCAAGAGCTAGTCTCATACACACATTCCAAAATTATGTGAGAGTATCATGTGAGGCTATTTATGTTATGAGCTATGTGCTAAAAGTTAGTACTATTGGAGAAGTTGTCTTAGAGCTAGTAACTAGCTTATACTGTTGGAGATGCTCTTAAATGGACTATTCAGTCAGTAGTAGTAGAGCATGTGTGGTGCATCTCTTTTGAGAACAGTGTTTGTATTCTCTTTTTTTAAATAGATGGCAGAGCTTCTGTCTTTTTTTTTATAAAAAAAGTAGCGATAGAACATGAACCTTGGTAATGTAGCAAAACAAGCAGATGCCAAATTAGTTACTAACAACCGGTAAGCATGGCATTTGGATTTTTCTGTTTTCTTTTTCAGAGCTTTCACTCAAAAGACCGTTGAGCATCTACATTTTTAGGATACAAATATAAACTGGCCTGGTAGGTATTAATTTTGAAAAGAGATGTTACGTAAGGTTTAACGCGACTACAACCTGCAAGCAATAGTACATCTCTGAAGGGCACGTTAACTAGCTGGAGGGCTGGAGCTAATTAACACAGTGACCTCTCAGCCTCGTCTCTCAAAAGACGATGGCAGTACTAATTCAGCAGTCACCGCGCTGTTTCAGAATTCAGATTACAGATATAGAAGCCATGTTCTGAAGGCATGAGCCACAGTTTAAGTACACACTAGCTAGGACGCAACGTAAACGTCCCCACATACACTAGCTAGGTGCAGAAAAGATGTAAGCAAGCAAGCACGGTCTTTCCAAGTTGAGCATATGATACAAAAGAATGGCCAGAATTCTCATATAAAAGCGCAGTAAGCAAAGCAACTGATAGTAATACAATCACAGAATGAGAGATTAACCTTGTCAAGAGCTAGTACTAAGTACTGAATATATGTATTCAGCAGCAAATCAGAAGTACGTTGCCAATTAGCATAAAAAGAGATAACCATCTAAAGCAATGGGGGCAATGCTTTCGAGTGCTTCTGTCGGCAAGGCAAAGGATGCAGAAAGGCGTACTGAGTTACTGACCAGTCCTAATACAGATGTAGCTACAGTAACGTGCAAATCAAATCAGCTCTGATGTACGTACCTTGCCTTCCCTCAAACTATTTTCAGGTGCCAATCATAAACATTTAGATGATATACAGCGATAGGGTCCAAAAAATCATACATTAGTGTTGTTTTTTAAAATAAGTTATAACACAAGGGGCACGACGCAAATCATCTTAAACCTTTTTTCTGTATTAGTGCTATTTTGGAGAAACTTTGGCCGTCTGAAACTGTGTACAAAAGAAAGAAACAATGGAGTAGGCACCTGGCAGAATATTTTCTTCTGAAAAAACACAGCAACTGTCAAATAATCTCTGCCGACATATTTACATTACTCCAGATGCAAGGCATCAACAACTTTTAAGTACATCTTTCTTTCTTGATATGCACAGGCACAAAACCATAGAGAGTTCACCTTGAAACATGGGAGGAAAAGACTCTGGGGGGCAGCGAGTGGCAAGCCCACTAGAAGCAGCTCCTCTGCTTCCCCTGGACGCCTAACAACGCACCAAGTAATGCCATGCCTACCAGGAAAAGCAAAGCATGCTTTTCTTGCCACATTAGTGCTAAGCTTTCTACTTGTGGCATCACAACACACCATTTGTCCTAAACATTTCAACTCAACAAAGCTCCCTACTCCATGATGCCCAAAGCAACAAGACATGCATTTCGCTACGTCCGATGGAATCTCTCGTACATATATGCAGTATATGCAACAGCATCGAGCGAACAGAACCTACAGACGACAACTAGCCCTTCAATGTAATGTTTGCAAATGGGCATAGAAAGCAAAGGATCTGTTCTTTTTAGCTGAGACTTATGATTTTTGGATGTGGCTTTTGGGTTGTTCGTGCAAAAGATTACAGGGTAACAGAAACTCACGTACGGTTTTTGCCGATATAAATGAAGTCGATATAATATATACTACAATTAACTAGTAGACTCTATCTTGAAAAGACACTCGGTTTAAAAGTTAGCTACTATAAAAAAATCAAAAGCAAAAGCTAAAAGCTCAAAAAGAAAAGGGCCAAAAAAGATCCAGCCAATATGCAAGTGCGGAATCGAATATTTGGAACAATTTGTGATGTGCTTGATGCTCGCTGCCCCTCGAAATCTTCTCCAACATTGCACTTGTAAAGGACAAGGAACGAATGAACGAATCGGATCCAAATCAACCAATGGGGCATATAGAAAAGAATTCAGGCAATCACAAGACCAAACTGTAACATCCCATTTAGGGAATTTAAAAGTGTTTGAATGAAATTGCCAATTTGAATTAAATCAAATTTTAATCTCAAAATTCAAACTGGGTTTTCAAAATTATAAAACCCAAACCTTTGCTTGGGATTGGCCCAACCCATCCTTCCCTCCCCTCTGGCCTAGCTCAAGTTGGCCCACGCCACCCCTCCAATGTGGTGTGCACGCCCTGGACGTGAGTCGCCACGCCACCCCTCCAGTGTGGCATGCACGCCCTGAACGTGAGTCGCCCTCACCGTGTGCGCGCCAGTGCCGCCATGTGCTATGCGTTAACAGTGCGTGGCCACCTCACCGCGCCACGTTGCGGCGCCAACCTCACCTCGCCCCTACCCTACTCTCCCTCTCCCTCAGCTCTCTGTGTGTCGTGTGGCTTTCCATGCGCCGGCCGCGCCCATCACGCCCGCACCGCGTGTCCGAGGTTTGCGCGCTCGACCGTTGTACCTCCACCTTCAATGCTCACCTTGTGCCTTGCCGCATGTCGAACCGCACCTCCCTAGACCGCTGTGCCCTCCCCTGTGCCAAAACAGCATCATGTCGCGCAATCCTTTTGACCCTGTTGCCGATCATTGCCCTCGAGGCTATTTAAACTCAAGACGTGGTCTCTCGAGCCTCCCCTCACTCCATCATTGCCTTCTCACTCCTAGCCTTGGCCATGGCAAGCTCGCTTCGAGCTCGCCATCACCATCACTTATCTTCGCTTAGGCCTCACCGTCTCCAGCTCCCTCCGATGAGTCCAGCACCTTGCTAAGCTTTCCCTTATGTTTGTCTCACCCCTCTCTCCATCTCACCTTACCTAATCGGGCTCTTCGACCCTGCAGCTTGTTGATGAGGTCTTTGTCTCCAATTCCTGCTACCTCTGCGACCCATCACCCCTGGGCTTCTCTGGCCAATTCCTTCCGCCTGAAGGCTCCTCGTGACCTCCTTGGCCGATCCCCGAAGTCGGCTTGGACTTTCGTCGCCCCCACATCACCGATGCTGTGCTCCTCCCCTCTGCTGCCTTGACCCTTCGCCGCCAGCTCGCTCCTCACCTCCTCGAGCTCCGCCCTTGTCTCCGGTGAGTTCCTCTCTGCCCCTAGATGTTAATTCGCTTTTGGTGCCGTAGCCCACCGTAGTGCTGTGGTGCCTAGCTTCGCCGCTGGCCACTGCAGCCACCAAATTAGCCCACGCTGCCTCACCTCTAGGTGCGGTTCGGCGTAGGGGTCCATTTTTGTCCTTGCTGGTGACCCCTGTCGCCCGCTTCACTGGCGATGAGCCGTGGTATTCTTGGTAAGAAGACGAAGGAACTATTCACCGATCATTAGAATTAAGGCATGTAATTAATTTAGTTATTGACCATGCTTAGCATTAATTAATCCTCGCTGACCAGTGGGCCCCTACCCATTAAGTTAAGCCTTAACTATGTGACATGTGGGCCCGTCCGCTTTAAAAATTCTTTTAAAAACAGGTTAAGTGGGTAAGAGCTACTGACATGTGAGCCCATTTCACTATACTGAATAGTGCCTAGTCCTACCATGTCAGTCCCTCAAGCTTTTCCTTTAGAAATTTAATTTGAACTTGAGGGTCCCACCTATCAATCTTGGTGACCTTTTCCAGTTAAGAAATAATTCAAAAACCAAATTCATTTCGGTGGACCGCATCTGTCAGTGAGAGAGTACTCTTTCTATTTTGTTTTTTTGGATTTAATCCTAATTTAAAATTTGGAGAGTCCGTTCTCACTCATTTTAACTCCAAATTTAATAAAACTTGTTTCTAAATTCATCTTCAAGATCTATGTAGTAGCAGTACAATCTTTTAATTCGGAGTTCATTTGAATTTATTAGTTTTTCTCATGTATTTATTTGCTTTCCGATGTGATCATTAGAGTAAAGTACAAGGACATGAAAAACCGCAGTTTGAGACAAGTCAATATTTTCAAGACCAACCCACTTGTGAGTCAGGCGAGTCAATGCTTTGATTATATTAAGCCTATATTTTATGCTAATTTATATTTGTTTAACTTATCAAATTACATGATATTATTTATTATGCAAATATATGTTCAATTAAGGTTATAGATACTTGCCTACTTAACAGTGTACTATTATTACACCATCCTTTGAACACTTGAATCACGTAATTCTTGTCACCGTAGAAATTATAATGGTAAACTTACTAGATCTAAGTCATACTTAAGCGTCATGCTTAGTCTTACTTAATGCATTAAATTGCACTCTCATCATCTTTTAATCATGAAACTAGTTTCGAGTAGTTGTTGGAGGGAAATAACTGGTATGTTGAGATACTTAGTTTTATGCTTCTCAAAACCCTAAAACTTGTTGTTAATTATTTGGGCGGATGGTAAGGAGGGCTGTCGTGAATGTAGCACGAGAAATTGTAGTTGTGGTAGCACCACCCAGGGACTGAATCTTGTGATGACCTCCCAATGTAACTAGTACAATCACAAGTCTATAATGGACATGATCTAGCTAATTAATTTGCATTTACCAATGCGAGTTGCATCATTGGAGTAACCCACGGGTCGTGTCGCTGGTTTTAAGCCGCCGTGGGTATGAATCGTGTCGCTGGATTTAAGTCGTCGTGTGGTGGAAGAGAGAGTCTTGGTGTGGTGGACGTAATCTCGCTATGATAAAATCTTAGCAGGTGTAAATTACACTAGGTGGTGCATTTTAAAGACCTTATGGTGATCTTCTTTATTCATATGTCCAAGAAAATATGTGAAACATAATAAATTGATTATTTCTTATGGGTATAGTGTATAATCTCTATAGAGTGTAAACTGTTCACTCAGTCGTGCCCACGGTCAAGGGCAGACATGGGAACTTATTCGAATTAGTATCTATTTCTAGAACTTTGTAGGTGGAATGAAAACTTGTCAGATATATGTAACCCTGATTTTGAATTTCCTTGGGTGGATGTAACCCAGTGATGATGATGGATAGATGTAACCTTAATAAGAAAAACTAGCATATTATGGATGAAACCATGTAATAGGTGGATGGAATATGCACCGTTATTAATATTGCACACTTTTACTTTCTTCAATAAAAATATGGTTTAGTTAAAATACTAAGTCATAAGATGTTCTAATTATTATTGTTTTCAAATAAAGCCTTTAGCAAATAAAAAAATCCGAGCATATTTTTGTTGAACCCTGCAGGTATACTATTGCATTCTGTGTGTTGGCTCGCAAAACACGGTTGTTTGTATCCCCTTGTCAACTAAATCCCTCAGAGTCTGTGGACCAAGCACACTATGTGTACTACGATGCCCTAGGAATTGATAGAGAAGAAGACGAAGGAGATTAGGATAGCCTCTAGTAGTCTAGGTCTTACCCTAGTCATGCTGACTAAGTATTTGCGTGCACCAATATTATCCACGCTCTTGGTTAATATCGGTCGTACACGTTCTACCCTAGTCACTTGCCTGTAGTGAGATGTGTCTTTTCTCTTTTTGCTATCGCTTCCACTTCCACTTTATGTAATGTATTCATTTAGCCTAATCGGCCTTGTTGTAAACTTCACTCGATGCGGTCTATTTAAACTCTGATTTATAGTATCAATGTATGATATAATTTATGTTTGATATGAAATGATTTAGTGATGTATCTGTAAGCATTATTTATTGATTCAAAGAATAGTGCAGTGATTTCATAGAAAATTCTGAATTGGCTAAATCCAGATCTGGCACAAACAAAGACACCATGGTACGTCGATACGTCGGTGGAGCAAGGATTATGTGGATCGCAATTGGAAGAGCAGGATGGCAAAGGACTGGAAATATAAAGAAATATGGTGTGAGGTAGGATGGAGTGGCCATTGATGTAAGCTCACAATCACTAAGTACTTCTTTGTGGTTGCTTTTGGGGAATTATGCTGTGTCCAATAAGCGCAATAAGCAAAGGAACAGCGAGTTCCACGCAAATCTGATGGCGTCAAGTGGCCCTTTAAGTTCTGAACTGTCAAACAGTTTCCCCTACTTGTTAAGTCATTGTAAAGGGATATCGGAGGGAACAGGCAAGATCAGAACATAGGATCCCACCATAGAAAGCAGGCAGATCTTGGACAGCAAAAATCGCACATATGACCAACAGACGGAAACTATAATGGCAACTTTAGAATTAAGAATGCTGATGGTAAAGAAACCAAAACCACCATTAGGCATACAGTAAAAAGGACATCTTTGGTGGTAGCTCTTCATTCAAGGATCACTACTGTTGTAACACAGTTCTTGGCAAACAGATCATTCAGGATCAACAACTAAACAGAATGCAGCTAAGACACATACTAAGAATGGTAGGCTGTGATTAGCCACATGGAATTAAACAGATAATTCAGTTCTTCAGAAGATAACTGCACACACAAAATAGAAGCTAAAATGTCAATACAGCTAATAGAGCAAGCCCAGAACAGCTCTGAACCAAAACTACAGCAAAAAGAACAGTGGTCTGGTCTTGCAAAGGACATTACATGTGTTGCCCAGAAACTTGTGTTTACCCAAAATGGGACAAACACTTAGTGAACAAAGTACAAATAAGATCAACCATCCTCTACAAGATCTACAGTCTATTGGTTCATCATGCATGAAACTGCCAGAACTTATGTTCTTATAATCTGTCACTAGTTAATGAACTATCTATCCTCTTGCTGAATACCAGAACCCCCAAACTCCAGAAGATGGGGGATATAGTCCCTATTCTTTTTTAGCTTTTGGCAATTTTTGGTTTTTCTACAGTAACTAACTTTTAAACAGTGTCTTTTCAAGATGAGGTTTATTAGTTAATTATAGTATATACTGTACTGACTTCATTTATATCGACAAAAACTGCACGTGAGTTTCTGTTACTCTGTAATCTCTCGTACGAACAGCCCAAAAACCATAAGCTTCAGTCAAAAAGAACAGACTCTACACTATAAGGATGGCCTTTTTTTCTACTTTCAAGTAATATAGCAGCATATTTCATATCACAACCAAGCGGATGGCACAAATTTAAAGTATTTCTCAGTCATAGAGAAATAGTTCATACCTCGTAGTTCAAGAAATTGACCGAAAACTGTATTTCATTGCTCAAGAGTTTGATGCTACAGCTCAATTCCTGAATCACCAAGCTGGAAAGGACAGTGAAAATGACAAAACAAATTGTATTTGTCCAGCGGTCCGGCCTAATACAGAATAGATCTGCCTATTCAACTTGTAGTTTGTGAACAAGAACAGTTTGGACTTTGGAGATTCTCCAGATAATTTACTAATATAATAAACATCATTTTACATTTCTATGTTTCACCACACCTATCTTGAAGATCTCCACGGTATGCTTTCAACATGGAAGCATCACTCATTACAATTTATGCAAGTATGATTGGGTGTAGTATAGCATATACCACATAGCTTCCTCTGTGAGTTCTCAACTTATCATAAATGACGTTATCTTACATTCTTACACTTTTGCGTTGAATAGGTACATGGGTATTTTTAAGTAGTACAGAAAACAAACAAGGGAACTTTATAAACAATGGAAAGATGCACCAGAAAGGTTGAAGGACACAAAATTCACAGAATCATACTTGATTCTATTGAAAACAAATGCAACAAGATTACACTCAAAAGCTCCATAATAGCCCTACATCAGTGTGCCGCAAAGCCTAGACCCTCAAGCTAGCCAATAACAGGTACATGACCTAAATCACAATCTAAGTCAGCACATGCCTGAAGTCCTACGCCTACGAAACTACTTGGAAATTGGGTCCTAAACATGGACTTGGTACGCCCTAAACAAATTGGTTTGAACCCAGCCAAAAAAGCCCTCCTACACTTTCCAATACAGTTCAGGCTCTAGCTTATGAAGGTACAGTTCAGGCTCTAGCTTATGAAGGTTGCAATATTAACTAAAATCAAGGGGTAGCTAGCTACAAGAGTTCAAGTGATATTTGATTCCATGTGTTCTATTACTCAATTGAAAAGAGCAGTCGTTCCTTATCACATGTGAAATTGTCGTATAATCCTATAGCAGCACAAAACACCGACGCTTTATGTATGTCAAGAATTATGACAGAAGCAATACAAGAGTGTGCAATCAGTTAGTCCCAGTAACATGTCCCCCCAAAAAAATTATGAACAGAAACCAAGCTAATACTTGCCAAAAGACCAGATCACCAGATTGACAGCACAAGATCCTGAACTTAACCTGCTGCTCCCTCTGACAATGCTTCCTTCCATCTCAATCACCTCAATCTGAAACCAAATTACTTTCGTTGCCACCATTCAAGATCCTATCTATCTTTCCCAACTAATTGACAATTTTGCTTTACAAACTGAAACCACATTAAGGCCCACGCTCATTATGCCAACCAACTCAAATTTTCAGAAGGCAAATCGATTGCTTAATAATATCATAATATTTTCTTCTTGGAAAAAAAAAGGGCCAATAAAGAATCACTAACTAATATCTGAAGGCAGCTGCGGTGAACTTAATTTTTGGCAATAGGGTGCATCAAGCTTTAGTATAATAATGCTCTCTGCATCTAAATTTAAGTATCTTTGTGCATATTCATCCTCTCAGCGCTATCCTAAGAATAATATTTGGTTGCTTTTAGCATTCATTACTGGAATACTCTTGAACAATTCTAAGTTCAAATTCACAAAATTACTGTTTTATGCATGTTAAGCCATCATACCCTCCAAACTCATCTATGACTAGTCAAACACTCTTGAATTCTTGATCCATGAGTCATGAAACATACACATCAATTAAAATTACCAAGAATCCAACCCTCAGAATAAACTAAGGTTCATGATGCCCTATTTCTACTACAAGGTCATACGACACATTAATTAAGATCGATAAACTTACAGTGCTACCACCTACCAGTGTCAGACCATTGATATGTTCAAGTGTTCTGTATTGAGATGTACATGACAGAATTCATAAAGTAAGCAAAGGAACAAACATGAATTTCCATGTATCGACCAATTTCACCTTCAGGACGAAAAATGAAATGAACATGAATTACAAATTATCGAAATAGTGGAACCTATTATCATGTTCATGCCCAAAATTTCACAGTTTATTTGAAAGAAAACTCATGTGACATCTGAGATCTTGCAATGCCACTACAACCCAACTAACCAACAGTAACTCTGCATTACAGGCAGCTGCAGAATCAAGAAGCTAAAACACACATGCATAATCCTCAATTTAAAATTCCTTACCAGCGGGCACTGTCACCGATGAATATCAAGATATGAAACAATAAGAAAACATCCACACATCCCATCAAGATGAATGGAAATAATCAGACTTGCCCAATGCTGTGAGTATTGCTCCCCGCTGAATCGCCAACCCTTGTATTGACTATTGAACAAGAAACAGGTTTCTTCCAACATCACAGGCATAATGCAAACAAAATAATTCAAAGGTCGTTTCTCGCAGCACTATAACTCTACAATTCCATTGATTTCACACAAAATTTGTTGTGGTATACTTGCAGTAATAACAAAAGATGCTATGATACAACTCAGCAATATATCCTATGCGTTAGGCAACTAATTCACCGCAACAAGAAACAGCCTACCTCCACAAGAAATCAACTGAAAGAATGTAACCTATTTTGCATGGGCTCCTCAGTGACGGGGGATCGGGCTACGTTTGGCAATGCTGACTCCGCCAGAGAAGAAGCCAGCAAAGGTCGGCATGTTCTCGTCAGAGGGGCTGATGTGGATCTTTCTTGGGAATGGTAAGACGCAAGGTCCGCAAAACATCACCCCACCCATCTCCCTCGTCTCCTCCCCCTCCTCATCGCTCCCATCGTCCTTCACCGCAACCTGCTGGTTCTCTGCCCCCTTATTGTTCGGCTTCACCGCAACCTCCCGGTTCTCCGCCCCTTTATTGTTCGGCTTCACAGCAACCTGTTGCTTCTTGGGTGTAAGCACCTTAGGAGACGGTGGGGGTGTCAGGAGCGCGCGGTTGAGGACGCGGAGCACGCGGCCTGACATGGGCGCCGTGGAGAGGCCGCTGAGGGAATCGGCGGGGGAGAGGCGGAGGGCGTGGGAAGCGGCCGGAGACGGCGGCGCGGCGACGAGGCTGGCGGCCACGTTGAGCAGGCCGTGGACGCGCCCGGAGGGGCGGCGGACGCCGACGGCGAACATGGCGGGAGACCCAACGGGGCGGGACAGGAGGCAGTGGTCGCCGAGGAGGAAGCGCGCGGAGCCGACCAAGGAGTCCCCGCCGATGTGCCAGGACCCGGTCGGTGCGGCGTAGATCTCGACGGTGACCGTGGCGCGGGAGTCGTCGGCGAGCGCAGTCTCGCGCACGCGGAAGAGGAGCCGCTCGTGCCACGCCGGCTCCAGGCCGCCGGCGCGGTCCGGCCGCGTCTGGAGCCGGTGCGCGGAGTCCACCCACGCCACGGCGTACGCCTGCAGCCGACGCCGCAGGCCGGAGGGCGGCTTCAGGCCCTGCGCG
Organism: Dendrocalamus latiflorus; assembly: GCA_017311315.1. NCBI lineage: Eukaryota > Viridiplantae > Streptophyta > Magnoliopsida > Poales > Poaceae > Dendrocalamus > Dendrocalamus latiflorus. The sequence continues at coordinate 41,027,595 of CM029666.1, read as the reverse complement.
GAGATGATGGTGACCTCCAGCAGCCGCTCGTCCGGCGCTTCCATCGCCGGCGAGCGGCGGCGCTAGGGTTTCTTGGTCGGGGACGAGGGGCCTTGCGAATGGCGGAGGCGATGGTGCGGCGCCGACCCAGTGTGAAGTCGAGTCGCCAGAGGGGCGGTCGACTGGTCCGTTAACAGGGCACGTCACATACACTACTTTACAGCAATAATTAAACATATATACATACCATAAAACATAAAATAAAGAAAAAACAATATAAACATGATGATATGTTGATGACTTGTTTTGATCCCAAGGTATGTTTTTTAATGAATATCTTTCTTTGAAATTGAAAAGCAACACCTTAGAAGTCACGGCCGGAGCTAGGCTTGGCCCGAGGTCCAGCTAAAAATCCCTCCTATTTACTGTAGCTATTACTAGCAAAAGCCTTGATATCTTTTCTTTGTGTGGGCTGGGCTCGAGGCTGGGCCTTGGGTTGGCTACGCCCCTGCTAGAAGTTGAAGAACAAAATAATGAACAAAATGTTGATAATATGATAGCAAGAAAATAACATAAGTACTAGACAATAAGTAAAATAATATGAGTTACATGGCAGCATCACATTTGCACTTCACACTTCACAGCAAGGAAAATATTAAAATTCAAAACAACAGATAAATAAGGCACTTGGCAGCCACCCAACTATTAAGCATAAGTGCATTGCTTAATAAGAAACAAGTTTTGAACGACGACGATAATTGAAAGATAACTTCTAAGTCTAAAAGTAGCAAAACTAACAAAGGCATTCATGATTCAAATAAGCTATCTAAGTCATCATCCATTCAATGTCATCCTCTTCATGAGGAGTAGATGGTGGAGTCTCACCATTGTCCGATTTTGCATCATCATCAACTGCATAGTCCTAGTCATTTCAAGCATCATCTTCACTCTAGTGCTCTAGCTCATTAACACTACCAGTAACCTTTGAACACTGAGTATAAATGATACGAGGGCCTGTTGGCTGGTCACTGGACCCTCTAGCAACAACATCACCGCGAGCTCTCCTAGGATGATTGTGACCTCTTTGACTATGCGAAGCACCAATGGCTTCATCAACATAAGCCCAAGTTAGATGATCATTGTCATCGGTACCGTCTTGATGAACCAGTTCAGCATGTATGTCGATCCATTTATTATTCCATTGAAATTATTTAGGATCAATGGATTGGATTTCTTTCCTTTAGAGCCTTGCTCACGCAGCTTTTAAAACTTAGTTACCATCTTTCAGTTGTATGAAATATACACCGAGTTGTTTAATGTCTTGTGCTCTAAACGATTTCTCTTTTTGGTATGGATCTACAAACACAACATACAAAAAGAATGTCCAAGGCGGCTACAATCAATCTAAAGAGTTAAAGACTCATTGATTTGTCTAGTAAAATATGCTAGCTATGTACAAATGCAAAAGTACTCCAATTGTGCTTGCATCCGGACGCCAAATAACAAAGACTAATGATTGCTTTATTAAACATTGGAGTTCATAAGCAAGGCCACCATATGCACCCCACCAAAAAACTACAAAAGATAAACAGATAATGCACTTCAAAGTTCAAACATAGAGAGTCTAAAAAGAAGAAATTAAGAAATCATTGTACTTAATTACTTGTACTTACAAGGACTCTTCCTCTCTCGATCTTTGATCATCATTGCCTTTGTGAAGCAATCACCTTCTATCATCTCATAATCGTCAGCTTGCCTACTTATCTTATTTTGTTTATCATCATCGGTGATTATCTTCCATAGCACATCATTTAACATCGACCTTAACCTTGTAGCAAGTCTTTTATTTGCTTCTTTAATGCCAAAAACTTATTTGAATTCAAGAAGAATACCGCCCCATATAACTTTTGCTCCATCTGGTTGTCCCACTAGCCACTGCTTGTTAATAATTCCTAGGATGTCATTGAGTAAATCTTGCTTGTGTTGCAAAGCATCCTTGATGTTCATCTTCGCAGCATCCATAGCTGCACTAATCTCAAGCATTCTTGGCCTCTCATCATTGTCGGCAATCCTCAAAGCAATAAGAAGTGGTTGTAAAGCTGCATGTAATTTTCAACTGAATGCCAAAATGGCAAATAAAGCATAATTTCTGCAGCCGCCTTCCCTGGTCTTGTGGTAGACAACTTGTTCTCATTCCATTCTTCAGTCTTCACTAATAAAGAGACTCTTCAAAGCTTGTGTATGCTTGTATATGCTGACCAACGTGAGGAATGGTGTAGCAAAATGAGTTGTTGTGGGCCTCACAAGATCCGTACCACTTGTCTTATTCTTCATTGCATCAAGAACCCTTCCATGCCTATAGGTAAATCTACACACCCTCTTTGCTATATCAATGCAATTGTTGAACTCTTTTATCTTCCCATGTCCTTTAGCATAAGGTCTAAGTAGTGAGCAGCATAAGATGTCCAAAATAAAGTACTAATCCTTTTCATTAGAATTCTACCCGCTGCCTTGTAGTTAGATCCATTGTCTGTGACAACTTGGGCCACATATTCTCTCCCAATAGCATCAATTTTTACCTCCAACAACCTTACTAATAAGCGTGCATCAGCTGATTCACTTGAAGCATTAACTAACTCCAAGAAGAAGGTGTCTTCTGGACTGTTGACAAGAAATTTGATAAGATGATGCCTACTCATGTTTGTCCAACCATCTGACATGAGAGAGAAACCATATTGTTGCCATGCTAACTCATGCTTCTCCCTCAATTTATTTGTCTTGTTTTTTTGCTCTTTCAAGCAATGGCTTCCTTATGTCATGGAAACTAGGTGATCTATACCTAGGATTATATTGCTTGACTAACTAGAGGAGAATCTCCCAACTTCTTGAATTGATGGTATTGAATGGTATGTTGTTCTCATAGAAGAAGTTAGCTATATGATCATCAACTATTTGTTTTTCTTCCTTTGTTCTTTTGGTGAAGTGCTCAAGTTTAGGTTGAGAAGTGGTCGAGCCGTGCTTCTTAGAAACAACCTCTTCTGGTGTCTTTCGAAGCATAGAAGTAACTAATTTGGTACACTTCTATGGCGGCCTAGGCACTACAAAAGAAGTCGTTGATTGCTATCTTTTTGTAGCTATCATAGAACTTGGATGGATTTCTTTTTCAACATCATCTTCTTCACCTCCTCCCTGTTGAGCTTCATCCTCATCTACCCCCTCCGTGGGTTTGAACTTCCATGAATTGTTCTTCAAGTAGCTGTGCATTTCTTTCCTGATTGCTACGATTCATTTAGCACATTTCTTCACATCTCCATAACCCCCCAGCAAGGTGCCACTTCAATTTTTCCACTCTGTCATGGACTCTCTTGTCATAGAGCTTACATTGGAGGATACCCTTTCTCTGTAAATCAGGCTAGAACCTATATTTCCATATTGGGTCTTTGGACTTAGCCCTCCACTTAGGATCATTGGCTGGATAATATGGCTCAGTAGCTACAGCTGCAACTATTTGTTGGTCGACGTGTACCATGGTACCTGAACAAGTGCACATAGAGAAATGGGCTAAGTATCAAATAAAGTAGAGCAGTGAAGAAGCACAAACTTGCTAGTGCATTAATACTACATTACTTGCTAGTTGCTACTACTATTGCATTACTATTACTACTACATTACTTGCTAGTTGCTACTACCTACTACTTCTAGCCTACCACACATACTACATTACTAGCAGCACTACACATCGACTAAGTATTAAAGAAAGCAGAAAGCAGAGCAATCAACAATTCAACACAGCAATGTAGTATATCAGTAGTGCATAGCAGAGCAAAACAAAGTAGGACAGGAAGGAATAGGGATAGGAAAGTAGAGTAGAGCCAAAGTGGTAGATGCAGATGTAGATTGCCAATTAGATTAAAACGGAGCGGAGCATAGTAGGGGAGAAATGAGAGGATTAGAGGAGAGGGAAGGTGATCCAAAGCATCAGAATATCATATTCAAAAATTAGATCATCATATGTAGATTGCTAACCACATTACAATGGAGTGAAGCAGGGCAAGGGAGGAAGGAGAGGAGAGGGCAGGAGATGATGCATTGACCAACGATGGGCAAACAGTGGCAATGATGATAGAGACGGGTTGGCGATGAGTTGAGGTGATGATTTGCTTCTCTACAACATGGGAGGGATAAGGAGGAGGATTTGAGTTTTCAAGAGGAGAGGTTGCTTGCTTGAGAGTAATCGATGTCTAGGGCGGTAGTGTCATTGCCCTCCTAGGGACTGGGCTCGATATGTTAGGGTTAAGTGACTCCAATAGCCCAACTAGTATATATCTGAACTCTCCCCATTTGAACTCTGAAGGTGAGCCATCAAGTCGTGTGGCTAGCCATGCCCGATTAGTCACCACTAGTCACTGATTAGTCATCTGGCCGCTGACTAGTCGTTCCAGTCGAGTCAAGTAGCCTAGTCATCCTAAATATACTAACTAGACGTCTAAGCACTAAATGTACCAACTGGATGGCTAATCATGGATTAGTCGATGGCTTATTAACATTTCCCCATAACATCAACTGACTATCTAAGGTGACCCATGTGAGAACCAAAATTTAGTACGTAAAATTCAAAACGTGCCAAGTGCAATACTACCTTAATAGAAAAATGTAAGGCGCACATTGATTTGATGCGATCTCCAGAATTAAGCTTTGATCATTAGTTTCTTTTATAATGTTTTGTTCATAGCTACAAAATCATAATAATAATAAGATAGTACTTTTAAATAGGTAAAATTGGTTGTGGGACACCACAAATTAGTAGTATTTGCCACATGACACTCCCAATTTGCAGCTTTGCTATAGCACACCACACTTTTGTGGTTTTTGCCATGAGACACTTTGGCCAATAAAATATGATTTCCGGACTAAGGAGGAGAGGGAAGGCTAGTGCAAAGTCATTTTTACCCTTGGCCCTTTATTTTTACCCCTGACCCTTTCTTCTTCTCCCTTCTTCCTTCGCCAGTGCCACTAAAGCCGCAGCTCTACACGCATGCAGCCACACACCATCACTCGCCAGCACCGTGGCAGTAGCATCCTACATGTGGGCCTATGTGCATTGCATCATCCTTGCCGAACCCCATCGCTCGTAGTCAAAAAACAAGGGACAGTGAATGCAATTCACTTTCTACTGCCCCTATTTCACTTCTACTGCCTTCACCTCACCCTCATGAAGCTAACAACATCGCCACCTCATCCCAACTTCATCCCCAGTGCTGGTAAGCCATGCCACCACACCATGCCCCAAATTCACCATCTTCCAAAATTGCTCACACACAAAGCCTCTCATCCAAAATTAGTTCTATGCAATCCATCCTCATCACTTTGTGGTTGTTGACACAATTTACATACAATCAGTGACAACCGCAAGCTCACCGGTCAATTATAGCTTTTCGCCTGAGTATTCTAGGGTTTATCGAATCCACGAGGAACCAACTACCTTACCTTAGGGTTTTCTAACTCCAATCATCTAACTACCCAAGGGTGAAAATATCATTGTATGTGATAACGATTCCATCTTGGCCTAGATAAATAGTTGATGATAAATGTTCTAGAGGTTCAGTCATTAATCAAAATCACTACTCAAGAGCAAATTTAATCTATCTAATTCTATTGCTAATTGTAGTTTTGAACCACAACCACTACGAGCACACTATACACCATGCACTCCTACCTATCACATATATGAAACAAGAACAAGATGCAACATAAATTACCTGTCGGTGGTTGCCCCACTCTATGCACTAGTGCTATCACCACTAGCCATGGTGTTGACCCTTATTTGGGTATGGATCTTTCTAACATACGAACAATCTATATTCAAGACCATAAACTAGCATGCAATGTTCTACTAGATTGATATAATCACCACAATCAAAATGACTAGCTAATATGAACTACTGATCTAATAGGTCAAAAGAAAGCATATTGCATGAACTAGACAATTGCAAAGAAATAGAAGAAGCAACTACAGGTAGATCAAATCAACTCAAACATGAGAGATTACAACAACTTCAGAGATTGCATCGTAGAAGAAGCAACTACAGGTAGATCAAATCAACTCAAACATGAGAGATTTCAACAACTTCAGAGATTGCATAGTTACCTTTACAGAAGTTGAAGCAGATGCTCTGAAACCTATGACAAGGCTTTGCCACCTAGAACTAGACTAAAACTAGCCCTATCAACTATAAAGGGTAGTTTTAGGGGTCAAAACCCACCAAAATCGACATGGAATGTGAGATGTCAAATTACGAAAAACTGTGGGATAGGTGCCCTTTTTAAAGGGGGTTGGAACCCCTAGCACTGGCAGCCCCAGACCCTAACTCAAGAGTCCGATGGTGGTTTGGTGCTCTAGATGCTTCCATATGTGTATGACATGTGGGCCCTATCTGGGTGAGGTTGGTTTGGCTTCCAAAGTTAGCTTCCATTTCCAAATATTAAGTAGAGTCCGTTTTCTTCATGTGCAAGTTGATCCTTTCCCAAGTTGACATGAACTCATGATTTTGAGGGACTTCCAAAAGGTTCCCCACAGGAGGAAATGGAGTGGAGAGGCAGTGCGCAGGGCCATGCACCACAGGCGATGATCGACTTTAGTGTTGGCACTGCTTTTATATGTAATTCATACTCTTCTAAAGTGCCATTTTCTATTCTTTTGCATCGATAATGCTAGGTATTGTGCTATTAACCATGCATATTCAAGAATACATGTAAAAGTGTTGCATTGTAGGAAAAACATAACTTTTTAGGAACTTTTCATGCCAAATCACTCATTTGGAGAAGTCTGCAACCAAATCGGCAAATTGACGGGATTCGAAGATCCTTTCCATTAGCTTTCAATGAACAAGACATCTTGAAATCCCAATATTAAGGCTCTCATGATGATGCTCTTGTTGAGGCAATTGGAATACATATATCATTTGTTCAATTTCAAGTTTGGATGAAAAAATTACCAAAGAAACACCGAGCCTTCAATGGGTCGACGACATGACGATGTGGAGGATTGCTATGTGAACACCAATATCTGAGAATAAATCAATGGTGGGACCCACCATTGAGATGGAATACTTATTCTCTTGCTTCCGGATGATTCCACACAATTCTTGAAGAAAGGAAAGCCGGAGAGATAAGAAATTTGGGAGATTCCATATTTTCCACGCCAACAAACGGGACAAGATATGTCTGTCATCTTGTGATACGATTTTAGGGACCTAAATAGGCTCAAATGGAACAACTCATAACTACAAGTTGTATATCTCTTTGAGTAGTCTAATTTAGGGTCCTCATTGACCTAATTTGGAGTTCTGATGTGGGAGATATGGGCCCCACAAGGTAGGCTGCATAAAGAATCAAAGCCTGCAACAGAGTCAACTTCCAATGCAGATTTGGCAATTAAGACAGCATTTTAAGAAATTCTACGCAAATAGGAGGTAAAATACATCTTCGTTAGCTAAACATACAAAAATTAATTACTCAATTTATAGTTTGGATGATTGATATATGGTCTTCGGAAGGTTTGCTGCGCAGAAAAGTGCAAATCGACTTGAATTTGAAGGACATTCCTCATTGAAACTTACCACACTAGTTGTTTTTAACTCTACCACGTCCAAACCACAACCCTCCAGACCGTTGGCCTTAAAATAGGACCCAAAAGTGCCTTACAAATCATGTAATCTTCAAGTTCTTTCCTCGTCACTTTGATGAGGCCAGAGCAATGTTCCACTATGTAATTAGATCTAGATTAGAGATTAAAGAGGGCTCTAATTATCCTTTCTAATTGTAGGGGGCTCTATAGGCACAGTTCTAATTAGAGCCTAGATCCGGAGCGTCTACGCTATGAGGTTGCTAAAGTCTGTAGCTTTCATAATCTTCTCAGTTATAAGCATTCATCTGTACTTCCTTTATTTTTACGCTTTCGTATGATGTTAGTCATATTTTGCATCTATGATTGTCATTATTGTGTGTCTTCTTGGTATCATGCTTTTATCTCAATCGGTAATTAGTCTACAATAACTATCAATTGTTTAGCCCTAGGTTTAGACATGGTATTTAGATCTAGCAAGCGGAACTACATCAAGTTGTATAGGACTTGCCGGTGTTTATTAGCTTGATGGACCCGTGACAGGGGAGAACAATGAAGGATCCAGTATTGGACTGTAGGATGAGAGCCACCTTAGTGATTGATCATAAGTTTAAATTTGCATATGATAATTAGATCCGTTAACTTTGGATAGTTAGATGATAATTAGATGAGAACCAGTATTGTTGAAGTTATCATATTTATCATTCATATCCGTTAACTTTGGATAGTTAGATGATAATTAGATTATTGAATGCTAGGCAAATTTAGTCTGTTCTCTGTGGATATGATAACCTTGGAATACTCTGGGTGAAATCGACAATTGACCATGTGCATGCGAATATTTATCTACTCGTGTATCTCGTGTCAACAACTAGCCTAGCATTGGGCTGCGCTAGCTTGGCCACAAGGCTTGGTTGCAGGTAGGCTCCGGCCCATGTGAGCCGGGGACATTCTTTTGGTATTTTCCATGTGATTTTCATTGATTCTTGTAAAACAAGTTCCAAAAATACAATTTCCGATTCTGAGTTAGGGTTAGTAGTAATAATCTACAATTTTGGTATTTTCTTACCAATTTGCTGGGAACTTAGGATATGAAAACATGCATAAAATGAGTGCCAACAGCGGTCCCATTTATCCATTCCTTCCCTCCAATTTCCTCCCAAGCCATCTTGCCATGAGCACCACCACCGAGCTTAGTGTGCACAGTGCTAGCCCAACGCTAGTCATCTCAACCCAAGCCAAGTGCATGCACAGCTTCCCTACGATACACTAATGTTCGTGCTCCCCTTAGTCCAGCCGCACCATCGCCGGAGGGCAAACGTCCCATGGCACCATGGTCGATGCCAGGCCGCCTCGGTCGTCTTTGCTCCATGACATCCGTATCAACAAAACAGCCTCGACATGCTGATGCTCGACATTACCTCATCCTTGGCCACTCAGCATGCACCCCCATCACTGGGCTCACAACCCTCCTCCGACCATCTCTGTCCATGCTAAGGGCACGAGCAGCTAAGCTGTGCCTGATTGGTGTTCATGCACCCATCAACCTATCTACAATCGAATTGATATTTGTGTTTGTTAGATCCAGAGTTTCATATTGTTTTATTATGAGATTGAGATGTGTTTGTTCTTGATCCGTTGGGCTCGTTCATGGAGTCACCGATCACATCGAGCATCATGGATGAGAAAGACAGTACATTGAGGTCAGTATGAAGTTTGCTAGGCTCGATCTTGGAGAAATGATGAGGACAAATAAGTGAAGGGCATAGAGGTCATATTGAATTGCTTCTCTCTCCAGATCAGTCGGATATAATATGTTAGTGGGCTTAGTGTTTTCTAGCAAATTACCATGAAAGTGTAGTGTCCTATGGTAAAGGCGCAAAATAGGAGTGTCCTAGGGCTAGCTAATGCCACCAATTTGCGATGTCCTGTAGCCAATTTTGCCTTTTAAATATGAATCCAACGGCATCACTTTTGTGTCATATAATATACATATTGGTGGACTAGTTGTTGATCAAATTAACAAAATTTGAATCCCAAGATACGTAGACGCCTTACAATTTTCAATGGGGAGTACTTATCAGCATGGGCAAATCCACAGTGCATCGACTGGGGACAGGGGCGGACCTAGGACTAAAATTGAGTGGGGGCATGCTGCTACGCGTAGCTGAGAAGGCACTGCCGGCCTGCCGTCCTGCCAGCTGCCGCACTGGGCCACTGGGGGCCTGCTGAGTTGTGGACTGGGGGCCTACATAGATTATATCCAGGAGGTATACGTAATTAACAAAATTGAGTGGGGGCCAAGGCCCCCACTGCTCACACTGTGCGTCCGCCCCTGACTGGGGACACATGACCCCAACAACCTTACTCATAATCCATGGTAGCACATGGGTGTGTTTGGTTGCCTGCATCTCTATACCCTAGCTCGTACAAGGCATCCAGGATGGCCCTGGCCTAGCTGAAGGTATATGCTTGTTCGGTTAGTTATATCTACCCTGTGAAGGTATATGCTGAGATGGGATATTTTTTTTGGTTGCCTGCATTATGAGGGAGGGATGCCCGGATGCAATAGATGTTGTGTAGACGGTGTGGATGCACCCTTGACGCAGGCAACCAAACACACTTATGTCTACAAGAGATTACTCTATAAGCTCAAGTGAGTTTAGTGTGTAGTGACTCAATGACCCGAGGGTGACTCAAGTTAGTTTAGTTTGTGCTACAGACTATTATGGTCAAGACTTTTACAGAATAGCAACATTGTTGTTTCGGATTGTAAGCAGTACATTGCGTCGAAGAGAAAACTTCGTATTGAAAATAATTTAGCACGTAGGATCGTTCAATACGTAAAAACTTCGTACTGAAAACAATTTAGCACGTAGGATCGTTCAATACGTAAAAACTTCGTACTGAAAACAATTTAGCACGTAGGATCGTTCAATGCGTAAGGCAACAATTTCACATTTGGAACAACGGAAATCTCGTAGGAAAGTACCACCCACAGATCCACTCCACTCGGATTTCCTGCGAAATTCGTATGCGAGTTTTATGGGCCCAAAAGTAGATATCAGTGCATGCATTCCATCAGCTGGGCCTATGGAAACACACGTGGATTGGTTTCTGTGCTAAGGGGAGGTAGAGATGCCAGTTTAGGCCCAGCTAGGTCTATCAGGCTCCACGCGCTATTTTGGGCCTAGTGGCGAGGTACGGGCCCGTTCACGGGTTGCGCCGTGACCTCGTTGTAGATGACCAGCAGCATCCATGCTTCGTTAGCCCATGGGCTCCCTCACAGAACATTCGGACCAGACGCAACGCTATAGCTGGTTCCGGAGCGAGCGACATCCGTGACAGCATACATAAGCACAATATATAATACGAATACGAGTGTTGAGGTTGACGACCCAGGCCCAGGAGCAGCACCGCGATTACCAAGAAACGAACAAGCTGCTGCCAGCGTGTCACTGGAGGGAATCAGTGACACAACGTTTCTGTTCGTCCTGAACTCGACTACTCGGGGTGTTAGTACGCAGACACTCCTATTATTTTTCTGTTCTTCAGGTGTTCTCACTTTTTGATTTGCAGAGTACATTGCATACGTCGGCTGCACCTGCACTGACTAAGAGTGGATTCTTTCTGCCTCCAATCAATGTCATTTTGTCTACGGTGAGTGTTTCATACGAATGAATCCAACGCTAATAAATCTGTCTCTAATCAATATTTTTTAGTTCTAATATAAACATTTATACGAACAAATACAATACTAATAAGTCGATAAATAACTTAAAAAAGCGATAAAAAATTATCTCATATATTTATTAAAAAAATTATAGATCATAAGTTATAAACTCAAAAGAAGGGCCTTAACCATACCCACACGTAACAAAATTTCAGAAAGTGGATCCTCTACGGGTACAATACAGGCACGTATGTTCCGTGCTATCTATGAAACGGAAAAAAGAGAAAAACTACCATTCGTTAGCCTTTCGATAGGATAGCCGATAATTGTTAGATCCAAAGCCGCACGAATCTCAAAGCCTTCCGACGGGATAACATTTCGTCCACTCTGCTTACGCTCCCGGTCTCGCACTCTCCTCTCCTCACTCCCTCGCGTTCTCCCTCCCTCCTCGCCGCCGCCATCTCACTCTTCATTCGTCACAAGGTCAAGCATCATACCGCCTTCAAATCAATTCTTGACCTGTCTCAAGTTGGCTTATGCTTTTGGCTTTTAGGTTCTAGTTTCTTAATTTCATTTTTTTCTTGCTTTTTCCTTTTTTTTGGCTTTTTTTATTTTTTTTATTTTTTCTCGTATTTCTTTATATTGTTCGTGATGAGTGAACATTTTTCTATTTTTAATTTTTTTTAAATTTAATTATGCCAAAAAATACTTGTAACAGTTACAGTGAAAAAACCTTAAATAGTAGTAAATAAACTCAAATGTTAAAAGCTATGGTTTATGACTTTTGGTTGAAATGTTTGAATTTTAGCTGTTTGTGACAGAGATTAGGAATAAAGATACTCGCTTGTGATTTTGGATGGTACAGATGTTAGGTTTTAATGTGTACTATAATTAATTTGTAGACCCTATATTAAGAAAATACTCTATTTAAAAATTAAGTATTATAATAAAAAAAATCAAAAAACCATATCTAACAGGTGCTATTGGTCCAAATGAGCACCCCGAATTCGTTTTTCCCAAATTCTCTGGTGGGGAGCAGTTGTTTTTCTTGAGCTAGTACATCCCTTTTGTCATCGATCGAAATGGGCAGGGCTTGCCATTTGCTAATACTCCCCCTATTATAGCAGGGGGAACGCTGCGTGGAGGGGAGTGCCACGTCGGCCCGCGAGCGCGTCCGGTCGGCGCGTGGCCAGTGAAATTCCGGTACGGTCAGGGGAGCTGTTTTTGCGAAAAAGTCCCTGTATTTTTTCGAAATTACGTAAATGTCCTTTTTCCTGCAAAAAGATCCCTGCCAGCTTTTTTTAGCCCTCCACTTTGCAGGATAGCGCACCGCGGTTTTCTTAATTACGCATGGATCTTCGTTTGTTTACGTACAGGTCCTCGATTTTTTACGAAAAAAACCTTTAGCTTTTTCGGAAATACGCATATGCCCTCGATTTTTTTTGAAAAACTCCTCACGAATTATCACCTCTTTTGCTTCGGTACACACGGTGGCTGACGCGGTGTGGCGCCGCGCCTACGAGGCTAGTATCCCTGAGCCCACCGGCGCGGCACGGCAGCGTACGCGACCACTCGACCCGATGGGACGTGTGAGCTCGACCCTCTCAAAAATCTCCCACGCCACAGCGGGGCAGCGCAGGGCAGGAGGCACGCGCACTCCACTCCAACGTCCCATCGCCACGCCCACGCGCCTGCGCCAGCGTAGACTAGACCACTCGTCCCGGCTGCGGCAGGCAAAGCCCATATGCGGCGGTACGCCGCGGATTCTCGGTGCCGGGAAAGCGGGGCCCCGCGCGCGGCAGGCGCCAAGGGCGCGGTACGTACTTCCTACGTGCGCTGCTCCCCCACACGCCTTGCAGCGTGCGGCCCGCGCAGCGCTCAGCGTTGGCTCCCATCAGGCCGTCGCACGTTGTACGCTCGCGCCCCGGTTGCGTACCATCCGTCCCGGCTCGACCCGTGCCGAACGGTGCACTGCACGGCTGCACCGTTCGGGTGTTCCTTGAGTTTAAAATTAATTTATATTTATATTATCTGTATTAATTAATATTTAAATAATATATATTTTTAACGTAGAATCAATATAAAAATTATTGTAAAAAATATACTTGAGTTCAATTGTCCCAGTCAAAATTGCATAAGACTATTTATCTCTACGTACTGTCTCTCATAAATAATCAAAAATTAAATATTTAAATTATAAACCATTGAAAGGGCTTATTTTGAGTGGCTTTTGACTGAAAATCACTGTAGCTGGCTGAAAAAACAATGTATCTGACGATGGCTTAATTGGCGTAATTAAGTTTATAAAAAATTAAAAATAGAACAAACATGTTAGCTCGTCACAGACAGTACAAACGAATACGGAAAAAATAGAACCGTCAAAAAAGCTCAAAAAGAGAAAAAGATGAAGTTATTAAATAGTAAAAAATAAGTTAGAAGTCAGAAACCCAAGCCGAAACGAGCGGAGCCTAAAACAATCTTCCTCCGCTTCGTCGGTTCGCACCACCCCGGACCCAATCCGCTCCGTGGTGAGCAACATTTCTAACCCGAGCACGTCACAACCATGGCCACCGGTGACCTCCCCACACCTCACGAACGCTAACGCGACCCTCACCTCCCTTGGTTTCCTGTCGGCAAGCCGTCGCCTCCATGCCATCTCGACCGCCGTGAGCCGCCGCGAGCACACATATGTGCTTCTCCAACCACACCCCCACCCCCACCACCAACCATCTGCTCCACTCCCTCCACTCTCCGTTTTTGAGGTCGCCAATGCCATGATGGCCGCCACTCGCCGCTGGCTAGAGCTCTAGTAGGCTCCCGACACTTCCCCTCACACACACTCCCTCTCTGTGATAGGGTGACCCCAGCAGCGAAAAACATGTCAGTTTGAACGTAATTTCGCTTGGCAACGAATGGCACCAAATGGACGGAATTTTGTTATTTCGCTACAAAATTCAGACGCAATTTTCAAATGTGTTTGAATGTTTTACCGAAATTTGGTCAAAATTTGGCCAAATTTCTAGCCGGGTTCAAATTCAAATAAAAACAAATTTATTTAACCGGTTGGATTTATTTCGGAGGGTACCAAAATGGACAAAATTTTAGTGAAATTTCGCTGAAACTTTGAACCTTAGACCCCACCAATCATGTTCATTTTGAAAACAAAATATTTAAGTTATGAGTCCATGGCGTGTGAGTCATGATTAGAAGGCACAAAGGGAACAACAAATTTTTCATAGTGGCATAGAGAGAATTTTCATTTGGCTTATTCAAACCTAAAAACTGAGGCCAAAATGGACTTTTCACAAACGGAGCCGCTAGGATGGAGAGGTGACAACTGACAACGATAGCATGAAGGGAAGAAAATTTGAAACGCGGCAGCATATAAGGAATAGTCACTTGTTGAGCAGCAGATTGTTGGACTCGAACTAATTTGATGGCAAGCAATCCATTTTCTCTAAGCGATTTTGGGCCGACCAGCCTTATGCGTGGTGTTGTTGAAATCTTCACAAAAGTCCTATCAATGTGCTTGGTGAGACACATTGATCAGGTGGTGGCGCCTTCGCCAAAGCGCCTTCATCAAAGGACACAACAACATACAAGACAATTATCTCTACGTGCAACACCTCGTCAAGTTCTACCACAACTTCAAAACACGTGGTGGTGCTCATTCTAGCTTTTGTTGTGAGCTTTTAGTTTTTTTACACTGTTTGAGACATTTTTAGCACTGTAGCTGGTGTGAGCCTTTTCAGCGTAATTAAATTTAAAAAGTTTAAAAATAAAAAATGTTATGTCATCACAGACAATGGAAAGAAGTAAGGAGAAAAAAAGAAAAGGCAAAAAAACCCTAAAAATCAGAAAATCAAAAAAAGACAAAATTAAGAAGATAGAAACTAAAAGCTAAACCTCAAATGAGCACAATATAAGTGTGACATTCAGTGTCATGGACGCACCTCCTCAATATGTTGCACTTACAGAGGTTTTGCCATAGGTGGAGGGAATGGATGACGATGCTACTATGCTCCTCTCCATCCAGGACACTTCGGCCCCGCTTCAAATGATTTTAGTTTTTGGTTTTTTTGGCTTTTGACTTATTTAAATTAGAAGCTACTTAGAACGCATCAGCTTGTTTTACCTTTTCTTTTTTTCCCTGTTATTCCTTAGCATTGTCCGTGACGATATAACGGGTTTTTTTTATTTGTTTTTCAATTTTTTGTATTTTCTTTATTTTTTCTCAGAAAAACTAACAACCACTAAAGTACAATTTCAATCAAAAACCAAAAGTTATAGTTAGAATCTTAAACCAAAAGCTAGTTAGGACACCGTCTTAGTGGAATTACGGGCCACCGGTCATGCACCGCCGCGGTCTACGATAGAGGGACCCCTGTCCCCGTTCTTTTTGTGAGGAAAAAAAGAAAGAAAGGGGGACTCTTCGTTCTATTAATGGAACCCTTTCAAAGCAGTGGCGGAATTTGTCCACAAATCAAGTAGGGGCCAACACTCGAAAATCTCATGTATGATATAGCTTGGACACAAAATTCAATCATTAAGATACAACAAAAAAATTGCATTGAGGAGGAGAGTTATATCTAACTACATTGTTTGTGGTGCACATGCATTAAACTTGCATCGGGGGATTAGGTGGAGGGCAGTGGCGGAGGACGGGAAAAAAATGAGGTGGGGCGGACAGAGAGCTGCCGCCGCCCGCCCGCCCGCCGCCGGCAGCAGAGAGTGGCTGCGGCCTGCGCGCAGCGCGCCGGTGGCTGCCGGCCTGTCGCCACTCGCCCGCCCGCCTCCCGCCGGCCGACGGCCGCCCGCCTCCCGCCGGCCGCCCGCCTCTCGAGTCCCGCCCGCCGCCGGCAGCAGAGAGTGGCTGCGGCCTGCGCGCAGCGCGCCGGTGGCTGCTGGCCTGTCGGCCGCCCGCCTCCCGCCGCCGACGGCCGCCCGCCTCCCGCCACCCGCCCGTCTCCCGCTGCCCGCCCGCCCACCCGCCTCTCGAGTCCCGCCCGCCCGCCTCCCGCCGCCCGCCTCCTGAGTCCCGCTCGCCCGCCGCCGGCCAAGGTCTGGCCCAAGCCAGAGCTTGTCCTATCGGGTCCTCCGCCACTGGTGGAGGGAGACTATGGTATTTATTTTGTGTTCTCTATGTATTTGTGACAAGATATGTAGGATTGGAGGGGTTATATCTAGGGCCTGTTCTTTTAGGCTGCAGCTTATGGCTTTTAACTCTAGCGCGAGTGTTTGTACGAATAAACCGAATACTGACAATTCGCTTTTAAAAGACTATCTCGATAAGCTGCTTCAAAATGGCGACGGAGACGCTGTCCCGTTTGTTTGATCAAGGGAAGTCATAAGCTAAAAAGAACACGCCCCTAATCTTGTATCTAGTTCATGTGGCAATCTTTAGAGATGGGTTTGCAGTTTCTACATTGGAAGTGACTTGACTGTGTGGTTGCAAAACCGAATGTTTTTTTGTTCTATCTTTAAAACTTTCTAGTGTGGTTACATGTTTCAATAAATGAAGTTGGGGTGTTCTCTCTTGATCTAAAAAATATGTAGAAAAGAATTAAACATCTATCTATTATATCATTAAAATTATTTTTTTAAAAAACCCTCTATGTTCGGTAAAAGGGGCTACAAATTCTCATATTAATGGGAGAAAAAAAAGATAAACATCTATACCACTTATTTTAATTGGTCTAAATTATTCTAGTGCAGATTAACCAGACATATATCGAAGCTGTTATTGTTGTATAAGAAATATAGCTCTGATTTAAAAATAAGTATTAGATTATTTTACAAATGAAACCCTATTTTGCAATAAAATCATTTATATTGTAATATCTAGGGTGGAAACTTTGGCTAATTTTAGTCAGAAGGAAGCAGGGTTTATCTTATCAATTGGAAAGCCCAAGAGAGTCATGACCATCAAACGTCGTGTGAAGTCTTCGTACTCAGAGAGGATCCATCTTATTTTGTGTTCTGAATTTGAATCTTTTTGTGACATTACTCAGCGCCCCCACTTATTTTCTACAGTGTCTCTACTTGCCCTTCTATTGGCGATTTGTTTCGAATAGGGACTTCTGACGTTGGTGACCCAAACCAACATTGGCGGCCGTTTTGTAGCCATCAACTATTTGCACCAGAGCCAACAACGGTTGTCTACTGCCAACGCCGTGACCCGTGGGAGCCAGGTACAGGTAGATGCGATTTGATGTTGCAGTCGACAGCATGAAACATGTTTGCATAGTGTAAACTGTAAACTACTTCTGTACATAGGGTACAACTGAATGTAGCTCTTACATTGCTACCAACCTGGCTAGCAAAAGTTATTTTTCCAACACAGAATGGGAGTTTTGTCATGAAAAGGCACACTTCAATCGCGACGAACAATCGAAAGGTCGCTGCACAAGTGCGCCTGTTAATTTATGATTCAAAACAAACATGGCACACATGTTACTTGTAGTATTTGTCCGTGTCACATTGTCCATCAATTCACTACTGACACTAACAGAGTTTCCGGTCCTATAAGATTATTTTCCCAGATATTGTTTTGTGGAAAGGTTAAGATGAGGATGCTTCTAAGTTCTAATAATACTGTATGATCGTTGAGTGACTGTGCTAGAGTGGACTTTATAAGCGAGTAATTGTAATGTACTGCATCAGATTTCAAACGTAGGTCGGTTTAGAATTATGTCGGTTAAATATTTTTACATTTGATCATCAATATATAAAGAATTATCATGATTGAGAATATGAAATTGGCATGACTAAATTTATCATCAAATATAATTTCATAATATATGATTGTTTTTATTTAAAACAATATTTTTCATAGAAATTAATGGTCAAATGTCACCTTGGAGACCATGTCGATATCTAAAATGACTCACATTTCGAATCAGAGAGTTTATCTCATTTCACACGAAGCCAATTTTTTTTAAAAAGGCATTTTCTATCTATTGGATGTGAGTTCCATAGTTATGGATTAAAGATTTCCAAATTGAGAAAGCTCACAGATTCAAACAACAAAAGATTAGGGTTAAGGTTCCCTTACCTTCTCCGGCGATGGCGAGTGACAACGGCGGCAGGATCTCCAGTGACCGGTGGCGAGGCGTTAGGGTTAGGGTTCACCGAGGTTAGTGAGGGGTTCATCGGGAGCCTGAAGTTTAGAGGGAAGGGGGAGGTGGCGGTGGCGAGGCGGTGAGGGCGCTGTTGGTCGTGGGATTGAAGGATGGGCAGTGGCAGCGAGCAGCACAACGATAGGTAAGACGAGTTAGGGTGGGCGGGGAAGGTGGCAACCAGGCGAGGCACTGAGGGAGCCACTAGCCGTAGGTGGTGGAGGCGCTGCTGAGGCTATGGTAGAGGCACGAGGAGCTTGCCGGAGAGGAGGGAAAAGAGAGATAGGACGATGACATGGACGGGGTGGTAGTGGAGTAGGGCATGAGAGGAGCTTGCCGGCCGGTGATGGTGGTAACACAGAGTCGGGTCATTGGAGGCAGGAGGGACAGAGGAAGAAGAAGCCTCATATCGTCTTGTGCCCTCATTGGTTGAAATGTTATGGATAAGGCTCTCTGGTTTGGATAAGGTTAGGCTCGTTCCATAGTTATGGGATGAATGTGTGATGGATAGAAGCCCCCCTCCCCCAAAAAAAGCAAATCCCTTAAGTCACATAAACTTGCTAGCATGCCCCTTAATTTGCAGAACACCTCATATGAATCATCTGCTAGTTGAAGTAGAGGTGGCCAAATAGGTCGGGCAAACCATGCTGACCCAAAGAATGGTACCGTTGGCCCGGCCTGCCTGCTCGGCCCAATGTGGTGTGCTGTGCTTGGGTCTTGACCTTGGCCCAGCGGGATGACCTAGCTCGGGACGCACAGTACTGTGCCAAGTGGCATGGCCCGTGAGGGATTGAGAGAGGAAGGGGCAGAGCAGGCATGGGCGCATGGCAGTAGCTGAGGAGGTGGCATGACAGGGAGGGAGGCTCGTCGAAGAGGGAGAGGGGAATGACCAAGCGGTCCGAGTGACAAAGTGCGAAAGGGAGGAGGTGGCAGGGAGGGAGGCAGCGGTATGGGGCCGAGGAGGGGAGGAGGCGGTGGCCCACCGGCCGAGCATGAGAGGGAGGAGGCAGCGGCAGCACAGGCTCGAGGGAACACGTGGTGCAGATAGTAACAGGCCTGCATGCTAAACGAGCAAATGATCTTATTGGATCATGTCTAGATCTAAGGCTAAATTCGTTGACAGATGTTGCATGGTCCACTTAGTTAATGGACCGAACGAGGCATGCCTACACGGGTTTGTACCGAGTGACCCATTGAGCCATGTCTGAGTTGAAGTACCGAAATGTGCAAGGTACTCAGCTAGAAATTTGAGGTAAGTGCATGGTCTCATGGGTGTCTCGAATTGTCCATGCTCAGCTGTTGAAAGTCCTAGACAGATCTTCTCACGGGGGTCTATATATCCTGAATCCTAATGGCATAATTATCCTGCCGAATCCAAGGCTCCGTTTCCACGTGAATATCTCCGCGAGAAGTTGTGGGCTCTGTTCATCCAGTCATACACAAACACACATCCTGCTCAGAAGAGCTTATTTTGAGTGGCTTTTGGCTGAAAAGCACTGTAGCTGGCTGAAAAAATATTGTAACTGACTAAGGCTTATTTAGCATAATTAAATTTAAAAAATTTTAAAAATGAAAAAAACATGTTAGCCCATCACGTATAATGCAAACAGATACAAGAAAAAAAGAACCAGCAAAAAAGCTCAAAAAACCAAAAGTATAGAAAAAACAAAATTATGAATAGTGCAAAATAAGTCAAAAGTCAAAGTTCAAGCCAAATCGAGCGAAAACTCAATTAACAATTTCATAAGCAAGCTAGCTGCATCTCATAGACACGACCAGTGTCTACTGACTTGAGGGCCCCACCATCAGGACCACCAACAAACTGGTCCCGGACGTCAGGCTGAGGTATCGGCGTTGCTGCTACTTCCGAGAAGTTGTCGGTGGTTTGGAGCCCACTAGCATCGGTTTCTTGGAGTAGCTCAACAACATCGTCCTAGAAGTAAATATAGAGTAGCAGACTAGTAGTAGCAGCATGTAACTTCATATGCTAACATAGAAGATAGAACCCTACAGTAAACATGTAACTTTACTTCCGGCTCTGCAAGGTGGCCGTGGACATGGGTTGAGGAGGCGGTTCACTACCGGCGTCGATGCAAAGCTAGAGGTGGAGGCGGAGGACCTCCACCCTCCATGGTTCTTCAACTCCAAGCTAGCCTATACATGCCGCTCCATGCGCCGGACGCCAATGAGAGGGGGGCGGGGGAAGGGATGGGGACAGTGACGGAACGGCGGCTGTGGATGGCGAGAGAACGATGGCTGGTTGGAACGGCGGCTATGGATGGTGGGGGAACTGCGGCTGTGGACGGTCGGAACCATGGCTGTGGATGGTTGGAATCATACCCGGGGACAGCGAGGGTGCCTCCCTGGTTGCCGCCGCCGATGGGACCGGGTGGGGTAGGTGGTAGGGTTCGGAACTGAGAACGAAATGAGAAGAGGATTGGATATTTCAATCGAATGAAATGGGATCGGATGAAGGGGTTCAGAAGGGCACTGCCGCACTTGGCCGTTCACGTTGTAATGGGCGGAGAGGCTGCCGCCTGCCGAGTTGGGCCTACCAAGCCTACTGAGTCTAGCGAGCGGCTCACCAGCCAATTGCTCGGCTTGTTAGCAGATCAGCTAAAACTCTGACTCAACTTGACTTATTTATGCTACAAGCCGAGCGGAGCCAGCTCCCAACCTCTTTTTTTTTTTTGCCACCCCAACGACCTATGCAATGTGTTTTGCCTACAGATGGACGTGCATGTGGCTGCATGGGAACTTGCATTGCATGTAACCTGTGTGTAATTTGCAGATGTGGCAGCTGCTCCTGCTAGTTGAAAAGCTTGCTTCAATGAGTCCATGAACTCCTACAAAGGCGAAAAGCTGTACGTGTTTGACAAAATGGTTTGTGGTCCATATTTCTCTTTTAATTCAAGTTTTACAGAAAAGGCAAGGGGACAGATTGATGGTCAACAGGTCAAGGGCAACATATCTTATCAGCAAGAGAAAGAACATCACGAGAACTCATCATGATGTTGGCTTGATAATTTCTATGTAGTACAAATCCCAGAGTTATGTTGAAAGGACTAATGAGCTCTCGTAGTATCATATTGAAAATGCAGGGCAAAGTGTACTTCCGAAACAGTCATTTGTCAGATTTTTTTTTCCAAAATCAGTAGAACAGAACATATGGGAGAGGCCAGGTAAAGATCTATAATATATTTTTAATGAACAATTGGCACCTCAATTTATAAAAGTTTCAAAAAAATCAGATTTCGAAATTGTTGGCGGTCTAATCGCCCATCCGGCGTGATTGGACTCTAGTTGGCGGTCAAACCACTGGTGCGGTGTGACCGGATTGTAGTTAGCTGCTACTTTTTCCAAAGAGCTTGTTTTGGAATTGAGCATGTGCGGTCCGATCGTCCGGTGATGACGGTTGGACCGGAATTAAGTTGGAAGATGTGACTTGCATTGAGGATGTGGTCACACCGATGGGTCGGTCAGACCAGCTGTTGGTTAGCGGTCTGACATGTGCGGTTCAATCGCTATGGGGAGTGTGGTCAGACTAATGGGTGCACTCAGAGAGCAGTGAAAATGGTTTTTGAGTTGAATGAGTGTGTGCACGGCACAGATGCTGTTGGGTGGTTGTGTGATGTTATATGATGTATAGTTTCGACTAACGTAAGTCAAGTTTATGGAGTTTGTGCTCGAGATGGTTGCTTGGTCTTTGGATATGCAGGTGGCTGTACCATTCTGATTTTCAGAGCCTTTTTGAAGATTTTAAAATAAAATTCACCAGTTGGATTTTCTGGAATTAATAAAAGCTTAAATTAAATTTTTATTAATTAAAAGGATTTAATATAATTAAACTAAACATTAACATTTGGTGAAAGCACTTTATTTGGGTTCCTTGTGTCTCAAGAGTTTTTCTTGGATTTTTCGGGGTTTATTTGCTATTTTCTAGAGCTCAAGAGATTTTATTTGAATTTCTGTAAAAAGGAAAATCCCAAAAACCCCTAAAACGCTAAGTGGGTCGAAGGCCACTAGCTGACTCGACATGCGCCTCAGCCCAGCTCGCTTCCACCCGTGCCACGCATCGCTCATCCGCACTTGCTTCGCTCGGCGGATGTCTGCCATGTGTCGGCCATTGGCCTTCTTTCCTCGCCAGCGCCCCTGTATACCATCCGTCCACATCTCATTGCGTGCACAGTCATCTTCGTCTCTGTCTCTCGCCGTCGTCCACGTCGGACTCTCCTCGGCGTCCGTGCCGTCTTTGACGTAGCCTCTGTGTCGTGTCTGAGCCTATAAAAGCCGCGCCAACCCCCCTTGGTTCTCTTGTCCCGCAGTGCCGTCACCCTCATCGAGCCACCGCATCCGAGCACCGTCGACGTCGTCGTTGTCTTTGTCTTTGCTCCGGCCGCCGTTTGTCCTTGCCGTGAAGCCATCGTCTTCGTTCTCCGTCCCGGTTGCTGCCTCTGCTGTCTTCGACTTTCGATCCACTTTGTCGCCGCCGCCGCCGACTTCATGGATTAGGGCTTCGCTCCCCAATCGATTGCCTGTGGGCATGTTGAGTAGTTGCTACGCCTATTTCTATTTTTCGCTGCAAGTTTCTTAAGCCATTCATGCTATTATCTGTAAACTTGGCTATAAGGCCACAACTCTAATAATTAATTATATTTAAGTATTTTCTTAGTGAACCATGATATGATCGATATTTCATCTTTGTTTTTACTATGTGCACTAGCGTGATCCTGAACTAGTGCAGAATACACAGGAGAGTCCAGATTTGTATATTCGGCACTTGACAGTGGCTTAAAGAATGTTAGAGGTTGATAGCAATGAACCAAGACTAGGCAGGGGAGCTAAGGTCCAAGTGGTCGAAAGTCCGGGTGAGGCTACATGGCTCAAGTGGAAAGCAAATGAAGACAAAAATCGTGAAGAGATGAGTTGGTGCATATGGTGTGCCAAGTGACGAGAAAGATGCATGTAGAAACGATTCGGAGAAGACCAAATGTTAAGACATGGTGGCTAGTCATTGGGCACTATGAGCTATATGTCAAAGAATATGGAGATGTTTTGAGATGAAGGTGAATACAGAGTGAAGGAAAGGTGCCCGGAAGCTTCGTCGAGGGTATTTTAGTAATTGGACAAATATCGGGTTTGTCGTGGCTACTGGCCAAACAGGGAAAGAGGGGACTGGTAGGAGAGGAAGAGGAGAGCCAGATCTGTGGAGAGGTGGTGAGAATGAGAGGAGGTCCCCCTTTGCCCCTCCTGGGGGCTTATATATATGTGAGTGGGGTAGAATGGGAAATCCCCATTCTACCCCTTAGTATTTACAAAGGATGGGGGTACACTGGTATATTTACACTGTTATATTCCTCTACACTATTGGGCCTATTACACGTTGGATTAGTTGCTCGGCCCAGTCACGGGGGGTTGGGCCACCCCTACAACAGTACTCCCTCGACAGCAAGCGCTGAGGTCCCAATGGGCGAGCTGACGCAATCAACCAACCCAGCCCCCCGTTCCCTGATAGCAAGCACGAGGGTGCCGATGCAACTAATAGCTCGTAGACCCTAGAGGCAATGCTTATGAAGGAATCGGTGAAGCGCCGGAGACGTCGTCGAGCGCCAAAGACGTGTCGTCGAGCACCGAAGACGTGTTGTCCCGCCGAGGCGATGCCTACAAGGCGGACGGCGGAGTCGAGCGGCGAAGACGTGCCGTCCCACCGAGGCGATGCCTACGAGGCGGACGGCGGAGTCGAGGCCGAAGGCGTGTCGTCGAGCGCCGAAGACGTGCCGTCCCGCCGAGGCGATGCCTACAAGGCGGACGGCGGAGTCGAGCGCTGAAGACGTGTCGTCAAGCGCCGAAGACATGTCCTCCCGCCGAGGCGATGACTACAAGGCGGACGGCGGAGTCGAGCGCCGAAGACGTGCCGTCCCGCCGAGGTGATGCCTACAAGGCAGACGGCGGAGTCGAGCGCCGAAGACGTGTCGTCGAGCGCCGAAGACGTGCCATCCCGCCGAGGCGATGCCTACTAGGCGGACGGCGGAGTCGAGCGCCGAAGATGTGTCGTCAAGCGCCGAAGACATGCCATCCCGCCGAGGCGATGCCAACAAGGCGGACGGCGGAGTCTAGCGCCGAAGACGTGCCGTCGAGCGCCGAAGACGTGCCGTCCCGCCGAGGCGACGCCTACGAGGCGGACGGCGGAGTCGAGCGCCGAAGACGTGTCATCGAGCGCCGAAGACGTGCCGTCCCACCGAGGCGACGCCTACGAGGCGGACGGCAGAGTCGAGCGCCGGAGACGTGTCGTCGAGCGCCGAAGACGTGCCGTCCCGCCGAGGCGACGCCTACGAGGCAGACGGCAGAGTCGAGCGCCGAAGACGTGCAGTCCCGCCGAGGCGACGTCTACGAGGTGGACGGCGGAGTCGAGGCCAAAGGCGTGTCGTCGATCGCCGAAGACGTGCCGTCCTGCCGAGGCGATGCCTACTAGGCGGACGGCGGAGTCGAGCGCCGAAGACGTGCCGTCCCGCCGAGGCGACGCCTACGAGGCGGACGGCGGAGTCGAGCGCCGAAGACATGTCGTCGAGCGCCGAAGACGTGCCATCCCGCCGAGGCGATGCCCACGAGGCGGGCGGCGGAGTCGAGCGCCGAAGACGTGTCGTCGAGCGCCGAAGACGTGTCGTCCTGCCGAGGCGATGCCTACAAGGCGGACGGCGGAGTGGAGCGTCGAAGACGCGCCGATACTGTTGTTCTCCTACCTTCGAAAAGAGTGCCCACGGAGGGCGGGCGCTTGGAGCGTAGGCCGAAGGCACTACGCACGCCGAGGTAGGGAGGCGAGACCGTCGTTCCCCTACCTTCGAAAAGAGTGCCCGCGGAAAGCGGGCGCTTGGAGCGTAGGCCGAAGGCACTACGCACGCCGAGGTAGGGAGGCGGGACCGCCGTTCCCCTACCTTCAAAAAAGGAGTGCCCGTGGAGCGCGGGCGCTTGGAACGTAGGCCGAAGGCACTACGCACGCCGAGGTAGGGAGGCGGGACCGCCGTTCCCCTACCTTCAAAAAGGAGTGCCCGCGGAGAGCGGGCGCTTAGAGCGTAGGCCGAAGGCACTACGCACCCCGAGGTAGGGAGGCGAGACCGCCGTTCCCCTACCTTCGAAGAGAGTGCCCACGGAGAGCGGGCGCTTGGAGCGTAGGCCGAAGGCACTACGCACGCCGAGGTAGGGAGGCGAGACCGCCGTTCCCCTACCTTCGAAAAGAGTGCCCGCGGAGAGCGGGCGCTTGGAGCGTAGGCCGAAGGCACTACGCACGCCGAGGTAGGGAGGCGGGACCGCCGTTCCCCTACCTTCAAAAAGGGGTGCCCGCGGAGAGCGGGCGCTTGGAGCGTAGGCCGAAGGCACTACGCACGCCGAGGTAGGGAGGCGGGACCGCCGTTCCCCTACCTTCAAAAAGGGGTGCCCGCGGAGAGCGGGCGCTTGGAGCGTAGGCCGAAGGCACTACGCACGCCGAGGTAGGGAGGCGGGACCGCCGTTCCCCTACCTTCAAAAAGGGGTGCCCGCGGAGAGCGGGCGCTTGGAGCGTAGGCCGAAGGCACTACGCACGCCGAGGTAGGGAGGCAGGACCGCCGTTCCCCTACCTTCAAAAAGGGGTGCCCGCGGAGAGCGGGCGCTTGGAGCGTAGGCCGAAGGCACTACGCACGCCGAGGTAGGGAGGCGGGACCGCCGTTCCCCTATCTTCAAAAAGGAGTGCCCGCGGAGAGCGGGTGCTTGGAGTGTAGGCCGAAGGCACTACGCACCCCGAGGTAGGGAGGCGAGACCGCCGTTCCCCTACCTTCGAAAAGAGTGCCCGCGGAGAGCGGGCTCTTGGAGCGTAGGTCGAAGGCACTACGCACGCCGAGGTAGGGAGGCGGGACAGCCGTTCCCCTACCTTCCAAATGGGTGCCCGCGGAGAGCGGGCGCTTGGTGCGTAGGCCGAAGGCACTACGCACGCCGAGGTAGGGAGGCGGGACCGCCGTTCCCCTACCTTCAAAAAGGAGTGCCCGCGAAGAGCGGGCGCTTGGAGCGTAGGCCGAAGGCACTACGCACGCCGAGGTAGGGAGGCGAGACCGCCGTTCCCCTACCTTCGAAAAGAGTGCCCGCGGAGAGCGGGCGCTTGGAGCGTAGGCCGAAGGCACTACGCACGCCGAGGTAGGGAGGCGAGACCGCCGTTCCCCTACCTTCGAAAAGAGTGCCCGTGGAGAGCGGGCGCTTGGAGCGTAGGCCGAAGGCACTACTCACGCCGAGGTAGGGAGGCGAGACCGCCGTTCCCCTACCTTCAAAAAGGAGTGCCCGCGGAGAGCGGGCGCTTGGAGCGTAGGCCGAAGGCACTACGCATCCCGAGGTAGGGAGGCGAGACCGCCGTTCCCCTACCTTCGAACAGAGTGCCCGCGGAGAGCGGGCGCTTGGAGCGTAGGCCGAAGGCACTACGCACCCCGAGGTAGGGAGGCGAGACCGCCGTCCCCTACCTTCGAATAGAGTGCCCGCGGAGAGCGGGCGCTTGGAGCGTAGGCCGAAGGCACTACGCACGCGGAGGTAGGGAGGTGAGACCGCCGTTCCCCTACCTTCGAAAAGAGTGCCCGCGGAGAGCGGGCGCTTGGAGCGTAGGCCGAAGGCACTACGCACGGCGAGGTAGGGAGGCGAGACCGCCGTTCCCCTACCTTCAAAAAGGAGTGATACACTCCCTGGTGTAACGCGCTCGAAGGTGCGACATCCAGGTGCCGCATCACTAGGGCGAGGCACTCCCTAGTGTCTCGGCCACCGCGCAATTTTTATACTCCGTAGAGTGCGTGAGGGTAATTGGTGCGTGCGGAGGCGGACCTCGGCGCACGACTTAATTTATAGTCCGCGGACTCTCGCGTGCGGAGGCAGACCTCGGCGCACGACTTAATTTATAGTCCTTGGACTCTCGCGTGCGGAGGCAGACCTCGGCGCACGACTTAATTTAGAGTCCTTGGACTCTCGCGTGCGGAGGCAGACCTCGGCGCACGACTTAATTTATAGTCCGCAGACTGGTGCCTGCGGAGGTGGAACTCGACGCTATGACTTGCTTTATAGTCCGTGGACTCGCGCGTGCGGAGGAATGCCTCGACGGTCACGTCTTTTTTAAAGTCCGTAGACATCATGCGTGCGGAGCTAGGCTCAACGCTACGTCTTATTTATAGTCCGTGGACTCGCGCGTGCGGAGGAATGCCTCGACGGTCACGTCTTTTTTAAAGTCCGTAGACATCATGCGTGCGGAGCTAGGCTCAACGCTACGTCTTATTTATAGTCCGTGGACTCGCGCGTGCGGAGGAATGCCTCGACGGTCACGTCTTTTTTAAAGTCCGTAGACATCATGCGTGCGGAGCTAGGCTCAACGCTACATCTTATTTATAGTCCGTGGACTCGCGCGTGCGGAGGAATGCCTCGACGGTCACGTCTTTTTTAAAGTCCGTAGACATCATGCGTGCGGAGCTAGGCTCAACGCTACGTCTTATTTATAGTCCGTGGACTCGCGCGTGCGGAGGAATGCCTCGACGGTCACGTCTTTTTTAAAGTCCGTAGACATTATGCGTGCGGAGCTAGGCTCAACGCTACGTCTTATTTATAGTCCGTGGACTAGTGCGTGCGGAGCTAGGCTCGACGCTACGTCTTCTTTATAGTCCGGAGACTTGTGCGCGCGAGGGCGTCCCCCCGGTGCGTCTTTGGTTTATACTCAGTCCCGCCCCCCTGGCAACGGCGAGTGCACACGCGAACGTGCGTCTTTGGTTTATACTCAGTCCCGCCCCCCTGGCGACGGCGAGTGCACACGCGAACGTGCGTCTTTGGTTTATACTCAGTCCCGCCCCCTGGCGACGGCGAGTGCACACGCGAACGTGCGTCTTTGGTTTATACTCTGTCCCGCCCCCCTGGCGACGGCGAGTGCACACGCGAACATGCGTCTTTGGTTTATACTCCGTAGAGTACGCCGACGCTCGAGGCAGCCGGGCGATTTAAACCAAAAAAGGAGCCAAAACAGAGGCGCGAAAGAAATGGCCAAAGACTTGCAACAATGAAATGGTCCAGAATGCAGAACTGGAAAAGCGTTTGACTCTACGGCAGCCAGAACAGGCAAAACTGGAGAGGCAAACATGGCCACATCGAATGCTCTTAGAATGGAACCGCAGCCGCAATGAATGATATGATGACCAACCATTTTTCAATGCCATGCCCAAGAAATGCAATAGGGTTGTTGAAGCCTCGCACGTAATCACGTGTAGCACGTACCAGGCGAGATGGTAGTGACACGGAGTAAACTCCTCAGATGCGGAGATCCTGGCCGTGTGAAGCTAGCAGAGGCCTCGCCGTGAGACGCGGAGCCGACGCCATGCGTGAAGTGCTCTGGCTGTGGAGTCACCATGGGGGCAGGCGGAGACCGGCGAAGACTCCCTGGAGCTGAAGCGAAGGCCTGCGCAGTTGTCGTGGAGCTAAGCGAAGGCTGGCGAAGGCTTGGAGACGTGGTCGCCACGGCCTGCTCAGGCTCCAACAAAGCCTGTTGGGTCCTTGCTTTCGCCTCTTCTATCGCCGCAACGGACCGGAGCACGACCTCCGTCGCCGGCTTGACGGGCGAGCAGGGGGCGGACATTGGTCGGCTGCGGAGGCCTGGGCTGAAGCCGCGAGCTTCGTCGTGACTGGGAGTGCTGCGTCGGGCTCCGCCTTCATATGCCAGACTTCGCGCGCGCCGAAGCCTTCGCCTTCATATGCCGGACACCGCGACTACTCCACGTCCTGCTTCATTGGCGTGTCAGACCGCTCGTGTATCGCGTGAGACTTCGTATTTCCTCGTGCATGCATGGACGGAGCATACTACAGGCGGTGGCTTCGCGCGTGCGCGGAGTTGCGGGAGACTTCGCGAACGCGCACCGAAGACTTCGTGTGCACGCGTCGGAGACTTCAGGCAGGGGCTTCGCGCATTCATGGGGTTCCGCGCGTAGACGCCGAGGGTGCGGAGCCGGCGACTCGAGGCGCGCGGTGACCCGGTTCCCCATTGATGCCGAGCGCCACGGAATCCTGCCCAAAGACGTTGTATTCCCAGGGGCGCCGCTCCACGTCGAGGCTGGCGTAGAACGGCACGTGCGCGGTTGCCGCTCGGGAGGAGTCGATGATGGGCTATGCTGGCCGACGAAGTCGTCGCGGAGTCGAGGCGAGGGCTTCGAACGCCGCAGCTGCGAAGTTCATGCGGAGGTGAGGTCGACGCCGCAGCTGCGAAGGCCATGCAGAGGCGTGCGGAGGCGAGGCCGACGCCGCAGCTGCGAAGTCCATGCAGAGCCGCGCGGGGGCGAGCCCCTGCTGAGCCGTCTGCCGAGGCGGTCCTCGTCTGCGCAGCGGCCTTGGCCGAGGTGGTCTTCGCCTGCATGGAGCTCGGAGGAGACCTTGCCGAGCTTGCGGGGGGGACCTCGCCTGAGCGTCGCCGCCATACAGCTTCGAAGAGACCTTGCAGGGACCTCGCCAGAGCATGGCGCGGAGGCCTGCGCTGTAAGCGTCGGAAGTTGAGCGTGCACCTGGCGGAGCCGCCCAGAAGTAGTCGAGGTGACGCTGGACGGGGTCGAAGTTTATGCTTCATGCAAGGCATCGCCGTCGACCGCCGTTGCCGCCGATGGATGCGGGCGCCCGCCCGGAGTCACCGTCGCCAAGCTTCCGACGAGGTCCGCCCTGCCGACTCGATGGCGACGCTGGCTGGCGCGCGACGTCTGTCGGCGTGGAGCAGGCCGGAGGCTTGCGCGGAGTAGACCCCGACGTGAAGACTCCCTCACCGACGCGACGCGGGGCTTGGCGGAGCCGTCAGTCAGGCCAACTTCAGAGGAGACCTCGCCAGGACCATCCCCTGCGTGTGCATGCATGAGTGGTACGCGACGTCCCGGTGCAGGGCTGTTCGTGCGGAGTCCGCTTGCCGCGACCTCCGGGCTCCGAGGGCCTCGTTAAGGTCTCGCCGAGGCGGGGCGTGGCGCGAAGACGTGGACTGCCTTGGAGACCTCATGGATGAACGCAGTGGACGGACGTCGCGGAGCCTTTTTCCTGCGTGAGAACAAGCAGCGGGCACAATACTCATGCATGCATGGATTTTCACGTATGCATGGATGGGTTGCTTCATACGTGAATGGTTATGCATGGATGGTACGTGAAGCATATAGGTACACGAGGCGTATGTACAGTGCATGTATAAAAGCCCATCATTAGGGGGCCCGGCTTAGTGCGCGGAGACCTTCCTTCCTGGACTCCGGCTCGGAGGTCGTCAGCGCGGGGGCATGCGGAGGGCAGAGCGAGGCTCGACGCGGAGGCTGCCCTTGGCAGCGCGGAGGCTCCAGGGGCTCGCATGCATGAGCACGGATGGGTATCTCACGGATATCCTCCGCATGTATACGCAGCATCGATTCATGCGTACACACATGAAGCTCTCCCTGCGTAAACGCCCGACTAGATCTGCTAGATCTGGATCTGAAAGGAAATAGCGGCAAGACGAACTTATCTGCGATACTTCCATTCCGCGCTTGGACGCTCCTTCGGTGACAGCCATTGCGCAGCTTCTCGTTCAGTCCCCACGGACGGCGCCATCTGTCGTGGCTACTGGCCAAACAGGGAAAGAGGGGACTGGTAGGAGAGGAAGAGGAGAGCCAGATCTGTGGAGAGGTGGTGAGAATGAGAGGAGGTCCCCCTTTGCCCCTCCTGGGGGCTTATATATATGTGAGTGGGGTAGAATGGGAAATCCCCATTCTACCCCTTAGTATTTACAAAGGATGGGGGTACACTGGTATATTTACACTGTTATATTCCTCTACACTATTGGGCCTATTACACGTTGGATTAGTTGCCCGGCCCAGTCACAGGGGGTTGGGCCACCCCTACAACAGGGTTGTTGTCTTGATCAAAACCACAGCATGAAGAGGTACAAAGGAGAAGTGATTTAGATCAAGAAGACTTGGAATTCTCAAGTGGATCAATCGCTAAGGTGTTAGCAGGTTGAGTTTTTAAATGCTTTTAGAAGCATGTATGTGTGTGTAAACTCCGTGTTAGTGGGTTAATAGGTTTTCCCAGTGTCTTAATGGGTTTAGACCAATTAGGATTGTTGTTGGTTATTAAACAGGAGGAGAGGGGGTGGTAGATCCAAAGATTCTAGACTTTAGGTTTTTGTTTTATCACCTTGTCCCCTTCCGTAGTTGTGAAAGAGAGAAATTGAGAGAGAAAAGAGTGGTGCTTTGGCTGCACCTTGTAATCATCCATGAGTTTGTACACTTCATCATACACTGGAAATAGATTAAAGATTTGTCTCAATCATATTCTTGTTTTGCATTCTTGATTGGTTTTACTTATTCTTGAGTTAGATTTGTGATTTCATATTTGTGAGAGTTCTATTGATCTTTTGCTTAAATTACATTGTTAGGACATGTGAGAATCGGTTTAGAAGACCTCATGCATCTCATAAGAAATAAATAATTTAAGTTTTAGGGTTTTTGGTGTACTTGTGATCTAGATTCAATTATCTTCAATTTAGAGAACTCAAGAATCAAGAATCTTGTGATTCTTAATTGGTTTAGGTTTCTAATACCTTGAGTAAGTGTCATGCAAAATTTAGAGGTGTTTTGATGAGATTTGAACAAGTTCTTAATATTTGAGTTTTATCCTGAGAGGTTTTCAGATCTAGGAATACAAGACCAACATATTACCCCTAGACTTGAGATCATACTGGCCTTGTGCCTACAGTCATATTAGTCATAGTGGTCAGATCGGCCCATTCATGGTGGTGTAATCAGCTTTGGGCTGAAGAGTGTCAATTTCGTTGGTTTAGGTCTCTAGCCTTATTTTGGTTAAGCATAACTGGTCCAATAATTGGTGTCTCTCAGAGTCACTTGAGCGAAGATTTTGAATACCGTACGATCTTAACCGGTCTTAAAAGCTATGGCATTAGACAGATATTCCACTAAGCCACCCGTCTTCGATGAGGTTGACTTCCTATATTCAAAGGTAAGGATGGCTGCATACATTCAGACTCGATACTATAGAAGCATGTTTTTCTCTTGGAACTACGATGCATGCTTATATTGTTGATATGTTGCTTGTCACTAGGAATAATCTTGCTAAAATGAAAGTTGTTTTTCTTGATGGTTCCTTAGTGTACTCGTCTCATGCTGAACAACTAAAACATGCAAATGGTAAACTTTCTCAACTCAAGTCTAGCAAACATCGTGTGTGTGCTTAGGAGCTGTGTACATGAATGCTAGTACTTTTATCTTGCACTAAGTGTGCTTTGCTAGAGTTGAAGCTCAAAAGTGACATCGGTAAAATTGCTGAATTAACTAATGAGATGCTTCACCCTAAGACTCTCTAATACTCAAATTGCTCTAAATTAACTATTGAAATTGAAACATTGACTACAACTCTAAGTGACCTCATTGCTAAAGAATAACATGCTCATCTTCTGCATCAAAGAAATATGATCCTTTTGCATCCATCGCATGTGCATTTTATGCTGAAATATGTCAGGATTTAGATGATATGCATAAGGCAATTAGAGTCAAGTTTGATCAGTGGCTTAGAAAATTTAAGACTGCATTCTATATCTTTTATGAGTCTCTTAGGCTTCAGGTAGCCGTTCGCAAGGAAAGATATGCTTATAAGCACGGTGAAGAAAAGTGAGTGTAGTTCATGTGTCATCTTTGCTAAGGAAAATGACTACATCAAGCAAACCTTAGAGCGATTCTTTTGTAGAAAAAACCTCAACATGATCTTAAACCAATCTAAGGTGGGTGTCAATAATAGATGTCTAGCTTTCAGTGTCTTAAAGTATTCCAAGAAAAATCCACCTAAGGTAGTGAGAGTTCTCAAGAATGACCTATTTGAGTTAGAGACTAAACCTAGCAAGACTCTCTTCAAGTCTATTGGCTTTGCACAATCTCCCTCTTGTGCAGTGTGTGCTTCTTCTTCAGCAGGTAAGACTCCTCATTTAGTCAAGCACCACTGCACCTAGTGTGAGAAGAATGGCTATTTGTTTCAAGTCTACTTCAGGCGAGCCAAACAAGAGAAGAACGATAGAGAGAAATCCTTGAGAGCTACACAAGTGCCTGTAGCCCAGATTGTCCCTAAAGGTAGATTTAGATCTAGATTTTTTGATGGCTTTAAGATGGCCTCTCGTCCAGGCATAGGTTACCATGAGGGCAGGATAGATCAACGAGTGCCTACCAGACAGGGTGAGCATAGGGCTTTTGTTAGACCTACGCTAGAGTTCAAGGGGAGTTTGGGTAGAGCTCGTATAGGGGTGCATTCTCACGATGTCTATGCTTTGCCTTATTGTGCATTAGCTTCAACTTATGCTTCTACTATTTCTGCTTCTACTCTTTGTGTGTCTCGGTACTGTATTCCAAATTTTTTATTACTAACCCAAAGTATTGAGACCTCGAGGTCTTTTGTTTTTATGATGTAGGTCTGATAGGAGAGGTGGGAGAAACTAATGCTAGCGGACTTCGGATATTCTCAACATATAACCAGAAATTCAAGATGGTTTTTCTCTCTCATCTGAGCATCTAGTGATGAGTTGATCACGTTCAGAGATGCTTGTACTGGGACTGTGAGAGCCAAAGGCACAATCTATATCAATGACAACTTCATACTCAATGATGTAGCCCTAGCATGCAAGTTAAGTATAGTTTGCTTTTAGTCTCATAGTTAATTGATGATTATCTCGAGGTGAGTTTTAGGAGTGCTTGTGGAGTTCTAGATCAGTCTAGAGATCTTATCTTTGGGATTTCTTGTCTTGGGAGAGTTTTTAGTGTTGGTTTTGCTTGGTCTTCCTCTTCTCGGTTTATGTGTTTTGTTACTTTAGAGTCTAGAGATCTGGTTTTCTAGTTCCATAGGGTATGACACATTAGTTTTGATCACTTGACATGGGCTAGTAACATGGATCTGATTATGGAATTACCTAAGCACAAGGGTGGAAAGGATTTTGTTTGTTTCCCCTATAGGCATGGTAAGATGGTTGCTTCTTCACATCCACCTTTTTACCATGGTCATGATAGATGGCCTAGGACAGCTCTTGCACATAGACATTATAGGTCCTTCAGAGTTCAGTCAGCAGGAGGGAATTGGTATGCACCAGTCATTGTTGATGATTACTTTAGATACACTTGGGCTTACTTCCCTATATCTAAGCATGAGGCATTTGGCCACTTTACAGAGTTAGCCCATAGATTGTCAATTGATTTTCTAGAAGCTCTTAGGGTTATTAGGAGTGACAAAAGGATTGAGTTCAAGAACTCATCCATCTCTATCTTCTATACTGAGCATAGTTTAGAATATCAATTCTCCTCTCCTAGAGTTTCTCAGCAAAATGGTGTAGTTGAGAGAAAGAACAAGACCTTAGTTGAGATAGCTAGCACTATGTTAGATGAGCATGTTACTCCTAGGAGGTATTAGATTGAGGCTATTTCCACAGCATGTTATGTATCTAACAAGACATTCTTGAGAACCTCATTGCGCTGAACTTTCTATGAGTTGAGCTTTGATCATAGTCCTAGTGCGTCTCACTTTATAGTCTTTGATTGTAAGTGCTTCATTTTTAAATATGACAACCTTGATAAGTTTGAGTCTAGGTATTTAAATAGCAATTTTCTAGACTATTCTACTCATTCTCAAGGCTATCGTGTGCTTAATGTTGAGACTAACAAAATTATAGAGATTTGCGAGGCTTCTTTTGATGAGGCTAGTCCAGAGACTAGACCAGATATTGTAGGTACACAAGTTCAGGAGGTTCAGAGAGCATCTTCACTGAGGAGTGCGATGAAAAAGATGAGGCTGTTGAGCTACTTTCTCTTCAGCCAACTTTCAGCACCTGCTTCGTCTACTTCACCTTCAGCTGGACAACATGTTCTCACTTCTTCTTTAGCACCATGTGGCTCTGCTCTTACCTTCGTAGCCTATGAGGTAGAGGCCACCTCGATGTCAGGAATACCTAAACATCTCTAGCAATGATATCCGCTAGATCAGATCATTAGAAGTCTTGATGAGCGAGTTATTCGCTTTAGGTTTGTCTCTCCTAACTCACATACTCGTTCTGCTTTCATTGCTTCTTTTGAGCCTCGTGATATGACCCATGCACTTTCTAATATCATTTGGATCAATGACATGTATGAGAAGTTAGAGAACTTTGAGAGAAACAATGTCAGGACTTTTGTTGAGCCTCCCCATAGTCACAATGTCATAGGAACCAAGCTGGTTTTCAAGAACAAATAGAGCGAGGATGGAGTAGTTGTTAGGAATAAGGCTAGAGTTATAGCTCAAGGCTTCACTCAGGTAGAGGGCTTAGATTTTGATGAAACCTTTGCGTCTATTGCTAGATTAGAAGTCATTAGGATTATCTTAACATTTGTAGCCTTTGAGAGTTTTAGACTATATCAGATGGATGTTAAGATTGTCTTTCTTATTGGTTTCATAAAAAAAAAGTATGTATCAACCAACCTCTTGTGTTTGAGAGTTTAAAGTTTCCAAATCATATCTACAAACTGTCCAAAGCCTTATATGGTCTTAAGTAAGTCTCTAGAGTTTGGTATGATAGGCTTAAGTCATTTATGTTGAAAAATGATTTACAAATAGGAAAAGTAGATAAGACATTGTTCACCTATAGGTGTGGTAGTGATCTCCTCTTGATTCAAATCTATGTAGATGACATCATTTTTGGTGGGTCATCTTATGTTTTAGTTTCCAAGTTTTCAAACACCCTGAGCAGTGAGTTCGAGATGAGCATAATGAGAGAGCTGACTTACTTCCTTAGATTTCAAATTAAGCAAACAAAGTAAGGTACATTTGTACATCAAGCTATATATACCAAGGATCTGCTTCCACACTTTGACATGGGGGGTAGCAAGCCAATCTCCACACAATTGTCTTCTACCTCGAGCTCATATCTAGATATGGATGGCGATCCTGTCAATCAGTAGTAGTACCGTAGCATGATCGACTTCCTTCTCTACCTCATAGTGTCAAGGTCAGACATACACTTCTCAGCATGTCTATGCACTCAATTTCAGGCTTTCTCTCGTATATCTCACCACCAAGCAATGAAGCGCATCTTCAAGTACCTTGAGTCTACCTTTGAGTTCGGACTATGTTATTCCTCTTCCTATATCTCTCTTCATGCTTTCTCAAATGCATATTTTGGGGTTATCGGATGGATAGGAAGAGTACCTTGGGCATCTGTCATTTTTAGGCATATCTCTTATCTCTTGGTCATCTAGAAAGCAGTCTTCTGTTACACAATCTACAACTAAAGCTGACTATGTAGCTATTGCTAGTAGTTGCTCTCAAATTCTTTGGATCTCATATACTCCCAGGGACTTTGGGTTAGAGTTAGATACTATTTTATTCTTTTGTGATAACACTAGTGCCATTAATATAGCTAAGAACCCAGTGCAATATTCCAGAACTAAACACGTAGACATCAGGTATTGCTTCCTTAGAGACCATGTGAAGAAAAGAGATGTAGTCCTTCACTTTGTTGAGTTTGGACTCCAGGTTCCTATTATTTTCACAAAACCTTTGGATTCTTCTCATTTTGCCTTCTTGGGAGAGAGTTGGGGGTTATTCATCCTATGGGACTGATTTAGGGGAGAGTTCACTTCATTTGCATGTATTTGTAATATATTGTATATCTATCTTCTATTCTTGCATTGTA
The DNA here is from genome assembly GCA_017311315.1 of Dendrocalamus latiflorus. Taxonomy (NCBI): domain Eukaryota; kingdom Viridiplantae; phylum Streptophyta; class Magnoliopsida; order Poales; family Poaceae; genus Dendrocalamus; species Dendrocalamus latiflorus. The sequence goes on along the minus strand of CM029666.1, from coordinate 40,990,513 downwards.
ATATAATTTGGAGTTTTGTCTATTATCATGCTCATTTTCTATATCCAGTCATGCTTGCTTTACTAAGCTTTGTTTATCACGTGCTTACATATGTAGCTTAACTTGTGCCATGACTAATTCATTTAAAAATTGTGCAACTTGAACTAAAGTTGTCTAGGCTAGATCTTTCGAAGAGTATATCTTTGGTGGCCATTTTTTGATTCCTGCCGTAGCAAATTGCATAGTTTAGTTTTTAATGTAAGTCTAATTTGGATGGAGCTTTTTAGTTCTATTGTGAAGTATTTAGTAGCTTTTGCCTTTTCATTTCCTTTAGATGATCTCAATTGAGCTTATAGTTGCATCTCACCATGTTTTTCTCATGAGACTACTCGCCCATTGCACTTAGCATGAACTCAGAAAAGTTATGTGTGACCAATACTATTTTGTTAAGCTCTCTGCTAGATATGGTCAACAATGGCTTGAGATCAATCAAATTGACTGAATGAAATTAATTCAAATTGGTTGAACCTTAGAAGGTTGTTGTAAATGGCTCCTAGTCTAGGACTTACTTTATTAAAATAGTTCATATAAATGTGAGTTAAAATTTAGACTAAAGCTTGTGGGGCAATTATAGATGGCTCCTAGTCTAGGACTTGCTCTACCAAGATAAGTAATTTATTTAGTCAATTGCAATGTTCAAATAGGGCTTTAACTTAAGTGAGTCATTTTGGAGCTGTTTAGCATATTTTTTGCCTGACTTACAATCTTAGCTCATTTTGCACTTTGTCTTGTCAACACTCAGATCAGGATCCCTCTAGCTATACTTGTGATTCTGAGACAACCTGACATGTCTTTAATCCATTTAATCACTTCTAGCTAGCCTTGACTTGCTTTGCTATATATGTTCTTACATGATTATACAAGTTAATTAGCACGGCTTGGTGAAATATATTTTAATTGACTAGGATATTTTTCAAAGTTTCCAATCCAACTAAAATCTAAAAATTACAAAAAGATGGTCATATTTGCCTCTTAGTCTTCATTAAACCCTTTCTTTTTTTTACTTGGTGAAGTCATTGTCAAAGGGGGGAAATTTTGGAAAAAAAATGCATGAATTGGGCTATGGGGGAGAAAAAGGAGTTTTGAATTTTTGAGCTATCTTAATTTGCTTAGTTTTTTTCACCATGACCAAGGTCAAAATGGCTTTGGAGTACTTATGTTGAAAACTTGCTGTTTCTAATTTCGTCACTCTATTTTCAAGCTCAATTGGCCATTTTCGACTTCTCTTCACTTCTTGAGCCGTATTGAATTCTGTTTTACAAAATTCTCTTCTAAATTCTAAAACCAACTAAACTTTGCATTTTTACAAGAATTACTAATGTGTTCACAATGGGGAGATTGAGAGACCATATGATAGTATAGGATACTATAGAATATTTTTTGTGAGGAACAATTAACACTTTGGTTGAGTTGAATTTGAATTCTATAAAAGTTTTAGAAAATTCAGATTCCAATGTTGTTGTCTGTCAACAACGATCTGACCAGCCAGGGTTGGCGGTCTATCCGGCTGGGGTTAGCGATCTGACCACCGGTCTAGTGTGATCGGACTCTAGTTGACAGTCAGACAATCGGTGCAGTGTGACCAGATTCTAGTTGGCGGACGTTTTTTTCCAGAGAACATTAGTGTTGGTGGTTGGACCGTAATCAAGTTGCGCGGTGTGACTGGCATTGAGGATGCGGTCACACTGGCGGGCCAGTCAGACCAGTTGTTGGTTGGCGGTCTGACTGGTGCGGTCCAACTACCATGGAGAGTGTGGTCAGACCACTGGGTGCAGCTAGATAGGAGTGAAAATGGCTTTTGAGTTGGATGAGTGTGTGCATGGCATGGGTACCGTGGAGTGATTGTGTGGTGTTGCATGATGCATAATTTTGACTAACATGAGTCAAATGCATAGAACTTGTGCCCGAGATGGTTGTTTAGTCTTTGGATATGCAGATGGATTGGAGAGCGTTAGCATTCGATGGCAATGGAATGCATATAACTTGTGCCCGAGATGGTTGTTTAGTCTTTGGATATGCAGATGGCTTGGAGAGCATTAGCAGTCGATGGCAATGGACTAGAACTAGACGGAGGAGCTGAGGTCTGAGAGGCCGTGTAAGTTCGGGTGAGGCTACGTAGCCCAAATAGGAAGCACTGAGAAGACAATGATTGTGAATAGGTGAGTTGATGCATGTGGTGTGCCAAATAACAAGATCGATGCACGTAGAGACAGTTCAAGGAAGATAGAATGCATGAAGACATAACGGCTAGTCATTGAGCACTACGGGCTACATGTCAAAGTATATGGAGATTCTTTGAGGTAAAAGTGATAACAGAGTCGCACGAAGGTGCTCAGAAGCTTCGTCGAGGATATTTTTGCAGTTAGCCAAATATCGGATTGTTGTCTTGATCAAAACTAGGCACGGGGAGGTGTAAATGAGAAGTAGTTTAGATCAAGGAGAGCTGTAATTACCAAGTTAACCATTCGCTAAGGTCTTAAGGGGTTATGTCTTATAAACACTTTGAAAAACATGTGTGAGTGTGTAAAATCCATGTTAGTGATGTTAATTGGTTTTCCTGATATCTTCATGGGTTGGACCCATTAAGGTTGTTGCTGGTTTTTAAAGTGGAGGAGCAGAGGTGGTAAATCTAAGGATTCTATGGTTTAGGTTTTTGTTCTACCACCCTGTCTCCTTCCACGGTTGTGAGAGAGAAAAACTAAGAGAGGAAAGGGTGATGCTTTAGCTGTACCTTGTAATCATCAATGAGTTTGTAAACTTCTTATCATAATCATGTTCTTATTTGTATTCTTACTTGGCATTGTTTGTTTTGAGTTAGATTTGTGATTTCGTGTTCGTGGAAATTTGAGCCCGGTCTCTTACTTAAATTAACTTGCTAGGACATGTGAGAATATATTTGGAAGAACTCATGGCTTAGACTCTCCTGAGTAAGAAATAATTTAAGTTTTTAGGGTTTTGGATGTTCTTGTGACCTAGATTCGATTATCTTCAATTTAGTGAGCTCGAGCCCAAGAATCTTTTGATGCATGATTTGTTTAGGCTCCTAATTTCTTGAACAACTCTGGTATAAAATTTGGTTATGTTTAGATGGGATTTGAATATTTGAGTTTTGTCTTGAGAGGTTTTTAGATTTGGAATCAAGGGATTGGTCAGACTGGCCTTAGACCTGTGCCACAGGTTAGATCGTCCTTGTGCCTGCAGTTAAACCGGCCCATTTATGGCAATCTAACTGGTCTTAGGCAAAAGGATGTTGATTTCGTTGACTTATGTCTCAAGTTTTGTTCTGGTAAAACATAACTGATGCAATTTGAATTTAGTGACTCCTATAGTTAGTTGAGTGAAGATTTTAAATACTATGGAGAAAAAATGTTTGACTAATCATTGACCTTTTTTTTATCGTCAGCATCAGGCCTACAATATTGAAATTATGAATATATATACAAACCATACAACTCTACGTGTAGTAGGAACCTTTCTCGTCACATCAGTCTGGGAGATGCATGTTTGCAGGGCCCATCGCCGTCCAATTGATCGAAGCATTTCAGGCATATGGAATCTTTATGTTTAATCAAAACGATCGATCAAACGCGACAGCGATTGAGAGAACAATGTGAAAAATGACAGCAAGGATATCATATCCACGAAGAAGAGAACCACACAACACACCACGTTGTCATCACGCTTTGCCTTTTATTCCCGACAAAATCTCTTTCTGCATTTTGATTCATCGATTTGTCCATCTCTGCGGAAATATCACGTACCTAGCTGCACGTTCCTTGTCATTACCTTCGTCTAGTCATCATCTCTGTTGAAATTTTTGTCCTTAATTAGTTTAGAATATAGTACGAATAATTTGATTCACTAAACGATTCTTTAATTCTCTTGTGGTATATATAATTTATCTAATCATGCATGTTGAGGGCGAGAGGAACCTGACCAAAGAACTAGTGTCCCGCTTATTTCAGTTTCAGCTTCTGCCTTCTGACTTATTTTCTACTATTCATAAATTTCATTTTTTTCTGAACTTTAGTTTTTTTAAGCTTTTTTTTGCATATTCTTTTTCCTATATTTATTTGTGTTCTCCGTGATGAGCTAGCCAAGGAAGGCCCCGTTTGGCACAGCTCAGCTTCACTAGTGAAGCTGTTTTTTTTGTTTCAGCTTCACGAGCAGCTTCACCGATGAAGCTAAATCTGTTTTGGAAAACTGTTTGGCAAAACAGCTTCACCAACAGCTTCATGCATGGCTGAGAGAGGGCAATTGTCCAAGATGCCCCTGTCTACCTGACTTGTTCTAACATTTGGAGTTGTATGTTTGTATATGGTCATATGAATTAAAAAATAATATATTTGAATGAGTATGAATTAAAACATTAAAATAAAAAATAATAAAAAATTAAAATCATTAGGAAGCAATATTAGTGCCTTGTTTATGTTTCGTGAACGGGAGAGGTGAACGAGATGGACTAGTGACAAATGCGTGTAATTTTGGTGAACCAGAGGGGCAGTGGGTTCCTAGGACTGCGGGCCTGAGGGAGAGAGCTGTGAAAAGCTACTTTTTTCAGCTTCACCTCTCCACATTCTTTGTGAGAGCAGAAAAAAAGGAGCTTCACCAATGAAGCTGTTTGCAAAAAGGGTGTTTGGCAAAAAACAGCTCACAACAGCTCATGAAGCTGTTGGTGAAACTGTGCCAAACAGGGCCGAAATTACTCATACAAAATCCCAAGGCCGCCAAGGAAGACTCAGTCTATTTGAATCGTGGACGACTTTGCTTAGAATTATGCGCTTTTGTTGGAACTTGCTAACGAATCTAGGATTGGAGAAGATATGCATGTCCCTATATTGACAAAACCCAAGCCTAATACGCATAGGGGGGCCAAGCCGCCAAGGGATAGCCTAATCTTTTGCAACTGCATTTATGCTAAATTAGGGCCTCGTCAATATAAGCTTTTGCTTTTTGCAATATCGTGAAAAAGAAACAAAAGAATGTGAAGGTGTTTAATTTACTGCTCCTATACTTATATCCCTTCCTTAATAGATATCATTTTAGTATTTTGCACTATAACCATATACGACGTATTAAAGACTATGTTACCTTTTTTATTAGCTCACCTATTGTTCTAATTAGATGGTGTGTTATTCTAATCCACGGTAGTAAATGATTTTGAGATTAATGAACGAGAGGACTATGCAAAAGAAAAATGGTTAAAAAATTACCTTGAAACTGTAGAATAACATGTATTTACGAGCAAAATTAAAAAACTAGAACGACATGTATCATTTGGGAGCGGAGGGGGTACTTAAATTCCGACATAGGGGGAAGCTGCCATGTTGCCAAATGGCTAGGCGTGTAGACGTGCATCCAATCCACCAGCGTTTAAGTCCCAGAATTAAGTTGATGTCCACCAAATTTAGAAGGAAAAATTGCTCCCTTGCCCCAAAGTTTAATGGCGTTTGCTCATTTGCTCCATGATGTCTCACTGACATGCGGGTCCAGGGTCTATATGTCAGTGAGACATCATGAGGCAAATGAGCAAACGCCATTAAACTTTAGGGCACATGAGCAAATCCCCCAATTTAGAATTACACGCATGCGTGCATCCTTGGTATAAGTTAGGGCATGTACAACGCCCGTCCTTATCCCGTCTCGGAGACGGCTTTTTTCTAAAAAAAAACCCTCGGCTGGGCTCGCAGACGTTCGCCCCGTCGCCTCGCGAAGCGACGGCGAGGGCCCGTGGACCGAGGCCGAACCAACGAGCGCGGCAGCGTTGTACGACCCTCGTCTCCGCGACTCGACCCGCGCTCGGATCCCGCGCGGCGCGCGCGTACTCTGGTTTCTCTACGCGCCAAATCCATCCCCAGCTCCATATCTTCCCGCGCCCTCGCTTTCGTCCCCATTCTTCCGACTTCAGCGCCGTTCACCGGCATTCGTCACCACCGACGGTGCTCGAGATGTCTGCGTCTACTAGGAAGACCAAGGAGTTGGCCTCAGCTAGGAAGGGCTCGACACCGGCGGCGGCGGCGACTGGTGCCTCCCCGGTCCATACCCTCGCTCGTGGATCCGGATCGGCGACGGCGGCCCGCTACCTCGGTCGTGGTGGCGGCTCGGCGGCGGCGGCGCACCCCTTCGTCGGTGCTGTGGTCAAGGGCGCGATGGCGGCGGCAGCCGACCCCATCACCGGTGCCCTCAGCAAGCTTCGCCGAGGCCGCCAAGCTCAAGAGGGCCATCCTCAAGGCCACCGGCCGCGACACCGTTGCCCACGTCATGTCCAAGCTCAAGGTTTGCTACTCAGTCACATCCTCTTTAGTTTAATCCATCACCCTCGCCGGTTTTGGATCCAGATGTACTCCGATAATTTGTATGGCAAATCACCAATCTCCTATTAACATCTGATCAGACTAATTTCTATGTCAAATCACCAATCTCCTATTTCTGATCAGACTATTTGCACGATGCTATGCAGCTGAATCAGATTTTTTTTCCCAATTAGAGCAAGTTAATATATAGTCTTATCATGGTCATTGCTCTTTCTCTTTTGCCAAAGTGCCGTCTTTTGAAGTCATAGTAAGTAGTAACAATGTACTTAATATGTGTCTGTCTGATTTATCAGATTGTCAGGCAGATCTGTTTTATGTTTTATCAGATTGCCAGGCAGATCTGTTTTATCTGGGACTGGTTAAGTTTTAATGGATTACATGACCTGAAGATTTAGCCTTATCAGACTGCATGTATTTTTCTTCTCAATTAGCAAATCAGATCAAAATATCCTTTTTTTTCTAGTGTTATATCAAAGAGCCAAAATTAAAACTTAACCAGTCCCAGAGATTGTGACTTTTCATGGCTACATTAAACACCAGTTACAGCTCTGATGGTTGAAATTTGTTAAGCTTTGTCTGTCTTTTTGACCATTTACAATGTCATGTAAGTTGGTAACAACACGGTGCTCCAAAAAGAGCTTGCTCTGTCTAGATGTCCCCTGTTGTTATGGTTTGTCATGCAGTAAGCTGATAAAATAGAGAAGTACAACATATAGATGTTATGACCTAAGTATATGACAATGGATATTGTGTTATCCCACACTCTTAACTTAATCCCACTGCCTTAGACCACCACTCAAACGACCAACTTAATCCCACACTCTAAGTATATGACAATGGATATTGTGTTATCCCACACTCATGCATCAGACACATTGAATTAAGCTAACTGGAAAATGAAAAAAGATTCACAAGAGAAACTAGCAGGAAAAAGATTCACATTGAATTAAGCTAACTGGAAGGGAACTCATATACTGTCTGACGCAGAGTAGCTAGAATAGAATGCACTGAGTTCTCAGTTCTTATATACTGTTATTTGACATGGCGATGCCTTCCATCATTGCAAGTTTTATGTCTTTGCAATTCACAAATTGTTGATGTGTACATGGTTCACATGTCTGGGACCTTCATGAGCAATCGTGATGTTTGAAGCATTTATAGTTTTCTGATTTAGGCATGGATTATATAATAAATCTGGAGTATGTTTCATCAAGATTATGCCAGTTTTTATATAGCCAATCTTGGAATACTGATGGGTTTGAATTTCCTTTTATTTTATTAAGCTCTTAGTAGGCCTTATTTACTAGGAACAAGTTAATTGGGATTTTGATATTTGATTCTCTGTTGCTTTCTAAGGGAGACTTGATGAGAGAATTTCAGTGGAAGAGAAGACTTGATACTGAAAAATTGAGATGAGATTTCTATTTGTTTTCCCTACTTTGCAAGATTGGATTCTGTTTTTGGTCATGGAGAAGGGAATGATTTAGTAAAGACCTTTGCCCACTTTTGTAAGAGGTTGAAGATTGATGATGGTTTCGGCTTCTTGTTTATGTGACTATCCAATTATGGACTTGTGGTTTCATACTATATTAATATATCATTTATATTGATGGTTTTAAAAAATATTGTAATTATGTTCATCTTATTTATGTTTGGTCTGTTTTGTATCAAGAAGCAACACAATGGTATACAGGAATTATATTCATGCTTGATCATGGTTGTATGCATGCATTAAACAATTTGCAGACAGTCAAATAGACGACCCATTGTGCAAGCTATCTGTTCAGTTGTCTGTGTGTGAAGTGGAAAAAACTTGCAGACAGCAACCCGTCTGTGGGTTGTACATGCCGTGTATTGAGCATGTGCGTCTACTTGAAAAGTCTGGCACGGAAGTAAGGCAAGAAAATAACTTTCTGTTTTACTCTTTTTTTTCAAGCCTAGCAAGAGTTATTACTTTTATGTTGGAAAGAGGGATAAGTCGGGGGGAAGTTTAACGAAGTTCAAAATTGTTTACTTTTATGTTGGAAAGAGGGATAGGTCGGGGAAAAGTTTAACGAAGTTCAAAATTGTACAATGCAATGCAAAAACCCACATACAGTGGGGAGTTTATTAAAAACCTATCTGTATCTTAAGGCCTCACCCATTTCGGCTTGAGTTTCTGGCTTTTTTCATTATTCCTAAATTTCATCTTTCTTTAGCTTTTTAGCTTTTTTTCTGGTTCTTTTTTCTCATATTCGTTTGCGTTGTCCGTGATGGGCTAACATGTTTTTTCTATTTTTAATTTTTATAAAATTTAGTTACGTCAAATAAGTCACCATCAGCTACAGTGTAATTTCAGCCAGTTACAGCGTAATTTCAGCTATAAACCAACTTATTTCAGCCCAACCGAGCTGCACCTAAAGCTTGTTGAAAACCCACTCGTAAATTATGAGGCTGCAAATCTACCTATAAGGGCTAATTTACTCATTGAAGCTCGTATATGGTACTTGCATGGCAATCCCAGTAAACCCATCTTATGGACTATGAGCAAGGAAGACATGCTGGCACAGGGTAAGACACACGAGCCAAACACAGGCACTATTACAAAAAAAAGCCATCACAGACGGTTCAAAAACGTCATCACAGACGGTTTTGTGAACCGTCTGAATTTATGGTCAGTGATAATACGAGGTTATCACAGACGGTTTTTGAACCGTCTGTGGTGCAAATATCACAGACGGTTTTTAACTAAAAACCGTCTGTAATACTTATAATCACAGACGGGTTTTAGTTAAAAACCGTCTATGATATTCCCTTCTACTCCTAAACCTATTTCTGTTTATTGGCTAGCCTCAGGAAATGCTAGTCATGCCCTCTGAAACAAGCAGATCAACATGTACATGTATACATCCAATTCACATCTCAATTCATTTCACAAACATAAAACATCCATTTTTATTAAGATTAGAGCCTACCATTACAATATCTCAAAACAACGAGCATGTTACATAACAAGAACAAAGAAAAAGCAAAGATCCTCTATGCCATCTCGCCCCTGATGCAACGCATGAGCTAGATGTCTTTGACGCCCACCATCGTTGACGTTGATTGAGCGTCTGCACGGTTGGCACAAGCTAGTTGCTTCTGCGGTGTCTTGCCTCCCGTAGACTTGTGCATCATCTGCAAGGAGGAGGAGAACAGCAAGGAGGAGGGCAACAAGGAAGAGGAGACCATCAAGGAGGAGGACAGCAAGGAAGAGGAGACCAGTAAGGAGGCTGGGTTTTGGTTATATTTATAGGGGAGGGAGAGGGAGGGAGAGGCGGGACTTCGAATTTTTTGGCGCAGGAACGGAGAGGCAGAGCTACGATCTGTGGGGTGAGGATTGGTGGATTTCTATTGGCTAGGATTGGGTTGAGGAGGATCGACGGGCCCAGCGGTCAGATTATCACAGACGGTTCTATATATAGAACCGTCTGTGAATTAGAGAACAAAATGTTATATACCGATGCAATATAAACAACTAGTCTGAAAAGATAAAATAGCAAAGTTTTATATAGCTTATATATACTCATTTGAAAGGTTTCGATGAGATCTACAACTTTACAGTTGAAGCAAAATCCAAATTCCGAAAGGAAGACCAAGAAAAAGGGCAAAAACAGAAACCAAAAACTTACGACGCAAGTTTAGGTCCAAAAATGGCCGATTTTTGGGGTCTTGGAGGGTGACTGGTGTAAGCGGGTCGTTTTTTTGGATTTTTTGGATTGGGCTCATCGTTAGCTTTCCAACGAGTACAAGAACATCAAAAACGGACACCGTATGCAAAAGTTATGCCCGTTTTACTGAAGGTGTCTCAAAACTGAATCATACTCGGACTTAAGTGGGAAAATATGAAATTTTGAGGGATTGCAAGGCGGGAAACATACCACAGACGGTTTTTATTATAAAACCGTATGTGATACTGGAATATCACATATGGTTTTTATTATAAAACCGTCTGTGATATTGGAATATCACAGACGGTTCAACAGTAAGAACCGTCTGTGATACTCCTTTTTCCCACCACAAATACCACAGACGGCCTCCAAATTAAAACCATCTGTAATAGTGTACATCATAGACGTTTCACAAAACTGTCTGTGATTTAGCGTCTAGTATTAGGCTTTCTGTAGTAGTGAGGAGAATGGAGCGACAAAGAAGAATCAAGGGCGATCACCGACATTGCGACCACGCGGGACGATTCTCGTAGTCTGGATGAACTTTGACGTGATCTCTGGTTAGCGGTTCTTGACTTCTAAGAACTTCCGAGTAAATTGACCGTTCAGGAAGGGTTTAGGGTGATTTGCAACCACTTAAATTTGTTGGCAAGTTTTTTATGAGCTTTGAGATGTAACTATGAAAAATGTAGTACCACAAGAGATTTGACTAGCATTGTTTTAGAGAAATATTCAATGAAAATAGTGTTTTAGAGAAATATTCCATGAAAATAGTTAAACACACAAAAAAGAACCTTTACATAATTTAGTAGCAGCTTTGCCTAAAAAGAAGTGGAAAGAGATTAATATATTCATCTTGGAACTGTTGTGCTTCAGGAAGGAATTTAAAATCGGTTGAACTGAAAGCTGACAAAGGGATGGAGGACATGGAATACATTTTCATGTTTTGCTTAGAAAATATATGTCAGAACAGGAGGAGCTGTGCATGTCATTAACTTTTAAGCCTGCTCCAGAGAACCACAGTTCTACTCGAACGGCCCATGCGTTTGGGTGAGATTGAAGAAGAAAAGACTGGGATAGTGGTCAACATAACACATGCAGTGGTGGCCGGACTGGCGAGTGAGATGAGTTTTGAGGTCTTGAGGAGACAACTACTCCGTCTGGCCACAAATACACACACCGAAATGGTTTTTAAAACATAATTTTAATCATTAGTTTTTTATAATATATTTATAGAACTTAATAAAATTAAAATATTATTAGAGTATTTTTCAAGATAAATCTATACATATAATTTTCATGTATTCAATTTAAATATTTAAAGAGAAATTGATAGTCGAAGTTCCAAAAGTTTGATTGCACTTGTTTCGTTCTTTTAAGTAACATTTTTATGGTCTTCGAGAGATGATTTTAAATGTTACTTTTTTTTGTAGATTTTATCTTTATTATATATTAATAAAATTATAATATTATAAAATATTTTTAATGACAAATCTAACAATATCATGTAGCCAATATAAATAGTTTTAAATATATTAATGTAAAAGGTTTGTCAGCACGAATTCTATAGAGTCACTTAAAAAAGAACAGAAAAGAGTAGATTGATGCCTGCAAAATTGTATACTTCTAAAATTAGAAATGACTAAAATTTGGTCATAAATTACAAAGACATTGAATTCAGAGTACTAATGTCAACAAGTCCTGCCAAAGAAATGGCAACAAATAAATGTAGCACATAAATGTTTGCAATTCTTATTAATTTTAAGGGCACTTACGATGATTTGATACTACAGGAGAAAGAGTGTTTAGATGGGCTTTTAGTAATAAACACCCTAATGTTTTGATATTAAATCTTGATACTAGAGGACCCCACCATAATTTAGTTGTTGCATGGATCTCTCACCTCTAATGATCAAATGGGTCTACAAATTTGGTATCAACCACCCTGATGCATCATCTACTCTATACTAATTTTTTGGTTTGCTAAAAGTATTGATACAAGAGTATCCAGCTCCGTCTTTTTTCCCATCACTCTCTTCTACCTAATTAAAAAGCTGATATGGCAAAACCAATATCAAACTAGTAGACTATTGGGAGTGTCTACCTAGAAACCAGGTAACTGACAGGTTGGCTGAATTTTCAATGGCTGGCATTCTGGCAATACATTGGTGGAAAATCCACACACAGAACAATACTATTTTTTCTTAAAAATCCAGTCCAAGCCAAACATGAAGAGTACATGTAGGCTGTGGCCCTATAGGCTACTAGCCCTACAGGCCGTACTGTTTGCAATGATTCACACTCCTACTTCCTAACTATTTAAGACCCGCTTGTGTTCGGATCCATGAGCCACACCATTGCTCCAGCTTCCAAGTCCGAGCGATAGCTCAGCCCAACAAATACATGCTCCCCAGTGGTAGCCTTCCTTCGCTTCCTATTCCCCAGTGACAACATCTCCTCTCAGCGTTTTCCCTTCCATTTGTGTGTTACTCCTGCCTTGCAAGCTCCCCTGTATTCTCTTGTTAATCTAATTTCTTGGTGTGCCTTCCAATAATCTAGTTTTAAAATCTTGAATTCTCTTCTGAATCAAGAAATTCAAGGTGACCTTCTGTGTTCTCTTTCTAGGAGATGATATACAGATGGGTCACCTTTTCCAATTGTGTTTGTTTTGTTCTCCTGATTTGGGGCCGCAAGATTGTGGCTTTATGTAAGAGCCCTGATTTGGGGTAGCAAGATTGTGGCTTATGTAAGAGAGCTCTCTTCAGTCCACTCTCAGATGGCTGTAGGGTTTTATTAGCTGCCGACTCATCCATTCACCTACCAAGATTCATGGAGGAGTTTATGTCTTGGTAGCCGACTGGATGGCGCGGGAGCTAAATCTAGCTCTGCGTTGTTTGTGGTTGGACTGAAGGGTGCTCCCTTGCTCAAAATACCTGTGCATAAAATCATCTGTCTCGAATTTGTGTACGATTTGTTGTACAAGATCTTCGTATGTTCTTGAACTTCATTTTTTGGTTTACATTAGCCGGATTTCTCCTGATGTATTTAGACTCAAGATTTAGATCTTTAAAAAAAAAATCTGCAGGTTGTGAACTATATGGTGTTTATTCAGTAGCTATATGATGTCGAGCTTTCCAAGCCTATCTAGAAAGTTTTCCTACCTCTTTTCAATCCGTCTGATTCTATTCAATTTGATATTTTTTGGCTACCGGTGAAGTGGATGTCTTCAACTATTTGCTCCTACTCTATTCAAGACTCAAGTGAAAGCATGCATGTATTCCAAATGTCAACATTAACAGCACTGCAAATATGTTGTTGGAAAATTTTATCACCCTGTACGTGTGGAGTCATTGTTGAGATTACCTTAATGGGATTGTTCAAGGCAAAGTTCAATGTGCGCACAAGCTACATGCTACAGCACTTGCTGCTCTGCTCCAAACAGCTTAAAAGTCGTTTGCTTCTTAATTTTGGTTTTTTATATTTTTTTATTTTTGATTTTTTGATTTTTCTCTATATTGCTTTGTATTGTCTTGTTTTTTTAAATTTTTCTTATTTTTTGATTTTAAAAAGTTAATGATTTGTTATAATGTATTTATAGTCAAAAGCTAATAGTAGAAATGGAGTGATTATTGCACAGGTGATTGTTTTTTCCCTTTATATTCAGTTAATTTTTTATACTGTAATTTTATGTGACTGAAGGTGCAACTTCAAGGGTGTGTTTGGTTGCTGGGATGAAGTGGGATGGGATGGGATGGGGATGGGATGAGATGGTTCCACAAAAAAAGTGGAACCACATGGTCCAGCATCTAAGAAGAATATTCTCTAAATTTGCACAGGCTCATCCCACTTTGGACCATTCCATCCCACCCCATCCCTCAAACCAAACACATGGATAGGCTTGGTCAAAGAAACCATCCCATTCCATCCCACCCCATCCCAGCAACCAAACACACCCCAAGTGGAGGGAAGAATTAGTACACTACAACTAAGTGACTAAGGGCATCTGTAGTGTATATAACCCAAAGGGTCTTAAGGTGGGTCCCATCTAAACCTTAAGACCAACTCCATAGTGTATATAACCTAAGGGGCCTTAAGACGGTCCCACTTGGTAGATAAAGAAAAATTGTATTTTAATGCTTATGGCCAGGTCTTTAGCTTGAGGACCAGCCTTAAGTTTTTTTTGCATAGGGTCTGCTTAAGGTCACCCCTGTAATGTATAAGGTTGACCTTAAGGTGACTTAAGACCTCCTCTTTTCATACACTACAGATGCCCTAAGAGTGTAACTTCATATGACTGAGAAATAAGAAAATTTAGCAAAACCGTAAGTTAGAAGTCGGGATTTTAAGCTGTTTGGAGCCGCACCTAAAAATGGAGGAAATGGCTGGCGGTGACTTCTAAGTTGTTTCCCACAATTTCTATGTTGAATGTCCTGCTAATTAATTGTTCTTTCATTGTCATAAGAAAGTAAAGCTTCATTCTTCTGGTGGAACTCGAAAATTGGAACTGCGCTACAGTTAAATTTACGCTGGCATTCTGTAATTACTTTAGTAAGTACTTTGAATTTTTCTAGCTAACTGAGGCACCGTGGTACGCCCCAAACAGTATAGTGATCTCTGTACTGTGTATTTCTCAGAAGAATGTATCAACTCTACCATATCTTGTACTCGAAGCCCAAAAACGATTCTGTACACCTGGCTCATCTTTTCCCGATGCTCATTAATGGCAAAATGGTATGTGCATATGGCTGAAAAACAAAAAACATTGAGACTTATTTAGCATAATTAAATTTAAAAAATTTAAAAGATATAAAAAATATGTTAGTCCATTACGTATAATACAAATAAATACGGGAAAAAGAACCGGCAAAAAAGCTCAACAAAAAGCCAAAAGTTCAGAAAGAGACGAAATTTATGAATAGTGAAAAATAAGCCGGAAGCCAAAAGCTGAAGTCAAAATGATCACAGTCTTAGACATGTATGAAATACCTAAGGATTTGAATACTACGGATTTTTTTTCCTACATGAGGTCCTTAGAACAAACGCTTCCGATACACTTCGAATTCCTTAGGAATGGCCCATGCATTTTAAAGGTCTAATCTCTTGGAATTTAAGATTTTGGAATACTAACTTGCTTTGTTGACAGCATATCAAGCAATACTCTTGTAAAGATCATTCACAAGTTTGATTTGTACAAATTCGCAAATCCACAAGCATATTAAGTTGATTATTGCGGTTGAGTAATTTGGAATCAACAAACTTGTAGAGCGGACAGGGCCTGAATATGCAATTGAAATTTTGTTGATATTATTGCACATTTTGTGTGCGTTCTCAAACTAGTTAAATCATTTTAATTAGTTGAATTACCTTTGGAATGTTGAACGGCGAAAATAGTTCCAAGCCAAGGTGATAATAACAATAGTTTAATTCGTTCACTCTTGAGAGGTCAAAATATACAAAATGAGCTTGTTAGAAAAAACTGACCCAACTATAACCTGAAAGTGTGATATCATTTGCTGACCAGATGTTTTCCCTTTTATATGTTTTCATCGTTGATGTGTTAATTGTTTATGTATTTGGCACTGTTGTCATTTTTTTTAGCTTTAGCCCTCTAACACATGTTTTTAGTTGCAAAAATTGCCTCTCCCCTAACTTAGAAGGTCCGGTAGGCGACATGTAACACCTGCTGTGCTTAGGGAGCTCAGTAGGACTGGTGGAGCTCAGTAGGACTGGTGGCGCGCGGCAGACCAGGTGGGTGTGATAAGTGGGCAACCCTAGGTGCTGTCGAACCACCCCTGCCACTACAACAAAACATCCGTGGGGAGACATCATATTTGTAGGTTAGAGACGTTCTGTTTCGTCTCCCACAGACAACTGAGGCGCTTTTATAAAGCGTCATAGAAACGTCCCTACATGAACCGTCTCAAAAATATAGAGACGCTCTCTAAGGCGTGCCTATATTATTTGAGACGTTCATTAGAGACATCTGCACTGTATCCCTATAAAGTTAGAGACGCTTTTATAAAAACGGCTGCACCACGTCTCAATTAACATAGGCACGTGCCTTGAGACGTTATGTGCCGTCTCAAGATGTCCTATGTAGTATGTATTTTTATTTTGATTGGTATATATTTTCTTCTATACACACAAATACGTATCCGTATGAGAATATAGTATTCCATATATTTATTATATACATGTATATATAATAATTCTATAGGCAGCACCATAATATTGAGTACATATTTTATAAAATATAAGGAATGGGCGCAGCACAACAGATATACTGTTATAAGAAAAAACAAACCAACTACAACTGGAACCAAGCCACACCCCGAGCAAACCATTGGCAATTGACAAATTCGTCACCATTGCACCCATCAAACCCCAAAGAAGTTTACATAAGAGAGGTTTACAAATAATTATAGCATCCATTTAAATCAACAGAGTTCACAACTAAATAAAAATCTAATATGCGATAAACACATGTCGGTAAAACATCCTTCAATTTGACACACATCTTTTTTAAAACTGCTATAATAAATCATCAGGTCTATTTCTTCAGTCAGAAAATTATGCATGAGGTCTTCCACTCTACATTTCTTTTCATAGTCCTCCATATCCTGCAAACATAGCAATATTAACAACAAAATATCAGATATGAGCAATCATGAAAAATCTTACGGTACAAGTTCAGTTAATTAAACTAGAAGTGGCATACCTAGCGAGTAGAACGTTTATTGCTTAAACCGTATCCTAACCCACATTTTTTCTCCGGATTCGGAGTCGAATACGGTAAGACCGGATACGAATACGAATTCGGAATATTCGGAGTTTCGAATACGGTACCGTCGGGACGGACATGCGGATTCGGCTCGAAAACAGATAATATAGGCGGATAGTACAGATGATTACAGCTCCAAAAGCTTACAAAGTTACAACGGCCTCTCAGTTTTATATAAAATGTGAAACCAATACTCATCAAGAAACTTTGTAAGCTAATTATAGGAACAATAGGAACACAAAGGTTCAGCAAAACGAAGAATAAAAGAAAGCAGTGAGAACAATAGAAACACAAATTAATAAGTTAGCTTCCTTGTGCATTTGTATTTCTACATCAGAATATTTTGGATCAATTCTAATAATGAATCCAGTATTAGTTTAGCCACTTGACAATATTGTTCCACTAATCTAATCTAGCAGTGTATCAATAAGTTAGCTTCCTTGTGCATTTGTATTTCTACATCAGAATATTTTGGGTCAATTCTAATAATGAATCCAGTATTAGTTTAGCCACTTGACAATATTGTTCCACTAACCTCAAATCAAGATATCTAGCATGAAGAAAACTCAAGGATCCTCGGCATTTTGGAGAAGATTATAGTAAATGACATTATGACAATGCTCATTACAAATTCAATTAACTCCAAGGAAAGTGCAATTAGAGCATATCAAGACCATAAAGCTGTCCGCATACGTGTGCAAACTGATTGCTTGCATTCTTTGTCCTATCCATCTACAAGCATCATAATATTTGTCTATTTGAACAGCAACAGCGTGGCATACATCTTACCCCTGTTCTCTGTTGATTGAGGCCTCCGCTTGTAACAATCATCAAATAACGGTCTGGTTGTGTAATAACACTTGAATCTGCACAATTTGAAACATTCACTACTTCAGGTACAAAGATAACTAATCCAGCACAAGGTTATCAACCAATCAAGTTTTATTATGTGATAAGTGATTATTAGTCAGATTAACAGATTTAATACATACATCATTCATGACTCAAATACAACATCAGCAATTATTGAGACATAATATGCGAAACTAAAACATAGCAGCCCTAATATCGAAAGAGTATCAACAATGTAATCCTAAGTTAAATCATGTTCATAAGCTACCCCCATTAACGATTTAAGCATAGATTCTAAAACACTCATTTAAAGTATGAATTCTAGAACATTATTAATCGAGCATTCTAATAAACCTAAAAGCATGTGAACAAGCTAGCCTATAACATCGTTGCAAGAATACAATATTAAGAGTCTAAAACCTAAGCAAGTATGAACGATATGATAATAACCAGACAAGCATTAGTGATACGTTAATAACCAGATAACTTTAGTGATATGATGCTAGCCAGATACTTTGGTGATATGATAATGGCCAGGTAACTTTAGTATGGCCAGGTGACTTAGCGATAATGGCCAGGTGACTTAGCGATATGGCAATTATTAGGTAACTTTAGTGATATGATAATGGTAATCAATAGCAAGGTGACATGTATTCTGGAAACACATGATATGCGAAACGTAAAGGTTACGGCCGCGAGGTACTTGCCTTAAATACGTTCGGCGGATTCGCTGCATGAAGGATCTGGGGTGCGCAACCGTCCGAACGTTCCCTCGAAGACCAAATGTGACCCGGCTGCTCAGGCCCAAGTCCTTTTCTCTTCCCCGTGCTTAGAAACCATCTTGGCATCATTCATTTCCACCGACCGTGCTCCAAGAAAAGTCCCCATCTTTGGACCTCACCACATGGCAACGACCAAGGCCACCAGCCCACCACGGAGCAATGGCTACGGTACCACTAGTACCACTGCAGCTCACGGCACGCACAGCCAATTGCAGACCCGAAACAACCAAGGCAGCTGAAGACGCCCTGCCACTCAGGCATTCCGTCGAACACCTCGCGTGCACTACTGAGAGACCCGCCGACTCGCTCCAGCATTTCGCCGAACACCGCGCGACGCCGCTGCCCGCACGCTGCCGCCGTCGCCATGGCTACGCTCGCGCGCGCGACCGCGCCGCTCCGCCTCGGCCGCGTCGCGCCCGCCACGCTGCCTCGGGCCGCGCCGCTCTGCCTCTGTTGCGTCGCGCCCGTGCCGCTCCGCTTGTGCCGGCGCGCGCCCGCGCTGTCATGCACCTCGCGCCACGCCGCCTCGTGTCGCGCCACCGCTGCGCGCCTCGCGCCGTGCGTTGCGCCGCCGCCTCGCGCCCATGGCGCTGCGTGCCGCACCGCCGCATGCCGCCATGCACCGAGCCGCCACACGCCCGTGCTGCTGCGCGCTGAGCCGCTGCCGCACGCCGGCGCCAGGGAGACGTCGCTCGGGGAGAAGAGAGCGAGATTGGTGACGCACGGGAGAGAGAGAATGCGATTGATAAAAGGAGAGTTCGTTTTGGGAAAGAGATTGGAACGGATGGAAAGAGTGATAACAGGGGAGAGAGTCACGAGGAGAGATAGAGAGATTATGGTTAGTGTTTACGGGAGAGAGAGGTTAGTGGAGAGAGGTTAGGGATAGATGGAGGGAGGAGAGAGAGTTGGTTAGAGATATTTTTGAGGGTGCTACACAAATGATAAATAAGACATCTAAAATTTCGTCTCTATACATGAGACGTACTCCAAAATGTCTCAGCAGCCGTTTTAATAGAATTTAATAGCGTGCAACCCTTTAGAGCGTCTCAAACTGCGTCTCTATTTCAATTGTGGTTCTAAAAAGAGAGGCATGATTCAAAGCGTCTTAAACAAAACGTCTTAATATGTTCATTTTGTTGTAGTGTGCTAGCCTCCCCTGCTCGACAACAACTTGTCAAGCCTCCCCTGCTCGATAGGTTGTTGCCGAGCTACACTAGCTCGGTAGCTTGCCGGGGCAAGGGGACGAGGGTATCGCGGGCAGGGGTAGGTAAAACACACGTAGTTTGGCTGCTGGCGCAAGGGAATCACGTGGGTCATGACGTGATGTTGTGACGCAACATTAGATGCTCGTTTTATTCTCATGTTAATTGTGTTTTCGTTCGCGCCTGTGCGCTTGAGTGGGAATGTCGTTGTGAATACATTTTTGCGCGTATAAAATGTGTACCGCAGTCGATTTCCTACCGAGCGAGAGCACAACGAGGAAGTGAAGGAAAGAAATTTCCTAAGCGCACGGTGGATAAGGGTAACGTCGTGTAGACTGTGTGGACCGTAGAGTTCATCTTCGAGGCAGCTCCTTTCGGACTGTCAAAGCAGCGTGAGCATGATAGGGACTACTTGCTTATCAGATGCTATCGGCATTGTGTCGACCACTACCCGGTCACATTCACCTGTAATTAATTTTTTTGTTATCTCGTTGCGTACCATTCGTATCGATCTACTTTATTTCCCCACTAAAGTAACACAGTTGTGTACCCCTTTTTCCGTAGGCAAACAAAGAAAAGATGAAAGACCGATGAGTGGAGGGAGACACAGGCATCATGGATACACGCGTGGGAGTGGTCTATGAGGATGGAGTGGGTGTGTGACCTAGGCACGTACCTCGCATATTTGGAGTGGTACTTGGCAAGAACCCATTATAGACTGACACGTCTCCTTGTGTAGCCTCGCTTGTTTCCTGTTCGTGTAGTGTACTGCTCAGGTTTAACAATTTCATATTTTTCTGCAATTCACAAGATACCATTTTTCGTTGTTCTTCATGCATGTCGTCTTCGTGCAGGATGTTCACGCTGACATTGCTTTACTCTCGTCTTCGTCGCGAAGGCAGCCCGACCCTAGACCTCAATCATTAGGGGGAGGGGGACGAGGGACCACTCTACTTCCGTCCTCGTCACCGAGACAACCCAACATACAAGACACCACAGGCAGTGACATCGACTCCCCTGTTCGAGATGCATGGTGTAGTATGACACGTATGCACTCGTGGACCACCCGCAGCTTCGGCAGCGTGATGAGTGGTAACACCAAACATACGATTGCTACATGATCCACCAGTATAACATGTACTACGCGGTATTGGGCTTCGCTACAGCGGACTACCATGGACCGGAGTACCCAGGAGGTTCATTGTCAGCGCAACATGTGACACCGGTGCTTACAATTGCAGGCTTCATTGTAGTTGCACCTTACGTTAGCCTAACGAAACATGTTTTCTTCTATAGGACGCCATCAATTACGTGGAGGACAGAGTGCAGCAGATGTTCAACGCTTAAGAGATTAGGCTCTCAATTGTCTGGTGCACCGGTTCCCACTTGGCCACTTTTACAATACGACTTGCACGACGTGCGACGCTTCTCGAATAGGTTGACTTTCCCTCAGGACCAGCTTCACCGCAAGAGGAAGCGGGCAGTAGGTGACCCTTAACTCAGTACTGTGTTCGGTGCTAGCTCTTCAATCCTAGTGGGTAGAACTTAATTATGTATTTGTTAATGCTTTGTTCCCATTATAGCAGTCTTAAATAGAATTTGTCGATGAGTGTAGTACAAAAAGTACACATTTTTTGTAGTAGCCTTAAATCAAAGCATGCATTTTTTCTAGTTTGTACGGGTGACGCTGTCGAGTTGGTGTTGCAACTGAGCGTCCCGAGGCCCTCGACCCTCCCCTGGCGCCTTGTCTGCCTGCCCCCTGCCCGTGCTGGCCAGGTGCCGAGCTGTAGATCGACAGTGCTTGGGCCTGCCTCGCCTGTTGCGGGCTGTGTGATGCCATGCGCCACCGGTCCTACCGATCTTCTAAGGTATGATAGGTGACATGTGTTTCCTGCTATAACTTCCGAGCTCGAAGAGGGGGTCATTTTTGAAAAATAGGTGTTAGAGAGCTAAAATTGAAAAAAAATATCTACAGTGACAAATACGTAAACAGTTCTTGATATGTCAGATATGATATGAACTATGTGTTACAACCAGTTACAACCTGAAAAAGCAAGAATGCCCAATGTACAGATGTCTGTCCAAACAGACACCTCTTCATGCCACCATTCCATCATATATAAATAATGTACAGATTTCAGAATCAATAAAGGAATATATAGTTTCTCTCTACACTGTCTCAATCTACTTTAACACGTTATCAGACACGTTACTCTCAAAATCGAGCAACACATACAGAAACAAGACAAGAGCCAACGCGTGCGCTCGCGGATCCGGGAAGAAAGCGACAACCATTCTGAAGGTTTACATTCACATACAGTGAAACGAACAGAGAAAGAAAACCAGCAGGTATGAGATTTCCTGGATGTTCTCGCCGCGTCCTCATGGCGCGGTCCGGAGCGGCCCGGTGAAGCGCATGGCGTCCTCATGGCGCGAGCGGCGCAGACCGGCGCGCGGCGCGGCGGCGTGGCCACCGACAGTGGCGCGCGGCGCCCGAGGCGGCTCACGGCCGGCGACGCCCAGGGCAGCGGCGCCCGACGGAGCCCGCACGCGGCGGTGCGGTGCGGCCGAGGTCCGGCGCAGCACGGCCCACTCGCGGCCGGCGACCCCCACGGCCGGCGCCCCTCGCGGCCGGATGCGCCCGTAACGGCCGGAGGCGTCCGTGGAGCGGCGGCGTGCAGCATGGCCGGAGAAGGCGCGGTTTGGCGTGGCCGAGGGGGCAACCGGAGGCGGCGCCCGGCCCGGCCGGAGGCGCGGTGGCGCGGCCCGAACCCGAGGCCGGCGCAGCCCACGCCCATGGCCGACGCGACGCAGCCCAGCGCGGCCGGCGCGGCACACGGCCGGCGACACGGCGCGGCTCCCGCGGCCGGTGGCGCCCGAGGAGCCCACGGCCGGCGGCGCCCGAGGCTGGCGGAGGCGGTGCCAGAGACCGGCGGAGTCGGCGCGGCAGCGCCCGTAGCCGAGGCAACCCGGCGGCCGGCGCGGCGTGCAGCCGGCGCGAGGCGGTGACGCCAACGAGGCCCGGAGGCGCAGCGGCGTGGCGGGGAGGCGCGGACGACGAGGCGCCCGGCGGCCTGCGGCGGCGTCCGGCTGCTTGCGCCCGCAGGCGGCAGCGGCTTGACCCGCCGGTGGCGGCGCCCGCGGCGGGTGAAGGTGGCCGGCGGCGACGGCGTGGAGGCGGCGGCGCCCGACGCCCAGGCGGAGGCGGCGGCGCCCGACGCCCAGGCGGAGGCGGCGGCCCAATGGGCAGGGCGGCGGCGGTTAGGGTTTGGGGGGAAACCCTAAATTCCCCCCACCCTCATTTATATACTGCTGCCCGAAATGGGCTTTTAGCCCAAATAACCTCCACTTCCCCACATGGGCCCAAAGGCTGAACGGGCTTTAGCCCAGGTTTTCGGGATTTTGCATTTTCCCCCTTGTATTTCATAGAAAATGCAGACATTTTCTTTTAAATCAATTAATATTGTAATTTTTGCAGTATAGTCCTTGTGCTAGTTTATAATTGTACTCGTTAATCAGTATTTTTATAAATTAGCATTTCAGTCCCTACAGGATCTGAAAATTATGTAATTGTTGCAATAAATGTGCATACACATTTCTATAACTTTTACATATTTAGGATTATTTTATTGCAATTTATTTACAATATGAATTGCGACCATATTTAAATTTGCTATCTTTTGCAAATTTAAAATTTAAAATTCCCATTTAATAAGTACCATTGTACTTAATAAATTGGAATTTTTTGCAACATTTTATACCTACAATATATACCATAAAATCACAATTTATGGCACTTTGCTACATTTATTTGTACGCTATGCCATACAATAAATTGGTGTTCACCACCAATATTATGATTATACGGTATTAAAAATATAACCACATGTTATATTTAATTTGGGTATATATATTCATTTGGATTACAATACTCATATTGTTTTCCACATATTTTGCAATTTATTACAACATTACCATACGCATTAATTTACCCCATGTAAATTAATCATTTATGGTGTACTTTTCATGTAAGTTTTAAATAGCTTACCATACAAGCACTTAATATTTTTTTTTATGCAAATGCCTTAGGTTGATTTTCTCTCGTTTTGGAATAACACAAAGTTTCTTAATTTTGATATTGGCCATACACAAGGTAGTACCATAGTACTACTGCGGGATTTATTCCTCAACGTGTGTACCCAATATCAAGTTTTGAAATAATTTGGTCTACACCTTTGGGTGACTACCTTTATTTATTTTCCAATTGGCCATACACAAGGTAGTACCATGGTACTACTGTGGGATTTCATCCTCAACGTGCGTACCCAATTTGATTATAAATTATACAAGGTCTACACCTAAGTGATTACCATGGTTCTTCTTCACATTGGCCATACACAAGGTAGTATCAAAGTACTACTGTGGGATTATCATCCTCAAAGTGCGTACCCAATGTTGAAAACTGAATTACATAAAGTTAACACCATTGGTGATTAACTATGTTATTCCACAATAGGAGAATGTCCCTTTATGTATATCAAGTTTACCTTGATTACTTGCATTTCGCATTACTTATTTAACATTGCCAAAGATTTTAACAAATCTGTGGCCCTACATATGTAGGCACAATGGCTACTAAAGAGTTTGAGGCTCTCGCTCTTGACGGCCACAACTTCCCCACATGGGCGATGGATCTCAAAGTGAGTCTATCGTTGCGCGGAATGTACCAGACAATTGCAGCTCCCCAAGAGGGTGAAGCTCCTTTGGCTGAGACTCTCAAGTACAATAACTTATTTATCATAAGGAACCACATCCATCCTGATCTCAAGGCTGAGTATCTGTTGGAAGAAGACCCACGCGCTCTGTGGCTTGCTCTTCAAACACGGTATGAACAGCAGAAAGCAGTCATCCTACCGGAGGCTGTCAATGAGTGGAACCACCTCCGCATACAGATTTTAAATCTGTGGGAGAGTTCAACCATACTGTTCATATCGAATATATTTGGTATTGAAAATGAAGTTTGTATGTATTCTATATACTACTATAAGAATTTCATTAAATTCTTCTTTGTGTATATAGATTTTTGGAGTCAATCCAATTGAGGAGGAATTATGCCTTGTGGATAGTGATACCACAAACTCTATACTTAGGGACACAAAATATTTCCTAACTCTTACTAGGAGGAAAGGAAATGTTTTAACCATCGCTAGACGCGATGCAACAATAGTAGGCTCTGGTCGCGCCTCTATTACTCTCCCTATGGGTACACAATTGAAAATTAAGGATGCACTATTGTATCCCGATTCAACACGTACTCTACTCAGTTATAGAGATATCCGTCACAATGGTTTCCATGTTGAAACCCAAAATGACAACAAAGAGGAATATCTCCTCTTAACCAAAAACAACGGATATGGCAAACAATTACTAAAAAAAATTCCATCTTTAAATTCCGGATTGTACTATACATACATCAAACCCGTTCAACATATTGCGTACAAAGTAATTTTCCAAACCACAAACACATTCCAAATATGGCATGATCGCCTTAGCCATCCAGGTATTGGAATGATAAGGAAAATTATTAGCAATTCAATTGGTCATACATACCTCAAAACAAAATTTCCGGAATCCTCAGATTTTGTATGTACTTCCTATGCCACCGGAAAATTGATTTTAAGACCCTCTTATCTTAAAATCAGAGCTGAACCACTTAAAATTCCTTGAACGCATTCAAGGAAATATATGTGGTCCTATACAACCATTGTGTGGACCGTTCAGGTACTTCATGGTTCTTATTGACGCATCTACTAGATGCTCACATGTGTGTCTTTTATACACACGAAACCATGCATTTGCTAACTTAATTGGTCAAATTATCCAATTACGAGCACATTATCCTGAATATCGAATTCAATCAATTCGAATGGACAATGCTGCTGAATTTTCATCCCATGCCTTCAATGACGATTGTATGGCTCTTGGGATACAAGTTCAACATTCTGTTCCATATGTCCAAATACAAAATGGTTTAGCAGAATCTCTTATCAAGAGAATCAAGCTCATTGAAAGACCATTACTACAGAATTGCAACTTACTAACATCATATTGGGGTCATGCAGTTTTACACGCTGCTGACTTAATACAATTGCGTCCAACTGCTTATCATAGCACTTCCCCGCTACAATTAGTACGTGGAAATCCACCAGATATTTCCCATCTGCGAAAGTTCGGTTGCGCTACATACGTACCGATCTCACCACCGCAGCGTACCTCAATGGGACCGCACAGGAAACTTGGGATCTATGTTGGGTATAAATCTCCGTCAATCATAAAATACCTCGAGCCCCTAACAGGGGACCTGTTTACGACCCGGTACGCTGATTGCATATTCAATGAGGAACATTTCCAGGCATTAGGGGGAGACAACAAGTACCAAACTGAATGCCAGGAAATTAATTGGAATGTACAAAGCATTCCTACCTCAGACCCACGTACCAGAGAGACTGAACTTCAAGTTCAGAAACTCATTCATTTGCAAAACATTGCAAATAACCTGCCAGATGCATTTACTGATTATAAGGGTGTCACAAAATCCTATAATCCTGCCAGAAATGTACCTGAAAGAGTGGAGGTACCGCAAAATACCACTCAACTCCCAGTTCAAAATAAGAGGGGGAGAAGTACGGTACAAATGGCGGATGCAGCTTCTAACAAGCGACAAAGGAAACAAAACAATGTAAATGCAGATCAACCTCAAGTTGATAGACACCAAAGGATCCTTAAACCCAGATCAACAGTGCACTCAATATCTGATCCTGGGACATCGGAATACCCCGACTCAAATGTTTTGGGAAATAACATTGAGTCATCAGGGGTCCAAGAAATTTCCACTAACTATACTGATTCTGGAGAATCATACGATCGTAAGACTACAATTGTCGACATTTATTTCTCCACAACAATTGCAAACAACCTTCAAAATGATCCAGATCCCAAGACCATGGCAGAGTGCAAATCGCGCTCGGACTGGACTCAATGGAAGGATGCAATTCAAGAGGAGTTAGCCTCGCTCAAGAAAAGAAATGTATTCACCAATGTGATACATACACCTCCCAAAGTATTCCCTGTCGGTTTCAAATGGGTTTTTCGTCCGCAAACGGAATGAAAACAATGAGGTGGTGAGATACAAAGCAAGGCTTGTAGCACAAGGGTTCACGCAGAGACCCGGCATTGATTTCAATGAAACTTATTCTCCAGTAATGAGTGGAATAACATTCCGATATTTAATCTCATTGGCAGTTAAAAATCATCTATCTTTGCAGTTGATGGATGTAGTGACTGTATATCTTTAAGGGTCACTTGATTCGGAAATATACATGAAAGTTCCCGATGGAATTTCAATTCCGAATCCAAACGCAAATCACAATATGTATTGTGTAAAATTAAACAAGTCTTTACACGGCTTGAAACAGTCGGGAAGAATTTGGTACAACCGACTAAGTGAGTTCCTAACCAAAAAGGGATACTCCAACAATGATGATTGCCCATGCGTGTTCGTTAAAAGATCCTCAACAGGATTTTGCATTATATCTGTGTATATTGATGATCTTAATATCATTGGTAACACACAAGATATAGATGAAGCACGTAATCATCTTATGACGGAATTTCAAATGAAGGATTTGGGTAAAACCAAATTTAGCTTAGGTATACAACTTGAGCACCTTCATACATGCATCATAGTGCATCAATCAGCCTATGTCCAGAAAATATTGGAGAAATTCAATATGGACAAAGCATATCCATCGAAAACCCCCATGGTTATTCGATCTCTAGACAGGGACAAAGATCCATTTAGACCCCGAGATGACAATGAAGAGCTATTGGACCCGAGGTTCCATATCTCAGTGCCATCGGAGCGCTTACGTACCTTGCAAATTGCACCCGGCCGGATATCGCATTTGCAGTAAATCTACTTGCTAGATATAGCGCTGCTCCAACCAAAAGACATTGGGTAGGAGTGAAGAATATCCTTAGATATCTTCAAGGCACTAAAGATCTCGGTCTATTCTTCCAGAAGAATAAAAATATGGATTTAATAGGATATACAGATGCTGGCTATTTATCAGATCCCTATAATGCCAGATCTCAAACAGGCTTTGTATTTTTACATGGTGGAACAACCATCTCTTGAAAGTCTTCGAAACAGACTCTAGTGGCTACATCCACTAATCATTCTGAAATAATTGCATTATATGAAGCATCACGTGAGTGTGTATGGCTTCACAGAATGATTAACCACGTACAACAATCGTGTGGTATAGGTGCTATCGCATCACCTACCATTATCTACGAAGATAATGCTGCTTGCGTTGTCCAAATGCAAACGGGTTACATAAAGAGCAATATCACAAAATATATTGCACCTAAATTATTTTACCCACATGAATTGCAAGAGAGTGGGGGAAATAAATATTCTGCAAACTAAGTCTTGTGATAATCTCACAGACTTATTCACCAAGTCATTACCAACTTCCACATTCCAGAAATGTGTTTATGGAATTGGTATGCGAAGACTACGTGATTTGCAGATATCAGGGGGAGAAATCTCCTAAGATTTAACCCGTTCAATATAAATATTGTACTCTTTTCCCTTTATGAGTTTTTCCTCTAAGGTTTCTCATTAAGGTTTTTAATGAGGCAATATGACAACGTAATCATAAATATATTATATCTCTATTTTCCCCACAGGGGTTTTTAAGGAGATATAATCAAATATATGCCATATCAAATTTTCTCCTTAAATTTTCCCACTGGGTTTTAAAGGAGTTTTTCATGGCATATCTACTCTATCAGTTCTCCTCATATTTTTCCCTACAGGGTTTTAGAGGAGTTTTTCCCAATATGATGAATCAAGGTGATCATATGAAGACGCATTGGTCAAGGGGGAGTGTTACAACCAGTTACAACCTGAAAAAGCAAGAATGCCCAATGTACAGATGTCTGTCCAAACAGACACCTCTTCATGCCACCATTCCATCATATATAAATAATGTACAGATTTCAGAATCAATAAAGGAATATATAGTTTCTCTCTACACTGTCTCAATCTACTTTAACACTATGAAAGCTGTCAAACAATCCTGCCATGTTGGGTGCACACTTTGCTCAGTAATCCGAACTGTTCGTCGTTGCTGCTTGCCTGTACCGGGCGGTTTCCTCAGGTGTTTATGTATTTTGCTGTAGCACGTTGAGTAGTAGCTGTGTAGTTGATTCACGAGGCATATGTATGGTCCATGCCGTGCATCGTGCATGTAGCTTGGTGCACTCTAAAATCTTGTCCCTTTTGGATTTGATCCCAGTAAGCCTCATGAGTCATGACCATTGTTTCTACATAAAAGGCCACTAGATCGTGTTGGGTTGATCTCGGCTAACAACCTCCGAGTTTTTAGGGAGGCACACCTTCACCCCGCGCCTTGATCAAAGGCGGTTACCAACGATTTGGTTTTGATCCCCGTCACCAGCGCTATATAAAAATTTTTAAGGTTTCGGCAGGGCTTTCATGCACTAGTTGCTCTAGGCTCTAAAAACTCTAACAAACCCGATCCATCACGGGCGCTCAGGTGAACGAAGGCCGGACCTCTTCGTATCGTGTGCACAGCGACTACATCAACCCCGGCGATCTCAGTTTCACGGCGACAACTACCGTCGGCCACCTCTACTTCAGCTTCGCCGCACCACCAACCGAGCAACCTCATGGCGTCTTTGAGTTCGGGTACATCTTTTACGCTTCCGCTCTAATGACTTAGCTAGATGTTCAAGGCGTCTTCGAGTTCGGGTACGTCTTTTACGCTTTCGCTCTAATGACTTAGCTAGGTGTTTATGAGCTTGATCTAGGGTTAAGGCTTTTGACTCATGTTTAGACTTAAATTAAATATCACAGATCGATCGGCTTCCTTGATTTTGGGAATGATCAGCTACTTCGTCACAAGTTTTGCTGCGTTTCAAATGGGACCTATAACCTTTGATGAGAGCATCAAAAACTCAATTTGTTGGGATAATGCTCGGGGAGGATCAGTGCGAGTATGGGCAGACGTTACTTGGGATGTACTTCAAAATAAGTAAAAAAAATTGCTTCTAAACATAAGTAGCAATGCAAACCAACTAGTGGCTATAACACTTGTCCATTTCATCTATAGCCTTCAAAAAAATAGTTCATACAATAAGGTAGCTATTATAATAACTATTTGACCCCACGTGTAAGAGAGTGAAATGCATATTTTACGTGCTATAGCTAGCTGTAATTTAGTAGCCAGCTTCCTTCTCTCTCTTCCTTTCTCTTTCTGCCACATAAGATTTGGTTGATATTATATTTGCTATAGCCTGCTGAGTAAGCCTTATTGTACCTGCTCTTATATGCAGCCATAGTGGCGATATACAAAATATAGGTAGTCTACATAGAAAGCCATTTACGGCAAGCGCTTGTCTACGATGGACGTCTCCACTTCGCATAGGAAGCTGCTTGATTGCACGGTGGACAAGCGCTTTTTTTGATGGATCTGCTGCTCCAGATTCATTTTTTTAGTGGTGGAGCTCTGCCAAACAGGCCCTAAAGTTCTAGACAGATCCGCAGTGTAGGCTAGTTCATGGAAAGATTCTTACTGATGCTTATGCGCATGTAAAACTCCTAAAACGTCCTATACATGCATTTGTTTTACATGTCTCTCCAATTAAGAGCTAGTTGAAAGTACCAAAGTCGCGTGTAAAACTGTCTACAGAATAATTACGAAAAGGCCATCAAACCCGGCGAAAGGTTCACTTGTGCATCATGGAACGCTCTCCCGGCTGGAAGAAAACCCTAAACCGAAGAGAGAGAGAGAGAGAGGGAGAGCTGCGGCAGGTGCCAAGAATCGGCTGGTGCACGGCCGGCTTTGTAACACGTGCCGGGCGCGGCTGTTGCCGCGCCAATCCCGACGGCGGCCGAGCAGGGAGCGGCCAGAGGGGGGAGGCGTCGAGGCGAAGGAGAATCTCGCGCGGCGCGGAGGGAGACGGCCAAGCAGACACAGCACAACAGCGCGAGTTGGAGCTGGAGTTGGGCTCCACGAGGGCGTGTGGTGGTCTTTTCCTATGCTGCCCCCTTGTTTACTGCTCCCATGCCGTCCTGTTTGATGCCTCTCTCTCTCTCTCGTCTCGTCGGGAACCTCTCTTCCTCCCACCACTTCATGTGCTTTCCCGAGGAGACGGAAAGCTAGCTAGCTTAACACTCAATTATACTTGTATGTGATCTCTCCTCCTGGCTCTCGGCCAACTGGTGCTACGCAAAATGCAAAGAAGCGATTAAAAAAGTTGTTTCTGACATGGCATGCTTCCAAGCACGAGGGCGGTGGTGGGCAGAAAGATTCGCTCGCGCGCGCGCAGGTGGGGTGTTCTTGTGTTCTTCAAGCTGTCAGCTCCTGATACATCCCTTCGTTCAGGCTGCAACTGCAGACCGCACGTCAGCGGAGGAGATGCTCTGCTGCTACTCGGCAGTGTCACGTGTACCGCATAAAAGTTGCTCGGTAAAAGTTGCTTCGTACTCCACCGTTTGATATTTTTTATTTTTCACGGTGTCAACAACTCAACGTCCAGCTACTACTATACGAGTGTCATCGAGGCTGCTCGGTTGGGTTAAAAAATAATAGCTTATGATTGAAATTACATTATAGTTGATTAAAATTACACTATATCTGAAGGTGATTTATTTGATGTAAATAAATTTAAAAAATTTAAAAATAGAAAAATATGTTAGCTCATTACGGACAACGCAAACGAATATGGGAAAAAAAGAACCGGCAACAAAGCTAAAAAAAGGCTAAAAGTTTAGAAAAAGACGAAATTTATGAATGGTAAAAAATAAACCAGAAGCCAGAAACTCAAGCCGAAATGAATACGACAATAAAGCATATTATAACCTATAGTGTTATAAAAGTATTATTAACAATAAATCTAATGATGTAGATTTTATATAGCCAATCTATGGCCCATTTGGAATATAATTCTTACATAAATCGGCACACTTTACTGTTCCAAACAAACCTATATAATTTTAAAAATATTAGTGGCTAAATTTTAAAAAGTTTCACGCTACAAATTATATGATGTAAGTTAAAAAAAAGAACAGAGGAAGTAATAATATATTCACTTTTCTTAGCAAAGATTACAACGGCATTGATCTCTTTTATTATTTTAAAACTAGTCAAAATTTCTGTGTAATTATGAGACTAGATACTACAATGCGGATGTTCATATAGAAATATAGAGTTGTGTACTTGTTATGATAGAAACATACATGTATTCCTTGTATCAATATCTAATTAATCTATACCATTATAATTTTAACCCACAAAATAGATACTTCCTTTTCCGATTAGCATAGTAATTTTTAGTTTTTAGAGTTGGCTTTTTTTTATTATTCGTCTTAATAATATGATGGATATTTTAATACCATAGATAGATGACAGCAACGAGTGGACAGGACCCCATGCCTTCGCAACCGTTTGACCTTGCTAACTAGATCAGAGCACTTGGCATATTAGCCACGCTTGCAAATCTTTGGGCTTGGCATCATGTTCAGGCCCCGCTTATTTTGATTTTAGCTTCTGATTTTTAGATTATTTTTATTATTTTTAAATTTTGTTTTTTCTGGCCTTTTGTTTTTTGAGTTTTTTATCGGTTCTTTTTTCTGTATTTATTTGTATTATCCGTGATGACTTAACCTGTTTTTTTATTTTAATTTTTTTAAATTTAATTACGTCAAATAAGCTATCAGTTACGGTGTAATTTCAGTCAGCTATAATAAAATTTTAGCCATAAACTACTTTTTTTTTTAGCTCAAATGAGCGTCACCTCAATGTTGGACATTTCACGTTGACCTTACCTTACTGTCGTCCATTGAGCCCTGCAAGAACCTGGCCGAATGCGTAAGAGCGTGCACGAACTCCCTCCACTGGGAAAATTTCTATACCGGTGACATAATCCCTTTTGTGTAACGCGCGAATGAGGTGGCAACACATGGCAAGAACACTGTAGCTATATAAAAAAATATTTTTACTTCTTGCTACAGTACTAATCGTACGGAAAAATATTTTTAAAATAGCTGCTACAGTACTTTTGCCACGTGTCACCATCTTATTCATGCGTTACACAAAAGGATTGTGTCACCGATATACAATAGAAAATTTCCTGCAGTAGAGCTCGGCGTGATGCAACCAAGTACGCTAATTAATTCGCCTTGTCAAAAATCACGTACAAATTAAACAACCGTCGCAGAACTTCGGTTTAGGCCTGCGAAATTCTCTGGCATCAAGGCGTTACTCTGAGGCCTCCTTTTGGAACTGTTCTTTTTAGATATGGGTTATAATTTTTGACTGTGACTTATGATTTTTAGACTGTTCGTGCGAGAGATTACAAACTAATAGAAACTCACATGCGATTTTTGCCGATATAAATGAAGTCGCTATATTATGTACTACAATTAACTAGTAGATCCTATCTTAAAAAGAAACTGTATTTGAAAGCTAGTTACTATAGAGAAGTCAAAAGTCAGAAGCCAAAAGCTGCAAAAGAACATACCCTTTATCTATAGTAATTTTTAGATCGGATCAAAGTTTATGAAATACAGTATGAACATGCACAATATCAAGAATGAATTAGACGTATCTCATAGAGAGAACCAAAATAACAGTACCGAAGCAACTACGATGTGTGAGAAAAAATTTGCTGAAACCGACCTACAGTATCAAGAACGAAGTAGATGGATCTCATAGAGAACTAAAATAATAGCATTGAAGCAACCAAGATGAGAGAGAAAGATTTGACGAAACTAGCCTTAAATTTCTTGAGTATAACCTCAAAAGAGTACAAGGTATTGTCGCTGTCTCACAACCCTTTTGAAACCTTTTATGGCCATGATATCCTTACTATATACAAGAATCTAATATTAAAGAATAACCTATCTTCTAATTCTCTCGTGCGTCCTCTAATTTGGATGAGTTGCTCTTGCATAAATTGCTTCTTTGCTTGCATTAAATTCTCTATGCCCATCTCTCGTGGACATATATAGTCCCTCCAACCCTCCTCCAAATGAAATAGGAAATCCTACTCTAATAGGAAAAGCAATTCTAATTTATTACGATTTATGTAGCACATCCCTCTAAATCTCCATTTCAAATAGCTTTTGTTTCTGTCTTTTAGATTCTAGAAGTCAAAAGTCATTTAAAACGTGTTGTCTTCTTAACGTAGATTTTTTTTCTTTTTTATTTGCATTGTTTGCTGAGATATAGCTATATTTTTTATTTTTTAATTAAATATTTTAGAAAAAGTTAACAACCGTTAAACTACTGCTTCAGCCCAAAGATAAAAAACTACAACTGTTTGAAGCAGAACCTAAATTCATTTGAATTAGGATACGAGTCACCGTATCTAAACCTGAGGTAATTTCCCGCCTCCTCAGTGGTGCCGTACGCAGCCCAACATGCACGTCGCCACAACCGTGTGGCACCATCACCCCACCGGCCGCGGCGATGGTACGCCAGCTGTTCTGGCGCAGGCCGCCCACCTCCAGCCGCGCATCAGTCGCGTACTCGCGTGGGTTGCCGAGACGCCGCCCTCGCACGGCCGACTCAGCCACTCAGCCTCGTCGGCGACCGGGCGACGCACGACGACCTCCACATCTTTTCCTTCCTTTCTCCTCTCGTTCTTGAAACCTCGTGCTACTTGCTTTGCTTGGTTGTGGACTGTGCGGAATTGTCATGGTCGAAGTAGTAGTAGCTATTCGAGGTAGCTGCTGGACTTCGTGTCTCCGTGAAATTTATAGGCCCAAGTACTGTGGGATGGCACGCACCAACTGCTCAGACTTTGTGATGCTTCTTAGGTTGCCTTGTGCTGGAACATGGTCAGAAATGCATAATTGCACTACTTTTGTGTTTCAATACACAGTGCATATCTCTGTTTTCGAAAAATATGCAGTGCACTGCAGATGGTGAGCAAAATCTCTCGAGCCACAGCTCTGTTGTGCAAATATGTTGTGACTAAGTGCCGATAGTTTTCAGTCTTCCTTCCGGAGTACGTCACATGGATCGACCATTCCCTAGTCCCTACTCATCGAGCCCTGCTTCCATTTGTACACCAGTCCCATGGATTGGTTGTAACTCTGGACAACTGTTGGTCACTTGTGATCTGAAAAGAGGACCATGAAATCTTGTCAATAATGTAGACCGGAGGTTTACTTTATGCGCTAACCAGAGAGGGTATTTGTCGGCAATTAAGTCGTTGATCTTACGAAATAAAATAAGAAAGATGGCTAAAATCATTAGGAGAAAATAGGGATACTCTTTTACTATGAACTAGTTACATAATGTCTCTACAAAGGCCTAAAAACTAGCTCTAGCCTCTATGTTCTTCATACTGGAAGAAAGACTCTGATCTACTTGACTCTGGATTGTCGAATTGCATGCCCTAACTTGAATGCATTGATCCTGATTGAATCGTCTTTTCCTTTTGTCTTCTCTCGTCACCCCTAAATAGCATTGAAGAGGCAGTAATTATCCGTCGGGGAAGACGCCTTATAGAACCTGCTCGTCTGATCAGGGATATAGTTATTGTTATAGAGAGTACGTTTGATAGTCGTTATTGTCAGTGGGAGACAAATGTGGGGAACAACTGTATGTCAGTTGTTGTCAGAGACTCATGTTGAAACATCGTGCTATTTCAGGTGGATAAGGCACGTGTTTTATCCATCGCACGGAAGGAATATCCTAGAATTGAGTCCAATACCAGTTCACAGACTCTCTTAGCGACCATCTAGTTGGGCAACACGCGCAGTGTTTTTTTCGACCAGGGTATTCCGAGAGCAACCTCTGGAGGTTTACAACCATGGAGGTTCTTTGGTCTTAATTAAATATTGAAGCCATATTTAGGTATTTGTTCAATCCTCATTAGCTAGCCCCCGAACTTTTAAGTGAATTTATGATATGAATTTCTTTCGATTGGATTTTAACAACAAGAGTAAAAAAACGATTCTCATTCAGTTTAAAGTTGAGAAACTAACTGAGAAACTAAAAGATTTTTTTGTCCATTGGGCTTCGGATCAGGTAACCCCTATTTGCAGTTCTATAAAACCCCTAGCATGTTACCAGTTGGCTTCACGCTTTCAGAAAAAACCTTCATCTTATTCTCCACCCTAGCACTCTTCGGCCGTAGTTTTCAATCTTTCGATCCCCTTTTGATTTTCCACCACTTAGCTAAAATGTCGGATCTAATCATCGACTGGCCAACATGTAAGCTTGGATCAAAGAAATTAAAGGCTGTGGAAGAGGAAGGATTGCTTCCTAACAAGGTTCTAATCTCATGGAGGTCAGTGCCAGAGAGAATTTTTTGAGCGGGAATGAAGGTAAAATCCGATCTTTTGGGCAAATATTGAGTGTAGATTCAAATTGCTTGCACATAAATTCCTCTTGGAAGTTTTAGAGTTCTATGGAATCGAATTGATAAATCTAGCTCCCAATTCGATTGTTAATTTGATCATCTTCATCTACCTATGTGAAGCGTATTTGGGGATTTCACCAAGCTTGGAATTCTTTCAATACTTCTACTGAAGTCTGGGAAATCGGTAGCGTCACCTGGAGGTTGCACTTTGCGTCTTCACGATGGGAAGGTAGGAGAATACATTCAAATGTACCCCAAATCCTCGTGGTCATCATGGAAGAAACCGTGGTTCTACATGATGTTGAGGAAGGAAGACATCCTTTCTTTCATTGGTCGGGATTGCCATCGAGAACCCAAGGTAGAGGTCATCTTCGAAGAAGGAGAGGAAGGTAGGATGATGGGTCGATGCCATCGTCCATCTCAAGGAGAGAGTTCTTACTTCATGGCACATAGTGAAAGGCTTTTCCATGCGCCAGATAAGTCCTTTGAAGTCATGCGACCATATCATGCTCTGGTACATGGGCGTGGCTGACTCGACTAGGCATTTTTTAGAAGATAAGCCTAAAAAAATTCTAACCAATTGAGTTTTGTTTTTGTTTGGTAGAGTCTTTTTTTATTTTAACATTTCCCTTGATTTCATAGCCCTATCCCCTACTGAGGTGAGAGAGGATTAAAATAATCTGCACAGGGGAGCCTGACCAGAAGATAGAAGTGTCCTTGATCTTGGCTGTCACTTCTCCAGAAAATAGGATCGAAAGACTTAAGGTAAAATAATAACCCTTTTCATTAATTATTTATTTTTCGATCGGTGTGTTGTAATTCTCTTATGATGTGTAGATAGATGAGTCAGAGAGTGGTGAGTTGTATGAGAGCTCGAGGATGCTCCTCCAAGTCCTAAGAGGCGGTGAAGCATAAAGAAGTCGTACGCAGCTTCGGGATCAAACCAACCTCCATCGACCACTACTTCGGCCATCCCTCTAAGAAGAAAGAGCTGCTGATCAGAGCTACTACGATCGTAGAATCAATGGTGATACCAAGTTTACTAATCATGGGCTCTGAGGCGGTCATAATTGATTAGACTAAAGCTCCGGTGGTCATGACCGACCAGTTTGAAGCTCCAGCGATCGTCCTTCAAGTTTCAAGTGTACCGGAGGAGACAACTGCTCTGGTAGCCGAGGCAGTTCCATCCTCCGAGCTAGTGGTCAGAGAAGTTTCTTTCGATCGCCCCATGGAGAATCCGACTAAAGATAAACTTATCTAGTTGGAGGACTCAAAGGGTCCAACTAGCCCTACCAGTACAATACTAGTAAAGTTGATTGAAAAGAAGAAAAGGGAGGCAAGCGCTCTGGACTATGCTCTAAAGCATTTTAACTTCAAAAGAAAAAGGATCAGGTATGTACTAGTAAAAATTCATGTAAATTCATACATTTGAATTTTTTTTGGCATTTTAAAGCCCTTACTTTTCCCTTTCTGTTCTTCTTTCTTTGTTGTGCCTCTAGTATTTCGATTAGTCCTAATCCGAGTACTCCTCGTGAGGAGACTCCTAAGGAGGGAGTAGTGGAGGTAGCCCCCCAAGTGGATAGATGAATCAACAATTGTTGCTGCTACTCAAGATTCTTTGGCGGCTCTGACCCCATACAAGGATGTAGAGGCAAAAAAGAAATCTCTGCAGGATCTAATCACCGTCAAAAACCAAGTGGTTGAAAAGGACGGAGCAGGTATGCTTCTCCTTTCTTTGGGGGGGGGGGGCAAAGTGGAGAGCTTTGGTCTAATCATAATGTCTCCGCACCCAAGAGACATCCCGACTAGCTTCGAATATTCAACAATGAAAGACTCGAGGAGATTTGGTGGAGGAAGATCTCGGATTGTCAATTGAGGATAGGTCACTAGGTGCTATATTTTGCATATGTTGATAAAGCAGTCCTTGTCAGTTCTCAAGACTACTCTAAGATGCATTTTTGGAGTTTTTCAAAACTATTATAAGTTTTTTCTCCTCTTTTTTTCTAGCACATGGTGGAGAGTGTTGCTCTGGTCGGAGAGATGACCAGGTGAACATTAGTCTTAGAGAGAGAAAGGTTTGTTCTCTGCTAAGAGGCTGATGACTGGTAATGACATTTCTTTTCATTAACTTTTTGCTGTAAGTTTTTTTATAATTAGTCTTTGCTCCTCTCTCACTTCTATCTCTTTGTCATGATCGATAGAACTAGAAGACTATGAAGCAAAGGCAAGGCGAAGGGTGTTATCATCCTCAAGCTCGAGGCGATGCTTAAGGCCAAGGACTGGTCGACCAAGTACAAAGGCAATATTCTTTAGCACAAAGAAGTGAATAAGCATTTGAGAAGAAAAACCAAGGTAACTGATCGTAGACCCGACCAGTGTTGCTTTGGTTGTAAGTTATTTGTATGACTAATTTTGAGTTTACACATGCAGAGCAAGCTCTAAAACTTGAATAACTAGATAAGTCTTTTGGCTCTGAGGAGAAGAGGAAGGAGATCGAGGGATCTCTTCAAGACAATATTGCCCTCTTCAATGATATGCTTGCCAAGATGGCCTTAGAAGCTATTGCGCCCTCCTCAAAAGAAGTGATTGAGAAGGTGAATTGCTTTGGTCGACAAGTCGAGCACCTTCAAGGTGTACTAGCCACTTCTTGGAGTAACTATGAGTAGACTATGAGAGATGCTGTGGCTGATGGAGTAACCTTTACTTTAGCAAATCTTAAAGCTACCAAACCTACTTTTGATCTTCAATCACTCAGAGTAGAGTTTTGTTGCTTCGAGGAGGAAGCTGCTAAGCTCTTTGAAGAGATGAAACCCTTCGGGAACCAAGTAGCAGAAGAGATGAAGGTTGGGTCCCCGTCTCATAGTGGCCAATCCTGTGGTTCTGAGTAGTGTTTGAAGATAAATGTAGTAGGAAGTACTTATATGTAAAAACATACCTTTGTTATCAATAAAGTTTATGTCATTTTCTCAACTTAATGAGTACTCATATCTTTCCTAGCCCCCGACTGCTTGTTTAGTAGTAGATCTTACTAAGGAAGTAGTAGATTAAGATAAGTTGCACTTTATTCGATCGGTGAACTTCAATTATGCTTTAGAAATAATCTAGCAATTTCTAGGAAATCATATCGAGTAAGACCAATGAATGATTTTTACTAGTCTTAGATATTATTTCCAAAATTTAGAATTTGATTAGATAAAACTATGACATAAACTCATGAAGGACAAGAAAAAACTTATGCAAGGATGTATGCAAGAAAGATAAGTGCTTTTATTTGTAAACTTTATCCGAATTAGTTGTAAGATTGCTGAAAACTGAATATATGGACAATACTTCTCAAAACATATTCATGCTAAAGTTTTGACTCGTAGCAAATATCGTAGGAAAATGGCAGCTGCTAGGAAATTCCTTCTAGTGGGCAGAACAACGTACAGAAAGGAGAGATTTTGACTAGGAGATTTTCTGTATCTTGACCAGGTTTAAAGAAGAGAAGAACATAATGTCAAAGTTAGAAGGAAAGCCTTCAAGCCCCTGAGCGTTTAAATAACTATGTTAGTTGTCTATGTGAATCTTTGTTTACTTGTATTTCTTTGAAGAAAGTTTGCAAATTATTGTAAGAACCATCTATGTGAAGATCACGATAGGAATCAGCATGGCATTTGATGAAAGTGTCAGAGCTAATAAAGTAAATGATATCCCTTAGAAAGGGTTTTGGAGAAAAAATGATCTCTCCGAGTAGCTCAGATAACAATAGTATGTGATCAAACTTGGGATAATAAAATACAAATAAAAATACTCATCAGAAAAGAAAGAATATAATTCAACTTTATTGAAATATTGAAATATAAAGTACACTACACATGCAATTTACGTTATTGGCAATGTTCTAAGAACTGGACTTAACTTGCCCATCTGACATGGCCAGTTGTACTGAGCCTGGTTTGATGACTTCGACCATAGTGTATGGACCTTCACATTTACGTGAAATCTTCTTGCGATTTGCTAGGCTCTGAATTTTCCTGAGAACTAGATCAACCACAGGTTGGTTGCGAGGCTGCACTTTATGACTATGGCGCCTTTGTATGGCTTATTGGTAAACTATCAATCGTATCAAGGCTGCATTTCATCATTCTTCAAGAAATTTGATATCGCCAATCTGTCATTCAGCTTGATTGTTATCATTATAATGAACGATCTGAGTAGAACCAATCTTTAATTCCAGAGGAAGCATAGCATATGCACCTAAACTAGAAAGAAGGATGTTTCATCAATCACATGACTAATCGTGATCTGAACAGCCCATAATACAGAGGGGAGTTCTTGAACCCAAGCTCATTGCTGTTATATCAACTGGTCGAATAATCGATTGTTGATCCCTTATATTAGTATGCCATTGGCTCTTTCTACTACTCCATTACTCTGTGTATGAGCCACTGATGCATAACATACCTTGATACCTAGATTCTTGCAGAATTCTAGGAAATCTTCACTTGAAAATTGGGGTAGCGTCATCTGTGATTATACGACTTGGAACACCAAAACACGTAATCGCATTTTTTGTGATGAACTTTTTGGTGGCTTCAGTTGTTAATTTAACAATTGGCTCAACTTCTATCCATTTTGTGAACATATCGATCATTACAAATTAGAATTCAAAGCCCCTGAGTGCCTTTGGGAAAGCTCTCAGAATATTTAGACCCCAAGTTGTGAAAGGCTAAGAAAGTGGTATTGTTTGCAAAACTTGTGCAGGTTGATGTACTTGTCAGCTATGAAACTGACATTGTATACACTTTGTCACAAGGTCTTTTGCATTATGGAGAGCAGTTGACCAGTAGTATCCTTGTTAGAAGGCTTTACCGACCAGAGTTCTCTAGGAATGATGTGCTCCATATAGTCCTCCATGTATGTTAGATAGTAATTTCAAACCATCTTTTTGATATATACATCTCATCAATATTCTGTGAGTTCCTCATTTGTAGAGGGCACATTCGATCAAAGTGTAGGATTTGGCTTTTTGAGCTATACGATCAGCCTCTATGTCATGTTCAAGAAGTGTGCCATGCTAAAGATATTCGTAGATTAATATCATCCAATCATTGTTGGGGTCGATCTGAGTGACCTTCAGTGGAGCATCTTCGGAATGCTTGACTACCGAGGGTTTGTTGAGTTGCTCGAGAAAAACTCTTAGTGGGACAGGTGATCTTGAGGAAGCCATCAGTGCCAACTAGTCTGCTAGAAAGTTTTTCTTTCTAGGAATATGTTGGATCTCAAAACCAAAGAAATGCCATTCGAGTTTCCTTGCTTCCGCTAGATAAGACAACATCACGGTACTTAAGCATTGATACTCTTTTCCAACTTGATTCATTACTAGTTGAGAATCATCTTTCACTAGTAATCTGTGAATCCCGAGTGCTTTGGTTGCTCGGAAACCTGCCAGCAAACCTTTATATTCTGCCACATTATTTGTAGCAAAAATGTTTAGCTGAATGGTGTACTTTATATTTTCTCCAGTAGGAGAAACCAGGAATACCCTAGCCCCGTGCCTTTTAATGTCAAGGAACCATCGGAGTAGATAGTCCACTCCTCGTGGTGTTCATAGTCGGGACCTTGGATGGTTCAGGATTTGTCCACTCAGTGATGAATTCAACTAAAGCCTGGGACTTGATCGATGTTCGTGGAATGAAATGGAGATCGAACTCCCCAAGGTTGACCATTCATTTTGCTATACGTCCTAATGATCCCCTGTTTTGGAGAACTTGACCTAGAGGGTATCCAGTTGGTACGACCATTTTGTGGGCCTGGAAGTAATACCTTAGTTTCATTGAAGTCATAAGGAGGGCATATAACAATTTTGTACATCTGGATATCACTTTTTTAGTCCATGTAAGACTTCGCTTACATAATATACTTGTCGTTGGATGTTGTTACACTCAACGACCAGTACGGCACTGACTGCTTGTTGTGTTGTAGCTAGATTTAAGTGCAAGGTTTCTTCTGGTCATAGAGAGACTAAGACCGGGGCATTCATAAGGCACCTTTTAAGTTCTTCAAAGGCATCATTTACTTCCTTAGTCCATTTGAAACTTCTATGTTTTTAAAGAAGCTTAAAGTAAGGTATTTTCTTCTCCCAACCATTCTATGAAACGACTTAGCACTGCCATACAGCCGGATAGTTTTTGGACTTCCTTTTTTGTGGTCAGATGTACATGTACTCGATGGCTGCTATGTTCTCTGCATTTGCTACAATTCATCTAGCCGAAACTAGAAAACTAGAAGCTTTCCAGTGAAAACTCCAAACACATATTTCTCCAAATTCAACTTAGGTTACGTCTTCTTAAGTTAATGAAAGTTTATTGCAAATCGGAGATATGATCTCCTATGTTGATACTTTTCACGACCAAGTCATCAATACAGGCCTCTAAGTTACTATCAATCTATTGGCTAAATAGTTTTTTACATTAACCTTTGAAATGTAGTACCAATGTTTTTGAGACCAAACGACATTTTTATATAACAAAAAGTTACGTATAGGGTGATGAAGGAATGTTTCTCTTCATCATCTTTACTCATACTAATTTGATGGTACCCTGAATATGCATATAAAAACCTAAATTACTCACACCCGAAAGTAGAATCAATAAGCTAATTGATACGTGGAAGGGAATGTCATCATTCAAATAAGCTTTGTTAAGATTAGTGAAATCGATACACGTTCGCCATTTCCTATTACTTTTCTAACATTATAGGATTAGCGAGCCATTTTGGGTGGTCGATTTTATGAATAAATCCAGCGTTGAGAAGCTTGTTGGCCTCCGACTGGATTGCCTCCTTCCGATTGGGTGAAAAGCTCCTTAGCTTTTGCTTGATTGGTTTTTTTTGGTCAATTCAGAGTGCTAGTCTGTGCTCAATTACCTACTTGGGGACTCCAGGCATATCGGATGTCTGCCATGCGAATACATCTAAGTTTGCTCAAAGGAAGGAGATGAGCGGCTATTTCTATTTGGGGTCGAGTCCTGCCCCAACCAATATCTTTTGAATGATGGCACTAGCCTTTTTGAGTTCAAACGATGCTTTGATGTTTTTTAGAAAATTATTCTTATTGAGTGGAACCTCCTTGGTTTAGTCAAAGAGTTTTGGGGCCATCTTTAGTCTTGAGTGCTCGGCCCACACAGAAGATGGGTTAGCATTCTGGTTGGAAGTTCATTGATTAGTTCTAGGGATTTACGGTCGCA
Organism: Dendrocalamus latiflorus; assembly: GCA_017311315.1. Taxonomy (NCBI): domain Eukaryota; kingdom Viridiplantae; phylum Streptophyta; class Magnoliopsida; order Poales; family Poaceae; genus Dendrocalamus; species Dendrocalamus latiflorus. Next base: position 40,947,155 of record CM029666.1, on the reverse strand, counting down.
TGCATATGGCATGTTTCTATCCCCTCGCACCATTATAACCCCTTTTGGTCTTAGCATTTAAGACTCAGGTAACCGTAGTGTGTGACTACTAGGAATTTGGCCAGTAACAGTCGACCAAGAATCTCGTTGTATGAAGTCTCAAAGTCTACCACATCAAACAAGATTCTTTATATTCAGAAGTTATTTGGACTTCCAAATGTAACTGGTAGGAAAACTTGCTTTATCAGTTTGGCAGTAGATCCCGGAACTATGCCATGAAATACATACTTCACGGGTTTTACTTTCAACTTGGGAACAAAATGTTGAGAGAACTACCACTATCTACTAAAACTTGATTGATTTGCAATTATTTATAGTAGGTTCTATGATAATAGGGAACCTACATGGTCAAGTTGAAAGAATAGGGCAGTCTTCTTGGTTGAAGGAGATGGTTGTCTCTGACCACCTGGAAGACTTGATGGTGATTGGAGATTCGGTGAGGTTCACTTCCCACTCTAAAGTCTTTAGATGCGTCTGCACGTGTAGGAGGAAGACCCATCGAAGATCATGTCGAGGGTGTGTTGTAGCTCCTGATGGTCCATCTCTTCATTGTTATCCTTGTCCTTCTTGGAGCTTAGTTCCCCATTCTCCTGAATAAAAGGGAAATGACTCTTACCCGAATAATAATCTTTCAACTTCTTATTCCATGCACGGCGGCTACGAAGATCATGCCCTGTTACTTGATGAAGTGGGCACTACCTTTTATTATTCTTGGATTCATTGGTCGGAGCTTTTGCCTTATTCTTACCGGAATAATCCTTCTTGCCCTTGGCGAAATTTTCTGGAATCACAAGGATCTCTTTAACGTTGGGTTTGCGATTTTTCTTACCTTTAGGAGACTTCTTGTGCTTCTTCCCTTTCTTATCTAGGTCAGGTTGAGAATTTTCCTCTATCCAGTCGATGGCCTTATTCCATTCAACCACCTCGATGGCGACTGCATACTTGTCAGCCATATCAAATAGTTCGATAATCGTTCTTGCAGGGTTCATTGGAATGTTCTCTATAAACCATTGGTTCCTCAACCTACACTACTACAAAAATGGTCATCACAAACAGTTCGGAACTGTCATCACACGCAGTTTCTAAACCGTCTAAATTTATGTATCAATGATAATCAGTGGGTATCACAGATAGTTTTTAGCCGTCTATGATAAATACAACACATACGGTTTATAACTATAACCGTCTGTGAAGATCACTATCACAGACGGCCCGAACAAAAAACTGTATGTGATACTCACACATCATAGATGGTTCTAGCTACCAACTATCTGTGATAGGCAAGTATCACAAACGGTGGTATATAGAACCGTTTTTTATACTTTGACATCACAGACGGTAGGTAGATAGAACCGTCTGTGATGTGCGAGTATCACGGACGATTTTTGGTTTGAGCCATCTATGATAGTCCTTCATAGATGGTTTATACCACAAAACCGTCTATGATAATTCATTCTATACCTATTTTTTTCTATTTTTTGGCTAGCCTCAAGAAATGTTAGCTATGCCCTTTGAAAACAAGCAAATACAGCAACAAACACAACAACATATTTTATTTTCATTAAGATTAAAATCCACCATTACAACATAACAAGATAACAAGTAGGTTACCCATCTAACACAGCAAGAACAAGGAATGAACATATCTCCTAATCCTACAAACCCAATTCTTAAGCATGGCAAGAACATAGAAGAAGCAAAGAGATTTTGATGCAGCGCGCGAGCTGTATGTCCTTGACGTCCATCGTCGTCGGTGCCGACTTGAGCACCGTCTTGGTAGCTAGCTGCTTCTGTGGCACCTTGCTGCCCATAGACTTTCATGCCGTCTACTTCGTAAGGGCCATCAGGGTCGGGGTCGAGGAGTAGGATGGTGAGGAGGCTGGAGAGATTTCGAATGCAGTAGAGGATGGATTTGGGTAAGTATGTATAGGGGAGAGAGAGGCAGCAGTGGAAAAATTTTGGTGGAATGGGTGTGGAGAGTATCAACGGGCCCAGCGATCAGTGGTACATAATTATCATAAACGGTTTGAACCACAAACCGTCTGTGATACGTAATTATCACAGATGGTTTAAACCACAAACCATGTATAATACATAATTATCATAGATAGTTTTAACACAAATCGTCTATGATACATAATGAGCGAAGACAATATATGTATATACCGATGCAACGTAAACAACTAGTCTCAAAAGATAAAATATGAAACTTCTATATGGCTTATATAGGCTCGTTTGAAAGGTTTCGACAAGATCTATTACTTGGCAGTTGAGGCGAACCCCAAATTCCGAACAGAAGATAAAATTTTTTGGTAAAAATAGAAACCAAAAACTTGTGATGCAAATTTGAGGCTAAAGATGGCCAATTTTGGGAATCTTAGAGGGCAACTCATGCAAGCGGGTCATTTTTTTGAATCGGGCTCATCGCTGGCTTTCCAACAAATACAAGGACGTTGAAAATGGACACTATACATAAAAGTGATGTCCGTTTTACTAAAAGTGTCCTGGAACGGAATCCTACTCGGACTCAGGCGGGAGATTATGAAATTTTAGGGGATTGCGAGGCGGGAAACATATCACAAACGGTTTTTAATACAAACCATCTGTGATAAATTTATTATCACAGACAGGTTGTAACATAAACCATATGTGAAGTATCATAGACGATTTAAATAAAAATCGTCTGTGATATTTGGCAATGTCATAGACAGTTCTTGGTAAGAACCATCTGTGATACTTCACAAACGATGCTCACTATGAACCGTCTGTGATATTATCTCTTCACAGATGGTTTGTAGCGCTATTAGCAACACAGACGATCTCTAAACCTAAACTGTCTGTGATTGCATTTAACACTAATGGTTTTGGTGAACCGCCTGTGTGTGCTAGTTTTGAAAGTCTAGATGACAAAGAAATCAGCAATCTCTGAAATAGAATTATGAACATGGCTGAACCTTTTGATATACTATCGGAGAGTCTCATTGGGTTCTTGCCGGATTCGGTAGAGATCATCTTCTTTCCTGGGGCGGTCATACGTCCCTAGAAAATTTGTGATTAGTAGATCACAAAGCTGCTTCTTGGTGTAGATTGATACGATTGGTTGGCTAAGTAACCAAGACCGAGCAGATCCTTGAGAACTATTGGCAAGTAGTTTGCCATCACATTATCGTCACCTCCTATGGCTCTTATGACAGTAGTATAAATCTAGAGAAATTCTAATGAGTCCTGAGTTCCATCAAATTTCTCTAAATTTGTTGATCAGAACCTGTCCTGCTAGTATACTGCTTGAAGGTCTACTGAGAAAGCCCGATAGCCTGAGATCAAGTCATGGAACCTTCTTTGGAAAGGGGTTGAATTGTAGTTGGTTAGAGACTAGTTCATTCGATAGTTGTACTGAGGAACTGGCGCTTTGACCCGATCATGGACACTTACGTGGTGTCTTCGACTAGCTGTTTGGTTCACGTGACGTCACAGATCACCTGATCCAAGTGTTCATTTCTCATAACGAGAGAGAGGAGTGGCTTCATTGAAGAGCCATCTTTCCTCATGACTCCCTTGTCAGAATGTTTGAGGGGGTCTTGTGCTAGCTATCAGATTATTTCCAACTCGACCACGTTGGCTTCTGCTAAGGGAGGAATGCTTAGACAAAGTTAGAGTATGACTTTGCGAGTTTATTTGTTCCCTGTACATCTTTGTGTGACGCATGGTCTCCTGAATGATCTCTGACACTTGGCTTGCAGCCTAGGTGTATCCCAGAGTCTTTGCTATAGCAATATCTATATTGTTTAAAATATCATGGACTCATTGCAAGTTTTGAATAGTTATCGAGGGCCACAGAGGATTCCTGTTTGCAAAGGAGGCTATGATGACTCGAGTTCCTTTCCGAGCCCCTAGCATGTCCCGTTCGACCTGTCAAGCATAGTGGGGTAGAAGCAGGAGGATTAGCCAATCGATGTTCACAAGTTTTGTTACCTCCATCCTCTCGGGGTGATGCATGAGTATTTGCACCATTTTGACCAACGGGTTTTGGCGAGTCCTGTCGTGAAGAATCGTGCACGACATCTAGATCTGCATCACTGATTGTGTTAACTTCATGCCTCTAGCACGAATCTTCCAACAAGCTCGCATCGAAACTAAGTGAGAGCCTTTCACTGCTTCGGTAAGTAGCCTCCACAATGAGGAACGATTGAAAATCACCAACTCTAGTGGGCTTTGTGGTGGGCTCAGCCTGATCTGGTAAATTGTTGATTAGATGCTAAGTGTTGTCATCTTCACCCCGCTTTCTGCCGGAGGTAACTTCATCGTCACTGTAACCAGGTGTCGGTTGGCTCCTGGAATATGTAGGAGCCATTGATGAATAATGATCACCCATGACTGCATCGAGGGTGCCTAGACCCTCAGATTGTGGCATCACACTCTTGTCGCCATACTTGCCAGTTAAGAGTACGAGGCTTGCAGAGGTATTCGGGCATTCCGATCTGGTCAGAACGACTAGTTCCACTGGAAGTGTCGTTGATGAGGTAACGAATCTTCTTCCATCCGGTCGATATCACCGGTCTCAGTGGGCAGTGAGCCTGGAATGCAAGAGGATGATGAGGAGGCATCATGTTCCATGGTGCAGATGCATGCGTCCATGTCAAGATCGACATAGTCTGCCAAGTCGAACCAGTTCTTCTCGTCCCGATTCCTGCCATGATCGCATGAGCTATACCAACAGAAATAGGAGAGGATAGTGATTGTTGAATGAAGAGAACTTCAATGATTCAGCGCCTTCTTTCCACGGAAGGCGCCAGCTGTCGATGATCAAGTCATCAATCTTACGAAATAAAATAAGAAAGCTTGATGAATTCCTTGAGAGAGAACGAGGATGCTCTTTATTACAATGAATTGGTTATATAATGCCTTTACAAAGGCTTGAAAACTAACCGTAACCTCTATGTGCTTCCTACTGGAAGAAAGACTCTGATTTAGTTGACTCTGGATTGTCGAATTACCCTAACTTGAATGCATTGATCCTGATTGAATCATCTCGGTCTTTTGTCTTCTCTCATCACCCCTTTAATAGCATTGAAGAGGCGTCAGTTATCCACCGAGAAAGACACCTTATAGAACCTGTGCGTCCGATGGGGAGGAGGGTAGTTACTGTTAGAGAGAGTACGCTTGATAGTCAGTTGTTATCAGTAGGAGACGAACGTGAGGAACAACTGCATGGCACTTGTTGTCAGAGACTTAGGGCTGAAGCGTCGTGCTGTTTCGGGTGGATAAGGCATGTGCTCTATCTATCGCACAGAAGGAATATCGTGGAATCAGGTCCTGGTACCAGTTCAGACTCTTCGAGCGGTCATCCGGTCGGGCAACACGCATAGTGTTTATCTGATTAGGGTACTTAGGGAGCACCCTCTGGAGTTTTACGACCACAGAGTCCTTTTGCCTTAATTAAATATTAAAGTTGTATTTAGAAATTTGTTCAATCCTGATCAACATTGAAGTGCCATTCTTTGAGCATTTCTTGTAAGAACAAGCACAGGTTGGATATCAGTATGGCTTTTTTTTTGGTGCATCTCAACTTTTGCTGTGTATTATCTTCGAAACAGGATGCAAATAGTTGTGAAAAATTCTCAAAAAAAAATTGACAACATGACACAAAATCAATCTAACACGCCATAAAGTTTCAAATCTAAATTCGATCTACACAAGAAGAAACAAAAAAATGCTGCTAAAAATGAAATCCAAAATAAAAAGATAAAGATAAAGCTACTGTTAACTGAAATTTGTCCCTTTTTTCTTCTAATATACGTTGAGTTTTCATTTGAATTGTTTCTATATGTTTAGTTACATCGTGACTTATCTAAGCAATTTTTTTGTAATTTTTCGTGGCCATCCATTTTTTATAATTTTTTATGGCCATTTGTGTCGTAAGTTGGGATGCAATAATATGCCTTAGAGCAAGTTTAATAAGGCTGACTGTACTAGCTATAAGGGAATCCATGTCAGCATAGTCCTATGTGGAGGGGAGAGAAAAGGAGAGAGAGAGCCAAGCCGACTCCCATGCAAGAGTCAGGCTATAGCACAGGAAAAGAGGCATTATCCATGTATGTACCCATAGAACTAATTGCTATACCCATGCATGTATTAAATTATCAATACCCATGTATGTATTAAATGATTGAGAGCTCTTGTGGAGACAACTATAGCCAGCTTATTGTATGAGTTGACTGCATCATTATCTTTTGATGACATAAAAATGTATTGGAGGTAGCAACTATCTGTACTATTAAACTTGCTCTTAGCGGTATGGCGTCAGTGACGGGCAGTCTTGCACGATATTCGCAACTGAACAACGGCGGCGTGGAAGGTAGGCTGAGTCCAGCAATACGGCAGCATTACACAGAAATGAAAGCAAATGCAAATGAATCGATAATTCTCACGTTCAGTTGGGATGCAATAATACGCCCTAGCAGTATGGCATCAGTGACGAGCATTCTCTTGCACGATCTTTGCAACTGAACTGCTGTTCGAATTAGCTTCCACTTCACTTTTATTCCAAGAAATCAAAAACTAATATAAATACTCTACTTTTCAAAATAGCTTTCCCACTCCTCTTACTCCCATCTCACTTTAGAGATAAAACATAGGTTTTCAGATACATCACACCTCACTTCTCTTGCTCCCATCTTATATACGCATCTCTCACCCACTTTCTCCACCGCTCATCTCCTCCTTTTAAAAATCATTTCTTTCAATCACTACTATTTATTTTAAGTCAAAAAATATCAACTGTAGCTAAAAGCCATCAACCGCAATAAGTAATATCAACTGTAGCTAAAAGCCATCAACCGCAATAAGTATATACAGCTTTTATAGGCAAGCCAAACACAGTTCATCTGCCCAATCATTCCACAATGACTAGATTCACAATGGAAGACCAACGGTACTTTATTATTGTTCCTCAGAGCAAACAGCATGCAAACAGTAGGTGCACGGCGATAATAATGAACAAATAGGTAGTGTTTACATAGAGGATGAATATTTTAAACAATCAGTTTGGCAAAAACAGGCGGAATTCCTTACAGCTGCAGCGTCAAACCAGCAGCCATTACATAGAAGCAGCTGTACCATCACTGAATTGCAAGAGAGGATTAGGCCGGAACCTGACCAAAAAGAAGCTTCCGGATCTGCAAGGAAATGAGGATGTTAAACATGTGAAGGTATAACCATTTTCTATGTAAAGCAGAATATGATGCTATATGTGCTGTGTTGCAGCCTCTGAAATAGGAGTCCCCCTAATAGGGTGGGGGACGACAACCACAATTATGAACTGGCCATCAAGATTCATTACAACAAATAAAATAATGATGGTGTTGTAGGGGTGGCTCAACCCCCGTGACTGGGCCGTGCAACTAATCCAACATGTAATAGGCCCAATAGTGTAGAAGATTATAACAGTGTAAATATACCAATGTACCCTCATCCCTTGTAAGCACTAAGGGGTAGAATGAGGATTTCCCATTCTACCCCACTCTTATATATAAACCCCCAGGAGGGGCAAAGGGGGATCCTCTCATTCTCACCAACACTCCCACAGATCTGGCTCTCTCTTCCTCTTCTACCAATCCCCTCTTTCTCTGTTTGGTCTGTAGCCACAACAGATGGCATCATGGCATGCTTAAACATCAATAGTAGAAGACTGAGAAACCATTGTAGTATGCAATCATAATGAAATGCAAAAACATTTACAGTGTTTGCATCTCCGAGGTCAACTCGGAATGCTGACATATATGAGGCTAACCCTAGTGATGGAGAACACAGAGCATTGGAAGCTCATTGCCATTGGTTTTCTTTCTTGAAAAAAATGCTGCAATATGCAAACTAAGGGATTGGTGGAACAAAATGTATTGAAAAATGAACTAAATTAAGGCACCTCTGGCAATTTCTTGCGGAAGACAACTTCCAGCCTGGCATCAAGTGTATTCTCGCACACGATCTTTCCATCTCGAGAAGCCAGCACAACACCTCCAGAACTGCATAAACATATTTTTAGCATTAACAGAAGAATCATGACCAGGATTAAGGTCAATGACTAGCATAAATTATTGAAAGAAGACTTATGGGCTTGTAACGCTAGCTGCAGTCCAGATCACAAGTGGATACTGAAACCGACAAATCTAGAAGCACATATGGAAATCATAATAGAAGCACCAAACAGCACAAAAGATGGATTACTTTTGTTTGAAGCAACAAGAGCTTAGATGCTCATGATGGGAGGTGGGTTGTTCAATACAGAACAGCAGCCAGCAACCCAGCAGCATTACCAGAGTTAGGGTGTCATGGGCGTGGGGTGGGCCCTAGGCCCAACCGATTCATAATTAGAAAGTAGAGATTAATTTCTATCTAAGTTAAAGATTAGTTTTCATTTGTTAGAGATATGATTAGCGATATGATATTTGTTTTTATTTGTTAGAGACATGATTGAGATTAGATTCTATCTGTGAAGGAGAGCCCATTTATATAAAGAGGCTACCGTATGCTATTGGAACCAAGCAAAGAAATAACAAAGTCATTCTCATCTATAGTCTCTCCCTCCCTCTATGCCGACGCCATCTGGCCATCCTCTCGGCAGTGTTTATCCCCTTATGAGCTAAGGTTCATAACAATTTGATAATAGAGCCAACACCATGGTCTCTGCTACCGAGTTAACATATGACAAGATCATTGCTGGCTTTGAAGAACTCATTGCTGAACTCAAGAATATAGAGAGCATGTTGAAGAAGATGGCAGCAAAGGAGAAGGCACAAGCAGCTGTTGTGGCGCGATCTACAGTGGCACAAGGGGTAGAAGCAATGGTGGCCGTGCCACGGCAACGGCGCTGCTACTGCTGCTCCTTCATCCAGCACGGGCAGCACTGCGTCTTCAAGCGATGCCGGCGTGGCCTCTTCCAAGGTTGACGCACCAGCTACAAGCTACACCCCGTGACTGTAGAGGCGCTACTTGGAGAGGCGGCTAGGCTATCTTGGCCCCCTTCCCATCCCCCGCCGCCACCACCAATCCAACATGCACGTACCTCCCCAGCCTTCAAGTCTGTCATGGCCTTAGCGCCTACCACCGTCGCCACCCTCGGCCCGGGCTTCGACTTTCTCGGTTGCGCCGTCGCTGACGCCTCCCTCTCCTTCGGCAACGCCGCCCTTCACGCGCTCGATGTCCGCTCCCACGCTGTCCCCATCCACCTCACCAAGAGCCTCCCCCTCGGCTCCTCTACCAAGGCCGTCGACGCCCTCTTCGGCTCCTGCCTCCACCGCGACGACCTTGTCCTCATTGGCCTCGAGTCCGAGAAGGCTGTCAGCGGCTTCCACGCCAACAATATTGCCCCCGCCATCCTTCACGACTTCATTCTCGTCCGCAGCTACGACCCCTTCCAACTCATCCCAGCTCGCCGCCAACCCCAGAGCCATCATCGTCGGTCCCAAATCCCTACCCCGACGCGGCCCCAAATCCCGTTGTCGCTGCCTGTTATGCAGCGCCCGTTTTTCCCCTCTACGACCCCGATGCCCGACAACCATGACCCCGACAACTGACCTCCGATGACCATGCCCTCTCCTTCGTCGCCGACAGATAGCCTCTTCAACCACGCCAAGCAGCTAGAATCGCGCCATGGCCTCCCTCCCTCTACGCCGACGCCGCCCGACCATCCTCTCGGTGGTGTTTACCCCTTTATGAACTAAGATACTCCATCACGACAAGGAACCGGCCCGAACGTTCATCACAACAGGGAGCCGAAAGCGCTACACTTCGTCGACGTGGGACTGCAACCATAGCCACCGCCTGGCAGCTCGAGGTCGAGCTGCATGTCCAGGAGGGGGTGTAATGTCATGGGCGTGAGCCCTAGGCCCAACTGATTCATTATTAGGAAGTAGATATTAGTTTCTATTTGAGTTAGAGATTAGATTCAATTTGTTAGAGATATGATTATGGATATGATATTAGTTTCTATTTGTTAGAGATATGATTGAGATTAGATTCTATCTGTTAGGGAGAGCCCATCTATATAAGGGAGCTGCCGCATGCTATTGAAACCAAGCAAAGAAATAACAAAATCATTCTCATCTATGGTCTCTCCCTCCCTTTACGCCGACGCCGCCCGGCTATCCTCTCGACAGTGTTTACCCCCTTGTGAACTAAGGTTCATAACATAGGGTTAGTTTTATGCCACTCGAAAAGGTGGGTGCTTATATATTTGCTATACTGACTTGCATTGATGCTAAATATAGATATAGAGCACATCGACAGGCTGCATACAAGAAACCAAGAAAAAATACTCCCAAGAAATAACTTGTAATACAATATGCATTTACCAAAATTGGGCATGAGTATCATGATGGCTCGGAGCAGGTGGCAGGTACACATTGTGGTCAAAAAAAATACTCCCAAGAAATAACTTGTAATACAATATGCATTTACCAAAATTGGGCATGAGTATCATGATGGCTCGGAGCAGGTGGCAGGTACACATTGTGGTCAACAAGTATCTCCGGCTCATGGACATTTGCTTTTGATGCATATTCATGCTTGGCTGAATGCAGTACTGATTCCACATGATGGTGGTCTTCTTGGCGGCAACGGAGCAGTACAGCTGGCTCTTTCAACCGAAGCAAGCCCTGTATTTTAACAGGCAATATGACTAATTAATTTTTTACAACAATAGGAAGAAATAAGGAGATGGTATCAGAATGACACATTGCTTAATCAATTCTACGAATCAAATTCACATTAGATTCCCAAAAAATCAAGAGTGCAATTATAATTGAAAATACCATGCAACGACATACAACGTACTCTGCCCTGCATTTGCTAATTTTTTTGAGAATTTTTAGAAAATTTTAAATTAGGTGAATGATGGAATTTACGCCATATTCACATTTTCATCAAATATGCCACCCCATTTCTTTTGTGCACGTCCAGATTAACTAAGGTTCAGAAAACTTATGCCACTGAGCAGCAAATGCCAGTTGATGAACCTAGGGTGTGATATAGAACACCTTGGTATTCATTAATGCATTTTTTGTATATTGAATTAACTTTAGATGTCCCTCTGGAATCCAGGATTCCTAAAAGGAACAAAGGAAGAAGGTTTGCAGATAGTATATTCAAACAAACCTGAGCAATGAGTTCTTTTAAAAGGTTCTTGTATTCATGGTGGTTGTGGCTGACACGCAGGAGTTCCTTCATGGCATCCTCTTTCATTGAATTAACTAAATCATCCTGAGCTTGAAGCACTTTGATGCGAGAAGCATTCAGCTGCATAGAGTAGTCACTGATAAAAGGGAAAAACAGTACTTTGTCAGGTGACAAAGGGATAAATTCGAAAATATTGATGCAGATGGTTTCTGTGAATGATACACTTACCTAATGTTGTGTACATTTATGAAAAGAGAACCTCTAATAACAATCAATCAGCATTACATCTCATTTATATGCAATATGCTACTAAGGTGACATTCTTTGAGCACAACATTCTGTTATTTTTCATGTGTTGCTTTGTATTTTACCTTGTTGTCAAGAATAGCTTTCTTTTCATCCTTACTTTTAACATATGGCCTTTATATATTCTAGTTTGAAGTTTATACCACATCCAACTCGTTAATTCTATAATATCTCTGTTACAATATGATACCCCTTTTTATACGTAGCAGCCCCCGGATCGAATCAGAGTTTGTGAGATATAGTATGAGCATGTATGGTATCAAGAACGAAGAAGATAAATCTCATAGAAAACCAAAATTGTATTCATATGAGGCCAATGGGCCGGTATATATACACAAAGTACAGGTGGTAAATATGCAAAGAACCCCTCATAACAATGGGGAATAACAATTATACATATATCTCTAACACCCCCCCTCAAACTCATGGTGGATCAACAACATTGAGTTTGGAGAGGTAGAAGCTGTGCTGTGCTCGAGTCTGGGCATTCGTGAAGAAATCCGCTATTTGAAGCTCCGAAGGCACATACTGAAGAGTAATCACCTGATCATGCACACAAGACCTCATGAAAGAAGCATCAACACCAATATGCTTGGTGAGCTCATGCTTCACAGGATCACGAGCAATACTGATAGCACCTGTACTGTCGGACAAGAGAGGGGTCGGTGTAGTGACAGAAACACCAAAATCCTCAAGTAACCACCGTAGCCAAGTAATCTCTGCTGTCAAGAGAGCCATGGCTCGCAACTCAGCCTCTGCACTCGAACGGGACACTGCAGTCTGTTTCTTCGTCTTCCAGGCAATAAGAGAACCCCCAAGAAAAACACAGTAAGCAGAGATAGACCGGCGATCAGAGGGATCGCTGGCCCAAGTAGCATCCGAATAGGCCTGAAGCTGTAACGAGCTGGAACGTGGAAAGAAGAGACGGCGAGAGATAGTCCCGCGAAGGTATCGCAGAACTCGAAGAAGGTGGCTGTAGTGAACCTGAGTGGGAGCTGAAACAAACTGACTCAGAATATGAACTGGATAAGTGATATCCGGACGAGTAACAGCAAGGTAGACAAGACTCCCAACAAGATGACGATAGCGAGTCGGATCAGAAAGAGGCTCGCCATCAGAGAGTCGGAGGTGAACATTGAGCTCCATGGGAGTCTCAACAGTACGCTGATCAGTGAGAGAGGCGCGATCAAGAAGATCCTGAATATATTTCTCTTGGGACATAAAGAAATCATCTGGAGTGGAAGTAACCTCAATCCCAAGGAAGTAACGAAGAGGACCAAGATCCGACATAAGGAACTGCTCACTAAGACGAGCCTTGACAAAGGCAATGTACTCAGAATCATCTCCCGTAATGATCATATCATCAACATACAGGAGAAGAAGAGTCCGACCACGAGACGAAGTGTGGACAAAGAGCGCAGGATCATGATCACTAGCTGAAAAACCAGTAGCAGTGACCACAGAGGAGAAGCGCTCAAACCAAGCACGAGGGGCTTGCTTAAGGCCATAGAGAGAGCGACGAAGGCGACAGACCATGCCCTCAGGAACAGAATACCCAGGTGGCGGATGCATGTAGACCTCCTCACGCAACTCGCCATTAAGAAAGGCATTCTTGACATCAAGCTGAGAAACAGACCAGTGGCGAACAGCCACTGAAATAAGAGTCCGAACAGTGGTCATGTGGGCTACAGGAGCAAAAGTCTCGTCGTAGTCAACACCATGCTCCTGCTGGAAGCCACGAGCAACAAGACGCGCCTTATAGCGCTCAAGAGAGCCATCAGAGCGAGTCTTAATCTTATAGACCCACTTACACGTGATGGGATGAGAATGAGATGGAAAAGGAACAAGATCCCAAGTACCAGTACGCTCGAGGGCAGCAATCTCCTCGGCCATGGCAAGCTGCCACTCAGGGTGAGTAACAGCATCCCGGTAGGAGACAGGCTCACGAGTAGCTGCGCCAGCAAAGGCAAAACGGGCAGGAGGCCGAATCGACTGGCGATCGCGGAGAGCGTAGCGAGGAGAAGATGACCCATCAGGGGAAGATGGAGCATCAGAAGAAGATGGAACATCAGGAGAAGATGGCTCATCTGAAATATTCTCAATACGAGGTCGACGAGTGTAGACGATAGTGGGAGGAGCCTGGGGAGTCGTAGAAGACGACACAGGCAGCGACAACGGCGGAGAGGCCACAGGGGGAATATGTGGAGACTCAGTAGGACAGGTGGACGAGGGCAAAACAGAAATAGGAGTATCTGGAAAGGTCAAGAAAGATAGAGACTCCACAGAGGAAGCCGAAGGAGAGGCAGGACGTGGGTAGAATGGACGAGACTCGTCGAAAGTCACATCCCGAGAAACCCGTATCCGACGACCAACAGGATCCCAGCACCGATAGCCCTTGTGCTCGGCACTGTATCCCAGAAAGACACACTCAACAGACTGAGCGGTCAATTTGGTGCGTTCTCGAGGGGCGAGGAGAACGTAGCAAACGCAGCCAAACAGATGAAGGGCAGAGTAGTCAGGAAGACGACCACAGAGACGCTCAACAGGGATCGCACCCTGAAGAGCAGAAGAGGGCTGGATGTTGACGAGATAGGTGGTAGTGGAAACAGCCTCGGCCCAAAAGTGAGGTGGAATAGAGGCGGCGATCATCAGAGCACGAGCAGTCTCAAGAAGGTGACGATGCTTGCGCTCAGCGACACCATTCTGAGCATGAGCACCAGGACAAGAAAACTGAGCAAGAGTGCCTTGCTCAGCAAGGAAACTGCGCAAGTGACGAGAGAGGTACTCGCCAGCAGAATCAGCACGAAAGACACGAATAGGAGTGGAGAACTGTGTGAATCATAGTGGCAAATTGTTTATAGATAGACAAGGCCTCACTACGAGAAGACATGAAATATATCCAAGTATGGCGAGAAAAATCATCTATAAAAATGATATAATATCGATGACACCCTTTCGAAACGAAGGGAGCCGGACCCCAAACATCTGAATGAACAAGATCAAAAGGGCGCTGAGACACGGACTCACTATGAGGATAAGGAAGCTGAATCTGTTTACCTAACTTACAGCCCTGACAATCTAAAGACACGTCTCCTGAGACAGACCCCAGAAGACCACGACGAACTAAGGACGACAGGCGAGATCCACACAGATGACCAAGACGGTGATGCCACTGCTGGAAAGAGCCGGTAGACGAAGTGGCAGAAGCGGAGAAACTGGCGGCGGTGGTGGCAACGGAAGGAAGATGAAGTCAGTCAAGCTCCCAGAGACGCTGTGAGTCACGGCGCCGAGAGCCAGAACCAACCAGAGCTCCCGTGTGGCAGTCCTGAACACAACAAGAGTCAGAGTCGAGAATGACCCGATAACCAAGGTCAGTAATCTGCCCAGCAGAAAGAAGCTGCATGGTAAGGCGAGGAACATGAGCAACAGAAGAAACATGAAAGGATGAGTTGCTAAGAGATCCTCTACCAGAGACAGAAAGAAAGAGATGTACCATCAGCAGTAAGAACACTGACAGGAGAATCAAGAGGTGTAATAGAAGACAGAGTGGAAGGATCAGGAGTCATGTGAAAAGATGCTCCAGAATCAAGAATCCACGGGGAGGTACCTGACTGTGTAGGGAGTGGTTTCTCAGTGCCTGAAGAGTCAGTAGCAGAACCTGCAGAACCTGTCAAGGGAGAACCTGAAGCGGCAAGCAGGCGTCGAAGTCTGGCTATCTCCTGCTCAGTGAGAGAAGCTGCTGAAGAAGTCGATGCAGACGTCGTCGTAGAAGCACTAGTGCCAGTAGAAGAACGGCGTGAAAGATGCCGCTTCTTCTTGTAGCACTGAGACTCAGTGTGGCCATCCTTGTCGCAGTAGGAACAGTGAGGACGGCCACCACCACCTGTGGTAGCCGCTGGAGGAGGCAGTGTAGCAGGCGGACGAGCGGCGAGCACAGAGGGGAGTGGCATCAGACCAGCACCACTCAAACGAGTCTCCTCTGCGCGTATCTCGGTAAGAGCCTCCAGGAGAGTGACACGAGGGTGGCGTGCAAGGAGCTGAGCACGCCTTTGCTCGAACTCAGGACGAAGGCGAGTAAGGAACTCGTAAACCCGCTGAAACTCTAGGTCAGCACGTACATCCAGGCAGCACGGACAGGTACGACAGCCAGCAGTGCGAAGTGAGTCCAACTGACGCCAGACAGCAGAACTCTGAGCGTAAAAAGCGTCAACAGTAGCATCACCCTGCTGAAGAGAGTGCTCCTGGCGGACCACGGACAGGTACAGGGCATCACCAGAGGGCTCGTAGCGCTGACGAAGATGAGTCCACATCTGGAAAGCCGAAGGGAGTCCCACAACCTCAGAAGAAAACTGAGGCTGGACACTGGCGATGAAGACAGCAGCAGCCCGAGCGTCGTCATCGTACCACTGAGTGCAGACGGTCAGACAATCCTTGTAGGAATCCAGAGCCTCCTGGTAGGCAGAGGCAGCTTCATCATCAGCAGCAGCCTTATCGGCTGTCGGGGGCAATGCAACAGGCGTAGGCTTCGTCGGAGGAATAGGGCAAGGCGGGCAGGTGACATCGCCAGAGAGGACGCCCCAGAGACGAAGACCACGCATGTGGATGCGCATGTGAGACACGAAGTCGGTGTAATTAACACCATCAAAGATCACCGGGCAGCGAGGGAGGGAAACGGTGCCCATTGGTAGGCGGCGCTGGCCCGGGGAGTCGGCGGAGCCGACGAGTGGAGACGCGCGGGGAGGCGCGGGGGCGGCGCAGGGAGGCCGGCGACGGCGCGGGGAGGCCGACGGCGACCGGGGAGGCGAAGCGGGGAGATGGGATCTCTCAGGCGTCGCCAAGGATGGGAGGCCGGAGGCGGCACGCGGGTGCGGAACCCTAGGTAAACCAAAACCCTAGTTTTGGCTCTGATACCATGTTATGAATAGCGCTTGTATTCATATGAGGCCAATGGGCCGGTATATATACACAAAGTACAGGTGGTAAATATGCAAAGAACCCCTCATAACAATGGGGAATAACAATTATACATATATCTCTAACAGAAGTAACCACAATGAGAGAAAAGATTTGACGAAACCGATTGCAAATTCCTTAAGCATAACCTCAGAGGAGTACAAAAGATTGTCGCCCTTTCACAACACTCTCGAATCTTTTAGGACCCTCAGATCTTTACTCTATACAGGAATCTAGTGCTAAAAAATAATCTAACCTCTGATCCTCTCATGTACCTCTACCTTTTGATGAGTGGTTTCTTTGCTTTATTACTTGGTTGTTTGGGTTCTCCATAGCCACACCTCATGGGTTTATATATTCCCCCCAAGCCCTCCTCCAAAAGTGGAGTAGGAATCTTACTCCAAAAGAAAGCAAGAATCATAACCCTACTATGATTCATATAGGACTCCTTATAGCACACCTTCTTCAAATCCTAAAGGACTAAGATATGAGTCACACCCTAACTAAACGATTCACACCCTAACTCAACGATCTCCTATTCAACACTCAAATCAAATGCAAGCTTCAGTTCACACAGCTTTTTCTTCAAGATAAATCTTCAAGTCAACTTATCTGTAAAGTTTACTGCAGTGAAGTTATGCAGTAGCATTACAGTTTGATTAAGCTTAGTTATACCTATAGACCCATAAAGTACAACCATTTGAGTGTCAAACTTTCATGTAGTCAACCAGTGAATCAGTGATTACCACAGATGTAACTGCAAGACTAAAGCAGTTTGTAGTTATATTTTACCACATTAGTTAACAGGCACTGATATATTGTTGCTCTAGTATGCAGCCCATCTCCATCTATAACATATTGTGATATCAAATTACCAATGTAGTATTGTAGTGTAGCATATGTTGTGAAAAATTCAAAATTCTCAACATTAAATGCAGTTAATAGCATCATATTCCACAACAACCATAGGAAAAGAGATAATTAAGAGGAATAAAGCCTCACATTTTCTTCCGAACTTCAACCTGCTTCTCTTTCCGCTCATATTCTTGCCTGATCTTCTTTTTCTCAGCTTCAACAAGTTGCAGCTTCTCGATGTTAAACTCCTGCAAAGTTTTTATACAAATAAGTTAAATGTGAGGACAAAAATTGAGACAAGCAACCAACTTTTGGCAAAGCAAAGAAAATACAGAACAAACAAAAAAAGTCAATAAACAAATGAATGCTTACACACGATCAATATTGATAAAGGGTGGGGTGGAAAGCATGGAAATAGCAAACAAAACAAGAATATATCTCCAGAGGCAAGAAATTCAATGCGAAGAAACAAAAGTACTGGCACAAAAGGCTGCCGAGTGAAGCACACTCCCAGCTCAGGAATATTCATAATGTGCACAAATCCTGTTTCCTAGACCTGAAGATAGCACTTTCGAGATGACATAATTTGCTGCACTCTTTACTAGCAAACCCATTAATCAATCATACAAACTCAGGGAATGATAAGTTAAACTACGTCAGCATACCATATGTATTCAGTTGCACAGAAAAACTAGAACAAGTAAAAAGTTGCATAATAATAGCAACCATTAGTAAAGTATGTTGCCCAACATCCAGTACACGACTAACTCATCCTGCGAACAAACAATATTGTGTATTTATCTCGTCCCATCTCCCACTCCAATGTATTTTAAGATCCATTTCCCATTACAGTTACGCAGGCGAACAAAACGGCACCTTAAGACATTCTGGCTGGTTAATGGTATATGTACTTAGAACTTCTTACAAATACTACCGTGTAAAGCGTGGATCAGAGGTTGGTTGGGTGCAGAACTGCAGATTATAAGGTGGCAGGTAATGGAGGGTGATGAATGGTGATCAGTTACTTCAAGGATTTTGTAAAAAAGTTTTATAAAAGCATGTAACCACTTTCCATCAAGATTCCATTTTTGCTTCTAGCACCATCGAAAAGCAAAAAAATGGAAGAATGAATACAGAAACTGTACCCTCTTCAAGCTCCCGTTTCAGCCCCAGCTCAAATTTTTGATTCCCGAAGCATCTAGAAGAGTGTAAATCAATATCCAAAATCACCTAGTCTAGATTCAGTCATACAGAAGCCTCTGAATTCATGTGACTAGATAAGAAGGGCGTGAATTGACCACCCATCGTACTTCCAAGTTCCAAGTCAAAAGCTTGTACGGCTAAAAACCCCGCGATCTGGAAGCTTCTAGATTCATTCCATGCACCGAGATCAGCCTAAGCGACATGACCCGAACGATCCAGAACGTTTCTCGATCTACCTCGGAACTAGGGAGCTTCGTCTCTTCGACCACAGATCTCGCGTTCCAAAAAATCGAAACCTCGCGCTCAAACAATCGAGCGGCTTGGGAAGCAGGGCGAGGGGGGGGGGGGGGGGTGCGGCGAACATATTGGGCGGTTTAAACGCAAGAAGGCGCGTATCGCGAAGCTTCTGGAAGCTTCGAGATGGGAGAAGAAGCGGGAGAGAACTGACCTCCTCGGCGGAGACGGAGATCTCGCTGGCCTTCTCCTCGGCCTCCTGGCGAATGAACCGCACCATCTGCTGGATCTGCTTGGCGACATCGGCGTCGTTCATCTTGACGGCGGCCGCGGATCTGACGACCCTCCGGCTCTGTTGCTTTGCTCCGGCGACCGCCGCGCGGGGGGCGGGTGGACAGGACGCAGCAGCGAGGGAGTCCACGGGAATGGTCGAGGGGGAAGTCGTGGGACTCGTCTAGCCGCGGGCCTACGCGATCGGCTTGGTTCCTTGGTTGCCGCTGCCTGTCTGTATGTGCGCTATTATTTCGTGGACCCGGTCCATGGATCCGTGATCTTTCTGGCCTTTCGGTCGTTATCTGTTTTTGTTGACAACTGTTGATGATGTAAATTGCGTTTATTCCCTTCCTTCCAAGTTTCAAGAGGGTAATTTGGGGCAATTATCATATAATAGAAGTAACATGATAATGGCGAATTATGGGTTTGATAGCCTGGCAACCTCAATGGCCAAGAGAATGACGATGACATGGATTGCAATGATAAAGAGATGATAATGTCACAACTAAGCATGCACTACTAAATAAAATAACTGCTGCAGCTACAAGGGACTACTAGTATTTCACTTCTCTATACGAAGAATGAGATATTTTTTCTTGCAAAGGGTGGTCCACATAGCGAAGCGGGAAGCCTATTAAGGAAGTGATGCAATAATACTTTGGCCAAAGTAACGGTGGAAGTACACGGCATCATACTATTCCTTTCGTCCTAGCTAAACGCACACAATTTGGTTTGCGGAATTAAGCAGGGAATTCGGGCATTAGAATTGGTCTTCTTCAATTTCAGAGGTTTGGATGCACTCTGGGATTGGAATTTAGAATTGTGACGCCTCGAGTTTTTACCGAGGCGTAATAACCCTAGGCAATTGTGACGCCTCGAGTTTTTACCGAGAGGTAATAACCCTAGACAACAGATTATTTTTCGTCTAGCCGGTAGAATAATAATTAGAGACAATGCAACATTATTATAATACCATTGGCACATAGGAATATAGACTGACGAGGATAAAATAATCCTCAAATTATTACATCATTTTATTCCTTAAATATATCCTTTATTGATAAGGAGAAAATACAACAGAATGGTCGTAAGCCCTTCTACAACCATATGTTTGTAAGTCCTTCTACAACTACGTAATCGTAAGTCTTACTATGACCACTTTATGGTCGTGAGATTTCCTGCCACGAGTCTACCTCTAACCGACTTTCCTACGACAATGAACTGCACTATCGATTCGTCTGACAAGGCAGTTAGAACGTGCATTAGTCCACTAACTGCACATGATCTCTCCCTGACAACAACCGCTACACGATGAACGACCCACTTATGTCTCTTTGACAGTAACTTCCGTTAGGCGGTTAGCATCCAAAGCGTCGAGGCGTCTTCCGGCGCGGAACAACTGCCATGGCTTCACCGGCTATTTAAAGGTTAACATCAGAGGCAGAGAGGAGGACAATTGGGTGGATCATTCACGCAAGATAGCACTAGCCATTCGTGTAATTCTCTGTTGTAAACCACTTTCCAGCAATTAGCAATCATACCGAACGTAGGGTTGCTATTCTTTTAGGAGAAGGCCCGAACCAGGATAAAGTTCCTGTGTCTCTACTTCGCAGCCGCATACACCGAGTCTTATAAGAGTTCCCTCGAATCCAAATAAATCATATGTAAGATCGATATTAAAACATCGACACAGACCAACTTAGGGCTTAACAAGTTCTGCCCGAATATTGCAATACTGAAAAGGAATTGGTTCTAATTACTAATTATACAAGGCAGAGACGAGTAGATAGCTACACATTAATCTACTCGATTTCGTAAAAAGGCTCTTGGCTACCTTCTATTCATCCCAACATCCATACGGGGATTCCGTTCCATACATGATATACTCCAAGCCGAGCTTGCTTCCCTCAACGTAGATCTTCGTATAACCATGTAGATCATCATATTGACTCATCTCTAACAAAGGAGGGTTAATAGCAAGGGTGAGTACAGAGTACTCAGCAAGTGTTATTAGAAAAAATGCACTATATGCTCTTACTCTAGCATTTTGTGGAACAACCATTTCCATTCTCATCTCATTCTCATTCTAAATATTAATCTCCATCTTATTTAGAAAATAATTGTTTTTATGTTCTGAAAGAATTTCAGATTGTTAATTTAGAAATCTACTGAACACTCTTATTCTGAGAAAAGACCACCGATAGGCCCCGTAGACTCCAGTCCAGGAGACATGCATGAATTCATGATTTATACACTACGCAGGTTGGTATCACTTTATCCATAACTACTTTGACTTTAATTGCCATCTGTTTTCTCGTATTTCCTTAGATACGATGCTCAAATCAGAGTACAGAGTTATTTACCTTATTTTCGTATACTATAAATTAACCCGGCTAGTCATAGCCATTGGTCGAGCAGGATCGTTTGCACCCGACACCTACTCGACTATGAGCTAGTCGTTGGTCGGACAGGAATCGCTTGCGCCCGGCACTCCACCATGCTAATATGTGCCCAGGTCTTACCATTTATGGTCTTACCCTAATCCTCACAATTATACACTCCTTACCCATGTGGAGTGTAAAGTAACTTGATAAGGTAATTGAGCTCTGCCCGTCTTAGACAAGATCATGGTCGATACGATAAATATGGCCCATTAAATGAGTGAAGATTGGTTTATCTTTATATAATATCCATATGCAGAGGGTCCTACACTTGCCACTATTATTACTTTCCAGGGCACCCTCTACCCACCTTTTATTTATCGATACTACAGTAGCTTCTCCAACTGCCTACCTATTCATATTCATCATCATTATTAACCTCAAGCGTATGTTCACCATTATCATCATCAAGCACATCATTTCTTTTTAAATTCATTTTATGCAGGGAGTGATATTATCTTAGCATAAAAATAACTTTTAGGCGAAATTACTCTAATTCAATTATCAAAGGCATACTTGCCTGAGTATGGATCGGAATCTCAGTTTCAGATTCTCTCAGGTGGAACTCTTACTCCAGATCAGGTCCTTTTCCTACAATTAGCACGTATGCTACATTTCAATTTACGGATACAAAAAATAAACTATACCGACATGTTCCTGTGTGGTCCTCAAAATTAATCTAGCCGATTTCATATTTTTACATCTTAACTACTATCTTAGTTTGACACACACAATTTTAATCATTGCGTACAATTTTAAATCATCGTGTATAATTTTAAGTCTTTTGACGTCAATTAATTTATCCAAATAATCCTAAATAAGTATTAGTGAGTTTTTATAATTTAATTCTAACTAGTAAAATTAACATGGTAATTAATTATGCAACAGAACGATTTAATGACAGTATACGAATTTATTTGCTCACGCTTAATATCTCTCCTCACGTATTCTCTCCTCTTTTTCTCATGTGGCCATTTCTAGAATTTTTTATACGAATAATCCATTTTTTATTCGAAATTACAGAAATATACCCGCGGGAATTTTTTTTACAAAAACAGGCTCAAGTCGCTCAATGGGAGGACGACTGGAGCCTATCGCCCAACCAGAAGCCGATTCTGTTCCTGTCGCTCTACCATCAGGCGACTGCATCCAGTCGCTCTCCCATTGGGCGACTTTAATGCAGTCGTCCAATGGTTGAGCGACAGGGACTAAACCTTCGCCAAAAAGAGTGAAAATTGGTGGAGATATTCTTCATTGATCCAAAAGCCTTCAGAAAAAAATTTGAGCAATTTTGGCTACGGGATCAAAAGTTATAGCAGTTTCAATCACTCCCTGTTTCCTCTCTTTGTGTTCCTCGATTGCTATAACTTTTGATCCCGTAGCCGAAATTGCTCAAAATTTTTCTGAAGGCTTTTGGATCAATGAAGAATATCTCCACCAATTTTCACTATTTTTGGCGAAGATTTGATCCCTGTCGCTCAACCATTGGGCGACTGCATTAAAGTCGCCCAATGGGAGGGCGACTGGATGCAGTCGCCTGATGGTAGAGCGACAGGAACAGAATCGACTTCTGGTTGGGCGATAGGCTCCAGTTGCCCTCCCATTGAGCGACTTGAGCCTATTTTTGTAAAAAAATTTCCCACAGGTATATTTCTGTAATTTTGAATAAAAAATAGATTATTCGTACGAAAACTTCCCATTTCTACGGACAAGTGTCCTGTACAACTACGACGAGGAGGTATTAATATTTCTCCTAAGTATGTACTAATTTATTTTCTAACTCTAATGCTACATTTGGCCTCCTAACGTCTAGTTATTATATAGTGGCTTTAGTCAAAATTATTAGTCATCTTTTGGTTGCCTTTATGTGACTTAGGCTCTGTTTGGGTACACTTAAAATCCGATTCTGGGTAGAATTAAGCGAGAATCCCACCCAAACGCTTTGATTATTTTTCGATTCTTTCAACCGCCGCGGTGGGAAAAATCAGCATTTGCACTGAGAATCCAAAATCCTGTACGGCAAGCCCCATCAGGATTATTCAGATTATTCAGATCGCAGATTCTTCAGATCGCGACTTATCAGAAAATCTTGATCAAATTAAAATCGATTCTCAGATAAGCGTATCCAAACAGGGCCTTAGTTTAGCACCGCAGCATCTTCTATACTCTTTTGCTTGCTCGATTCATTAACTAAACACCATTCTCACTATTCGGTGGGTCCCATAGCCAAATAAAAAGGCTTTCTTATCCTCCCTTATCACCACTCCACCGATAGCCTCTCTGTTCTCATTTACTCCTCCCTATCTACCCACAGCCTTCTCAGGGCACTCCCAATGCAGAAACTATTAGATAGTTTCTATACTTGCCAATTAATGTAGACACTACCCATAGAAACTATACTCCCAATGGATAGTTTCTACAAATAAAATTTTCATCCAATCATCTATCTTCTCTCTCCTATCATCTACCTATCACAGCTCTTTCTATCTTGGTTCCTGTGTAGACATGGTTTCTATATAAGAAACCATTCCTTATCTCTCCTCCTTAACTCCAATGACACATCAGCATTTTGCTTACTTGGCACCTTATTTAATGTCATAGAAACCATCTATAGTTTCTGCATTGGGAGTGCTCTCAATTCATCAGCAGGCCCTCATTTCCCCCCTTTCCTTGCTCTTGCCGCTGGCATCACTACGGCCAGATCCGGTGCTTGTGATGGCAGATCGACCGACTTCCTCCGCTCAGCTGCTCTCCCATCTGTCCCGATGTTATCCCCTATCTTTTCCCCTCCAATTCTGACTCTAATGCCTAGGATTTTCCTTCCTAAATCGTGTGTTTTTTTGTGGTTCTAACCATGGTGCTTGCACCGTTGGGTGAATTGACTCTGTTGGCCATCCTGGTGCCTCGACGTGCCATGGTGGAGCTCGGGGCGCACGCAGTCGTGCCGCCGAGTGTGCGCAGGTGCTCGAGGGTGTAGTGGCAGCCCGTGCGGTCGTTGATGGTAGATGCGAGGGGGATGTGGGTTTTCGTTGGATTATTTATGTGGGCTTTCGCCGAATGATGAAATCTTAAATAGTGAGAGATACTATGCGAAAGGTTAGGTCCAATGGCATTTTAGTAATCCCTAACTCTTGTTTTGTTGTTTCTTTTGTAGGGTCAGAATGTAATATTTCTCTTGTATTTTATTATTCATGTATTTTTATTGAGTTTGTGGGCCCTGATCAACTCGGCTTCGGCTTCTGGTTTATTTTTCACTATTCATAAGTTTCGTCTTTTTCTGAACTTTTGGCTTTTTATTGAGCTTTTTTGTCGGTTCTTTTTTCCCGTATTTGTTTGTATTATACGTAATGGGCTAATATATTTTTTTATTTTTAAAATTTTTAAATTTAATTATGCTAAATAAGCCTCTGTCAGCTACAGTGCTTTTTTCAGCCAGCTACAGTGTTTTCAGCCTAAGCCACGAGCTTTTCAGCTGAACCGATCACCACCCTAAGTATTTTCTTTGTTGTAATTTAATTACGTGTAGTCAAGAGATTCTACTTGTGACTGATTCTACTTGTGACTTAATTTGTATATCTTGGACTATTGTAAATTTTGGTTACCCTCAATGTGGGGTTTTATTGTGATTTGTTTTTACAAGACAATGTCTTTGATTATGTATTTATGGATGGTTAATAAGTTAATTGTTTATTAAAGTTTAACAAAAAAATCCGGGTCGTTTCAAGAATTCTAGCCCATTTCCACCGAATTTGAGGATCACTAAGATCGGACACGAACGCTTCAGAAGGGCTTTCATCTAAATAGGTAGAAATTGAGAACGCACAGCCCTCACGAAACATGCATGCCTCCTCTCCGTCTCCTCCTCTCATGCAAGACGCATGCCATTGGCCGCCGCCGCTGACGGTGAGCTCCCATTGCGTCGATTACCAGAGAGATCCGTTGACCATCGCCACTAGCCGCGAGATCCCGATGACCGTTGCCACTGGATCCACAACCGCAATCCACCGATGAGGGCCCCACTCGTGACGACCACGGCCACCGCCGACCACTTTCCATACTCCCCATACCATGTTTGTAAGCTTGATTACTTGTGGAGTACGTGGAGCTTTATCACGTTTCTTCGCAGAGACGATCGCCGTTTGCATGGGACGGCAGAGGCTGCCCACCGATCCTTGTCAGAAGGGCCAGTTCGGGGAAACGTGGAGGCCTGTCAATCGGGCGGACTCGGATCCGATGCCACGGCGCTGAATTACAAAGTGGAGAAGCTTAACCACGCTTGCGGTAGTGGGGCCCCGGAGGGCAACAGCCACCACGTCACCCACATCAGACGGTCCCTCTGCCCAGCTCACTCAACAGTCCACCTGACCGCCCACCTCCCCTGAATTTTCGGCCAATTTGGTAATGCCAGAAGTAGCCCTCGCTCGGCTAGATACCCGATTTTAGGGCCTGTTTGGCAGAGCTCCACCAGCTCCAGATTCACCAAAAACAGCTCCACTCCACGAATTTTTACCCAAACGCTTCAGCTCCACGAAATCTGGATCCACCAAAATACTGAATCTAGCTCCAGATTCATGAAATCCATGGAGCACCTCAAGGGGTGCTCCACGAAAACTTGTTTCGTATCTACTCGTGGAGTTAGATGGTAATTACCCACCAATGCCACTGGTTACACCCCTCCGAACCGTTTTTTCTATTCGGCCGTCTCTCCTCGCGCTCCTCTCCTCGCCTCCTTGCGCCGCCTCCTCGCGCCGCCACCTCCGGCGAACCGCCTCCTCGCGCCGCCTCCTCGTGCTGCCTCCTCGCGCCGCCTCCTCGCGCTGCCTCCTAGCCCCGCCTCCTCGCTTAGCCACCTCCGGCGCTCCGGCGAGCCGCTACCTCCGGCGATGGCCGAATCTGGTAGATCCGGCCCCCCTCTACCTCCTCCACCTCCTTCTTCTTCCTCCATGGCGAAATCAGCCCCTAGGGTTGGGCTTTTGCGCGCGGTTTGGAACCAGCCGGCGGTGCCCGTCCCGGCCTCCGTTGGCGCGGCCCCCCTGGCCGAGGGCGCGGCCCCTCTGACCGGCGCAGCGGCTGGGGGCGCGGCCGGCGCAGGGGCTGGGGGCGTGGCCGCCCTGGCCGATGCAGCAGCTGGGGGTCCGACAGGTGCTCCGTCGACTCAATTACCTACTTACAATTTGTTGCTTGGCATGCATATATCAAGGAATCTGTAACATACAATTGATTCTCTCAATTCTTTGGTGTAAGATTAACTATGCATAGTAATTAATTGACATTTGTATATACATATTGGTGGTGGGTGTTGTCTTAAATGTGATGAAAGGAGTGGTGGTGGTGGGTGCCATTGTTCTCATGGAAATGCCATTGTCTGAAATGTGATGGTGGTGGGTGCCATTGTTCTCATGGAAATGCCATCTGCCATCTGAAAATAGCACACGGCCATCTGAAATGTGATGGTGGTGAAGTGCCATTGTTCTGCATGAGAGTAACTAGTTAATTGAGTTAAATCACCTCATGAAGAGAGTAATGTCCATTGAAGATTCCTGTGCACATTTGATTCATTTCTTACAGGAATGTGAGCTGTCTTAAGTTTCCTATCTCTTGAGGAATATTACCAGTGAATCTGCATCCAAGCAAAATCCTGAGAAAACCAATACATCAGTTTCTCGCATGATCTTTTTATTGGTCCTTTCCACAGACCAAACAAAAAAAAGTAATGTTATCATATAGTGATAAGCTGTTCTTACAGAGTTGTGAGCTGCTTCAGATTTCCAATATTTGGAGTAAGTGGACCTCCAAGACTTGGATTGTTAGACAGATCCCTGCATGTAGTTTATTTTAGATCAGTACCATAAAACGTGTTACAACGTGGTTCTGTTGAGAAAGCACTAAAGTTTTATTGTTGGCTAAAGGAAATTCTTTCAAAACTGAAGAAACAAGGACTTACAGGTATGTCAAAGCAGAGTTTTGGTCTATGGCGTTGCGTAATGTACCTTGCACGTTCATGCTTGGCAATCTCCTGCAAATACCAGGATTCAGCAGAGTTTTTATTAATAAAAGGGGTCTAAGATGATAAGTAATAAGTTGAGCACTCACACTTCTGTCACCCTCCCATTAGAACATGAAATCCCATCCCAGGATGTGCGGGGATCGGTCGATCCTGTCCAGCTTTGAGACGTTGTCATGGATATGAGTTAATTAATTATCTATTTTGTGCGTCAATGTTGAATGCTCATGAATATTTGTGTCGAGATATTGCATTTGTGTTCACAAAAAAAATACGCCATTTTTTGTGAATAAATATGAACAAAACATGTGTGCTAATATGAAAAAAGATATATATCATACAACCTCAAGGGCAAAACAGGTCATTCCCACCAAAAACTCAGTTTCGTGGATCTGGAGCTGCTGTGGAAGCCAAACAGTTTGTCCAGCTCCATGGTGGGATTCCAGATTCACGGTGGAGCTGCTCCACGGTGGATCTGGTGAATCTGATGAATCTGGAGCTGGTGGAGCTCTGCCAAACAGGCCCTTAGGCCCCTTGCACTCGGGGAGCGTGTGAGGTTAGTTGTACGCTCAGCGCCCGCATAAGGCCGGCTTGGCGCGCTCCTGGATCGCATGAGCTAGCCAGGCCCGCCATGGCCGAAGCTCACGCGCTCTCGGACCTCACGAGGAGCTGGCGCAGTCCCCGCTCGCACTAGTTGGCCACCTCACGCCACACGCCCGCCCCGCATGGTGTGCCTCCCTCCCAGTGTGCGTGCGCCTGCTAGCCGTCGGCTCCCACACAACTCGCCCCCTCCCCCGCGGCCGCTGTTGAACGTGGCAGCTCTCTCTAGCGCGGTTGCTGGCACCTCCCTCACACTGCTCGACCATAAAATGGCCCTTGGGTCTCTGTCAGTCGGCAACCCCATTTGAAAGGAAAGTATTTTCCTTCAGGCACGAACGAGACAGTGAGAAAGGCCGAGAAGAGAGAAACGAAGGCTATGAAACCCTAGGAAATTTGAGTCATTCCTGATTTGGAATTTGAAGTTTGCTATATTACAAAAGTTGCAGATTGACTTGTGAGCATCAAGAGCAAGTATTTTTCATTCACATGTGACTGTATTTTTAGCATTGTGATTAGAATTTAATATGAAATTAGTGGCTTCTTAGTACAAAAAGGTGCTCATGGACCGTTGGCGTCTGAAGACCCACATGTTCCACTTTTGAAGGGGGAGATAATCGTAACTCTCCAGGATGTCACAATGCTCACAGGTCTATCGTTGTAGGGTCCTATAGTATTGCCCCCTCCCAGGCGACCAGATTGGAAAGTACAAATGGTGGAATGGTTGGTCACCCAATCCCCGAAAAGAGCATGGGAGTGCCACATTCGTGGCTACGGCGGTACATGACCTGTCCCGTGGACGTGACCCAGCAGGTGATGTGCACGTATTACCTCGTGTACCTGTTATTTTTATTTAGGTGGGTGTTGTTTCCTATGACCCAGGGAGACTGTGTGTACCTTAGCTACATCCATATGGCTGAGTCGTTGGCGGACGCGTGGCTCGACGAGGTGCCACAATACAATTAGGGCTCCGCGGTGCTTTGTGTCACGTATCGAGGCTTGTGTAATGCCTCACAACGCACTACCGGTGATGAGCTAGTGCTCGCGGTATGCTACACCCTCTTGCAACGGTGGTCGTGGGAGCACTTCTCGGTTGGCCAGCCATACTTCCATAGCACCGTGCACCCTTTCCAGTTGAGCCCTAAGTTTTATGGTGAGGGTGGTGGTGGGGACCCCATTGATAAGCCCACAATGGGCATGCGTTGGACATGTGCTCACCTAGGGTGGGCCAGGGAGAGACCGAGGCATGTGTACCCTAAGTTCCATAACCTGTTTGAGTCTCTTCATGAGGGCGAGGTCATCTAGTGGCCATGGGCTACACAGTTCCTTGTAGACACGACCCTCTAGAGCTTGTCCTCTCAGTGCGTTCAAGACCACACGTACTGCCTTATAACCTACCACCTGGTGTTCTCCCACATGGTCAAGCCATACAAGCCACAGCAAGTCTTGAGACAGTTTGGGCTCTACTAGGATGTGCCATCGCCATTGGGATGACCACTTCGAGAGCAAGCACATAGGTATGCTGTCATTTGTTTTCATCCATTGGCTTATTTCCTGCATGTCTCTATTTGATTGTCCACGTACGTATTGACTTGCAGGAAAACAACAAAAGGGCAAAAGAGCAACGACTGGACGTGGGCTCAACTACTGTACAAGGTATAGGCTTACTAGGCTGGCACCGCAACATCCAGTTAAGATCACGCACGATGCCTTTGTACGAGCAGGTCCAGAACATCACAGGTGGCATGCCACGATGAAACAGTAACCCAATCTTTGTATATTTTTTTCATAGCACAACACATTTCTAACTACTTCTCATTTTCATTGTAGTATGACCATGTTGATTGTGCCCACCGCGAGGCTGCTGACACTCTGCGCTGCAGGAGGACAACACAGTCGAACGCCTCCTGGGTGCGATTGGCCACATCTACGATGACTTGAGGGCGGCATTAAGGACCATCAGTTGCAGCTAGCACAGCAACATTACCGTGCTATGAGGTGAACACCGAGGAGAGCCTCCACCCCCACCGCCCTCGATGCCTCCGTCCGAACCTCCATCCGTGTCACACTCCGGCAATTGTCCTAACTATGCTCGCTCGTCCTCCATGCATTTTGTGCCAGCGGTAGAGCAGTTGCGAGCTGTTGTCCTCATTATTTTTTTAGCACTCAATTCCAACGTATCTCTCACTACTATTTGTTCTTGCAACACTTGCTAGGGGACAGCAGCCTGCTACAGCCGTCATCTCCCGGAGGGAGATGCATGAACGGACTCCCTTGCTAGGCTTACGGGGACCGACTCTAGATAGCAACCCTGACTTGCCACAGCATCACAACGACGAGTTGCTCACGTTCGCCCATGGTGTTCAATCCCACCGCATGAGTGTGATGACTGGTTCAGCCAGACGTACTAAGGATACACCACGCAACATTACAACGGCGTTGGCCTGGAGGGTCATTGTCCATACAGCCGCATACATCGGTACGCTTTAATATACGTAACACAACTATTCCATTCCACGCTGCATCGTACTAACACATTGTACAAAATCTGCAAGTCTAGACAGAGCAATTCTGACATCAAGGCCAGGGTCTATCGTCTGTACTTCAGACTTCGTAGGTAAATGCCTTTCGATAGTAGTACACACTGCAAACATCGCAACACCCACCCTAACCCAGCTGCACCCTCCGTGCAGGATGTGTATCCCTCTATGACCGATTGGGTGGGCACTATACTCAACCCTCCATTCGTAGACCTAGACTGAGTTCCCTGCAACCCCACCTCTGACACAGCACTCCCACTACGACTTCCAAGACGTATGCCACTCCCTTGCCAAATTCACCTTCCCTGACGATTAGCTACGTCGTCGGAGCAAGCGTCCGACAGATGCACCATGAGTTCACATATACTAAATTTGGTGTCTTGTATGATGTATGCCTACATAATGCATATATGCGCCTGTACCGTAGTACACTTGATTTTATGATTTCATGTAACTTCTCATGCAGTGTTGTCATCACTATTTCTGAAATGCAAGGTCCTAATTTCCAAGACCTAAACCCTCAATTTTTAAGACAATTTTATAACATATAAAATTCTAAAAAATTATACAACCAAGTACACTGTGTAAGGAGTCTTCAAAATAAATTTCATAATGTTCAGACCTCATGTCCTATATTATAAAATTCCTACAAATAATACACTTACATAAATTTTCCAAAATAATTCATAAAGGTTAAGTTTACAAAAAAAATGCAAGAGAGTACACTATGTTGGAAGGCTCCACAAAATTTTTTTGAGCCAATTTGCTATATTTAGAAATTCCTATAAAAACATACATAAATAAATTTTCTTACAAAAAGTCTACGGAGCGGAATTATCTACAGGAACCTCTAGCGCCAGGGGACGCACCACCTCCCCTCTTGTGGCCGCCAGGCATGCCATGCCCCCTCGTGTGGCTGCCATGCGTGCCATGTCCCCTCGCATGGCCCCAGGCTATGCCACCTCCCCTCGCGCGGCCCTGGGGCACGCCACCTCCCCTCGCTCGCTCTTCGGCCGTGGGAGGGGGTCCAAATCGGGAATACATGCGCACAGGGGCCAAATACGGGATTTCGGTGCCACTTGGGGCCAAAGAGGCAAACAATCCCTCCCCTGGTCCCAGCTGTTACAAACCAGAAAGTAACCAATGTGCAGTTACACAATATACAGATGTCTGTTCCAAACAGACACCTTTCTTGCCACCCTATCATCATCTATAAAGCAATGTACATGATCAGAATGATTAATGAATGAAAGTAATCTTTTCTCTCAACACTTTGTGAATCTCTCTTGCAATACGTTATCAGCACCCAAACATACATTCACATGCAACAGAGAAGAACATAAGGTAATGAAACTACTCTTGATGTTCTTGCTTTGGCGGTGGCGTGGCTCGTCCCGGCCGGAGACGGCGGCCACCACGCCGTCGGGCGCCGGTCCACCTCCCTCTTGCGCGCCGCTTGAAGCACTGCATTGTCTCACCCGCATGTGCCTGCATCTGCCTTGGCTCCTGTGCATGCACGCGCCGCCCGAGAAGGCACGGCCCGAAGCCGCAGCCAGTGCACGCGGCGGCACCCGAGGCCGGCGCAGCACCCGGGGCGAGGCGCGGCTCGGCCCGGCCCGTCCTCACGGCGTGGTCCAGCGCGTCCTCACGGCGCGGCGCGGCCGGCGCGCAGCCCTGCACGGCCGGCCCGGCGGTGGGTACAGCGCGGAAGCGCGGCCGACGAGGCCCGAGGAGGCGGACTGGCGCGGCGCGGCGGCCCCAAGCGGCGCCCATGGCCGACCGGCGGCCTAGATCGGCGAGGTGGAGGCCCCGGCGCGGCAAGGTGGCACGGCCGGCGGCGCACAGCACGGCCTAACCGAGCCGGCGACCCCAGCGGCCAGCGACGCCCGTGGTGGCCGGCGGTGCCCGAGCCTAGCAACCGCGCCGGCGGCGGCTCCCCACGGTGGCGCAACACCACCAGGCGACGGCGGCTCCCATGCGGCGTCCGTGGATGCGACGCCCGGCGCTGGAGGCGACCGGTAGGCGAAGATGGCCGGCGGCGACAGCGTGGCGGCGGCGGCCCAATGGAGGCGGCGCCTGGTGGTTAGGGTTTGGGGGGAACCCTAAATTCCCCCATCATTTATATACTGCCCAATAAATGGGCTTTGGCCCAAAACCACCCCACTTCCCCACTTGGGCCTAAAGGCCGAATGGGCTTCAGCCCAAGTTTTCTAACTTTCGCATTTCCCCCCTATAGTTTATGGAAAATGCAGAATTTTTATGTTAAATAAATTTGTATTGTAGTTTTTGCAATATAGTCCTTGCGTTTATTTATAATTGTACCCGTCAGTATTTACTGTTATAAATTAGCATTTCAGTCCCTACAGGATCTGAAAATTATGTAATTGTTCAAATAAATGTGCATGCACATTTCTATAACTTTTACATATTTAGGATTATTTTATTGCAATTTATTTACAATATGCATTGCGACCATATTTAAATTTGCTATCTTTCGCAAATTTAAAATTCCCATTTAGTGAGTACCATTGTACTTAATAATTAGGATTTTTTGCAAAATATTATACCTACCATAAATACCATAAAATTACAATTTATGGCCCTTTGCTATATTTATTTGTACGCTATGCCATACAATAAATTGGTGTTCACCACCAATATTGTGATTATCCGGTATTATAAATATAACCACATGTTATATTTAATTTGGGTATATATTCATTTGGATTACAATACTCATATTATTTTCCACATATTTTGCATTTCATTACAACATTACTATACACATTAATTTACCTCATGTAAATTAATCATTTATGGTGTACGTTTCATGTAGGTTTAAATGGCTACCAAAGATTTTGAGCCCCTCGCTCTCGATGGTGCCAATTACCCTACATGGGCTATGGACCTCAAAATCAACCTAACCACACGTGGGTTGCAAAGGGTGATATTTGATCCTCCAGCTGATCAAATTCCTCCAGATATTGTGATATATTCCGTTTTGAGCATAATACGGAATCACATTCATCCCGATTTAAAAGCGGAATATCTGTATGAGGAAAATCCACTCACTTTATGGTTAGCCCTCAAAAATAGATATGAGCAGCAAAAAGCTGTTATCTTACCAGAGGCTAATCATGAATGGACACATCTTAGACTCCAAGACTTTAAAACTGTTGGAGACTACAACCATGCCCTTCACGCTATTTGCTCTAAATTGCGTTTTTGTGAAAAGGAACCAATAGTTGCGGATAAAATAGAGAAGATTCTCTCTACTATGCTCCCATCTGACAGGGTCCTCCAGCAGCAATGGCGTGCTGCAAATTACCAAACTTATTTTGATCTTATGCATACTATGCTTCAGGCAGAAAAGCATGCTGATCTTCTTTTAAAGAACAATCAGCAACGTCCCATTGGGGCCGCTCCACTTCCTGAAATTCATGCTAATTAGAATAACACCAAGTTCGGTGGTTCAAAAAACCACTCAAAGAACTTTAAAGGTAAACACAAACGCAACATGAAGCAAAAAACCAAGTGGATTCAAGAAAGGTAAAGGCAATCATGGTAAGAAAGTTGATAAAACTGAAATTTGTCAAAAGTGTGGTTGCTACAACCACCCTACCAAGAAATGCCGCACCCCGAAGCATCTTGTGAACCTCTACCTCAAGTCTTTGGCTCAAGGCAAGAATGCTCAAGAGAAGAGATTTGAAGCACACTTCAATCTCACATCCAACAATGATGAAGCCGGATGCTCTCAACAGTTCCTTCAAGAACTCAGACACATGTGCTTCTACAAAGAAGGATGATCTCATGTGCACCGAGGACACCCTTGAAGAATTTCATTCTCAAGACATGTTGGAGATCTCAGTTAGACTCCTCGTTCCATAGCTAACAAGTACTATAGTGTTGTAATATAAATAATGTTGTCATTTATATTGTAAGCTTGTATGCTACAATTATATATCGAACACATTCGATATTATCAATAAAGTTTGTATGTATTCTATATATACCACTATAAGATTTCATTAAATTCTTCTTTTGTGTATATAGATTTTTGGAGTCAATCCAATAGAGGATGAATTATGCCTTGTGGATAGTGGTACCACAAACTCTATACTTAGGGACACAAAATATTTCCTAACTCTTACTAGGAGGAAAGGAAATATTTTAACCATCGCTAGACGCGATGCAACGATAGTAGGCTCTGGTCGCGCCTCTATCACTCTCCCTATGGTTACACAATTGGAAATTGAGGATGCACTCTTGTATCCCGATTCGACACGTACCCTACTTAGTTATAGAGATATCCGTCAAAATGGTTTCCATGTTGAAACCCAAAATGACAACAAAGAGGAATATCTCCTCTTAACCAACAAAAACAACGGATATGGCAAACAATTACTAGAAAAAAATTCCATCTTTAAACTCCGGATTGTACTATACATACATCAAACCCGTTTAACATATTGCGTACAAAGTAATTTTCCAAAACACAAACACATTCCAAATATGGCATGATCGCCTTGGCCATCCAGGCATTGGAATGATGAGGAAAATTATTAGCAATTCAATTGGTCATACATACCTCAAAATAAAATTTTCGGAATCCTCAGATTTTGTGTGCACTTCCTGTGCCACCGGAAAATTGATTTTAAGACCCTCTTATCTTAAAATCAGAGCTGAACCACTTAAATTCCTTGAACGCAATCAAGGAGATATATGTGGTCCTATACAACCATTGTGTGGACCGTTCAGGTACTTCATGGTTCTAATTGACGCATCTACTAGATGGTCACACGTGTGTCTTTTATCCACACGAAACCATGCATTTGCTAAGTTAATTGGTCAAATTATCCAATTACGAGCACATTACCCTGAATATCGAATTCAATCAATTCGAATGGATAATGCTGCTGAATTTTCATACCATGCCTTCAATGACGATTGTATGGCTCTTGGGATACAAGTTCAACACTCTGTTCCATATGTCCATACACAAAATGGTTTAGCAGAATCTCTTATCAAGAGAATCAAGCTCATTGCAAGACCATTACTACAGAATTGCAACTTACCAACGTCATGTTGGGGTCATGCAGTTTTACACGCTGCTGACTTAATCCAAATGCGCCCAACTACTTATCATAGCAATTCCCCGCTACAATTAGTACGTGGAAATCCACCAGATATTTCCCATCTGCGAAAGTTCGGTTGCGCTACATACATACCGATCTCACCACCGCAGCGTACCTCAATGGGACCGCATAGGAAACTTGGGATCTATGCTGGGTATAAATCTCCGTCAATCATAAAATACCTCGAGCCCCTTACAGGGGACCTGTTTAC
This sequence comes from Dendrocalamus latiflorus, assembly GCA_017311315.1. Classification (NCBI taxonomy): domain Eukaryota; kingdom Viridiplantae; phylum Streptophyta; class Magnoliopsida; order Poales; family Poaceae; genus Dendrocalamus; species Dendrocalamus latiflorus. The sequence goes on along the minus strand of CM029666.1, from coordinate 40,911,192 downwards.
GGCCCGGTACGCTGATTGCATATTCAATGAGGAACATTTCCCGGTATTAGGGGAGACAATAAGTACCAAACTGAATACCAGGAAATTGATTGGAATGTACAAGACATTTCTGCCTCAAACCCACGTACCAGAGAGACTGAACTTCAAGTTCAGATACTCATTCATTTGCAAAATATTGCAAATAACCTGCCAGATGCATTTACTGATTATAAGGGTGTCACAAAATTCTATAATCCTGCCAGAAATGTACCTGAAAGAGTGGAGGTACCGCAAAATACCACTCAACTCCCAATTCAAAATAAGAGGGGGAGAAGTACGGTACAAATGGCGGATACAGCTTCTAACAAGCGACAAAGGAAATAAAAGAATGTAAATGCAGATCAACCTCAAGTTGACAGACACCAAAGGATCCTTGAACCCAGATCAACAGTGCACTCAAATTCTGATCCTGGGACATCGGAATACCCCGACTCAAATGTTTTGGGAAATAACATTGAGTCATCAGGGGTCCAAGAAATTTCCACTAACTATACTGATTCTGGAGAATCATACGATCGTAAGACTACAATTGTTGACATTTATTTCTCTACAACAATTGCAAACAACCTTCAAAATGATCCAGATCCCAAGACCATGGCACAGTGCAAACAGCGCTCGGACTGGAATAAATGGAATGACGCAATTCAAGCAGAGTTAGCCTCGCTCAAGAAAAGAAATGTATTCACCAATGTGATACATACACCTCCCAAAGTATTCCCTGTCGGTTTCAAATGGGTTTTCGTCCGCAAACGGAATGAAAACAATGAGGTGGTGAGATACAAAGCAAGGCTTGTAGCACAAGGGTTCACGCAGAGACCCGGCATTGATTTCAACGAAACTTATTCTCCAGTAATGAGTGGAATAACATTCCGATACTTAATCTCATTGGCAGTACAAAATCATCTATCTTTTCAGTTGATGGATGTAGTGACCGCATATCTTTATGGGTCACTTGATTCGGACATATACATGAAAGTTCCCGATGGAATTTCAATTCCGAATCCAAACGCAAATCGCAATATGTATTGTGTAAAATTGAACAAGTCTTTATACGGCTTGAAACAGTCGGGTAGAATGTGGTACAACCAACTAAGTGAGTTCCTAACCAAAAAGGGATACTCCAACAATGATGATTGCCCATGCGTGTTCATCAAAAGATCCTCAACAGGATTTTGTATTATATCTGTGTATGTTGATGATCTCAATATCATTGGCAACACACAAGATATAGATGAAGCACGTAATCATCTTTTGACGGAATTTGAAATGAAGGATTTGGGTAAAACCAAATTTTGCTTAGGTATACAACTTGAGCACCTTCATTCAGGCATCCTAGTGCATCAATCAGCCTATGTCCAGAAAATATTGGAGAAATTCAATATGGACAAAGCATATCCATCGAAAACCCCCATGGTTGTTCGATCTCTAGACAAGGACAAAGATCCATTTAGACCCTGAGATGACAATGATGAGCTATTGGGACCCGAGGTTCCATATCTCAGTGCCATCGGAGCGCTTATGTACCTTGCAAATTGCACCCAGCCGGATATTGCATTTGCGGTAAATCTACTTGCTAGATATAGCGCTGCTCCAACCAAAAGACATTGGGTAGGAGTGAAGCATATCTTTAGATATCTTCAAGGCACTAAAGATCTCGGTTTATTCTTTCAGAAGAATAAAAATGTGGATTTAATAGGATATACAGATGCTGGCTATTTATCAGATCCCCATAATGCCAGATCTCAAACAGGCTTTGTATTTTTACACGGTGGAACAGCCATCTCCTGGAAGTCTTCAAAACAGACTCTCGTGGCTACATCCACTAATCATTCTGAAATAATTGCATTATGTGAAGCATCACGTGAATGTGTATGGCTTCGCAGAATGATTAACCACATACAAGAATCATGTGGTATATGTGCTATTGCATCACCTACCATTATCTACGAAGATAATGCTGCTTGCGTTGTTCAAATGCAAACGGGTTACATAAAGAGCAATATCACAAAACATATTGCACCTAAATTATTTTACCCACATGAATTGCAAGAGAGTAGGGAAATAAATATTCTGCAAACTAAGTCTTGTGATAACTTGCAGACTTATTCACCAAGTCATTACCAACCTCCACATTCCAAAAATGTGTTCATGGAATTGGTATGCGAAGACTACGTGATTTGCAGATGTCAGGGGGAGAAATCTCCTAAAGACTTAACCCGTTCAAATACAGATATTGTACTCTTTTTCCCTTTATGAGTTTTCCCTCTAAAGGTTTCTCATCAAAGTTTTTAATGAGGCAATATGACAACGTAATCATAAATATATCTCTATTTTCCCAGAAGGGTTTTTAAAGAGATATAATCAAATATATGCCATATCATTTTCTCCTTAAATTTGCCCACCGGGTTTTAAAGGAGTTTTTCATGGCATATCTACTCTATCGGTTCTCCTCATATTTTTCCTACAGGGTTTTGGAGGAGTTTTTCCAAGATGATGAATCAAGGTGATCATATGAAGACACATTGGTCAAGGGGGAATGTTACAAACCAGAAAGTAACCAATGTGCAGTTACACAATATACAGATGTCTGTTCCAAACAGACACCTTTCTTGCCACCCTATCATCATCTATAAAGCAATGTACATGATCAGAATGATTAAGGAATGAAAGTAATCTTTTCTCTCAACACTTGTGAATCTCTCTTGCAATACCAGCTACTCGACTTTTTCTTTTTGAGTGAATCGCATAAAACCACATGTATTATGATTATTGTTGCACCAAAACACATATTCTTTAACCGGTAGCACTTAATTCTTGATTTTGTGGTCATTAGGTTTCACAAAACCCCTCCTGTGACACCATAATGCCGTCGATGGTGCCGAAGTTCGTCTCATCGCTGGACCTATCCATCGGCAGGATGGGCGGGCCAGCGCTCTGCGGCCCATCGCTGGATCGTAGTTTCTCGTAATCATCACATGGAAAAGCAGCTGAAGCACAAACAAGATGTGTTTGCTCAGTTGATTCGATGGCACTACCATAATCAGATATTTACTGCTCCCGATCATCAATGGTGCGCGCCTTGGACACGATGCTAGGAAAGAACTCCATCCGCTTGCTCTGCAACCGCATTCAATCAGCAGCTCAGCACGACACATCATGGATTTGAGCAATCAATAGAACGGTTTGAAGCGAGGGTGGCTCACCGAGTCCATGAACACATCGACGAGAGGGACGGTGCTCATGAAGACCAGCCTCGAGTCCCGAGACCCCTCGATACACTACCGAAAAGCTGCTATATGCCGAGTGTCAGGAATTTTGCCGAGTGCAATCTATCGGGCACTCGGTAAACAACCTCTTTGCCGAGTGCCTTCACTGGGACACTCGGCGAAAATAAAACACTCGGCAAACATTTCTTTGCCGAGTGCTACGGATTAGACACTCGGCAAAAAAAGATCTTTGCCGAGTGCTAACAAGAAAACACTCGGCAAAAATAAAACACTCGGCACCAACCGCCGTCCGTTAGAGTCAACTGCCGCCGTTAGAATTTTGCCGAGTGTCTGGAGCTGACACTCGGCAAAAAGCTCTTTGCCGAGTGTTTTGCTTGCGGCACTCGGTAAAGAAATAAAACCTTTTCCTTTCCTACCCTTCAAACTTTTTCTACTCTCCACATACAACATATGGTACTCCATGTTAAAATTAGGTATATTTTTGTATTTGTTTGCTATATTTAATTAATTAATTGCATTTCAAGCAATTTTGTGAATCAAGTCAAATTTGAACTGCAAGTGATTCAAATAATAGGAAAAAATGAGTAGAAAAATGATATTCATGTTATTCATCCTGGTTTGAGGCCTTACCTGTGAAATGAAAAGGAATTTCGAACATTTTGTTCAGGAAACACGACCACGAACGTGTGGCCGAATGGTTTTTAAATTTTAAAAAAAGCAAACGAAGTCTGAAAATCATGAGATTTGTCAAGATGTCATGATATCATACGTGGAGGCTGTGGTAAAAAATTGAGAAGATTTCGCATAAGTTGTCACGTACGATGCTTACAAACCGAAGCATTTCTGAAGAAGAAGCGTAGAGTTGAGAAGGATCCGGTAAGATTTGGAGTCAAAGTGACAGTCGAATTGTGATTTGACTACAGAACTTTTTGTATAGGCAATAGACAACAGGGATTGTTTCATGTGAAATTTGGGTAATTTCTCGGATCCGTTTGATAATTTTAATTTTTAAACTGCAATTATAGAATTTTAATTCATATACTTGATGACGTGTAGGCGCCTCAGTGGTGGTGCGCCCAGCATCTCCAGTGCTGGGCACAGATGGTGGACAAGTGGTGCGCCGCCGAGTGGGAGGAGACGCACAACGCTTGCCGGGAGTGGCGTTTGATGATGCCAGGTGCACCACACCATCAAGGCAACCGTAGCCTCGACGAATTCGCAGCTACATGGGTACACAAATTCATTTCTTTATTATAACGCTCAATTCTGCATAATTTCTAATCATCTTGCTGTTTTTTTCGCAGTCGTCGTCACATGGTGGCCAGCCTTGCTCCCAGTTCAAGGCATGGGCTTTGGCCCACAAGGGCAAGGCGACGTCCGACGTCGACTACAACCCGGAGGACCCGCCCTCGGTGTACAGCAATGCGACCGTCCACAGCCGCCTCAGTGAGTACACATCGGTGGCAAGGGCGGTCCATGGGCCAGAGTACGATCCGAGCACCCAGGACCTTGATGGAGAAGTCGTCATGAGGGTGGGAGGAGGCAAGAAGCATGGGCGGTACTGGATTGGTGACAGCACACTCGACACGACCACTACTCCCACTCTCTCCCAGATTCGAGCAAGGAGCACGAGCTCAAGCCCGGCCATACGCCGACGGCCGGACACTGCACAGTCCCGGATGGAGGCACTCCAGGTTATTTCTGATTTATTCGTCGTTCATTAATTTTTACATACCTTTGTTTTGCATTGTAACATTGGGGTGAAATATTGTAGGCCCAGCTGGAAGAAGATAAGAGGCTACGGGAGGAGATGGCGGCGAGGATGGAGGCCGATCGGCAGAGGAATGAGGCCGAGCGGCAGAGGATGGAGCAGATGTTTCAGTGGATGCAAAGTCTTGGCGAGAGGATGGGTCAACCTCTGCCACCGGAGCTATTCCCTCCTCCACCTCCTCCTGCAGCTACTCCTATGAGTTTGCCTTCTCTACCTTGAGCTCTTTACTTACCATGTTTATTGCTTGTGCTTTGCTTTACCTTAAATCTTATCTCACACATGCAATCTCTTCTCCTTTGTGTAGAATCAATCGGCGGCTTCGAATGATATGCCTCATGACTCATCACATCAGTCGGGGTGGCCAACTTGGTGAATGATACTTGTGGTGATTACTTCTGGACTATATGTGATATGTGATATTGTGACTTGTGATATATTGTGACTATATGTGATATTGTGACTTGTGATATATTGTGACTATATGTGATATTGTGACTTGTGATATGTGATATATTGTGACTTGTGGTGATATATGTGATATATTGTGACTTGTGGTGATATATGTGATATATTGTGGACTATATTGATTACTTGTGGTGATTACTTGTTGATATATCTGTGATATTGTGACTTGTTTGAGTGGGGTGCAATAAACAATTAAAATAGGCAGTTTTTGGCCACTTTGCCGTGTGTTACACTCGGCAAAGGGAGGCTTTGCCGAGTGTCATGGTAAAAACACTCGGCAAAGTACCATTTCTATGCATTCTGGGAACATATTTTGCCGAGTGTTTTAAATTTGCCGAGAGTCATGGTAATGACACTCGGTAACTTTGTAGTCTTTGCCGAGTGTCTTTACCATGACACTCGGCAAAACTTAAGCTTTTGCCGAGTGTCATCATGACGACACTCGGCAAACTGGAAGGATTTGCCGAGTGCCATTCCGTCCTGGCACTCGGCAAAAGACGCCGTCACCGTGTTCTCACCGTCCACTGACTTTTTTTGCCGAGGGTCGTTTCGGCACTCGGCAAATCATTTGCCGAGTGCTCGATGAAAAGCTCTCGGCAAAGAGCTTTTTGCCGTCAGAAACTATGCCGTGTGAGCTATGCCGTGGGTGGCACTCGGCAAAGCCTTTGCCGAGTGTTTCTCGTACTTTGCCGAGTGCCACCGGTACTCGGCAAAGCTGCTGAGCCCGGTAGTGATATTGATGTCGGGCATGCGAAATGAGCTGCCGGGCTTGGAGAAGATGCCGTCATAGGTGTCAACATCGAGCGTCTCCCGCCCGTCCCCGCCGGGGCTCTTGACCCAGACATGGTACCCGGCCTACGCTAGCCAGATCAGCTCGTCCATGGCACGTATGGCCATGTCGGCCATCATGGGGTGCTCCATGTCCAACATGGACGCTGGCAGCTGGAACGGCATCCCCCAACGAGCCCCAGCTGAGGAGGTCAGGATCCAGTGACGGATCACTGAGCGCCGGCCCGCCCATCCCGCCGACGGACACGTCCAGCGACGACATGAACATCGGCATCACCAGCGGCATCGTGGCGTCACAGTGGGCTTTTGTGAAATATAATGACTACAAAACCTTAGATTAAGTGCTACCGATCAAAAAAATATGTGGTTTTGTACAACAATGATAACAATACATGTGGTTTTGTGTAATTCATTCTTATACATGTGGTTTTGTGTAACTCACTCTTTCTTTTTCCCAGATATCAATGTGGTTTATAAGGTGATCTGTAAGGTTTTGTCTCATCGCCTTAAGCAAATCCTTCCGGTTGTGATTTTATCTTTTCAAAGTGCTTTTGTCCCTGGTCGTCTTAGTGTGGGGTTCTTTTTTGGGATTGAGATCCTGTGACTTCAAAGTCACGGTGACTTTATCACTGACAGGTGGGCCTGCGAGCGGAGGGGCCCACCTGTCAGTGACAAAGTTACCGTGACTTTGAAGTCAGAGGAATCGCATCCTCTTTTTTGATGCAATTGATGGTTTTTTGTTATAATATAAGCGTTTGTACGAACAAATCGAATGCCGATAAGCCGCTTAAAAAAAGTGACAAAAAAGCCATCCTATTTGTTCAGGGAAGCAATAAGTCATCAGGTATAAGTCAAAAAGAAGGAGACCTTATTATGAACAACGTCATGTTTGCTTATGAAAGTTTCCTCTCAATAAAGAGGAGAAAAAAGGGAAAGTGTGGGACGTGTGCAGTAAAACTGGATATGCATAAAGCTTATGATAGAATTGAGTGGGGTTTTCCTAGAGATATGATGATTCAGCTCGGTTTTCATAGAAGATGGATGGAACTTATTATGACATGTGTATCATCGGTGAATTATAGTGTGTGGTTCAACTCAGAATCATTGGAGGTTTTTAAACCTACAAGGGGGATATAAGGCACGGAGACCCGCTATCTCCGTATTTGTTTTTTGCTTTGTGCTGAAGGGCTATTTTGTTTGATTTCTCATGCAGAGCGGAATGGCGACATACAGGGGGTGAAAGTGAGTAAAAATGCTCCGTCGGTATCTCACTTGTTGTTTGCCGATGGCACTTATCTTCATGCAAGCTAAGCAGTCAAACGCCATTACTCTACGAGATGCTTTGGATGAGTATTGTGCCAGTTCAGGCCAACTTGTAAGTGATACGAAATCTAGCATTTTTTTCAGTCATAATACAGATGTTGAAGAAAAGGAGAAGGTGCGCAATCAATTGAGTATAGCAGTGGAGGCTATATCAGATAAATATCTGGGCATGCTGACTTTGGTGGGAGCAGACCGCAGTGATTATTTTCAGCACTTAGTAAATAGAGTTTGTCAAAGGATTAATGGGTGAAAAGAGAAGATGCTATCTATGGGTGAAAGGAAATTTTACTGAAAGTAGTGGCTCAGGCAATTCCAGCTTATGCCATGTCTATCTTCAAATTGCCGAAGAAAATATGTAAAGGTATCACTGATGCAATGGCGAGCTTTTGGTGGGGAGAGGAAAACTATAAATGGATGCACTGGTTTGCGTGGTGGAAATTGTGTGTGCCATAGGAAAAAAAAGGAGGTATGGGATTCCGAGATTTGCATTTTTTTTTTCAATTTGTCAATGTTGGCTTAACAGTGTTGAAGAATAATTGATAACCCAGATTCCTTGTGCGGATAAGTTCTTAGAGCAAAATACTATCTGTCAGGAGACTTGTTGGATGCATCGATAAAAGACGGGTCTTCATATACATGGCAAAGTATTATGCAAGGGCTACGCTCATTCAAATGTGGGTATATTTGGAGAGTTGGAGATGGAAAAAGTATCAACATTTGGAGAGATCCATGGATACCAACAAGTGCAAATAGCCGTGTTTGTAAGCCCAAATGAGGAATTTTTTAGAAGGTCGAGGAGTTGATTGACCCACACACAGGTATGTGGGATGAGGATTTAATCAGGTTAGTAGTCTTGCCGGTGGATGCATACAAAAATATCAATATCCCATTACCTCATAGAGAAATAGCGGATTTTATTGCGTGGCATTGAAAAACAGAATTTTCACAGTGAGATCGGCTTATCATAATGAATGGGAATATCAGTATGGGGCAAGATGTAGAAAACAAGATTGAGGAGAAGGCTCGTGTGTTTCCTTGGTGTGGGATCGTGTTTGGAAATTGAAGGTGATAGGGAAAGTGAAGATATTCTTATAGAGGGCATTGCATGGACTATACCAGGTTATTGCATTTTAGCAAATAGACACATGAGAAGGAATGGATAATGTCCTTTCTGTGAGGGGGGTGGGGGTAGAAGACTTAAGGCATATGCTTTTGTTGTGTCATAGAGCTTGGGAGATATCACTACTACAAAAGGCCTAATAGTAGACGCCAAATCACAGACGGTTTTGTGAAACCGTCTGTGATTTACACTATTACAGACGGTTTTAATTTGGAGGCCGTCTGTGGTATTTGTGGCGGGAAAAAGGAGTATCACAGACGGTTATTACCGCTGAACCGTCTGTGATATTATAATATCACAGACGGTTTTATAATAAAAACCGTCTGTGATATTCCAGATTATCACAGACGGTTTTATAACAAAAACCGTCTGTGATATTGGAATATCACAGACGGTTTTTGTTATAAAACCGTCTGTGATAATCTGGAATATCACAGACGGTTTTTATTATAAAACCGTCTGTGATATTATAGTATCACAGACGGTTTTATAATAAAAACCGTCTGTGATACGTTTCCCGCCTTGCAATCCCTCAAAATTTCATATTTTCCCGCTTAAGTCCGAGTATGGTTCAGTTTTGAGACACTTTCAGTAAAACGGGCATAACTTTTGCATACGGTGTCCGTTTTCGACGTTCTTGTACTCGTTGGAAAGCTAACGACGAGCCCGATCCAAAAAAACGACCCGCTTGCGCCAGTCGCCCTCCAAGACCCCGAAAATTGGCCATCTTTGGACCTAAACCTGCGTCGCAAGTTTTTTGTTTCTGTTTTTGCCCTTTTTCTTGGTCTTATTTTCGGAATTTGGATTTTTCTTCAACTGCAAAGTTGTAGATCTCGTTGAAACCTTTCAAATGAGTATATATAAGTCATATAGAACATTGCTATTTTATCTTTTCATACTAGTTGTTTGTATTACATCGGTATATAAAATTGTGTGCTCTAATTCACAGACGGTTCTATATGTAGAACCGTCTATAATAATCTGACAGCTGGGCCAGTCGATCCTGCACCTCACCCCACGGATCGTAGCTCTACCTCTCTGTCTCGGCGCCAAAAAATTTCGAACTCCTGCCTCTCCCTCCCTCTCCCTCCCCTATAAATATAATCCAAACTCAGCCTCTTTGCTGGTCTGTTCTTCCTTGTTGTCCTCTTCCTTGCTGTTCTCCTCCTCCTTGCTGTCCTCCTCCTTGCTGTCCACATCCATGCAGACGACGCACAAGTCTACGGCGATGATAGTGGACGTCAAAGACATCCAGCTCATGCGTTGCATCAGGGGCGAGAAGGATGGTGGGCGTCAAAGGCATAGAGGATCTTTGCTTGTTGTGTAACCTGCTCGTTGTTCTTGTTGTTCTTGTTGTGTAATATGCTCGTTGTTCTTATTGTGTAATCTGCTCGTTGTTTTGGAATATTGTAATGGTAGGCTCTAATATTAATAAAAATGGATGTTTTATGTTTGTGAAATGAATTGAGATATGAATTGGATATATACATGTACATATTGATCTGCTTGTTTCAAAGGGTATGTCTAGCATTTCCCGAGGCTAGCCAATAAACAGAAATATGTTTAGGAGTAGAAGGCAATATCACAGACGGTTTTTAGTTAAAAACCGTCTGTGATTTATACATATCACAGACGGTTCTTAACTAAAAACCGTCTGTGATAATTATATATCACAGACGGTTTTTAACTAAAAACCGTCTGTGATAACTATATATCACAGACGGTTTTTGTTATAAAACCGTCTGTGATATTTGCATCACAGACGGTTTGAAAACCGTCTGTGATGACCTCGTATTATCACTGACCCATAATTTCAGACGGTTCACAAAACCGTCTGTGATGACGTTTTTGAACCGTCTGTGATGACCTTTTCTGTAGTAGTGTATGGAGACATCTTGGGCTAGAAGAGCACATTTCTCGTGCGGAGACTTAAAGCATATACTTTTCTTATGTCATAGAGCTTAGGAGATATATAGACAACTTAGGCTAGAAGAGCACATTTCTCATGTGTTGCAGGAGGATAGATGTGACAACCCGCTCAATTACCATAGGGTAATAAAGCTAGTCAACGGATTATTATTCGTTTAGCCGATAAAACATCGCTTTAACAAATAATAAGCCAATCAGAGTATTGCAATAGAACAATAATTAGAGACCGAAAGTTACATACATTCACAATGCCACGCAGGGCTAAAATATTATACAACTGGTTCAAGTCCTAGAATTACAATACCAAAAGATAGTAATTCAGACTTCTAATTATACAAGAGAAGTACCTCTACAATACATTAATATTACAGGTATTCTAATAGTAGAGTCCTAGCTGATCATATTCCTCTAGTCGTCCCAATCATCATATGTGGCGTGACCCTCATACGGCTCGTCCTCGCTACAACCTACCTCTTCTGAATATGTTTCATCTCCATCCGCAAGCTGCTGGCTATTCTCTAAACAAAGGAAATAATAGCAAGAGTGAGTACAGAGTACTCAGCAAGCTTATGTAACAAAAATGCACTGGATGCTCCTGTTCTATCTCCACTGTTCTTTTCCAATGTCATATCCAGTCCCAAATTCCAACTTATAGAAAATAAAGTTTTAGGTTACGAAAGATTACGGATTCATTATTTTGGAAATCTACTGAACATACGCATGAACAGCAAAAACCCCCATAAGTTTCCGTAATTCTCCTTTCCTGGAGACAGGCATGAATTCATGATTTATATAGCATTGCGCAAGCTTGTATCACTTTACCCATCACCACTCTTGATCCTGGTGGCTCATGGTTCTCCGCAATTCCTTAGATGCGGTGCCCAGATCAGAGTATCAGACTTTTACATCTATCTCAGTATATTATATCTCCACCCAACTATTCTTAATTAGCGGCCCGGGGTGGTTTCTCACCCTCACCCAGCACCCACTAACTTCGACATAGTTGTTGGTTGGGGCGGCCTCGCCCTTCCCCAACCTCCACCCGCGCTAATATATGCGCCTTGTATCCCCCACCCGGCACCCAATTACTGGCCCGGATCATGTGGGTTCCTGCAGTGGTGGAGGTCCCCACCGGGCACCCAGTTGCTGGCCCGGATCTTGTGGGTTCCTCCACGGGGTCCCCCACCCGGCACCTAAGTGCTGGCCCGGATCGTGTGGGTTCTCCCAACTAAAATACTTACCCATGTGGAGAATATAACATTGTGATAGAGCTACTAATCTGTCCGTCCTCGAACGGGATGTTGGTTGATACGGTTTGGTACGGTCTGTTCACACCGATGAAGCTGGTGACTTCTTATATTCTATTCTTATGCAGATGTCCCATACCTGCCCCTTTTATCACCTGCCCTGGCAACCTCTGCCCACCCTCTTACTTAACCTAGATGGACAACTGCTCCATCAGTGCCATCTATCTCTTTTCACTTATAGCCATTTCTCGATTTAAATCGACTTTTATCTCTTTCATGCATGGTGATACTAGATTAATACAAAATACTTATTTTACGGAATATATTCTGAAGACTTGATCAAAGGAATGCTTGCCTGGGTTTACGATAAGATGCTGAGTCTCTTGGTTACCCTGGTATAATTTCCTTTGAAGATTCAGCCCTTCGCCTGAAAATTATACTACACATTAATCTATGGCTTCACAATATATTATGGCTGATTTAATTAGGCGAATGTTACTAAATATGCGTACATGTTTTTCTAGGTTTCTATTTAATTCGCAAAAGAATTTCTACCTCGTTAATACGGCTAAGAGTCCAATACCAAATTCTTGAATATATGAAGTTAATTCCTTTACAAGGTTTTTAATCTCTACAGTTCATTACCTACTTATATCAACCTGCTATGGACAATTTATTACAATGTATGTTGCTAAATAATCTTAACTTTAGCAACCTAACTTTTCACATTTTAATTTTCCTACTCCCCTTTCTATTTTCTCTCCTCTTCTTTATTTTTTTCTACCCGGACCCTTTTCTCCTGCTACCTACCGCCGACGCCTCCTCATTTCTTCCTCCCCTTCCCCATTTCATTCGGCCGCCTCTCTCTTCTCCCGATTCTCTTCACACCGCCGCCGCCTGGGTTCTTCCGCCCCCTGGTTCTCAACGCCTCCATCCCGGTTCTCTGCACCTCCGCCCCCAGGCCTCAGCGCCCCGCCCCGGTTCTTGGCGCCCCTCAGTTCGGCTGCCCGGCGCATCATCTCCCAGCGCCGCCGCCCTCTCGCGCCCGCGTCTCGGCGCCTCTGCCCCGGGTTTCACTCCTCCGCTCCCGGTTCTTCTCCCCTACGCCCGTCCCCGAGCGCCGGTCTCAAGCGCCGCCGGCCCCAGGGACCTCTAGGTGGAATCCTTGCTGCCCTAGTGGTGCTTGTGCCAAGGTCCATGTGGAATCTCTACTCTATTATGCAGGGCTTACTACTGGAACTTGAACACTAGGGTTTATGGTGCACCTTCACTGATTGCTGGTTGACTGATGGTGTGGTTGTTGCCCTCTTGTTGTGGTGGCGCCGCTTGCTGGTGGTCTCCCAGGGTGGATGGTCTCGACGTGGAGTATGGCCTCCTGATGTCGCTGTCGCCGTGCGCCCTAGGGGCTCGCCTAGCTTCTGGTCGCCTGGCTCTCCTTGTGGTTTTCTCTGTTGGCTGCCGTGCTCTAGCTGGTTGTCCCCTTTTCTCTGTTGGATGTGCCTCTAGTCGGGCTGAGTGGTGGCTTCTAGAATGGTTACGCTGTCTCGATGTAAACTGTGGCATATAACCCCCTATTGTGTTTTGGGCTTAAAAATGGGGTTATGGACTGTTGGTTACAATTGCTGGCTTCTAAAATAAAACAGGTTTGTATACGTCGTATGATGAGCCTACAGTTGTGAGAGGTGCCGACTGGCCCCCTCCTGGGACCGTCAGGTATCTCCGTGAACGGATTACCCCGCCCGAAGTTAATCGCTATGGCTCTGGCGGCAATTCTTTATTCTTTCTTTTGTTTATTTTATTTGTTCTTTTGTTTGGTCTTTTTCGGCATTAAGGTCATTGATTTCGCTCACAAGGAAAACATCGAGGTGGTGGCAAATTGACGACAGGCTCCAATGTATGAGATGGCATAATTGTACTCGGGCTTTCGCCTAATATCGATGTATACAAAATGATGTAATTTCTATTCTTTAATTCCCAAATGTAATATTGATGTATGAGATGGGTCGCTAGTTGTAATTGATGCTCTCAATTGTAATCGTGTTGTTGAATAAATAAATTGCTACTAGTTTGGCGGCAATTGAGTTTAATCAAATAAATCCTAAATTTTAATTTGACCCCTTAATTGTTATTAGCAACACTGCTAACAGCGTTTAAATTAATTAGAAATCGCAGGGCGTTACATCCTACCCTCCTTAGAAAAGATTTCGTCCCCGAAATCAAAGACTTACTTAAAAAGGTTCGGGTAATTAGTGCGTAGATCTTCCTCTTTTTCCCAAGTTGCTTCTCGTGCGGTATGGTTCTTCCACTGAACCTTGCAAAAGCGAATCGTTCGTTTCCTTAACTTTCGATCCTCAGTTTGCAATATTTTTAACGGACGCTCTTCATAGGTCAAATCGTCTTGTAATGGAACGTCTACTTGGATTATTTGTTCTGAAGGTTGGCTCAGACATTTTCTGAGTTGAGATACGTGGAATACGTTATGAATTCAGGATAGTTGCTTGGGTAATTCCAATTGATAAGCAGAATTGCCCTTTTGCCCTAATATTCTGAATGGCCCGACATATCTAGGACTTAATTTTCCTTTTTGTCCAAATCGACGAATCCCTCGTATTGGTGACACCCTTAAGTATACATAATCACCAATTGCAAAGGTAAGATCTTGCCTTCGTCGATCGGCATAACTCTTCTGTCGACTTTGGGCAATTCGTAGCCTATCCCGGATTACTTGAATTTTCTCGTCATTTTCTCGTATGATGTCAGGACCTAGTAATGGTTTTTCCCTGACTTCATACCAACAAATGGGTGATTGACACTTCCTACCGTACAGAGCTTCAAAAGGTGCCATTTGGATGCTGGATTGAAAACTATTATTGTATGCGAACTCTGCTAGCGGTAGATATTTATCCCATGAATCTCCAAAGTTTAAGGCACACGCTCTCAGCATGCCCTCCAGTATTTGATTAATCCTCTCCGTTTGGCCATCACTTTGGGGATGGTAGGCCGTGCTGAAATTTAATTTGGTTCCTAGCGCAGTTTGGAGACTCTTCCAGAAACTAGAAGTAAATACAGACCCTCTGTCTGAGACAATCACTTTAGGAATCCCATGCAAAGTCACTATTCTCTCTATGTATAGCTCTGCTAGCTTGTCAAACGTGTAGGTCTGTTTAGTGGCAATGAAATGGGCTGATTTAGTGAGCCGATCTACCACTACCCAGATGGTGTCTTTCTTTTTCAAGGTCATTGGTAGTCCAGTTATGAAATCCATACTTATACTTTCCCACTTCCATTCTGGTGTCTCTAATGGTTGCAACAACCCTGCGGGACGTTGATGTTCAGCCTTTACTCTTTGACAGGTGTCACAGCGATTTACATATGTAGCTATTTCTCTTTTCATCCCATTCCACCAAAAGTTCCCCTTGATATCCCTATACATTTTGGTACTCCCTGGATGTATGGTGTATAAGGTATCATGGGCCTCTCGGAGAATACTTTCTTTGATCCCGGCATCATTGGGTACACATATTCTTCCATGGTTCCGTAACACTCCTTCTTTGTCTAATTCGAACTCTGATGGTTGTCCCAACTTCACTCTGTCAATTTCTTTACTATGACTGGATCTTTTGCTTGCTCTTGCTTGATTTGGTCATATAAAGTGGGTTGGACAGTCATGGTGGCTATTGTAGCTTCGGTAGTGGAATGTTGAAATTTGATTTCCATCTTGGCTAGGTCTTGTAATAAGCTGAGGTTGTAATCCGCCATTGAAAGACAATTGCAATGGGATCTTTTACTGAGTGCATCTGCTACTACATTGGCCTTTCCAGGATGGTAGCTTATGGTTAAGTCATAGTCTTTAATGAGCTCTAACCATCTTCGTTGCCTCATGTTCAATTCCTTCTGGGTAAATATATATTTAAGGCTCTTATGATCACTGTATATGGTGCATTTGGATCCAAACAAGTAATGTCTCCATATTTTGAGAGCAAATACTACGGCTCCCAATTCTAAGTCATGGGTAGGGTAATTCAGCTCATGTGGCCTTAATTGTCTCGAAGCATATGCTATGACTTTATCTTGCTGCATCAATACACATCCTAATCCCAACCTCGAAGCATCACAGTACACAGTGTACTCAATGCCATTCTCCGGTACGGTTAATACAGGTGCAGTAGTGAGAAGACTTTTGAGCTTTTGGAAACTATGTTCACATGCTTCTGTCCATTGATAGTTTTCAGCTTTCTTCAATAATTTGGTGAGTGGTGAGGCGATTTGGGAAAACCCTTTTATGAATCTACGGTAATATGCAGCTAGACCTAAGAAACTCCAGATCTCAGTAGGATTGGTGGGACGCTCCCACGACTTGATGGCCTCAATTTTCTGTGGGTCCACTTCTATGCCTTTACCGGAGACGATATGACCAAGGAATGCAACTTGATCTAACCAGAATTCACATTTGCTAAATTTGGCATAAAGTTGATTTTCTCTTAGAATTTGGAGTGCAAGGCGCAAATGTTGAATATGCTCGTCCTTGCTCGATGAGAATATCAGGATGTCATCAATAAAGACAACGACAAATTTATCCAGATATTTCATAAAGAGTTTATTCATCAGGTTCATGAATACGACTGTCGCATTAGTTAATCCAAATGGAACAACTGCATATTCATGATGTCCATAACGGGATACAAACGCTGTTTTAGAAATGTCTTCTGGCCTCACTTTTATTTGGTGATATCCCGACCTTAGATCAATCTTTGAGAATACACAGGCCCCTCTGAGCTGATCAAATAGGTCATCTATTCTGGGCAATGGATATTTGTTCTTTATGGTAACCTTGTTTAATTCTCGGTAATCTGTGCACAGTCTAAGGCTTCCATCTTTCTTCTCTACAAATAACACTGGAGCTCCCCATGGGGATACACTCTCCCGAATAAACCCCTTAGCTGTTAGTTCATCTAACTGTGCTTTTAATTCTACCAATTCAGTGGATGTCATTTGGTATGGCCTCCTAGAGATGGGAGTGGTGCCCGGAACAAGATCAATTGAAAAATCTAATTCCCGGCTTGGTGGCATACCCGGTAGCTCCTTAGGAAATACATCTATAAATTCTTGAACTACGGGTATATCTTTTATTTCGGCTCCTTGCAGGTTATGTACTCTCATTTTAGATTGGGATGGCTCCGTCCTACTCCCCGAGTAAATTAATCTAGAACTGTCTGGTCTTCGTATAGAGGCATTTTTGTTTTCACAATCCACCTTCACTCCGTTTGCGGCCAGCCAATCCATGCCTAATATGACATCTAGATTGGTCAAGCTAATTACATGAAGACTAGCAAAGAACTCAGTATCTTGAATGTGTATGGGTTGATTTCTCACAATTGAGATTACCATTAAAATTCCCGCAGGAGTATTAACTCCGAATGGCTTTTCTACTGGCACTTCTACTAACCCATTTGCTTTTGCGAATTCCCGAGATATGAATGAATGTGTTGCTCCTAAATCAAAAAGAACAATACCTACAGATGGTGGAATAATTAACTTACCCATAACTACGTCCGTGGCTTCTCCAAGTTGGTCAGTTGATATGTGTGTAAGCCTGGCTTGTCCTCCCGTTTGGCTACCCGCTCCTCCTATTTTCTTTGCTGAATTCCCTGATCCTCGTCCTCCTGCTGAATTGTGAGTTGTGGTTGGTGCTCTTGGTACCTGGTTTGGCTGTCCTTGGTTTCCAATGTTTCGAGCAGGATACGGATAGTTAACCCTTATGTGCCCTTCCTTCCCACAGTTAAAACACCCAGTTATATTACGGTGGCAATCCTTAGTAAGGTGCCTCCCCTTGCACCTGTCACACCGGACTTGTGAGAATGCTTGTGGCTGATTATCAGATCTTGATGTGAAGCGTTGAGATTGATATTTATTCTGCTGATGTGGTGTGGTAGGACGTGTTCGGCTCATATTACCAGCACGCTGATCATATCTAGCTTTCTTGCGTCGCTCTTCCACTATGTTAGCGTGCTCCTTCTCTAATATTATGGCCCTGTCTACCATATCTTCAAACTCTGTAATTCTATGGGTAGAAAGGTGCATCCGAACATGAGGATTCATTCCCCTTTTGAACTGGTCTGTCTTCCTCTCCGCTGTGGATACATCGTCCGGTGCATAGCGGGATAATTCATTGAACAGATGTAGATATTCTGTAATACTTTTACTTCCCTGGGTGAGTGCTCGAAATTCCTGCTTCTTTATTTCTTTGGTCCCCTGGGGTACATGTGAGGCACGGAAACTCTTAGTGAAATCCGCCCAAGTTATGGGACTATCCTTGGAGCGGTTTCTCTGAAAATTTAACCACCAGTTCGCTGCCGGTCCCGTCAGTTGATAGGACGCGTAGCGCACTTTTTCTTCGTCCGAACACCCAACGGTATCTAATTTCTTTTCTACTTCTTGTAACCAGTCATCTGCTTCTAACAGATCTACTGCCTTAGAGAAGGTAGGTGGTCGAGTCTGAAGAAAATCTCCAAGACTGACCCCTTCAGTGGGTGGGCGCTGTCCGGGACTGGTTACTTTAGCCAATAAAGCTTCCATAAAACGGTTCTGATTTTCTTGGGCTTCTTTGCGAGAGGTTTCCATAAATTTGAGGACATCTCCGAAATTCTGGAAATTATTGGCATTACCCACATTACTGGCATCTCCGGCCTCTGGTGGCCCACCGCGGACTTCTTGCGGGTTGCTTCTCCTTTCTGACTGTCTCTGCCTACTCTCTGATTGACCTCCTCCCACTTCAGGTTGGCCTGACTCTAATTCTGGTATACTGACAGGTTGACCTTGACCGGGTTGTACATTCTGGGTACCAGAGTATCTATTGTCTTCCTGTGGTTGAGTTTTTTCAGCTTCCCCGCCAATGTGTTGACCTGAGACATGCTGACTGGGCTCTTCCATCTGGAATGGAAATATATCAATTCAAGTAATACTATTTATTTCTAAGTTTTAGCTTATTATCGGCCTCTCAGATGGTAGGATCAAGTTAAATTCTGACAAGCTAATGGTCACCCAACACCCTCGGTACTTGTTTCGGGGCATTATTCTTATAGATGTTCTTTATCTAGTTCAGCAATATCTTCGGGAAAGAGCTGATTAGTATTAAATAATTAGATTGGCTTCTCTTTCTCGCTTTCTCACCTGGTTCAATTTTCATCTTGCACATCACAGCATACATAAGCAAATAACCGCCAAGAAACATAAAGGCCAAAAAGAACCAAATGTCTACACTACTCTGGGACTACGTGCCCAGCAACGCTCAAGAACCCGCTCTCGAGACCGCCCAAATCTTTCGCGTTTGGGACCACACTCGGAGCTCGCCTCCGAGTGCAACCTACACTACCCTGGATCTCCGTGCCCAGGCACACCTGAGAACTCGCTCTCAGGATCGCCCAAAACTGTCGCGTTTGGAACCACGCTCAGGGCTCATCCCTGAGTACGCCCAGGACTTTGTTCCTGGGTATGTCCGAAACTTACACGTTCGGAAGCGCCACGGACCACTCGTCCGGGAAATCTTTAGTACAGAATTAGGTAAAGCAAATTTTTAGTGAGTTGTATTCCTTGCCATCTTAGTACCTCTGCTCCTTTCATTCCCATATTTCGGTCGACTGGCTAAGATGGCAACGGAATTGATTTAGTTCTCAGAATGAAAAAGGAGAGAATTCACGGTAGAGAGTTACTCTCTACTCCACTTCACTTACTAATACTAAATTTCAGCTACTCTAGGTTGCCACCTATGTCGCTATGGTTGAAACAATAAACCAGAAATCATACATTTGACTGAAATGCAATAATTTAAATGCAGAATATCTAAGTGCAGCAAAATTAAATATTAAGTTCATAAGTAAAATGATATGGTTTACCAACTACTACTAAAATTTTACAGAGGCCAACACTGTTACCGATGAAAATAACTAGTACCATGATTTAGATCGTCACATCTATTATTATCGTCAATCCCATCCTTGCTACCCCCTTCTGTTTCTAGAAGTGGTGGTCTGACAGTGAAACTATTGAAGTCTATGTAAGAGTACGTATTGCCACATAGCAAGGATAACATACTTAAGTCAAAAACGGTCACTAATCATTTGCGTGGCTCTCAAACCATTGCTCTAATACCACCTGTGACGACCCACTCAATTACCATGGGGTAATAAAGATAGTCAACGGATTATTATTCGTTTAGCCGATAAAACATCGCTTTAACAAATAATAAGCCAATCAGAGTATTGCAACAGAACAATAATTAGAGACCGAAAGTTACATACATTCACAATGCCACGCAGGGCTAAAATATTATACAACTGGTTCAAGTCCTAGAATTACAATACCAAAAGATAGTAATTCAGACTTCTAATTATACAAGAGAAGTACCTCTACAATACATTAATATTACAGGTATTCTAATAGTAGAGTCCTAGCTGATCATATTCCTCTAGTCGTCCCAATCATCATATGTGGCGTGACCCTCATACGGCTCGTCCTCGCTACAACCTTCCTCTTCTGAATATGTTTCATCTCCATCCGCAAACTGCTGGCTATTATCTAAACAAAGGAAATAATAGCAAAAGTGAGTACAGAGTACTCAGCAAGCTTATGTAACAAAAATGCACTGGATGCTCCTGTTCTATCTCCACTGTTCTTTTCCAATGTCATATCCAGTCCCAAATTCCAACTTATAGAAAATAAAGTTTTAGGTTACGAAAGATTACGGATTCATTATTTTGGAAATCTACTGAACCTACGCATGAACAGCAAAAACACCCATAAGTTTCCGTAATTCTCCTTTCCTGGAGACAGGCATGAATTCATGATTTATATAGCATTGCGCAAGCTTGTATCACTTTACCCATCACCACTCTTGATCCTGGTGGCTCATGGTTCTCCGCAATTCCTTAGATGCGGTGCCCAGATCAGAGTATCAGACTTTTACATCTATCTCAGTATATTATATCTCCACCCAACTATTCTTAATTAGCGGCCCGGGGTGGTTTCTCACCCTCACCCAGCACCCACTAACTTCGACATAGTTGTTGGTTGGGGCGGCCTCGCCCTTCCCCAACCTCCACCCGCGCTAATATATGCACCTTGCATCCCCCACCCGGCTCCCAATTACTGGCCCGGATCATGTGGGTTCCTGCAGTGGTGGAGGTCCCCACCGGGCACCCAGTTGCTGGCCCGGATCTTGTGGGTTCCTCCACGGGGTCCCCCACCCGGCACCTAAGTGCTGGGCCGGATCGTGTGGGTTCTCCCAACTAAAATACTTACCCATGTGGAGAATATAACATTGTGATAGAGCTACTAATCTGTCCGTCCTCGAACGGGATGTTGGTTGATACGGTTTGGTACGGTCTGTTCACACCGATGAAGCTGGTGACTTCTTATATTCTATTCTTATGCAGATGTCCCATACCTGCCCCTTTTATCACCTGCCCTGGCAACCTCTGCCCACCCTCTTACTTAACCTAGATGGCCAACTGCTCCATCAGTGCCATCTATCTCTTTTCACTTATAGCCATTTCTCGATTTAAATCGACTTTTATCTCTTTCATGCATGGTGATACTAGATTAATACAAAATACTTATTTTACGGAATATATTCTGAAGACTTGATCAAAGGAATGCTTGCCTGGGTTTACGATAAGATGCTGAGTCTCTTGGTTACCCTGGTATAATTTCCTTTGAAGATTCAGCCCTTCGCCTGAAAATTATACTACGCATTAATCTATGGCTTCACAATATATTATGGCTGATTTAATTAGGCGAATGTTACTAAATATGCGTACATGTTTTTCTAGGTTTCTATTTAATTCGCAAAAGAATTTCTACCTCGTTAATACGGCTAAGAGTCCAATACCAAATTCTTGAATATATGAAGTTAATTCCTTTACAAGGTTTTTAATCTCTGCAGTTCATTACCTACTTATATCAACCTGCTATGGACAATTTATTACAATGTATGTTGCTAAATAATCTTAACTTTAGCAACCTAACTTTTCACATTTTAATTTTCCTACTCCCCTTTCTATTTTCTCTCCTCTTCTTCATTTTTTTCTACCCGGCCCCTTTTCTCCTGCTACTTACCGCCGACGCCTCCTCATTTCTTCCTCCCCTTCCCCATTTCATTCGGCCACCTCTCTCTTCTCCCGATTCTCTTCACACCGCCGCCGCCTGGGTTCTTCCGCCCCCTGGTTCTCAACGCCTCCATCCCGGTTCTCTGCACCTCCGCCCCCAGGCCTCAGCGCCCCGCCCCGGTTCTTGGCGCCCCTCAGTTCGGCTGCCCGGTGCATCATCTCCCAGCGCCGCCACCCTCTCGTGCCCGCGTCTCGGCGCCTCTGCCCCGGGTTTCACTCCTCCGCTCCCGGTTCTTCTCCCCTACGTCCGTCCCCGAGCGCCGGTCTCAAGCGCCGCCGGCCCCAGGGACCTCTAGGTGGAATCCTTGCTGCCCTAGTGGTGCTTGTGCCAAGGTCCATGTGGAATCTCTTACTCTATTATGCAGGGCTTACTACTGGAACTTGAATACTAGGGTTTATGGTGCACCTTCACTGATTGCTGGTTGACTGATGGTGTGGTTGTTGCCCTCTTGTTGTGGCGGCGCCGCTTGTTGGTGGTCTCCCAGGGTGGATGGTCTCGACGTGGAGTATGGCCTCCTGACGTCGCTGTCGCCGTGCGCCCTAGGGGCTCGCCTAGCTTCTGGTCGCCTGGCTCTCCTTGTGGTTTTCTCTGTTGGCTGCCGTGCTCTAGCTGGTTGTCCCCTTTTCTCTGTTGGCTGTGCCTCTAGTCGGGCTGAGTGGTGGCTTCTAGAATGGTTGTGCTATCTCGATGTAAACTGTGGCATATAACCCCCTATTGCGTTTTGGGCTTAAAAAATGGGGTTATGGACTGTTGGTTACAATTGCTGGCTTCTAAAATAAAACAGGTTTGTATACGCCGTATGATGAGCCTACAGTTGTGAGAGGTGCCGACTGGCCCCCTCCCGGGACGGTCAGGTATCTCCGTGAACGGATTACCCCACCCGAAGTTGATCGCTAGGGCTCTGGCGGCAATTCTTTATTCTTTCTTTTGTTTATTTTATTCGTTCTTTTGTTCGGTTTTTTTCGGCATTAAGGTCATTGATTTCGCTCACAAGGAAAACATCGAGGTGGTGGCAAATTGACGACAGGCTCCAATGTATGAGATGGCATAATTGTACTCGGGCTTTCTCCTAATATCGATGTATACAAAATGATGTAATTTCTATTCTTTAATTCCTGAATGTAATATTGATGTATGAGATGGGTCGCTAGTTGTAATTGATGCTCTCAATTGTAATCGTGTTGTTGAATAAATAAATTGCTACTAGTTTGGCGGCAATTGAGTTTAATCAAATAAATCCTAAATTTTAATTTGACCCCTTAATTGTTATTAGCAACACTGCTAACAGCGTTTTAATTAATTAGAAAACGCAGGGCGTTACAATAGAGTAGGAGCTGTTGTACTTGAATCCTTGATGTGCCTCCCGAAGAAAAAGTCTTTGGTTCTCGGTCAATGTAGATAACAGGAAACAATTGTGATTGCGGCTTGGTATGTTTGGTGGGAGAGGAGGCAGTAGGTGAAGGGAGAAAAATCTGCAACTAGAGGCAAGATCAGCTTTGTCAATCAACACCATGGTAATGAATTATGATAAAGCTAGCACAAGAGGGGTTGTCATACAAAGGCATGGTCGGATACCTCCTAGAAATGAGTTTGTCAAGTTGAATGTTGACACGGCATTTGATCCAAACAGGGCAAAAAGTGCGACAGGTGTGATCTTCTAGGATGAGAAAGAAAGTTTTATTGTTGCTGGTAGTTGGTTGTTGGCCCATACATCTAATGCATTTTCGGTAGAAGTGAAGGCCCTCCTATGTGGACTAAAGCTAGCAGAACAATTGGGGTGCAACAAAGTTGCTTGTGAGTCCACCAGAGTGATTGAGGCGATGGAGAATCTTGAATGCTCTAGGACAATTGGTGCTACCCATATTGATGCATGCAGAATTTTGGCGACACAATTTGCTAATGTAACCTTCAAACATTGTTCATAAGAAGCTAACAAGGCAGCTCACGAATTGGCACGTTAGGTGATAGTGTTGAAGTCCAATGATGTGTGGATGGATGTACCTTTGACTTTTCTTGTACCCATTCTTATTGATGATTTTTCTATTCTATGAGCCTTAATAAAGGTTGCCTGAGCTTAAAAAAAACTACTCAAACTTGACATCATTGCTATTGTTATATAAGCCCGTATGTCATTAAAATGCATGTTTATTTTTTTTTAATAAGGATTGTATCCCCCCCTATAGAGATAAGTTGGTAAATGTGGATTTAGTAACAAGCTAATGCCCATCTGGACACAAGAATTTCACGTATGCGCATAATAAATTTTGAACCCATTTGCACGTTCATGAAAAGAAAATGGTTCACATCCTTTGTTGCTTATGTAACGTCCGTGGCCACCGCGAGAGGAACACGACGACGTGAACTCGCAAACTGGGTAGATTTCTCATGGCCATCGATGGATTCACAGGACATGAGATCGATAAAGAGAGAATTGGATAGTCTTGAGGAAGAAGAATAGAAGGAAGAAGCACAGGAAGGGGAATTTCTTGTTTCAATTCAGTTGTTCGATGTTCCTCCAACATACAAGACTTGGCCCTTTAAGCCTTCGCTCTCTCCCACTGACACACGAGCCCCCTAGTCCATGAACCAAGCTTACACATCCTGTTACAACTCAACTTCCACCTGTGCTACCTCACTTGACACTCTCATCTTGGTAAGGCCAAATGTCAGTTGCTCCTTGATTTATTTTGGTTGAAGTAGCATGCTTTATTTTGCTCATAGCTTCATTTCTTCTATTGCCTAATCGTTGTTTAGCATTTGCTAATGCGATAGGCTGTTACATTACTGCCCCACGAGAATATGCTTGACCCCAAGCATCAAGTCGTAGAAACCTCTTGCAGGGGGTGTGGACAGAGTTCCCTTGTTTGGTACTCTTTGTGCCATAGTTCTATAACATTTTACCCCACTGTAAGCCAATCCATAGGAAATACTATAATAGTTTTGGCCCAAATGTTGTCACTAGTTAATCTTGCATGGCATGTCTGTGGAAATGTTAGAAGAAGCTCTCCTCATGCTGAATATGATGGCAGTCAAATAATCATGTAGATTGAAGCCAAGATGATGTAAACTGAACCATCAGGTTGCAAATTAAATCAAGTTGTTCTATGGACACATCAAGATAACAATTCCCTAATGTCATCTCCTTAACTAAAGCATTATTGCCCAATTAAGGTGCATGCCCCCAAAATCACATCCTTGCGACCATAGCATTTTGAAAAACTGATAGCCTATACATGTGATTTTTCATTGAAATGAATGTCCAACATACATTGATGGAATTCAGTAGAATGCTTGGCCATGCTGAAGGATCTAAACCCTCCATTATATGTTAGTGACGACTTTTGGTGATTAGTAACAAACGGATTTTTGTATTGTCATTAATTACCAAAAAAGGAGAACATTGATGAATCTACCCCTGCCATTATATATTAATGATGAGTTTTGGAAATTGATGATAACTGTTTGTGGGACTAATATTTTTCATGAGTTAGTGAAATAGGTTAGGTCCCATAAAGAGAATGACTTGGGAAGACGTCATGAGTTATCATCATAAAGTCAAGGTTTAGGAAGAAGATATGATCATCATGGGTTGATGAACATCAAGTCAAGATCCTGAAGAAAAAATGATCATGAGTTGATCATCAAGTCAAATGAAGGCCATCATATGTTGATAAAAAGTAAGTGGTTGATGGCTTCATGCATAGAAAGTCATCAAGTCAAGAGGATGCATCATGTGTTGATACAAATCAAGACAAGGGCATGGATTTGAAGTAGAGATGTTCGTCATCAAACTTCAAGATGATGCACGAGGTAAAGGTATAACTAGTATAGTCTAAGGATGTGTTCCTAGTTTTTACCAACCACAGTGTTTGATTGAGAGACCGGATTGCTAATATAAGTTGTCGTACTATTAAGAAGGGTTTTGTCTAGTAGATTGAGTTTCATCATATGTTGATAACTCAATCCCACTTGCTCTAGTTCTCTGTGGTATAATGCTAATATTTTATGAATGTGTTTTACAAATAATTGAGACTCAAACATAATCCTTATAGCATGTGGCTAGAGTTTACAAATATGTTTTACAAATAGTTGAAGTTCATGCACCTATTCCTTGTGGCATGATGCTTATGTTTGCAAATGTGTTTTGTAAATAATTGGAACTCATGTATAATCCTTGCAACATATGACTTAAGTCTGTATATGTATTTTGCAGACAATTGGAGTCCATGTCCCTAAATCTTATGTCATGATTCTAAAATATGCAAATGAGTTTTATAATTTGTTGTGAATGATGCATTGACCTTTGGCGGTATGGTAGTATGATTTGTAAATGTGTTTTGCAAATTTATTAAAATACATACATCTTTGTCTTTACTAAAAAAGTCGAGGCAGTATGATCGGCTTTGTGTGGGCGGTCAGACCAGTTGATGGTTTGACCGTCTCTGTGTGGGCAATCAGACCAGCCGGCAGTATGACTGACTCTTTGTGAGCGGTCTGACCAGAAGTGTGGTATGATCAGGTGTGTGCCATTACCTTTTTCCAAAGAGTCATTTTTCTGGTTCTTGATCGTGAGGTTCAACTGGCTTGTGTGGCGGTCTAACCGGCCAGTGTGGTCTGACCATACCCTATGTGGGCGTTCATACCGACAGCGACTGTAACGACTATTTTTCTAGCCATTGCAGAGGAGGTGTTAATACCAGCCATTAGTTGGCGGTAGAATCGGTCTCAAGCTATTTTTGCTAACATCTTGTTACAACGGCTAGTTTTGTGTGGGGGGCTATAAACACCCACCATGGTTGGTTGAGGACAAAAAAGCTAGATCTCATTCCATTCCTTTGAGATAGTGTGAGCCTCTTTTCTCAGTTATGCATGTATTGCAGCTTATAAGTAAGGAGAAAAGTTTCTAGTTACATGTGTTGCTTCTAGATGTAGATTAAGTAGCCACATTGTTTATGTGTTGTATTTGGTGTGAGTCAAGCAAGCGGCTTGACTTGTTATTCTTAAAGGTTACCAACTCCTAGAAGATGTTAGAGACGTTATGGTCCGATGATCTTCTCAAAAAGTTAATTTGTGAGAATACCTGACGTGTTGTGAAGGTTGAAGCTCATCTACCCATAGGAGGAAAGAGCTACCACTAGTAGAATTGAAATATTTGGCTTAATTCATGAAGCTAGTTTAATTCATTTGGGTTTCTCTCAATGTAGACAAGGGTTCGTTTGGGTTTACCTCAACATAGATTAGGGAAAATCGACAAGTCTCTAAACACCATGATAAAAAGAGACTGTATCAATTGTGGTTTGCTTCCTTGTGCTTATTTTTATTCTTGCCATATACATTCCTAGAATTAAATTGCTTATTTGTCTTTTTTTTCTCGAACACGCAGGAGAGCTGCGTATCATTATATTAAGAAGAAAAGAAGTCTAGATGACTCATACAACCCTTAAAAGGGCATGACCAGTACAGCAGAAATCACCAAAAAACACAAGAAGAAACGACCAACAAACAAAATAGTTATGGCCATAAACTACATAGCCCTTTGGCTCCCGCCATACACCACAACTTGGCCTCATCCCTAATATCCTGCATGATGGAATTAATATTGGGCTGAGCTCCCTCAAAGACGCAACCATTCCTATGCTTCCAGATCCACCATGCCACCAGAACAACCAATGAGTTGAAACCCTTGCGATGATGTTTAGGAACATGTTGCAATGCGAGGCGCCACCAGTCCATAAAAGTGCATACCCTAGGATTACAAACATTGACATAGTTGTAGCTTGTTGGTAGACTTAGGTGATTCACTAGATAATTTAGGTCTTAATTTAGCAAAACCGATTTAAATCAGAAAATTGCAATTATAGGACAGCAAACAATGCGCTTCGCAATTATAGGACTCCAAACACCGACTTCGTTAAAATGACCCTTGAAACGTTGGCTTCTTGTTTTTCATGACATTTGGTGTATTAAGTCTCTTTTCTCATCTAAATACATGTATTTGTTACCCAAAGTGACCCTTTTGCCCTTGTGAGATTAAAAGGACGTGGGGCAGATGAATCGATGGATCAACGATACGTAATGGCTGAAGAGCAAAAGGGTCACTTTGGGTAACAAATACATGTATTTAGATGAGAAAAGAGACTTAATACACCAAAGTCATGAAAAATAAGAAGCCAACGTTTCAAGGGTCATTTTAACAAAGTCGATGTTTGGAGTCCTATAATTGCGAAGCGCATTGTTTGCTGTCCTATAATTGCAATTTTCTCGATTTAAATTACTCTTCCACATCTAAAACTCAGTTTTAGCCAAAAAAAAAATTAAAAATACCTATTCAGACAAAGAAAATTTTAAAAGCATCTATTCACTCTCTCTCTAGTTGGTCTCCTCGACCTTGCACATGCTGACCGAAAATCCTTGATCCTTTGAAAAACTAGTTGTTGCTCAGTTTTCAGTACAGGAGCACATATGAACCAACTCTGAGCAATGGAATGAGTATCAACTGACATGTACAAGACCACATCAACTCCCACAAAAGTACCACAAGAATTTCTCAGTCTGAGCCACACACTGATTGGCATAATGCAAGAAAGCATATTGGCACTCCATTATCAGATAGCTGCTCTTTGCCTCGTCCCTCTCCTCATTGGTGGCAAAATTAGTGCAAGCATTCAAGCTAATGTGTATTCCAGTGTAAAGCACCCAAGTTTTCAGCATGTACATATGAGCCACAACCACAAGTTCTAAGGTAAAATCACCATAAGAATCACACCAATAGTTGTACCTTGACATCAAATGAGCCATGTGCTTCTTCAGATTAGCAGGAGAGGAAGTTTGCAGATTAAGCACTAGAAGTTCTGACGACTTCAGAACAAACTAAAATAAGCTTGAAGTCGTACCCATATTTGATGTCATTTCCATGGTAATATACGTCTGGATATCTGGATCCCATTGCCTTACAGAACAGTATGCCCGTTTGTACTCAACGGTCTCATAATACAAGTAGTAAAACAAGAAAACCCATTGCACCATACTGCACCAAGGGATTGCGATAGCATTGACATAGAGTGTAGACATAGAAATCGGACTCTACTCCACACCAGGTCTTCTTATTAGCGTTGTTGTTAGTATTGCCATGAGTCCACTACCATACAATCACCAAATCAGGAGGGTACCATCCATGGAAATCTAACAAATAAGAATCACCAAATAAATCAGAATGGAGAGTTTTTCCAGTAAACCGCTCATTATAACTGCAGCCTAAAATTTCCCTATGCAACTCATGTTTTCTATGGCTAAAACCATTTTGTCTCCATGATGGAACCTTGCAAAACACAAGGCTTACACCTTCCGTTCCAGGTTTCCCAGGGCTAAAAGCACTTTGCCTCCATGGCGGCATTTTACAGAGCACTAGCCAAGCACCACCTAATCCTTGCCTTACACCAAGGGAGAAAAATTTCTCGTGGCCAACATTCCATTGCAAATAGAGGAGCGGTAAACCTCACGCTTGTAGTCGTGGGACTGTAGGTAGAGGTCAGTTGTTAAGTGAAATGGGTTGTGTACCTCACATCCTTCCTGTGTCTTGAAGCTTGGGGACACCACCACATAGCCTAGCTCCTCTTCGCTTGCCAGGTTGAGCAGTTCATCAAGTGTTGGGTCTACAACAGCCACACTGTAACGCATCTATTTCTGGAGTCATTAGGATTTCCACGCAAGTCGCAACCACCCAAAATTGTTCAGCTGCAACCACACTGTAACATTAAGGATTGGCACTACAGGTGGTGTCTCTTTATGTGACAATATAAAGCACTTTGGGTTTTTAGATGTATTACATCAAAGGGCAGCCAAACATAATTTTCTCAATGAACTGTGTTAGTTACAAGGAACTGGACTTCTTAAAGCTGGGGTGTCTAATTAGTAACTGTATTAACTGTATTCTTTTGCAGGATCAGCCGGCTCTTTATCCATACCTTGACTAGTCAACTATGCAGGTCTCGCTGTTTACTGTTTACTGCTGATAATTAAAATTCAAGTTTTTTGTTGAGCTGAGCAACTAATGTAAAACATTATTATCTCTGCACTGCAGGCATATTATGGCCCAGGGATCTTGCCACCAACATATTTTGGCCCTTGGAAAATCCCCCGGTCATGCCCCTCCCCCATAAATGGCGCGGGGGTCGCCTGACGTCGACGTCAGGGACGTGGGGTCACTGACGCGTGGGCCCACAGCTCGTGGGGCCCACGCGTCAGTGACCCAACGTCTCTGACGTCGACGTCAGAGGATCCGGTTCCCATAAATGTGGGGTCCTCAGGTATTTGACTTAATCTTCATGCAGGGATCAAAAACCTGGAACCGGAGGAAATCCCGGCCGGCGGGCGATACCGGTAACTGGCCAGTTACCAGAAAACTCGGAAAAAAACCATTCAAAATTCGTGAATCAAATTTTGAATTTGGATGGTTTGAAAACCGGTAACCATTCCGATAACCGGAAAACCGCTTTAAAAACCCTTTTTTTTCCCTGTCTCCCATGTATCAGATGCTATTTTACATCTTTAAGAATTATAAGTTCTCTCCCTGTGTCTCTGCAGCCTTTGCTACCATCTGCTTTTGGGAAGCCGTATGGTGCGATATATCCACATGATGGAGGTTTCTCGCATCCCTTCATGCCCCTAGTAAGTATGGGATTTGTTAACCTTTACCTATTTTTCATTCACACCCCAAGTAACTAAACATGGAGATCACTGTCTGTTTCTGTCTGCTCTCACCCTTTGGAATTAAGGCAATAGCCAATATGTTAAACATGGGAAGTTCTTTACCAGCAGAACTAATCACTATCTATGAACCGCTACTGTAGTTTTAAATTAACTGCAATATTATTGGAAAGCCTGCCCTTGCTGACAAAATATCTCAACTTGAAAAATCATGTTGTATTTGTATATGCCATTGTTTCTGTAGAAAGATCAGATGATGATAAACTGGACTTTAAAATTTTGCTTTTCTTTAATGATCCTTACGCATTTGAGATTGTTTGTACACTTCATTAATTTCTTCCTTGTTCCACTTGTTGCATGTGAAAATCCTATGCTGAATCGATACTTTTTTACTTCTTGTTTCTGTTAGTTTTATTGATTGCTTCTCTTATGTTGTATCAAGATGGTGAACCCATTGAGCGCAGAGCCAGCAAAATCTGTGAACAGCAAGGAGAACAATATAAATAAGAAACTGAAGGAAATTGATGGGACTGCTGTGTCGATTGGCAGTGGCAACAGTGAAAAAACAAGGTGATACAGGAGTTTTTTTAAAAGATTTTTTGGTTCAAAATTCAACTATTCTTTTTCTGGCATATGTCTTATTTTTTCTCTAAATTGAGTTCATGTCCATCTGATGCTTCCATTGCAGTGGGGATTACAGCGTAGAAGGATCCAGTGATGGAGACACCATAAAGTACTGTTATGTGGTTAATGCTGTGATGATGTTTTCAGTCAGCAAATAGTTATTGTGTGGTCGAATAAACCTGACTGGTCGACCGGTCTATGTGTGGTCGTTACGACCGGTGTCTGCGTGGTTGTAACGATCGGTCTCTGTATGATCATAACGACCGGTGTCTACGTGTGGTCATTACGACCGGTGTCTTTGTGGTCATTTTGATCAGTCTATGTGTGTGGTCGTTATGACCAGTGTCTGCGTGGTGGTAACGATCGATCTCTGTGTAGTCGTTACGACTGGTGTCTTTGTGGTCGTTTCGATCAGTCTCTGTATGATCACACACGATTGGGCACTGTAGCAGTCGTTGGTTTCTGCAGCAGTCAAAGGTCCTTGTAGCAGTCGTCAATAGTTCATGTAGAAGTTGGCAGGCACTGTAGCAGTCGGCGGCGGACACTGCAGCAGTTATCAGTGTACTACAAGGTGTCGGCAAGCGGCGTGATAATTGAGGCCAGAGAAATCGGATCTCGGTCGGTCTAGTGTTTTGTAGAAAGAAAAGGATTCTGTAATATAGTCTATAATGTAAGATGCAATAGAGGGAAGATAACGAAAAAATTGCCCCAAACACTCTCCCTCTCAAGCTTTGAAACTTTGTTCGTTCTTGTCCTCTGTTTTTTCTGTTCTTTGTTAGACAACAAGGAACTCTCGTTTGATTTGAGCATGTTGATTTGTGGCAGTATTTCCAATACTTGGTATCAGAGCGCAGTGCATGCCCAAATACATACGGTTCAAGTCGATGGCCATCACCACACAACAGGTGGCGAAGGAGAGCGGCGGAGTGCCCTTCCACTACCCAATGCTGACATCCTCCAACTACACATAGGCGATCAAGATGGAGGCGCTGATGGATGCCTAGAGAATCTGAGAGGCCATCGAACCGGCGGCCAGAGTGGTCGTGGAGGCAAAGAAGGACAAGTCGGAACCATCGGCCGGAGTGGTCGCAAAGGCAAAGGACAAGTCGGCGCGGGCGTTCATTTTTCAAGCCATACCCGAAGACATTCTTCTACAGGTGGCCAAGAAGGAAACAACAAAGGAGGTATGGAATTCTCTAAAAACCAGATATCTCAGGGTTGATCGGGTGCAAAAGGCACGTCTGCAAACACTGCAGAACAAGTTTGCAGCATTGTGCATGAAGGAGGGAGAGTCCATCGATGACTTTGACTAGAAGTTGAGCGAGATGGCGAGCAAGTACAGCGCACTTGGTACAACTCTGGAGGATCCAATGCTCGTGAAGAATCTCCTCGACTCAGCGCCCGACAAATTCCTCCCTATGGTCGCCTCAATCGAGCAGTTCTCCTATCTAGAGTCGATGCCCTTTGAGGAGGTCATAGGGCGCCTGAAGGCTTATGAGGAGAGGATCCGTCATCGCGTAGGTGACACCAACACCGATGGACAACTCCTCACTCATACTGAGTGGTCGGCGCGGCAGAAAGGCGGTGGTAGGGAGTCGTCGGCAAGCAACAAGGGGCGAGGCGCTGGAAATTCAGATGGACATGGCCGGGGTAGAGGTTGCGGTTGAGGGCGCAGCAAAAGATGTTCCGCCAACCTCAGCGGGACGAAAAGGGTGGCATTGGAGGTAGGAGGGACAAAAGCCACATCCAGTGCTTCAATTGTGATAATAAAGGGCACTATGCCTCTGAATGTCATAGTTAGCGCCGAGAGGAGGTGAACCTGATGCAAGACAAGGAGGATGAACTAGCCTTGATGTTGACAGTATGTGCGGAGGAGCTGCGCAACTTGGTGCTCCTGAACGAGCAGCATGTCCTATCAGACTTGCGTGCAGATGGTGGTGAGCATGTTACAACTAAGGAGTTGCCAACATCCGGATTGTGGTATTTGGATAATGGGGCTAGTAACCACATGACAGGACAACGATCGTTCTTCACCGAGCTTGATGAAAGCGTCATCAACAGGGTAACCTTCAGTGATGGATCGACAGTACAAATCAAGGGGAAAGGATCAATATTGTTCGAGTGCAAGAATGGAGAACAGTGGCTGATAATAGAGGTATACTACATTCCCAGCCTTTGCAATAATATCATGAGTTTGGGACAATTGACAAAGGATGACACAATATTGTGCTCCTAGACAATCTACTTCGGATGTATGACAGGACCAACAAACTCATGATGAAGGTAGAATGCATGGCAACAGACTGTACAAGGTGGTTCTGCACATCTGTGCATCGATCTGTCTTGCCATGTGCCTAGCCAAATCGAAGTGGTTATGGCATGCCCAGTTGGGGCATCTTAACTTTCAGGCAATGAAACTGATGGTTGACAAAGATATGGTATGGGGAGTACCAATGATTGAACACCCTACACAAATTTGTGGGGGTTGTTTGCTAGCTAAGCAAAGCCGGTTAACTTTTCCAAGTCAAGTTCTATACCGAGCAGTGCAACCGTTAGAATTTGTTCATGCAGATTTGTGTGGCTCGATCACACCTCATACTCAGGCCGGGAGTAGGTATTTCTTACTGCTTGTTGATGATTTCAGCCGGATGATGTGGATATACACGCTGAAGTCGAAAGATGAAGTTATCAATGCTTTCAAGAAGTATAAGGCACTGGTAGATGAGACTGGGCATAATCTGAAGACTTAGAACTGACTGGGGTGGTGAGTTCTTGTTAAAGCAATTTGCACAGTTGTGTGATAAGGAAGGAGTCCGCCGACACTTCACCACACCTTATCCACCTTAGCAGAATAGGGTGGTGGAGCGCCAGAACCAGACTGTGCTGGCGACAACTAGAAGCCTTTTGAAGACCATAGTGAGTGTCAAGCAGTATGTGGGGAGAGGCAGCTCGCCATGCCATTTATCTGCTGAACCAGATGCCGATCAAGGCCCTGGCCAATGTCACTCCACATGAAGCGTGGACAGGCAGGAAGCCAAACCTGACACATGTGAGGGTCTTTGGCTGTACTGCACACACAAAATTACCAGCTTTCCATTTGAAGAAACGGGATGACAGAAGAAAAGCTTTGGTACACTTTGGTATCGAAGAAGGGAGTAAGGCATATCGCCTCTATGATCCTCAAAACAAGGATATTGTTGTAAGCCGGGATGTGGTATTTGAGGAAGACAAGAAGTGAAATTGAGATATGACAAGTAGCGACGAGATCGGTGAGATTGTCGAGTTTACTGTAGCAGATCCTGCAACAGAAACTGAGGGGCAACTGCAACAGCGAGGCTCAATTATCGCAGACCAAGAGCCACAGAACGAAGAGGGAGCCTCAGCGGCACATTCAGGCCCCTCAAGCCCTTCCTCTCCAGAAACAAATAAAGAATCCATGAGGTACCGAGCACTTCCTGAGGTTTATGCAGAAACACAGCCAATTGAACTCGATCCAGAGCTATTGTTGCTTGCAACTGAAGAACCACAGAGCTACCAAGAGGTTGCAGATTTAGTGAGTGGCAGGATGCCATGAAGAAGGAGATGGAGGCAATAAAGAAGAATAAAACTTGGACTCTCATTGAGTTGTCGGCTAGTCACAAGGCAATTGGACTTAAGTGGGTATACAAGCTGAAGAAAGATTCAAATGGGAATCTTGTTTAGCACAAAGCATGTATTGTCGCAAACGGATATGTGCAGAAACAAAGGATAGATTATGAAGAGATATTTGCACCTGTAGTGAGGATGAAAACAGTGAGATTATTTGTGGCATTCCCAACTCAAGAGAATTGGGAGGTTCACCACCGTGATGTCAAATTGGCATTTCTGAATGGGAAGCTCCAAGAGGAGGTCTATGTGAGGCAACCCAAGGGTTTTTCTATTGCAAATCAAGGACATCTTGTATACAAGCTATCCAAGGCGCTTTATGGTTTGCGTCAGGCCCCAAGGGCGTGAAACATTTGTCTAGACTGTACTCTGAGAGAGCTCGGTTTTCAGAGATGCCCCCAAGAGCAAGCTCTCTACAAAAGGAGCAGTGGGTCTGAGCTGTTAGTGGTGGGAGTTTATGTGGATGATTTGATTGTTACCGGAACAAGAGAAGACCAGATTCATTTATTTAAGCAACAAGTGATGAAAGAATATGAGATAAGTGACTTTGGACTTCTCTCATTCTGCCTGGAATCGAGGTGGAACAGAAGAAAGGAGCTATCACCTTGAAGCGATCAGAGTATGCCAAAAAAGTGTTGCAAGTGGCCAATATGTGGGAGTGCAATTCGGCAAAAGTTCCAATGGAACCAAGACTGCATTTGAGTAAGGATGAGGAGGGAGTACCAGTAGATGCCACTGATTTCCATCGCATAACTGGGAGCCTGAGGTATCTCTCATACACACGACCAGATTTGGGTTATTTAGTGAGCATGTTGAGCAGGTTCATGCAAACGCCCAAGGAGTCGCACCTTCAGGCAGTTAAGCAGGTCCTGAGGTATGTAAAGGGCACCATCAACCCTGGTTTGGAGTACAAGAAAGGAGGTAATGGACTCTTGACAGGCTACAACGATAGTGATCTTGCTGGGGATGTGGAAGACGAGAAGAGCACGAGTGGTTTCGCATTTTACCACTCCGTAAGCCTGATAGCATGGAGCTCACAGAAACAGAAGACTGTTGCACTCTCCTCATGCGAAGCTGAGTTCATAGCGGCAACAGGCACAGCTTGTCAGGCGATATGGCTCAAAAATTTGCTGAGTGAAATCACTGGGAAGAAGCCTGAACCAATGACCATGTACGTGGACAACAAGTCGACAATCGCACTCATGAAGGAACCCGGTGTTCCATGGAAGAAGTAAGCACATTGATACACGTTTTCATTTCATTAGAGAATGTGTGGAACAGGGGCAAATAAATGTGGAGTATATCAGCAGAGAGGAGTAGCGAGCCAACATCCTTACCAAGGCGCTTCCCAAGATCAAGTTTGGTGAAATGCGTGAATTGATCGGAGTTATAGATCTCACAACCTGAGTCAGGTTTAGGGGGTGAGTGTGGTCGAATAAACCTGACTGGTCAACCAATCTGTGTGTGGTCGTTACGACCAGTGTCTGCGTGGTCATAACGATCGGTCTCTGTGTGGTCGTAACGCTATGTGTGGTTACGACCGGTGTCTATATGATCATTTCGATCAGTCTCTGTGTGTGGTCGTTACGACCGGTGTCTACGTGGTGGTAACGATCGGTCTTTGTGTGGTTGTTACAACCGGTGTCTTTGTGGTCATTTCGATCAGTCTCTGTGTGGTCGCACACGACCAGCCACCATAGCAATTGTTGGTTTTTGCAACAGTCGGAGGTCCCTATAGCAGTCGTTAGCAAGTTCCTGTAGAAGTCGGCGGACATTGTAGCAGTCGGCGGCAGGTTCCTGTAGCAGTCGGCAGGCACTGTAGTAGTTGTCAGCGTATTGTGCAGTGTTGGTAAGTGGCGTGGTAATTGAGGCCGAAGAAACCGGATCTCGATCGGTCTAGCGTTTTGTAGAAAGAAAATGAGTTTGTAATATAGTCGATAATGTAAGTTGTAGTAGAGAGAAGATAACGAAAAAATTACCCCAAACACTCTTCCTCTCAAGCTCTAATACTTTGTTCGTTCTTGTCTTATGTTTTCTCTATTCTTTGTTAGATAACAGAGAACTTCCGTTTGATTTGAACGTGTTAATCCGTGGCAGTATTTCCAACATATTGTGCGTTCATTGTTTAGGCAAGCGGAACTCCCAAGAAAAGGTGCTTAGATGATAGGCCTAGTTCAGGTACTCAACCCTGATATTGATTTATTCCTTGAATCACTTTGTCCTCATTGCAATACCTGTTATACATATTATCTAATACCCACTTGACTGACTGTTACATTGCTCAGTTCAGTGAACTGGTCATCATGAAATTTGTGCTCACAGCATGTGCTTGTTATTTTGCGATCTAAAATTAAACCATAATATAATTCTTTGTTTTCCAAGAGCGCCATAATGTAATCCTTTGTTTAAGTTTATAGATGACAAGAAGGCCTTGGATTTTTCTCCATGACCTGAAACGGGTGGAGCTTCAGCACCTAATGATGTACTAGGAGAACCAGGAAGACCGGCAGCTTTGACAAATCTACGCATTCCAGATTGTAGGATCATTGATGACAATCAGAAGAGAGTGAATGATTGCAGTGTCTAGCAGAAGCTTTTCAAAATTTATTATTATTATTAAACCTGCAAATCACAAAAGCACACACAAAAATATCCAGTCACAATAATAGGGGTGGAAAACGGTAACAGATAATTCGTTTTATCCGATATTCGTATCCGAGAGAAATCCGAATTTGGTAAGCAAAATCCGTATTCGAAAATATTCGTATTCGTATTCGAGAATATTCGTATCCGTATTTGAGAGTATTCGTATTCGCATTCGTATTCGAGAATATTCGTATCCGTATCCGTATTCGAGACTATTCGATTCGTATTCGATCCGTTTTTAGAACCCATGAAAAATCCGTACAAATTTTGTGAATTCAAAACTTGAATTTAGGCGGTTTAAAACTGGTAACCGGTCAAAAACCGATGAAAAATCGGCAAAACCGTTAGGAATCCGTTTTATCCGATATTCGTATCCGAGAAAATCCGTATTCGAAAATATCCGCATTCGTATTCGAGAATATTCGTATCCGTATTTGAAAATATTCGAATTCGTATTCGTATTCATTTTAAAAATATGGATTCGTATTCGTATTTGAGACTATTCGACCGTATCCGATCCGTTTCCACCCCCTAGTCACAATGCATGTAAAACAATCTATCTTTTTTTCGACGCGTGCATGAATCACAATCTTACCTAATACCAAAAATAAAAGAAAAATAAGATCTAGTTAGTCTCACATAATTACCTTGTATTAATCACCTTTTCTTCTCTCCTCATTGCTCAAAAGTCACAGCATTCATTGCGTTCATGCTCTGATGGATAGAGTCGGTTGATTTATGTCTTGACTTAATGCGTTGTCTGCTGTGTTGTTTTGTCCTGATGACTATGCATGCATGTCCTGATGCAGTCGCTTGATGGCTTCACGCTTGATGGCTTTACGCGAGGATAAGCGCTGGACATGCGCAGACGACCAACATGATGAAGTGATGCGGTAGTTTTGTCGTCCGTGGATCGAAGCTGCATGCGAACAGGGAACAAGCCTTTGCTCACTTCTCGTACGCAGAACAATGACGTCGATAAAAAAACGAAAACAAGACACGCGGCTGCCGGAATCCCTTTTTTAATAGATCTGATTTTTATTTCTGCATCATGGTGACTACAAAATGCTCTTTCCTAGTATCCCTAAACTCTAGCACGAAATTAGTCTCTAAAAAGCCACAGAGTTAGCATCTAACCCCATCTCTATTTATAGTAGGGCCCAAAACATGGGTTGAGCCTAAGCCCACGAGTTCTAATCCAATTCTAACAGTAAAGGGACCCAAAACTCTTCCTAACACGGGTTTTCGAAAATTCTAACTTTTCTAACGCGTTATGTGTCGAAGCCTGCAGGACCGCGTCTCTCGTAGCTTCTCTATGCATCATCCACCACATATCGTAGCCTCCGGACCGCACCTCCGTAGCTCCAACATGTATCATCCATCTCTAATCTCTATGCGCCCCAAGCATAAGACTGATCATCTTGTGACCTCCTTGACTGTCTGAACCTCGGATCTCCCATCCTAGTCTTAATCCACTTTGTCATCGACCATGATCGCCTCCATACTCACGCTACACATAAAAAGACTAAAGAATATTTTTTTCAACACAAGTTCCTCCTAACTTGACCAATATCAGTCTACACACGCCACACGTCTCACATAACATCGATAAGCAATATTATCAAATATTTATCATCATAAATTAACCATTGTCAATTATTCATCACTAAAATATTCTAGATCTAGCCATATGGCCTAACACAGATACATCAATCAAACCGAATGCAAGCACCGCTAGTAATTTCAGAGTTATTGGCACGCCAATTTCAACTGAATTGCCAGCTAAGGTATCCTTGTTCGAGTTTTTCTTTCTTTTTTTGTTAAATTGCCAGTAAATTGTGGAGTGGGCAATGTTCGATACTTTTTGGATGAAGCAAACATTAAATTTCTTAATGTTGTTAAGATTTCTTCCTGTTTCCTAAAAGGTGTCATTACTCACTGCTACCTTTTCACTAGTATTTGGGATTGATGTTCTGTTTTCTGGGGTTAATTCTTGAGTTGCCAGGATGGTATCAAAGTATATGGCTAATTCTTCTTGAATTGCCTGAAATACTTAAAACTCTAGAACTAGTTCTCCCTGAATTTGCAGGATGACAGGGAATCAAAGCGTGAACGACGGAAGCAATCAAATAGAGAGTCTGCCCGACGGTCAAGGCTGAAGAAGCAGGTATGCTAAGACACTCATGTTAATTATGCTGTTAATTGTTTCCGTGGCATTCCCTTCAGTCAAAACATCTATATTCTGCTTGTAAAACTCATGCGTGCTTGATTTAGTACAATTTTAAACCTTATGTAATATTGTTTTTTTTGTTTCAGGCTGAGACCGAGGTACTTGCTAGAAAAGTAGAGTTACTGACTGCAGAGAATGCATCCCTTCGATGTGAAATAAGCAGGCTAGCGGAAAGCTCCAAGAAACTCAGATTAGAGAATTCTGCTCTGATGGTACTTATTTTTTTAATGATGTGATTACTGATTACTGGATTATTTAATGTCCCTTTTTTCAGTATGTCTCGTTTTTCCAAATGCACCTGAATATCACAGGAGAAACTAACGGACGCCGCACCAGATCAAGCGCACGAAGTGCCTCCAGCTCCAGACCAAACAATTGCACCGTCATCTTGTGCTGTCGAAAATTTCTTGTCAATGATCGATTACACAAACACATCGAGAGGTAGTGGGCACATGGAGCATGGCACGCCCAAGCTTCGTCCCCCCCCCCCCCCCCCCCCCCCCGGCGCCAGTTCTCCAACAGACGCATGTGGCCCGGTAGTTTTTTGGCCTGTTCTTTTGGCTGCGGCTTTTAGCTGCGGCTTGTGACTTTTAGACTGTTTGTATGAGAGATTAAATAGTAACAGAAACTCAAGTGCGATTTTGACCGATATAAATGAAGTCAGTAAAGTATGTACTACAATTAACTAGTAGACTCTATCTTGAAAAAATACTCCATTTAAAAGTTAGTTACTGTAGAAAAGCCGAAAAAACAGCTTTTAAAAGCTGAAAAGAACAGGGCCAAATATAAGGTCAAGCAGCTCGCGAGAGTAACTTCAAAGTTGGTAAGATTTGGTCGTTGCACTTGTAAATTAGCCGTCTTTTAGATGGGCTTCCAACCACACCACCGGGATATGGATGGCCCTGGCTGGCTTGTTATCTCTTTGAGTTTCCCCCCTAATTTTGTATCAGTTGCTGTGTATCATATGAACTGATGCAGTGTAGATACTGTTGTGTTGACTGTCAGAAAACTTCAGCTTTGATCTTTTCCCTTTTGCTCTATCTGACTGTGGAGGATTCATTTTTGCTCGTTCTCACTTACCATTGCCGTAAACACTAGCATTTTGCTACTTCTACCATGAATATTCTCCTGTTTACCTGGAAAGACACCGATATCAATACTCAAAAGAAATTTGGTCGTGGTCTGAAGATGATCCGACTCGTCAAACATGCTCATCTCTCTCTGTCTCTCTCTCTAGTTATGCATCCAACACAGTGACATGAACAAGAAGCGTTTCATTGTAGCTTATACGATCAATACTGGGTGACGGTTCGGTTGTCCTTCCGAGTACCATCTCTTCTTTTTATTGATGATATGGTTGCAGCGATGATCACTATGCAGTAGGCAATTACTTGCCGACGTCCTCTTACCAGTCGTCTTGTCGATGCTCTATCGGAGCGGACAACGCAGTTATATATAGGACGCAGTAGTATCGCACAAGAATGTGCACGAAGAATCTGATCTGTGCTGATCTGGCAAGTTGTCATGGTCGTTGGTCTCAAGTAGAGATGGCAACGGGTACAAATCCGTTGGATTTTGCTATCTTAAACCCGTGCCCATGAAAGTTGGACGTGCCCGCTAAAAAACCCGTGCCCGTGACGGGTGCAGATTTTTTCCCAGACCCATGCCCACTGGGTTAACGGGTACCCACGGGTCGCCCGTGGGTTCAGTAATGTGAGCTGCAATAATGGTTAATGGAGAGGAAGAAGTTCACCGGCCATCTTCGTTGGAGCCGGAGGGCAGCGCCATGGCCAAAGGCCTACTGCTGCGATGCGCGTTGGCTGCGGTGTGAGGGCGGCGGGCTGAACTGGAAGGCGAGGCGACGGCGAGGGCGTGCGGGAGGACAAGCGTGCGGCGAGAGTGGCGGGAGCAGGAGCGGGAGCTGCGAGACAGGAGAGTGAGCGTGGAGATTGCCGGAGACCGAGCGCCGAGCGCCAGATGCGCCGCCGCTGCGGCGGCTGTTGAATCGAGGTGGGGATTGGGAAGGAGTGAGTAGTGACCGTGACCAAGTGCTAGCTAGGGTTAGCCATATGGGTAATGGGGTATTGCCGCATTGGATTTGGGGGCTTGGGGCTAAATGGCTAATGGGCTGGGCTGGTTTGCCTGGAAGGCTGAGAGCCTGGGTTTATAACTCCTATGAATCGGGTTTATATTACCCATGGGTTTACGGGTTTGGGTACTATAGGAACATACCCGAACCCGGTAGACCCGATGGGTTAGGCTTTTTGCTCATTAAAAGACCCATAGATTAGGAAATTGACTCATACCCATACCCTAATAGAGTAAAAACCCACTGGATATCGGGTTTCAGGTATCAATTGCCATCTCTAGTCTCAAGGTCTGTGCAATCGCATTGTTGTTGTCAGCAAGTTTAAACGTAGGCTTTAGAGAGAGTCATCATACAAATCTTAATTCCTACAACAAATTAAGGGCTTACGGAAACAACAGATAAGATGCGGTAGTACAAGGAATAGACGAGTAGTACGTCGTAGATCTGACTTGGGTGGCAGGTTAGGTTGACGCATGGTCCAATACTGTTTGATCGGGCCTCGCACAGTGTACTTTCTTTGACCCAACGAGTACCCACGACCTTGACCCATAGCAATATGATGCATCCAGTTCTGCAAACGGAGCCAACACCCACTCACGTCGACCCGAAGTCCAAACATGTCCACTCTTCCACTTGCGGACGCGACAAAGTTTTGGCTGTTAAATATAAGCTCAAAAAGATTTTGTTTCAGAATAAGGTAAGATTTATGATATGAATAAAACAATGACTCAACAGCACTACTACATTGTAGAGAAATGGCACTATGATGTCCCATCATGGTATTTTAGGGAAAGAATTGTTACAGTACTCCTGATTGAGTCTTGCTACTTTGTGATGGTAGTTTACTAAAAAAAATGGCTTCACATGGTAAATAATTTTGAATGTAGATGTTATCGTGCAGTTGACTTATTTTATCCCGCCGTCTACTAGTGGGTTCTTTTCAGTTGCGAGTGTTTGTACGAACAAACCGAATATCGATAAACCACTTCGTAAAAGACGATGAAGAAATTATCCCGTTTGTTTATTTTGAGAGAAATCATAAGCCATAAATTGAAAAGAAGAGGGCCTATCTTCCCCTTCTTTACCCCACCAAATGGTCTACTACCCATCACTACAACCAAAACTGACTAGATCACTAGATCATCGTAGGTGATTCTTGACCACCGTTCATTGCCCTCCTGGACATGATTGTTGTTGTCATCCCAACCTTGTGTCGCATGCCTTTGATCTGCAATCGACGATGTTTGGAGAAATTATCATTGATATAAGATTAGACAGTAAACTTAGAAGCACCTTTTGTCAGATGCGGAGATCACTGAGGATGCGAAGGTGTAACATCCTAATTTTCAGAGCCTTTTTGAAGCTTTTAAAATAA
This sequence comes from Dendrocalamus latiflorus, assembly GCA_017311315.1. Taxonomy (NCBI): domain Eukaryota; kingdom Viridiplantae; phylum Streptophyta; class Magnoliopsida; order Poales; family Poaceae; genus Dendrocalamus; species Dendrocalamus latiflorus. The sequence continues at coordinate 40,867,803 of CM029666.1, read as the reverse complement.
AAATTCACCATTTGGATTTTTCTGGAATTAATTAAAGCTTAACTGGAATTTTCATTACTTAAAAAGATTTAATATGATTAAATTAAATATTAATATTTGTCAAAAATATTTTATTTGTGTTTCTTGTGTCATAAGGAAATTTTCTGTTTTTTTTTTGGATTTTTCGGAGTTTGTTTGAGCTCAATTTGAAATTTCCAAAAAAAAGATCAGGAGAGAGAATGCGCCATGGCAGAGCTCCATCTGTTAGCTGTGTACACAGTTCCTTCCGATTTTCTCTCTCTTCATAACTTTCAATCCGGACCTTATCTCAATGTCTTCCCAAAAGGAAAGTTGTGCCAAATCACGCAAGGAATCCATCCCAACTGGTCTCCTTCCATTTCGTTCATCCGTTTGCCTCTTATCTCCAATTTTCTGAAACGGACTCTAAACCGAAATTCGCGAATTGGAGTCGGTTTTTACCCCTTCCAAGCCTATAAATAGGACCCCTTGGCTTCTCTAAACCCATCCCAAGCCGTGGCAAGTCCCATCAAAGGTCAGGACGCCGTCGGCATCGAGGCCCTTCGGTCTCGAATTTGCTCGTCACGTCTCGAGCTATTCGGTGAGTTTTTTCGTGATCCTTTCGCGTCACATTGTGCCATCATGTGTCATCTACCTTCTTGCCAAGTTAATTTGGTTTTGGTGCAGCCAATCTCCCGGAATCGAGTTTTCCCCAATCTAGGTCAAGAGCGCTTCTTGACGTCGATTCGTCATCTCCGGTAAGCTTCAGCCCTTGTCGTAATTTTTCTTAGACTTGCCTCATCGCGTTCTACGCCGTGCTCACTCCCTTTTCCCCAAAAAGCCTCCACAAATTTTCGCCTCCGAACCTCGCCATGGCCGTCAATGGCATCTCGTGTCCCCCATCTACCCGGTGATGTTTCCACCAATCCGTTCGCGTCACTTTGTGCCAAACCATCCCAGGTAGCTACCCTTAAAGTGGTTTTAGATTTCGTTCACCGAGCACCAAGATATTAACTTTTTCCTTTACCCTTCCCGACGTCGTTCAAACGTAGATTGCGCCGTCTCCGATGGGTTTCTGGCCGAGCCGATAATTTTCCTAGCTTCACCAAGCCGCGTTCTAGCCCGTGCTCACCCTACTTCTCCATGTCCTATGCCCGGGTTTTATTCCTCTCTTCTACCCATGTCGTTGTAGCCGCCCGTGCCGTCACCGTACTCCGTTTGGCGTGCCGTCGCTTCCTATGTGTGCCTTAGGTCCCTAGCAACCCATTTTGCTAGTTAGATTCATCTCTTATGCCTCCTCTCGCCAGCGCTAGCCTTCTCGCCAAAAGTACCGTTCTCGGATGAACAGTAACATCTGTGAATTTCCAGTATTTTCTCTCCCCGGCAAACTTTAGATCGCTCGTTCTCCTTCGTCCGAACTCCGATCGACCCGATTCTTCTTCCTAAATTCATCTAAAATTGAGCTCTATCTTTTGGTTCTGGTTTTGCAGTTTTTGGAGTTCATTTGAATTTTATTTGAATTTATTTTGTTTGTTTTATCGTTTCGCGCGTAGAACCCGAAGTCGCCGAAGAGTTTGTCGAACCACAGCAAGAGGGACCAATCAGTGCACAAGAAGGCAAGTCTCCTTTTATCATCTTGAACCTATGCTTTCGAAATGTTTTAAATATTTTAAATTATGTGCATTGCTATTTACATAAAACCACTAGTTCAAATCTTTAGGAATTAACTACTCCAACTTTGTTATGCCCTCATTTGACATTGATTGCCATGTACCTTTGTCACCCTAGAACTTCCTTTATCTCAATAATGAGATTAATATTAATCTTTGTGAATATTAGAATGGTAGTGAAATGCTTAGTCATGCTATTTAATATATTTAAACTCTTGCAAATGGGAAGTTAAGATTTATTGAGAAAACCTTGTGTTTATGAAATTAATGGTAATTGTAGTTGCCACTGTGCTTTCAAAATAAAAATAACAATGTGAAAGTTGGTTTAGATTAGGGTGGATGGTTGGTTTGGTTTGGTGCAGTTAGCACGAGATCTTGTTAAGTGTATGTTCCACCCTAGTCAATTAAGGACCGACGCTTGTGTTTGTCCAGACTGAGCATTAACCGTACAACCACAAGTCTATATGGGTACGACCTAGCTGACTAACTTATGATAGTCTAGTTTAGGTGCCACCAGTGGAAAGTGGGTGCCAGGGATGGACTGGTTATCCACAGTGAGGGACAGAGATTTACTGTACTCATATGGCGCAAGAGGGGGTTTCGGTTCGGGCAGTTAGCCTACCTGCGGTGAAACCTCAGCGGGTGGTATCTAGCTAGATTAGAGTAAGGTAAAGGCTTTGTGATATTTTATCTGGGTCTCATGCCAAAGGAAGCGTGTTGACTTTTAGGATAAGTTATCTCTTGTGGGTAAAGTTGTACAACCTCTGCAGAGTGTAAAACTATTCGAATAGCCGTGCCCACGGTCAAGGGCGGGCAAGGAATGCATGCACATGGTAGATTTCTGGTTTTGGTTTTAAAATCAAAAGTTTTGTACTCCGAGAGTGGAGGGAACTCTCAGAAGGGAATCCTGGCGGTTGGAGCCAGAGAGGGTGAATGTAACCCGCAATATTAACTGGTTCAGTTGGAAAAGATTAAACTGGTGTTGGTGGATGGAACCTTCACTAGTGAGTTAATGTTAGTTCTGTTAAAATAATTATTTTAATAAATGGATGCCTTTGAAAATAGTTATTGGTAATTGAATTTAAAATATTGCTTTGTGCAAAAGAACCATATGGCCTTCCTTTGTCAAGCCTTGCATCTATTGCATTTTTCCCAAGACTTGCGGAGTACTTTATGTACTCACATACTGCACTCAAAAATAATACCCAGAGGAACACGAAGCTCAAGAGGGAGACTACGACTACTTCGCTTGTGGATTTGATGAAGGATTCCCGGAGTACTAGGTCGCGCTTCCCCAGTCAATTGCCTGTGGCGTATTGATGGGTCTTCGTTGGATTTATCTTCTGCTTCCGCTGTGTTTTGTGTGTGTGAGGTCTTGAAACCTCATTGTAATAAAGAGACATGTCGGTATGTACTCTTTACTATTGTAATAAAGCGTTGTTGGTTATGTAATCATTTCTGTTTAACTGTGTGCACTAGCTTTGATCTGGGACTAGTGCAGTAATACACAGAGGGTCCGGGTTTGGTAATCCGGGTCCCGACAGAAGGACTCAAGGAGAAGTGCACAAATGACCTAAGTGTATTCAATATGAGTATCTAGGATTACAAATGCCCCCTCACCCATTACAATAGGTCCTATTTATAGAGAGGGAGAGGGGCGAGTGAAGTTACAAGTTTGCCCTCAGGGCCTACCTTACTCTTAATCCCGCCATGTCCGAGACTCCAGGGTCAGTTCGTGACTGACTTCTGACTTCATCCAAAGTTGGCCCTGGTCCTCCTCCTAGGTGGTCGGCCCCAAACTTCGTCCGGGGTTGGCTCTGGACCCCCTCCGAGGTTGATCTCGTGGACCTTGCCGAGGTTGACTTGTGTACTTGACTCGGGGTAGACCTTCCAATAGGTGTCGTCACCCCCAAGGTGGTCGTGGGCCTGAGGTAGCGTGGGGGTTGGTCTCATGGACCTCACCGAGGTTAGTTACACGGGCCTTGCCAAGGTTGGTCTCGCAAACCTCGCCGAGGTTAACTTGTGGACTTGACTCAGGATAGAACTTCCAACGAGTGCCATCGCCCTGAGGTAGTTGTGGGCCCGAGGTATTGCGGAGACCCCCCAAGAAGTAGCCCCTCACTGGGTCGGCGCACGACCTTGGGCCAATGATTCGTCTAGTAGCCTACAATGAGTTGACAAGACATTAAGTTACCTTGGCGTTGGAGCAGGCTCAAAGTGGTAGTTCGTCGCCCATTGGCTATCGGGGCCAAACTTGGACTCGTCAACATTGGGTTGCCAAGGCAGGTCTATGCTTGTCCCAAAGGCACGCATCGTGCTCGTCCCAAAGGCAAGCATTCCTTCATGGAAAATATCACAGATCCCATTCTTGACTCAACTCGGGCCGGGTTTGGCGGTGGCACACTTCCTGAGGAGGGCATCTACTTAGGAGCCACCTTGGAGTATTGTGCTCAGGCTGGCGATTACTATTTCATAGACCATATGCATACTATGGCGTGAACCGCATGCACCCTAATTTGAAGGATTGAGTGGACTCAGTCCATCGTGGACTGAATCCTTGGCTATAAAAGCCACCATCGGCTAGCCTCCCAAATACTTGCTTACTCTTGAAGCTTCTCCAATGTACCAGCACTCCCATCTCCATTTCTTCACCAGACTGCATGAGCTCCCTTCTCCATCCCCATCGTCTGTTCGCTCTTAGAACAACTCCACGCCCGCCCTACCTCGGGGTCCTTCGTGACGCACCTACGCCTTGGGCTCCTTCGCGCCATGTCTGCCCCGGGGGTCCTCCGCGCTGCACCTGTGCCTGGGTCGCCCTGGGGTCCTCTGCACCGTACCTGTACTCGGATTGTCCCAAGTCCCTCGCGCTGCACCTGCATCTAGGACTCCGCGCTCGATCTATCCTAGGGTCCCCTACGTTGCACCTACGCCCGGGCTCCCCCATGCTCAATCCACCCCAGAGGGTCCTTCATGTCGCCCTTATGCCCAGGCCGCCCCAGGGTCTTGCATGTCGCACCTATGCCCGAGGCTCCTCTGCACCTGGTCCACCCCAAGGGTCACCTGCACCTGGTCCACCCTAGGGAGCCTTGCCTTGGACCGCTTGGACCCCGTAGGGGCTTTGCCTTGGATCGTCCAACCCCTCCTGACTGGGGCCTTTTGGAGCAACTGGATAGGGAGAACAAGATCGGGAGTGCCAACTTGGTCATCTTGCCCAAGCCCGACATGGTCCGCCTCGTCCTAGGGCTAGGGATGCTCATTGTCTTCACCACCCAGTTTGAAGCTGGCCTCCATATCCTCCAGTCGGGTTGCCAAAGGATGTACTCAATATGTTCGATCTTGAGGTCTCCCATCTCAATCCGAGTTCCTTCATCCGCCTCTCAGTGTACAAGTAGGCGATATGGAGATTGAGGGTGAAGCGTCCCTCAGCCGAGCTCTTCTGCTTCCTCTACTATGCCATACTCACGATGGTGTATGCCTATGAGAAAGTGCACTCCTCATACGGGGTGATAGCCTTTCAGCTCTAGGGCAACCGACAAAAGTTTGAATTCCCTACTAAGCCCACAAGGAGGGAATCATGAAGAGATCTATGGTTCTACTACCCCACTCAGGGATCCAGCCTCGTTAGCATGGGGAAGAAGCCGTTGGTGGACCACTCGCACCTTCTGCAAAGACTCACTACGAAGTTCAGTATGCGTGATCTCATTGAGGAGTACTAGATGTTGAGAATTGCTCCACTTTGCTAGGGTTGGAACCGGACCTTTGTGGAGGGTGAGGTGCCAGGGAGCATCCATGCTTTTTGGGGCTTTGCCAAGTCCTAGTGTGAGTCTTGACGCTCCTTACAATACTATGTTTGCTCAGCTCTCTTCTAATCCGTACTTGGACTTGCAGGATTGATGCTCTCGCAAGCGGAGAAGGCGGCGGTCGTCTTGCTCGGGCGCAAGACAAGGGTAGAGCACGGCACACCAAAGGACTTGATTGTGGAGGATCACCATAAGCACGTGTGCGAGATGCTCGGCGTGCCTGTGCCCATTCGCTTGCCCTTCGACGAGGATGGCGAGTCTAGACAGGGAGCAAGCACCTTCGGAAGGTCTTGGAGGACTCGTCTCCATCACCCAAGTCAGCGGGACATGGTAGCCCTTAGGTCTCACCTCGAGTAAGGCCTTCCAGAACCACGGGCACCTCTCGTCGCCCTGGTAGGGGAAGGGACTTATGACCAACCTCTCCTGCTAGTTTCTCTAGATCTCTTGCTTCCTCCCTGGACATTGCCTCAACCTTTGGGCCGGGAGGTGCCCATAGGGGAGGTGTCGAAGAGACGGCGATGGGCTCTAATGCCACCACCACCCCTCACATGTTCGCCCTACCGAGGCCTTTGCTAATCTACTTATCCTTACAGGAGGGCCAAGGTGTAGTCGATGAGGTTGTCGAGGTCGACATGGCGGGCACCACCTCGGTGGGCACGTCGGGGGCCATGATGAGCGTAGCTCCAACCACCACGAAGATTATTATGGATGAGATAGCTCTAGGGCCTGGACTTGAGCACGTGATCCCCATATTCGTACCGTGTGCGGGCATACCCTAGGGCACGGTTGCGTGGGCTCAAGCACCCCTCTACTAGTTCATGGGCGCGTTACTACCAAGGACTTCACCTTGCTGAAGCCTATGTTTGAGTTCTTAAGCGAGGAGGTTGCGCACGCGGTGCCTACCGACCTCAACTCAGCCCTTGAGGATGACCCTCTAACCAAGAGGCAGGCGCTCGCTTTGGTGGAGTGCGACCTTATGAAGGTAACTAGGTCGTCTGCTTGTTTTTATTTGGAGAGCTCCTAACCCTTTCCTTTTCCTTTTGTAAAGTCTCCTTGTTGTGCGAAAAATGTCCTCCATGCAGAATGACATCTTGATGGAGAACAAGAGGGCAGCGAAGGAGGCAAAAGGCAGGGTGGCTGCCGCACTGCGGGACCTAGATACGGCCCGTGAGACGATCGCTGAGCTGACTTGTAGGATTGCTGAGTAGGAGTCCGACATGGAGTGCCTTTGCCTCAGCTTGTCTCAACTCACTGACAAGAGCAGGACAGGGTAGCCACCGCCGTTGTCTTTGCCCCGAGATGATGCATGGCCTTGCCCAGGACTTGGGCGTCTCTGTTAAGCTCCCCTCCAACTAGTCAGAGGTCACTATCGATACTTGGCTTGCCTGGCTGAGCGCGACAGTGAGGCAGCTAGGGCGTCGGTGTTGAGCTTTTAGTGCTACTGCAAGAAGGATTCCGCTGAGGTCCTACTTACCTCCCTCCGGCTGGTGGGTGCCATCACTTCACAACCTTTAGGACACCTGCCTACAAGGGGCTGAGCTCTGTCGACTTGGAAGGGAGAACACCAAGGATGTGGAGGGACTCAAGGAGAAGTGCACAAATGACTCCAAGTGTATTCAATATGAGTTTCTAGGGTTACAAATGCCCCTCTTACTCATTGCAAGGGGTCCTATTTATAGAGGGGGTGAGTGAAGTTACAAGTTTGCCCTCGGGGCTTAGCTTACTCCTAGGGGTATCTACGTCCCTTGCCTCGCGTGGGTCTCGCCATGTGTAGGACTTCGAGGTCTGTTCATGACTGAATTCGGACCTTGCCCGGGGTTGGCTTCGGACTCCCTCCGAGGTTGGTCTCGCGGTCTCGTGGACCTCGCCGAGATTGACTTATGGGCTTGGCCTGGGGTAGACCTTCCAATAGGTACCGGCACCCTGAGGTTTTTCAGGGCCCGAGGTAGCGCTGGGTTGATCTCGCAGACCTCGCGAAGGTTGATTTATGGACTTGACTCGGGGTAGATTTTCCAATGGGTACCATCGTCCCCAGTGGTTGTGGGATCGAGATAGTACGGGAACTCTCCCTCAGCAGAACCTATCTAGGAAGGAGATGCCAAAGATGCACTGCATGTTGGTACAATAGAAGGAACTAGATGGTCTAGAATTGCTATGGAAATAAGTCTATTTTATATCTAAACTTTTCAAAAAAGTCAACTTAACACATATAACTATAAAATCGGGTATTTAGCATCGTAACCTTACGAAATCAAATAAATTTACATCCAATAGTGGTTTTGGAGGGTTGTTTTGTTAATGGAGATCTAATTCAGAGTGGGTTTGGCCATGTTAGCGGCCACATCATTGATTTTTGCTGGTGCGGATGAGAGAAAGTATGATGACGATAAGAAGAACAAGAATGTATATAGAGAAAAAAGAGTGAAAAAGAGGTCGGTGATATTGATGTCAATACCTTTAAATTGGATCCAATTACCAAACTCGATGATGTGGTTGCTAATGCGATAAAAATCACCTTACATGAGATCTGTATCATCAAAACCGCCTTCTAAAATCATCTTAGAGTATAATAAGCTTAGGTGCTAACTATCCGGTTTATAGTTGAAGGTGTTAAATACATCTTTTGCAAAAGTTTAGGCGGTAAAAGGGACTATCGTCCACACACGACGGTCAAAATCACCAAATAGCTCACGTGTGCATCCAGAATTCCGGAGGACAGCAAAATAGGTTTCTTTCGTAAGAAAAGATTTTGAGCGTAGAGCGGTGGGTTTACACCCCGCACGGCCGCACCGCTGCACGTGTCCGCGGTTCCCCGTGCGACGCTGTCCCCATCGCTGGCTTTTCCTCCCGGGCGCTCGATCCGCTCGCTCCACCCAGCCAGCACTCCGCTTCTCGGATTCCAGCTGTTCCCTGCGCTGCCTGAGTGCCTGGGACCTTTCTTGGATTCTCGAGCGCTCTGTCCTCTCTCCTCCACTCTCCCGCCCGGCCCCGTGCCATGGCAACGCCGAGGTGGCTCCCATGATGCGCGCTCGCCACTCCGCTCCACATCGCCATGTGCGTGCCACATTCCTTCCTCTGCATCCATCTCTCTCCGCTCCTGCCTACTACTACTACCCTGTGCACCGTTTCTTGCCTTGTGGGCGTGGGCTCGTTGATCTTGAGGCCTGGTGGTGGTTGGTGTGCGCAGCAAAAACCAAAAAGGCCAGGGAAAGAGAGAGAAAAAGCTGCGGAGCTTTGCGTCGCTGCCCTGCCTGTCACGAGATTTGGGCGTTCTTTTACTCACAAGGAAAAGCGTTGGGGGAGTGTCGTAACATCCTAACTGTTCTAATGGCGACCCGTGGTGTTGTTTTGAGCGCTTTATTGGAGTGGCAGTACTAGTACCGTAGGAGTACAGCTAGTTGCTGTAGGTTAGTGTGCGTCTGTGTCCGTGCGTGCGTGCGCGCCCGTGTGCTCGCTTCTTCTCTTTGCGTGCGCCGGGAAGGCAGTGGTTGGTGATCAGTTCTTGCGAGGATCGTGGGGGGTGGTGTGCCGGTGTTGTTGCTCTCGTTGATGAGCATGGGACATTGCTCCGAGCAGAGGCCGGGGTTCGAGGTGACCAAGGACTGGAACGGCGCCGACCAGGTCGTGATCCGGTCGCCGCGGGGGGCGTCCGTCCGGGTGCGTTTCGCCGTGCTGTGCCCTAAATTCCTGAAAATTTTGTGCTTTCTGATGGGTGATCGGCGCCTCGGCATTTCATTTCTTGGCCTCGTGCTGGTCTGATGTGCGAGCCTCTGGTTGATGCGGTGGTTGCAGATCAACCTGCATGGCGGGCAGGTCATCTCGTGGAGGAACGAGCGCGGCGAGGAGCTCCTCTTCACCAGCAGCAAGGTGAGGCCCTCAGCGACTAATCCTGGCTTCAGTTCTGTGGCAATGTGGCTTCTCTGTAACTGGTGATAGGATCCGTCCTATCTGGTCGGGGAAGGATTTGGTCTCGTGTTTGCGATGGGTTGTGGATATACTTGCAAGTTGATGATGTGCTAATGAGTATTCTCTGATCTTTGAACTGGGTGTTTGCCAAAAAAAATTTTGTTTGCTCTTACAAATTGATGACAATTGCACTGGAAGGACGATCTGTGCACTGAAATTTCTCTGATAGGCACGCAAAATGAAAATTTGTGCTCATCAGTACTACTTCTACCTTGTTCAAGGCCGAATCTTGTTTTCACTGAAGGCTCATTTGTATTGTGCCTTTTCGGGGGGACAAGGGACATAACCTGAGACTAATTTATCATCACTAAAAGATCCTAATTACTGTTATGAATATTGTGTGTATTGATATGAGACCCAAAGGGCCATATATATAGGAGAGTACAAGAGATATAAGGAAACAAATAAGAGTCCTATTCTATCTCTAATACCTTATCTCTAATACCCTTAACACCCCCCCACAAATGCAAGGCGTATGCAATAGCATTGCATTTGAAAAAGGGTTAATACTAAAACAAGAAAAATCCGACGTCCGAGTCTTGATAAAGTCGTCGTTGCGTGCAGTCTTCGAAGAAACTGTCAAATCAAGCCGAAGAGGAATAGATAGAAGCATGACGGCACAGATCGAAGCCTGAGACGGCAGCGGTGCAGTGCACAAGAAGCGCAATGGAGGCGCAGTGCAGAAGAAGCGCGGCGGCGCAATGCACAAGAAGCGCAACAGAGGCGCGGTGCAAAAGAAGCGCGGCGACGCAATGCACAAGAAGCGCAACGGAGGCGCGGTGCAAAAGAAACGCAGCGGCATCATAGAGACTTCTACAATCTGCAGCCATGCAAAAGAAAAATTCCTACACTTATATGACTGACAATAAATTTGTGGACTCGCACGGCTTGGACGAACGAAAGATCAGAAACTACAGATTTTGGATGGACGCGACGGAAGACTCACGAAAAAAAAAATAACTGAAGACCGACTAAAATGCGACTAATACTTAGCGGCGGATGGATGCAGGCGGAACAAAAAAAAATCGCAACGGGATGCGCGTGTGCCGCTGTTCGGCCGGGCCTTCGGCCCGTTTTCCTCAGCCGACCGGCCCAATTGGCCGAACGGCCCATTTGGCCATGCGGCCCGCTGGCCCCCCCTTTTCTCACTCCCGCACGCACGCTCGCCTGGCGCGGAGACGACTGGCGGCTGGGGTCGACCCACCCGGATCCGAGGCGGCGAGACGCGGCTACGGCGGGAGTCGGCCTGGCGCACGGCGGTCGAGGCGACAGCGGCGCAGGAGAGAGGCGCGGCGTCGGCGAAGAGGGCAGATCCGCGGAGGAGAGCCCGATCTGAGGCAGCGCCGGCCGGATCCGGCGACCCCGAGGCAACCCGCGACACCGAGAGGAAGAACGGCGAAGCCGGCGGGATCTGAGCTGGGACGGGCGGATCCGGCGCAGAGGAGGCGACCCGCTGGCGCGGGCGACGACGGCCGGAGGCGGCCGGATCTGGCGAGGAGCGGGCGGATCCGGGCGGGCGCTGGCGCGGGCGACGATGGCCAGACCGTCGAATCCGGCGTGGAGGCGGCCGGATCTGACGGATCCGGCGAGGAGCGGGCGGATCCGGCGGCGGCGGCGTCGGATCTGATGGCGTTGGCTCGGGCGAAGACAACCCGAGCGTCGGCGGCGGCTCGAGACAGCGTGATCCGGCGGCGGAGAGGCCGGATCCGGACGGAACAGGGGCAGCGGCCCGTGCGGCGGCGGCGACCCGTACGGGGGGCGGCGGCCCGAGGCCGATGCGTCGGCGAGAAGCGGAAGGAGGTGGCCGCCCCCCGGGAGTGGAGCACATTCCTCCCGGGGGCGGCGACGGCGGCGGCCGGCGGTGACCGGCGGCGACCGGAGCGGAAGTAGATCGAGGTTAGGGTTTTAACCTAAGCTCTGATACCATGTTATGAATATTGTGTGTATTGATATGAGACCCAAAGGGCCATATATATAGGAGAGTACAAGAGATATAAGGAAACAAATAAGAGTCCTATTCTATCTCTAATACCTTATCTCTAATACCCTTAACAATTACGTCTGCAAAGTTGGTTTATTTTATTTCCATTTCTTTTTTGAGGGAGATGGCAGGTGTTGTCGCTAAGATTGTAAAATACTTCTCCAGATTTCGTAAGCTCTCGCTTGCATTTCTGTATTTCTGAATGACATGCTAAAGACTTCTTATTACCATGAATTATTCTCCCTTTTGCTTCTGAAATTTCTGTATTGTAGAGCATAAGAAGTTATAAAAATAATTCTCTTCTCAATTGGTTTAAGAACTTTCTCACAGCTATTGGTTTTTAGATACAGGCAATCTTCAAGCCACCAAAAGCGATGCGAGGTGGAATTCCTATATGCTTTCCACAGGTATTGCAGGAGAATGGGCAGTGCAAAACTGCATCGTTTTGCAATTACGTGTACATGCAATTTTACTTCTGAACTGGTGACAAAACTGAATGTTTAAACTGTTAAACTTTGTTAGTTTGGAAACTGTGGAACATTAGAGCAGCATGGTTTTGCAAGGCACAAGACATGGACCATAGATGATGAGGCTCCACCACTAAATCATAGCGATAACAACAGCAAAGCTTCTGTTGACCTTCTGCTAAAGCCATCCGAAGATGACCTAAAGTGCTGGCCACACTGGTGCGGTAACAGTTTTTTTTTTGTGGCATACATGCGTTCGCTTTCCCTGACTATATGAACTTTCTGTTACAATTAAATGCAAACTAAATGTCAAATTATTGTTAGCTATGGTGTCGAGGAGGTGGTTGGTCAAATAGTTCAGGCCACGTACTTCTGATAGACTATTTATCAGAGTGACCTGGCGCATAGCAGTTGGATAGTAAATTAGATATGCTACTATGGGCCTGTTCTTTTTGGCTGCGGCTGGTGGCTTTTGGCTGTGGCTGGTGAATAGTAACGGCTGGAGCAGAAGCTATTTTGTTCTTTACGGCTGTTGGCTTTTTGCTGAATAAGCTGGAGCAATTGAAAAAAACAAAAAAAATGTACGGTCCATACATATACAGTATTATTGTAAAACAGAGCCGTTCTGTTTGCAGAACACCACCGTAATGACTTACGAATTAAACGAGACACTACATGACATGATTGTTACATTAATATGCATTGCACGAGAATATTTATCATACAATGTTACAAGACAGCATACAAGCTACAATAAATCATGCCACCAGACCGTCTGCTGTCGCCTCGCGTAGCTGATTCATTTCCAAATGACCTGTGTGTTCACTGCCGTGAACCAGAAAGGAGCCATGATCTAAGCCAACGGGAGTGTTCGCGTGACCCATGTCTGCCTGCATACCGCCAAGTAGGAAATTATGCAACACCATGGTGGCAATAATGAGCTTGCGCTGTGTGACATGGTCGAAACTGGGAATTCGATCCAAAATACGCCATTTATTCTTCCACACGCCGAACGCTCGCTCAATTACGTTGCGCAACGATGCGTGAAGGTAGTTGAAGACCTCGTTGCGCCCTTGTGGTCGACTGCCACGGGCAAAGTCGAGGATATGGTACCGAGTGTTCCGAAACGGGGCTAGGAAGCCTCTCCTGTTCGGATAGTCTGAGTCCACCAAATAATACTTCCTTGCCATGGTAACAAAAAAACGACTGGAATTGGGCTAGATACTGAATGAGTGCAACCTCCAAGGCTGGTGGGGGAGTGCTGCCGTGTGAAGTGCAGCCCGTGCTGCATGCTTGATGGTGCTTCATCCGTGCACTCATTCAGTATCTAGCCTAGTTCCAGTCAGGGTCATCGCGACGACCTCCCTGCGAGCCAATGCAAACCGGCTTGGAATGGGTGCGGGAGCAACTTGCATGTCCTAACCTTTGCCGTAGCATGTTCCGAATGGATGTGGACTGCTTCCACGCACTGCATGACATCCTTGTCACGCAATACGGATTGCAGTCGACGCGGGAAGTTATTTCTACAGAAGCGTTGGGCATGTTCTTGTGGATTGTCGGATCCCCGCAATCGTACGCGCAGGCCGTGAACCGGTTCGCGCACTCGTCGTCCACCGTGAGCGTGAAGTTCCACCATGTGTTGGATTGCTTGTACGCCATGGCGCTAGACTACATTAGGCCCATTGATGCGTCATTCAGCGCAATGTATGACAGGTTGATGGAACCTAGATTTTACCCTCACTTCGTAGGAGCTATAGGGGCCATCAACGGTACACACATCCCCGTCGTAGTGCGTGCTGAGCAGTGTGTAATGCACACCAATCGGCATGGGGAGACTAGCCAGAATGTGTTGGTCGTGTGTGACTTCGACATGCGGTTTATATTTGTGTGTGCAGGATGGCCCGAGTGCGCCCACGACACACGCATCCTACTAGACACACTGAATGGTTACGACCACGCGTTTCCACATCCCCCTCCACGTATAATGCATTTCGCGATTCATACCTATAGCATATGTACGACAATCTAACTTTGTTTTTTTGTTGCCATGGCAAGGAAGTATTATTTGGTGGACTCAGGCTATTCGAACAGGAGAGGCTTCCTAACCCCGTTTCGGAACACTCGGTACCATGTCCTCGACTTTGCCCGTGGCGGTCGACCACAAAGGCGCAACGAGGTCTTCAACTACCTTCATGCATCGTTGCGCAATGTAATTGAGCGAGCGTTCGGCGTGTAGAAGAATAAATGGCGTATTTTGGAGCGAATTCCCAGTTTCGACCATGTCACACAGCGCAAGCTCATTATTGCCACCATGGTGTTGCATAATTTCCTACTTGGTGGTGTGCGGGCAGACATGGGTCATGCGAACACTCCCGTTGGCTCAGATCATGGCTCCTTTCTGGTTCACGGCAGTGAACACACGGGTCATTTGGAAATGAATCAGCTACGCGAGGCGATAGCAGACGGTCTGGTGGCATGATTTATTGCAGCTTGTATGCTGCCTTGCAACATTGTATGATAAATATTCCCGTGCAATGCATATTAATGTAACAATCATGTCATGTAGTGTCCCATTTAATTCATAAGTCATTACGGTGGTGTTCTGCAAACAGAACGGCTCTGTTTTACAATAATACTATATATGTATGGACCGTACATTTTTTTGTTTTTTTAATCGCTCCAGCTTATTCAGCAAAAAGCCAACAACCGTAAAGAACAAAATAGCTTCTGCTCCAGCCGTTACTATTCACCAGCCGCAGCCAAAAGCCACCAGCCGCAGCAAAAAAGAACAGGCCCAAAAACATGATGTCCTCACTGATACAACAAATAAAAACATGATGTCCTCACTGATACAACAATTAAAAAACATGATGTCCTCACTGATACAACCAGATCACTGATTCAAGTCGATAGTTTAACAACTAAACAGTCCCGACATGAACAAATAAATAAGCAAGACAACAAGTAGACAATACCGAGATTCAGTGCCATCACGGGAACGCAAGGCCTCCGCGGGATTGGAAGAAGGGCCACATCCTGCGTAGATAACCAGCACGACCTTCCGTGGTACGGAAGCTCGTCATAGCATCTCTGACCCTCTTGTCATACAGCATGATCGCGGCATAGTAATGCTCATCCGTGCCCTCGGCGTACCCATCGGCGACAACCTGCTGCATCAACCAGTGAACCTCCGTGCACTCCGAGTCAACGTTTTCACCCGGTCTGGCTACACGAGCCTGGCTCACCGTCTGCTCGTACGCGTTAGCAATCCGTAGCATGCACTCGTCTGCCGTGCTGCTGCGGGTCTTCTTCGACTTCGGTCCTTACGTTGCGCCTGCTGCCCCGCCACTGCGTTTCCGGGACAAGCTGGTAGGCTCGAAGACCGCCTCCGGCTCCGGGTCTGAGCTGCCATCAGACCCGGCATGAGCATGCTGCCTGCTCGCCCTGGGGACTTCGGCATGCTCGTTAATGCAAAGGCCCTCGCGAAAAATGATGTCCATTAAGTCCTCGTGCGCCAAAGGGGCTTTCGTAAATTTTTTGGCCCCTGTCATCGCCTGCAACATGCAAGATCATTTTCAGTTGCAACCCACCGTGACTGCACAAGTAATCAAACAGTACAATTCATGTTTACCTTGTTTTGCTCCTCGAACCATGCCTCTGTTGCGTCGATGGAGCCAGTGAGTGCATTGATTCCCAAGCCGGTCGCATTCAGCTTCAACGTCTTCCATATGTACTCCCTCTTAAGCGAGTCCCAGTGATTCTTGAATTGTTTTCTGGTGTACTCGCGGCCGGTCCGTTCCATGAATTTCTTCCCCAGGTTGATGTACCCACGCCTGTTTAGGCAGCCCCTTGTTGTGTTCTGTGCCTCGAACTCCTCACGGCATATTTCCAGCATAGCGATATGGGGCAGCGTCGTCCTAGATAGCATTTCCGGTATTATCATTACGAGTCTGCCCCTTGGCCATCTGCAGGCATGACGCAAGGAAAGGCGATTAAATTCAGCACGCCCAGAGAAGAAAGCTACAAGCATTGAACAAGGGGTGGATGCCTCACTAGTCACTACCGCAAAATTTCATAAGGTATATCAAACAACACGCATTCAACAAGGTTACAAATCATACCTAATTGGCTGTAATGAAAGAACAGGTGAAAATATTGTGTGCATCACCTAATTGACAGAAGTGACCTCTAATATCCACTTCAATGGTACCAAGTATCCTTTGAACATGGCATCTGGACATCATGCACAAAAAGGTTCTGTAATTGTAAGTACTTCTTACCTTAGGCGCCACCGGTACAAGGTCGGTGACGGGCACTTCGGCGCACACTGGGAGCTCTACGGGGCGTCCGGCCGGGGGCTTCACTACGCACGGGGAGGAAGGGCCACAAAACCGGCGAGGGGAGGACTGCGCAGGCGCGTTCGATGCCGACTCCGAATGTTCGGGGGAGGTGGCATCAGACGTCGGCGCGGAGGAGGATGACTCGGTGATGGCCGCTGGATTCGCGCACGCCGACGCCGAGGCCGGCTGGGAAGGGGAAGCCAGTGTTGGCGCCGGATTTGCCCGGGGGGGAGGGGGCCGGATCTGGAGAGACGAGGGTGTGGAGTGGGGGATGGGGGCCGGATCGGGGGGGGGGGGGGGGGGGGCGTCACCGAATCTGCGGGGAGAGGGTGGCTCGCCAGATCTGGAGGGAGAGGGGTAGGAGTGTGGGATGGGGGGGGGGGGGGACCGGCAGCGGAACTCCAATCTGCAGGTGGGGGGAGGGCTGCGGTCGCCGCCACTGGAGGGGGACGGCAAGGGGTTGGCGGTGCACGGATCTGTGCGTGAGGAGGGGGGCTGCGGGCGGCGGCGGACAGAGGTTCTGCTGTGGGACGCCGGAGGTCGGGGGGGCGGCGGGCGCGGGAGCTGGGCGCAGCGTCGCCCGCCGGACGCCCTAATCGCGGAGGGAGGTGCGGTGGGAGAAAGGCTTCTGTGCGGTTTGGGACAGACGGCCGAAGCAGCGGCTTTTTGACATATGCACAGAAGCTGTGCCGTTCGACTCAGCTTCCGGCTTTTCACGGGAGAAGCTGAAGCCGGAAGCGGCCGGCTTGTGCGATGCCGAACAGGCCCACAAAGACATCGGATAGAGCCAATGTTATGTTGCTTCATCTATTCCACATACAATTTTGCTTATCAATGAAACCTGAACATCCTGCATCTGTTATTGATGTTGATGTGGATGCTCTGTGCACAATAAGTTCCATGCTTCAACCCAAAGCTAAGTTACACTAATTCTGTCATGTGATAAAGCTTATAAACATGATAAGTGAGCTTTCATAAGTTCGTAAATAAGAGACAGAATGGTTAGTCTTAAGGAAACATGCCCGTCTAATAAATATTTGTAAGTTTTCTCTTCAATGTTTTACAGTGGATGGCATGCTTTATTTGAAAGTTTAGCCTCTGCATAAATTTCTATTTGGGTGGATGCTTTGTCTGATATGATTATAATGTGAATTCCAGTTTTGAGTTACGTCTCAGAGTTTCTCTTTCAATGGATGGAGATCTCTCATTGGTGTCGCGTGTCAGGAATGTGAATGGGAAGCCATTCAGTTTCTCATTTGCTTATCACACGTATCTTTCTGTCTCTGACATCAGGTAGGCCACTGTTTGACCAGTTATTTGTTTTGTGTTCTATTGAATTTCATGTTATGTGCTTAACTCTAATGTTATGATTTTTTTACTGCCTTGTTTCTTATGTTCTAAGGTTTATGCTAATTTACCCTAGTTAGCCCACTATTCTATTTATTTTCTGCCTTGTGAAGCTGTGATAGAACTCAAGCGGTTGCATATTATAATTGCTTTCTGCTATTCAAACATTGGAATTTCCTCTTCCCTTTCGTTATTAAATACTAAATATGGTAAGACTAAACTATGCAGAAGCAAAGATCTATAAGCTTGAGGAATTGAAATTTGTGTATTAATCAACAACAGGACATGCCCGGTAATACAGAACAGACCGATCTAAATTTGACATTTCAAATAGCAATGGATTACTGGATTGGTCAGCATACCATGCTTAAAAAAAGCAAATTTCTCAAACTAATTTTCAGTCAGATCTTCTGAGAGCTAAATCTGGTAGATTGTTGTACCATCAAGCAAATGAGTGCTCCTCCTGTCTTGAATTGAAGCTTATCATCGGCAAAGTATTTCTTTGCAAAATACACCACTCATGCTTTCAGAATCAACAGAGCGTATGAATTTTCTGGCTTTTCATGAACAATATGCATAAGACCGTAAGTTGATGTGTTGCACCTTGTTGATTCCAGCGAAGTGAGGATAGAAGGTCTGGAGACCCTTGATTATCTTGACAATCTTAGCCAACGAGAGCGCTTTACGGAACAAGGAGATGCTATAATATTTGAATCGGAGGTAAATTTTCACTTGCTTCTATGTTGATGATGCACACGAACATATTCAATTTATTTCAACTATAATGGGTCACTTCACCTTTTGGCTAGAGACAGTTGTTGTATTTTGTCAGGATAAGCCTGCATAACAGGCAACTCTTGAATCTGAATTTCATACATCACCTTTGCATCCTTGAAGTTGTGCAGATATGCCAATTGTGTTCTTGAGAAAAATTCCTCATGTCAAACATACGTTTATTTTGGTTTGGTAAGCTTATAATCAACGTGATTGGGATAATTTGAGTTTGAGCTTACAGTTGCCATAAGCTTAGGGTCTGTTCTTTACCTCAAAAGCTAGCGGATTTTGGCTTTTGCTATAGTACCTAATTTTCAAACAGAGTATTTTCTCAAGACGGTGTCTACAAGTTAAACGATCTACACGTTAAAAGCCCAACATCTGTACCAGCCAAAATTGCAAGTGAGTATCTGTCTCTCCGTAATCTGTACCGTAAACAGCCAAAATTCAAAAATTTCAGCCAAAAGCCGCAGCCGAAAAGAACAGGCCCCTGCTCCATTGCAGACAAGTCTCAGAATGGCTTCTCAAATTAGTCTCAAGTCTAAATCGCACTTAGAAATTCAATTATGAACTTGTCCCCTCTTTGGTTTATAGGTTAACAACTTATATAGAAGTTCAGGCAGTCAGGTTCCTCGAAGTATAGTATGGTTACATATGCTCTTTTGAAATGTTGCACCGCACTGATGATACTTATGACCAAAGAAGCAACTGTTTTACAGGTTGACCGAGTCTATGTTGGCTCCCCAAGCGTAATTGCGGTACTTGATCATGAAAAGAAACGAACGTTCATCATAAGAAAAGAGGGGCTTCCTGATATTGGTAAGATGATCTCCTTGTTTCTCTGCCACATCAAACAAGATAAAGCCAGGCGAGGTTATCATAACGAAGGATTCCATGCCCTTTATCTTGGCCATCAGTTGTGTGGAACCCATGGGACAAGAAGTCGAAAACCATGGCGGACTTTGGCGACGAGGAGTACAAGCAGATGCTCTGCGTGGACGCTGCCGCGGTCGAGAGAGCCATCACGCTGAAGCCAGGCGAGGAGTGGACGGGGAGGCTGGAGCTGTCCGCCGTCCCATCGACCAACTGCAGCGACCATCTGGACTACCCCAGCAGCACGTAGAGCGAGAGTTTACATTGTGCTCTAGGTTGCTGTCTTTCGATGCTTAGTTTGCCCCTGAATCGAAAAGCATGTACTACTTTTTTCCCCTGTACATGGGGGCACTAGGTCCATCTATGCAAAACTTGTCATGACCGACTTCGTTCCTGGAAGTATGAATTATGGGATAGACTATTGCACAGGTGATTGAAATTTTTTTATTTTTTAGCCACCTAAAGTTGCATTTTGAATCACCTGAAGTTGCATATATTTTTTTGAAGGGGGGCTGCAATTTTAGTTGATTGAGAGTGCAATTTCATGTCACCTGAAGTTGCACTCTGAATCACCTAAAGTTGCAGCTGTTTTTTTTAGGGGGGCTGCAATTTTAGTTCATTGAGAGTGCAATTTTAGGTGACTGAAACATAAAAAAATTTCAATCGCCTGTGCAATAGCAAAACTGATGAATTATATGTCGTGCTGGCATCGCGTCTGACTGACGTCTACATTTCGCAGAGGTTGAATAGGTTATGATGATTGTAATTTTCGAAAATGAAGTATGCAAAGGAGACAAAGGGCATATGAGAAACTACAGCTAGTACCATTTGAAGCGATGCTGATGGATTGTACACTTGCCTTGCTTGCAAGACCTGGCCTGATAGCAACATTATTTTTCTATACGCGGTATTATACACACACACGCTTGACACGGACCACGACATGAGAGACACCTAAGCTACAGCTCAAAACAGTGGACAAGCCCTGGCAAGTGGCAAGAGCGTGCAACTACGTACTAGATGTGGTGATCCTTGAGGATCTTGACCTCGAGCCCGCCGCCGTCGCGCTCCTGCACGGTGTACCCGGCGTGCGTGCCGAGCAGCCGGTCCCAGACCACGAAGAAGGGCTGCGAGAAGTTGCGCCGCCCGCCGCCAAGCTGGTGGTGCACGTCGTGGTAGGCCGTGTTGTTCCCGAACACGGCGTGCAGCGGGTTCCACGGCACCAGCAGCCCGCAATGGTCGTCGATCCCCTTCACGGTCGCGAACACGAAGAACGCCGCCGCGGCGCGGGGCGGCATCCCCGAGGCGAGGAACGCGGCCGCGCCCGACAGCGTCTCCGTGAGCACGCCGTCCACGGGGTGGTTGTACTGCGCCGCGAACGCGTAGGGCGCTACGACACGGTGGTGCCACGAGTGGAACCGGCGGTACATGTACTGGCTCGAGTGCATGAGCCGGTGCATGAAGTACTGCCACGTGTCGAGCACGAACATGGCCACTGCGAACCGGGCCGCCACGACCAGGTACAACAACGACGCCGGCGGCGGGCCCTCGTCGGCCTTGACGTCGACGCCACCGCCTTGCTCACTTGTCAGCTGCATAAGAACATCAGACCAATAAGCAATCACGAGAGTCCGTGCATAGCAAGTGCAAACTCATAAAACGAGCGGGACGTTCCGATGCAAGTGATGCATGCATGCGAGTGCACG
This sequence comes from Dendrocalamus latiflorus, assembly GCA_017311315.1. NCBI lineage: Eukaryota > Viridiplantae > Streptophyta > Magnoliopsida > Poales > Poaceae > Dendrocalamus > Dendrocalamus latiflorus. The sequence goes on along the minus strand of CM029666.1, from coordinate 40,846,882 downwards.
CGTGTACAAGACTTCCCACAGGTGGCTGACGATATGGCCGGTGGTGACTGGATCCTGCCCTGTCCGTGAGGCATCACCTACAGCGTTAAGAGATGTCAAGACTACTCTTCAATGCTTGCTACGGAAGAGCAGGCAAAGTGGAATCCTCCAACTTGCTACGGGAAGGCACCGTTGTAAATGCTGCTGATATGGGGCACCAAAGCGGTTTGTGTTAAATATCAAATCCTCAGTCGTGTCTCACGAAATGTCAGCCAGGAGAGTGTACATGTCTGTCTGTAGGTGAATGAATGTCTAGCTGATGTAAAACCGCTGAATGAATGTGCTCACAGAGATACACGCGGAGCATGAGTTGTTTTGATGCTTCGTAGTACATGTTACAGACTGCCTCAAAGATCGTGCGAGCCCTCTCTACATGTTTGACTAGGCCCCATCGTTTCGGCTTCGGTGTCTAGCTTATTTTTTACTATTCCTAAATTTTATCTTTTTCTAATTTTTTTGAATTTTTTGAGTTTTTTACCCGTTCTTTTTTCCCTGTATTCGTTTGCATTACACGTGATGGGCTAACCTATTTTTTCTATTTTTAAAATTTTTTAAATTTAATTATACCAAATAAGCCACCTTCAACTACAGTGTAATTTCAGCCAGTACAGTAAAATAAGCCATAAACCACGCCCAACCGATTACCACCTTAACTTCGACCTATCCTACCTGCAAGGCTGCAACTGCAAGATAGAAGCCAGCAAGCAATTACTCCTTTCCTACCCCGTGTGTTTAATTGGTTTCAGAGGCACATACCTTTTTTCTAAGGTCTGATAATCAATTCAGCCAACCTACCCCTATTGTCTTGTCATGCACTGCTGTTCTCCACCACCAGGCTTCTCCTTCTTTACCCGATGCTCATAAATATTTCACCATGTTTTGAGCAATCTTAGATTCTAATTCTGGATATAACAGCTGTGCTTCACATTACGAGATTTATTTTGGTTTGAATTTTTAGCTTCTAATTTATTTTTTATTATTTATAAATTTCATCTTTTTTTTAAATTTTTGGTTTTTTTGAGCTTTTTTATCGGTTCTTTTTTCCAGTATTCGTTCGCGTTGCCTGTGATGAGCTAACATATTTTTTATATTTTTAAATTTTTTTAAATTTAATTACGTCAAATAAGCCACCTTCAGCTACAGTGTAATTTCAGCCAGCTACAGTGCAATTTCAGCAATAATCCTCAGTTTTTCAGCCCAACTGAGCGGGCTGGTGATCGGTTCGGCTGAAAAGCTCATGGCTTATGGCTGAAAACACTGTAGCTGGCTGAAAAAAACACTGTAGCTGGCAGAAGCTTATTTAGCATAATTAAATTTAAAAAAAATTAAAAATATAAAAAATATATTAGCCCATTATGTATAATACAAACAAATACAGGAAAAAAGAACCGGCAAAAAAGCTCAACAAAAAGCCAAAAGTTCAGAAAAGGACGAAACTTATGAATAGTGAAAAATAAACCAGAAGTCGAAGCCAAATTGATTAGGACTTGGCTGATGTTGAAAGCATGTAGTACACTAGCATTATATAGATCGATGTTTCATTGAAACAAAACAAATTTCATGTCAAATATACTAACTCATTTTTTATAGAAAGAATATAACAAGGAAAACTGAATAACGCATTACAGGAAGAAAACACGCGCATGAAAGCCCTTTTCTCAATCTATCGAGTGACCAAACCATGCAAAACAGGAAGATCAAGACAGCAAGGTGGTAGCCAGCTAGCTTGATTAGCTATTTTCAGAAATATATATTAGCATGCATAAGCTGATATACATGTTCAGACTAACCTTGAGCACAGCAACTGAGATGGCAGCCTGGATCGCCTGCTGCAGCAGCACGCCCTTCACCACGTCCTTCTTGGAGGCCATGTTCTTGGTCTCCTCGTCCCTCCTCGAGTGCAGCCTGTACTTGTGCAGCGCCTTGGTGCTCCCCAGCGCCTCGTAGATCCCCGAGTAGAGCCAGTACACGGCCACCGGTGCCAGCGTCACGACGAGCTCCTCGGCGCCGATGAACCCCATGGCCACTCGCGATAGAGCAAGCACGTGGCGACTGAGCAGCTGGGAGATGGTGGTATTCTATTCACCACTCAGCATTCAGCAGACAGAAGCAAGAAATAAGGTGGAAAAAATAAATGATAGCTGCTTGCACCACCAGTAGTCGTCGACTCGTCGGCCTGTGTAGCTTGCAACGTTGTGACGTTCTTGGTGCTCGCGAGGTATATATAGGCCAACACGTACCAGGTGCGTGCACGACAAAGGGGAGGAGCTAGACGACTTCGATACCGTGTTGCCGATATATTTTAGTTGGAAATAAATATTAGTGGTTGAAAAAAGTGACTTTGAAAATAAAAGGGTGAGAGGGAGATATATGTGCGCGAGAGAGGAGCGGGATGAGTGGAATGTGTGATGTGTCTGTGATCTCTACCTTATCCCTAGAGTGAGATGTGAGAAAGAGGAGTGAGAAAACTGGGTTCGGAAAACCGAATGTTTATATTAACTTCCGCTCGACTTCTGATTTATCTAAGCGAAAGCCAATATAAAATGGACCTTCCGCACGACATGAAGATGACAATAGAAAAACGACGACCGCAGGCGTCTAGTGCTTCTATGCATCACCTAGAATATAAATTGAACAAATCTTAAAGCAAGTGAAGAGTTAAGTAATTATCATTCATCTTTCATTCAAGTTTTAATATTTGAGTAACTTTGAAATAGTAAGTATAGTGATGCATAGAAGTATCTCTCACAAAATTAAGTAGATTTCGTTTTTTTACATAGTTGGTAGACTTGCAATGCAGAAGGCGGATTTATGCGTAGCTAATTATTGTTTTGAAGATTTATGCGTAGCTAATTATTGTTTTGAATCTTCTGATATTTTTTTGTCGCGTGTTAGACTGGCTCTATTAGCACGACCGTTAAGCTCGAGCGCCCAAAGAAATTGAGCTAAGGACAACGCCAGATAAGCCCAGGAAGTCAGTTTGATTAGGGAGTTAGTTAGCTAGCTACCCAATGTCTTAAACTAGTCAGCAACTAGTTCATGCAGAATTTCCTTGAAAGTGTAAATTAGTTGCTGGACAAATCGGCAGATAAAATCTAGTTCAGAATTAACAATTTGTTCTTTAGCCAACACATGCTGACAAGTTCCACTGAAGATCGGCAAGTGATGGAATCAGTATCTGGACGCTAGTCCTCTCGTGCGTAATCACTACTCGACACCAGTTAGCTCATTAGGATCATCATTTTTCAGAGATAGAAGTGCCGTTCTCAGATCGAGTTGCCTGCTCGTGTCGTGAAGGCTCTGTGCCAAGGCATGACCAAATGGAACTACTTAGAATTCTTCAATTCATGGACTTAAATTGAGTGGTTGTGAGTTGTGACACAGGAATGAAGAAGAGCAGAACGGGTCAAGCTAGGCTCGCGAAACTGATGATTAGGCGGTTGGCAGGTGATTTCATTGCTCCCTGCTCCCTGGTTTTCCGCGAGAGTAAAAAACGACTTGGACGAGAAGCTAGCTAGCCCCAAGAAGACCGATTCAGCAAAAGATCGAGGGCCTCTGTTCTTGGTAGTCTCGCACCAAGGCAATGTTGACTTGTTCAATACATCTTCACAGTACAACTGTACAACAGTACAAGTGTGTGTAGCTTACTAGCTGACGTCACGATGACCAAGCATCTTCGCGGCGCTATACACTGCAGAGGAGATCACTACTTGGCTTTGCAACAAAAGCGACCTGCTTGAAATTTGAAGCCTCTTCACACTGGTGATCACTGTAAATTACAACCGATCGACGTTTTCTGTTCAAGTTGAGCTCTGGATCAGGTCGCCGCTAAGTAAAATGAGTGATCGTGTTAGACCATGTGGCTAGGTTTAGGATTTTTTGGTGATGAATAAGTGACAATGGTTAATTTGTTATGATGAATATTTAGTGATTCCGTTTAGCGGTGTTATGCGAGTTGTGTTGCGTGTGTGCGGACTGATGTTGGCCAAGTTGAGACGAACTTGTGCCGGAAGAATGTTCTTTGGTCTTTGCATGTGCAGGTTGAGCATGGAGGCGATCATGGTCGGTGACGAGGTGGACCGGAACTAGGATGGGGAGATCTGAGGTTCAGACGGTCAAGGAGGTCACGAGATGATCGGGCTCATGCTTGGGGCGCATGGAGATCGAAGGTGGATGATACGTGGAGAAGCTACGGGAGGTGCGGTCCTGGAGGCTTCGACACGTGACGTGTTAGAAAAGTCGTGAGTGTGAAAAACCTGTGTTAGGAAGGGTTTCGGGTCCCTTGAAAATTAGTGGGCCAAAAGTCTAGTTGAGGTAAAAAGGCCCAGGCCTAGTTGGAGTTGGATTAGGATTCGAAGTCCTAGTTGGAGTTGGATTAGGATTCGAAGTCCTAGTTGGAGTTGGATTAGGATTCTAAGTCCTAGTTGGAGTTGGATTAGGGTTCTAAGTCCTAGTTGGAGTTGGATTAGGGTTCTAAGTCCTAGTTGGAGTTGGATTAGGATTCTATGTCCTAATTGAAGTTGGATTAGGATTCTAAGTCCTAGTTGGAGTTGGATTAGGATTTTAAGGCCTAGTTGGAGTTGAGCTGTGTGTGTATATATATGCATGCGGCGGCATGGCAAGAGTGTACCGAGGAGCGGCGTGGAGAAGAAAAATACGCGTGAGGGAAAAAGCAGGGAGGTCGACCGAATCGGTGATTGAAAAAAGACGCGTCGTTTTGGAGCAGCCACTGCATGTGCATGGATGGATGAATAGTGTCCATGTTTTTGAATAAACTTTGTGAGTTTTTTATTTCACATCTATTATCTTTTTTCTTGGTTTTTTTATTCCTATAAATTCTCCATGCATTGATCTATGTCTAAGTATTTTTGTTGCTTGCATATATGAATTATTTTTAATTAAAAAATTAATTAGAAGACTAAGAAAAAACGTGCATGCTTAGCGATCGATCGGAAGTTTTCTCGCTGCTACAGTACGCTACAGTAAATCGCTACAGTACTGTGCTACAGTAATTTGCTACAGTACACTACAGTATTTGCTACAGTAAAATCAGAAAAAAGCTTTTTTTGTTTTTGTTATTTCTGGTTTTTGCACATTGAAAGGTAGAAAATATAAAAAAAAGTTTCCGCTGTGCGCTGCAATCATTCACCCCCCCTCTGATTGCTATCAACGATCCTACAAGTGGTATCAGAGCAGGTTTATTTTTCTAATTGATCTTAACCGGTAATTAGAAAACATGTCGACGGATAGGTATTCCACAAAACCTTGTGTTTTCAATGGTGTTGATTTTCAGTATTGGAAAGCAAAGATGGAGGCATATATTCAAGCTCAAGGCTTTGCAATATGGGAGATGGTCTACAAGCCTTATCAAGTGCCCGAGAACGATGCTGTAACAGCGGCGAACATGGCACAAGTGGAGGCAAATAGCAAGGCAAGGAACCTGATAATTCAAGGACTAGGAAGGAGTGATTTTGATCGTGTTGTGCATCTTAAATCCGCATATGAGGTATGGAAAGCACTGTGTGATTATCATGAGGGTTCATCTACTATTAAAGAGGTACGTCAAGATATGTACAAAAAGGATTACATGCGTTTTGAGATGAAACCTGGTGAATCAATAGATGATCTCTTTGCTCGCTTTAATAAAATTCTTAGTAACCTACGTGCTGTAAATGTTACTTATACTGATGCTGAAAATGCACGTCAATTACTTGGAGCATTAGATATGTCTATATGGGAGATGAAGGTTACATCCATTAGAGAATCTACTATTATGAGTACACTTACATTAGATGTACTTTATTCTAAATTGAAAACTCATGAATTAGATGTTTTTACTAGAAAAAATAATGGTAATAAATCAATTGCTTTAGCTTCACAATCGAACAAGTCTAATGGTGATAATTCTTCTACTAGCTATGCTTTGTCTTCCTTGTCTTCACTAACCAATGAACAGCTAGAGCAACTCCCAGAAGATGTTTTGGAACTCCTCTCTACACGCTTCACAAGAGCTTTGCAGAATGTAAGATCAAGAAAGAGAGGAAATTTTGGTCCTCAAAGGTGCTATGAGTGTGGTGATCTCAATCATATTCGACCCAAATGTCCAAAGTTTCTAGCAAGAGTTGCAAGAGAAGAGAATGAGAAGGAAGAAGAGATGGAGAAAGAAAAAAAGAAGAACAAAAAGAAGGGCTATATAAATCGCAAGGTGGTGCACCGTGTACTTTCAGCTCTTGAGCAAATTAATTTGAGTGATGTGGACACAGACAGCGAGGATGATACTCCCAAAGGCAAGAAAGATTTAATTGGGTTGTGTCTAATGGCAAGTAGCAAAAGCTCCACCGACAATGATGATCTTGACAGCGACAGCTACAATGAGGTAGAACCTTCTTATGATGATTTAGTTAAAGCTGTTGCTAAACTTGGTACTTTGCTAGAAAAGAAAGATAAAAAGATTAAGAAATATGATACCTTGATTGAATCTCTAAATTCTGAAATTGCAAGACTTAGAGTTTTAATTCCTGATGATGAATCTTGTGAGTCTTGTCAAATTTTATATTCTGAGTTAGAGAATGCTAGGTCACTTAATGCATTAAACATGGATCAACTTAGAGATGTAACTGCTAAATTTGATGAATTAAGATTAGCACATGACTCTTGTGATGAAAAATTAAAATGTGCTAATGATGAAATTAGAAAGCTCAAGTTTAGTTCTTCTTCATGTTTAGAATCAAGTATTTTAAATGCTCAATCTAAAGCTTGCTCTAAATGTGATTTGTTAGAAGCTAGACTTAGTTCATCTCAGGAAACAATTCAACAGATGCTTTATCATGAGATTTCTTCTTGCTCAAATTGTCCTAAGCTTAACACTGAAATAGAAGTTTTGACTAGACAACTTAATGATTTTACTAAAGAAGAAAGATTGGCTCAGTCTAGTGCTTCTAAAAATCTTGTGAATGAATCTAATAAATGCACAACTTGTCCCACTCTAGCTAAAGAGAATGAGTACCTAAAAGACACTTTAGAGAGATTTTCTTTTGGCAAGAAAAATTTGAATATGATTCTAGACAAGTCAAAAATAAGTGTGAAAAATCATGGTTTAGGATTTAATTTTGTTGAGCATGCCAAGAATAATCCTCCTAAGATTATTAAGTCTCTTGAACCTGGAAAAATTGAAGTGAAACTTGAACCAATTCAAACTGTGTTTAAATCAGCTGGCTTTGTGCAAAGTTCATCAAATAATAATGTAGATGCTAGCTCATCATCTCAAAAGAATTCTGGTTATGTTAAATTTCATTGCACTTATTGTGGAAGAGATGGACACTTGAATGAATTTTGCTTTAGACGTGTCAAGAAAGAGAGAAAGGAAAGATTGAATGCTTTGAGACAAAAACATGCAATGTCTTTTGTTCCTAAAACTAATGTGAAAGCTATGTTTTTTGAGAACTTTCATGATGGCTTTAAATCTGCTTCACATGCTAGATTGGGATTTAATTCAAATGATTCACGTTCTTTTCGGCATTCTAATCATCCACATGCACGAGATTTTGGTTCTAGCTTTGTTGCTCCTGTTCGTCGTGTGTCACAGTACTGGATTCCTAAATCTTATTTTACTAACCCCAATACTGTGAGACCGATGTTTCTTGTCATGTAAGAACAGCTGACAAGGATGGAGAAGATGAGCTAAATTGGGTTCCGGTTTTTTATCATCGCTTGATTGGAACACTTGATGGTTCTTCACTCCTTTGATGGTTTGCAAGAGATTTCACTGTTTGAAAGACCATGTGGAAAAGGTAATGTTGTCTTACATCTTGTTAAATTCTCAAGTTGCTAATTTGCACATGAAATCGTTTGATACTTCTCGTTTCCCTCAATTGCGAAGTAAGTTGGGAGTATTACATCTTATGGGATTATTCTGAGGGGGAGCTTGTTGTTTAAAAATTTCGGAAGCTTTGTTTATTATCCTTGTCAAATAACTCATCAAATCCAAGTCATTGAAATCAATTGAGTAGTAGAGCTCTCTTTATCATATCTATTCATATGTTGTGTAGCTTTGATCAGGATTGTTTATAATTAAATTGCTACATTTGAATTAAAAGTATGACATGGCGGAAATACTTTGACTAGATTAATTATAGTTATTACTTTGCGATGTCCATCGAAAAGGATTAGCTTAATTGTGAGTCTTATTTTAACTCTTGATTATGAGGCTCGTATGTTTCATGTTCCAATTCTTATGATCACTCAATTTGGCATGTTATTAAAAAAAGAGAGTATATAAAGAAAAAATTGAAAAGATGTATGCTTCAAGCATGCCATGGTGAACAAAAAAAAGACACAAAAGTGCGCAAAATAAAAAGAAGTATGCTTCAAGCATGCCACCATCAAAAAAAAGGAAGAAGAAGAAAAGTATGTCATTATGAAAAGAAGTATGCTACAAGCATGCCACATGCCTAAAATTTGAGTGTGGAGCAATAAGTTGTTACATGAGACTGCTAGCCCGTCTAGAGTTAAAATTTGCCTCCCTTTTAGGTTTTGACTTTTCGTTGTGATATCTCATTGTGCTCTCTATAATTGGTTTGGTCATTGTTGAGATGCCTGTCATTGATATAAATTGCTTAATCATATTGAAAATTTGTTTTAACATTGCTATGTGATATATGGCTTAATATGATCTAGATAGCTCTACTCAAAAATATGTCTTGGTTGCTTTATTAAATAAATGCACAATGACTTGGATAATCTACAAAGCTTCTTGATTTTTACTTTCATTGCTCCGTCTTAGAATTATTTTTTCTTTAAATTTTTTTGATGATTACATTGCCAAAGGGGGAGAGATTTTGTGTGCTTTGCAAGAAATTAAAGAGAATTTGGGGAGAATAAAATTACCTCTCTTATGTTGAGGGGGAGAGATTTGAGACTTATAGTTTAAAATGTTTTTGCGGCTTCAGTTCTACGCTTATATCTATTTGAAGCTAATTCATCATACAATTTTGTGGTGTTGTCAATGTATTCATCAAGGGGGAGATTGTTAGACCATGTGGCTAGGTTTAGGATTTTTTGGTGATGAATAAGTGACAATGGTTAATTTGTTATGATGAATATTTAGTGATTCCGTTTAGCGGTGTTATGCGAGTTGTGTTGCGTGTGTGCGGACTGATGTTGGCCAAGTTGAGACGAACTTGTGCCGGAAGAATGTTCTTTGGTCTTTGCATGTGCAGGTTGAGCATGGAGGCGATCATGGTCGGTGACGAGGTGGACCGGAACTAGGATGGGGAGATCTGAGGTTCAGACGGTCAAGGAGGTCACGAGATGATCGGGCTCATGCTTGGGGCGCATGGAGATCGAAGGTGGATGATACGTGGAGAAGCTACGGGAGGTGCGGTCCTGGAGGCTTCGACACGTGACGTGTTAGAAAAGTCGTGAGTGTGAAAAACCTGTGTTAGGAAGGGTTTCGGGTCCCTTGAAAATTAGTGGGCCAAAAGTCTAGTTGAGGTAAAAAGGCCCAGGCCTAGTTGGAGTTGGATTAGGATTCGAAGTCCTAGTTGGAGTTGGATTAGGATTCGAAGTCCTAGTTGGAGTTGGATTAGGATTCTAAGTCCTAGTTGGAGTTGGATTAGAGTTCTAAGTCCTAGTTGGAGTTGGATTAGAGTTCTAAGTCCTAGTTGGAGTTGGATTAGGATTCTATGTCCTAATTGAAGTTGGATTAGGATTCTAAGTCCTAGTTGGAGTTGGATTAGGATTTTAAGGCCTAGTTGGAGTTGAGCTGTGTGTGTATATATATGCATGCGGCGGCATGGCAAGAGTGTACCGAGGAGCGGCGTGGAGAAGAAAAATACGCGTGAGGGAAAAAGCAGGGAGGTCGACCGAATCGGTGATTGAAAAAAGACGCGTCGTTTTGGAGCAGCCACTGCATGTGCATGGATGGATGAATAGTGTCCATGTTTTTGAATAAACTTTGTGAGTTTTTTATTTCACATCTATTATCTTTTTTCTTGGTTTTTTTATTCCTATAAATTCTCCATGCATTGATCTATGTCTAAGTATTTTTGTTGCTTGCATATATGAATTATTTTTAATTAAAAAATTAATTAGAAGACTAAGAAAAAACGTGCATGCTTAGCGATCGATCGGAAGTTTTCTCGCTGCTACAGTACGCTACAGTAAATCGCTACAGTACTGTGCTACAGTAATTTGCTACAGTACACTACAGTATTTGCTACAGTAAAATCAGAAAAAAAAACTTTTTTTTGTTTTTGTTATTTCTGGTTTTTGCACATTGAAAGGTAGAAAATATAAAAAAAAGTTTCCGCTGTGCGCTGCAATCATTCACCCCCCTCTGATTGCTATCAACGATCCTACAGATCGTTACCTCTGTACTCTTGTAGACACCAATGAAACGACTGGCCGGCTAGGTTGCCGGCTTTAGTAGCTGTTTGGTTGGTCAGGAATGTACAGACGCCGAGAGCGATCAGTTCATTTGTCAATGAAAACGTTATGCAGAGAACTGTTGTCTGTTGAAACTTCGGGTCAACTGGAACTTAATGTGCACGGGCAGTTGGCTGTTGTCTCACAACTCACAAGTCGTGCATTCTCACGAACTTGCCAAGCTGGCCTCGTAGTTGTGTGCCTCGTAGCCTCGTAGGTGATGTGAGCGTCTACGCTTATCACATGATCAGGTGGAGAATGCGAACGTTGTCCATCTGGTCCAAGTCCAACGCGTAAGCTTGCATCTAACCAACTAGCGCGTGCATGCATGTCCAAGCAATGGCGGAACCAGGATTTGGCTACACCCCGGGCTGAACTCTAACCACCTAAAACTAACGCCAATTTGTACCCATACCACGATATAACAAAAGTATATCATAATTGGCTAATTGTATTACTGATATGAAACTTGAGTTCAATACTAAACAAGCAAACATAAAGCATAATACGAAGAACATGGCATGATTTCAAAGTACAAAAAATGTAACATAATAGAGATACAATTTAAGTACCTAAATTACAATGAATTGCTCTCTATCCTATCGTGTCATTTCTTCATTGATAGTTGGACATGAACCAGAACCTGTAAAGACAACATATGAGAGTAAATCAAACATTTTTTTTGAAAAGGAAGACTTTATTAAATCCCAAGTTCTGTACATCGAGTTGATACACATTCTTGGAACAAAATTCCAGCCTCTGCCTAAGAATAGGCACACAGCTTATGAATAAAAATAAATCTGAGCAGAATCTAGTGACATTCAATCCTAAGACTAGATCGCCACCCATATGCCCGGGTAAAGATATTCTTCGCCAACTGCTCCAACTGTCGCGATGCCACCACAACCGTATCCTGCAATTCCGGTTGTTGTAGGATAGCCCACGAACGGAGTCGGTGAGAGACTGCATAAATAACCTGCAAAGGAGAATAAGAGTTGGTCTTTTCAAAAACAATGTCATTCCTGTACAACCATATAGACCAACATGTTGCTGCTGCCCCAAGCAGTACTAATGATTTCAAATGATTAGTTAGACCATTTAACCAGCTGTCAAACATATGTGCTACACTCTGTGGTTTTGTTAGCTTCAGAGCCACTTGAGAGAAACCCCAAACAGCTCGCGCAAATCGGCAATCAAAAAACAAGTGCTGAATTGTCTCATCATTATGACAAAAACAACATGTCTTGCTCCCTTGCCAATTACGCTTGATTAGATTATCTTTCGTTAAAACCACGCCCCTCCTAAGGTACCACAAAAAGATCTTCAACTTAAGCGGCGCTTTCAGTTTCCAAAGGCGTTTATTCAAATTAGGGACAGGTGTTTGATTCATCGCTCTATAAAGGGAATTCACCGAGAACTGCCCATTTGGGTGTAAAGACCAGCGAAATTCATCCTGTCCTTGTGTCAGCTGAATATTGGGTAGACATGCTAATAAGTTAGTCCATTCCACCGGCTTGGGTCCAATTAAATCACGTCTCCAAGAAAAATTAGGTGGAGAAGAGCCCAAAGCTTCTGAAATTGTGACAAATTTTGGTCTAACAATGTTGTATAAACCAGGATATTGGTTCATCAAACTATCATCGCCTAACCATTTGTCTTCCCAAAATCTGACTTGTGAGCCATCTTTAATAATAAAAGATCCATACCGGAGGAAAATCCTTTTTACTTTCAACAGACTAGCCCAAAAATGTGAATCGCTTTGTTTAAGTTCGACTTGCACTAAGGGTTTAGATTCCAGGTATTTATTTCTCAACAGTTGTTGCCAAATACCATCCGTCGTTAAAAGCTTGAAAAACCATTTACTCAACAACGCTAAGTTTTTGAGACTTAAGTCAGCTATTCCTAAACCACCCTGTTCTTTTGGCTGGCATAGAATATTCCACTTCGCAAGTTGATATTTTCTCTTATGTTCATCACCTTGCCAGTAAAATCTGGATCTGAAGTAATTTAATTTCTTTAGAACCCCTTTTGGAATCGCAAAAAAAGACATCATATACATTGGGAGGCTACTCAAGATGGAATTTATCAACGTCAATCGACCCCCAATTGATAGATGTTTGCTCTTCCAACTGCTAAGTTTTTTCTCAAACCGTTCCTCTACCATTCTCCAGTCGACATTTCTCAATTTTCTATAGTGGATCGGAATGCCGAGATACCTAATTGGAAACTCATCGGATTGGCACCCAAAAAGGTCCACATAATCCTGTCTAGCGTCTTCAGCATCTCCGAAACAGAAGATTTCACTTTTGTGAAAGTTAATCTTCAGTCCAGATAGTTGCTCAAAAGCGCATAGCAAAAGTTTCAGGTTTTTCGCCTTGTCAACATCATGATCCAAAAATAACACCGTATCGTCCGCATTTTGTAGAATCGACAAACTTCCATCTACTAGATGGGGTATAATGCCGTCAAACTGGCCCCCCTCATTAGCCCTTCTAATAAGAATGGCGAGCATGTCCGCAACAATGTTAAATAAAATTGGCGATAAAGGATCACCCTGACGAAGTCCCTTCCTAGTCTGGAAGAAATGACCAATTTCACCATTAACATTAACAGCCACACTACCCCCGTGAATGAAGGATTGAATCCAAGTTATCCACTTGGATGAAAATCCCTTCATGCGTAAAGTTTGTAATAGGAAAGGCCATTTAACTTTATCATACGCCTTCTCAAAATCAAGCTTCAAAATTACCCCATTCAAATTCTTGCGATGTAACTCATGTACCGTTTCATGCAGTATGACGACTCCTTCCAGGATATTTCGTCCACGCATAAACACAGTTTGAGTTGGACTAATGACTCTATCAGCAATTAGATTAATTCTCATTGTCGCCACTTTTGTGAAGATCTTAAAACTCACATTGAGTAAACAAATAGGCCTGTACTGCTGAATAACATTAGCCTCCTGGACTTTCGGTAATAAAGTAATCACCCCAAAGTTCAAACTAAAGAGAGGCAGCTCTCCTGTGTGGAGCTCATAGAACATGCGCATCAGGTCGCCCTTTATGGTTTCCCAAAATTTCTGATAAAATTCAGCAGGAAAGCCATCCGGACCTGGCGCTTTGTTATGTTCCATAGAGAAAACCGCATTTCTAACCTCTTCCTCAGAAAACGGGGCGGTCAAAATATTATTTTCAGAATCAGTGACCTGATTAATATCCTCTATCCGATCAGCAATCAGATTAAAGGAACTCTCTTCAGGGTCACTAAACAGGTCTTTATAGAAATGTGTAATGTATTCTTTGAGATTTGACCGTCCCTCAATTTTTCCATTAACATCATCGAGAGAAAAAATCCTTTTTTTCCTATGTTTACCATTTGCAATCATATGGAAATACTTAGTATTGTTATCTCCATATAAAATATCCTTGACTTTGGCCCGCTGATAATATTTTATTTCCTCCTCCCTCAGTAATTTGGTAAGGTCATCCCGAGACTGAGCTAAAAGGGTGCGCTCAGCCTCATTCAAATCCCTTACCTCAGCCACTGTGTCAAGATCTATGATAATAGTCTGCAGATTAGCCTTCTGCTGCTTATAGCTTCCACTAATATTGGATGCCCAGCCACGCAGATGCCTTCGCAAGGCGCTGAGTTTATTATTCCACCTTCGCACTGAATTATTTCCTTTCACCGGCTTATCCCATATCTCCAGGACTCGCTCCTGAAAATCCTCATGTGTGAACCAACTCAACTCAAATCTAAAAAGTTTCGCTCCTCCCGAATACGCAGGTTGCCCCGTGTCCAGGAGTAGCGGTGTATGATCAGATACACCTCTATCTAAAGCCCGAATCGACACTAGCGGATATTTGAATTCCCATTCTGTGGACATGAGAACTCGATCTAACTTTTCAAAAGTCGGATTAGGTAAGGAATTTGCCCAAGTGAACTGGCGACCAGTCAACACAATTTCCCTTAAATCAAAGCTGTCAATCACAGCATTAAATAGGAACGGCCACCGATCATCAAACATGTGTATGAATAAATATGAACAACACGAAGTCTATATTTATAAGAAGCTAACTTACCACTAGCATGATATAATTGTTTCTTACGTGACCTCATCCCTTGATCATGCACCGTCGTCTCCTCTGTGCTATCGCTGTCCGCCGGACGACATAAACGATATATATAGCTATTTTTATAAATATAATACGAAACAGCATCAAAAGTAACTTTAACTCAACATGCTAAGCCTGTATGTGAGTGTATGTACCAGAAAAGGTGCTTTTGTTCACAACTGGGAAACTGTACCCTTATCCTACAAAACTGAAAGGTGCATGTACTAGAAAAAGATGCTTTTCCACTACTGAGAAAGCAAGACCTAAGTTATTATTTCTGTAATCAAACCATGTTGGAAGAACCGGTTATGTTAATTAGAAGGCAGTGCGATCAAGACCTAAGTTATTATTTAGTTAAACAGCTTTTAGCTGGGGAACCTGATATTCTGATTAGCAAAAGGATTCTAGTGTTCATGCTTATACAAGCAATCTGGTATTCTGATGAGCAGTAGAAGAATCACAAACAATACTGTCTAGAGAAAGCATTAGAAGTAACTTGTGGGACACTAAGGTTCAAAATCGACCTGATATTTTCACCACAACCAAGTGCAGTGGGTCACAGTCGCCTCTAGCAATATCTTGATCACGCTGCTCTTGATACCTCACTATCTTGTGAATAAACGCCCTCCCATTTGATTTGATGTCCTGGATCGGTAACCCGAGTGTTTCAGTATTTCGGATTCGCACTTATAGGTCGTGCATATCCCTCACCCCGTCACCCCGACGGACCTTTATGCAAAGCAAGTTCCATCTTGTAGGCAATCGATCAATAGCTGACTGCGGGGAGGCGGGGGCATGGCCTGGGCGTTCGGGTTACCCGATTTTTTCGGGTCGGGTAGTTCGAGTAATTCAAAATTCGGGTAATGAAAACTGCTACCCGATATTAGCCCCAAAAAAACACTACCCCCAATTTCAGGTACCCGATAATTCGGGTTCGGGTTCGGGTATACCCGATATACCCGAATTTACAGAAAACCAGCAAACTGCACAGAATTTGCACATAATTTCAGCAGCAATTTGCATAGAATTTCAGCAGCAATTTGCATAGAATAATATATCACAGGCAGTTGTTCAAACAGAGAGAATCATATACTAATAAAGTGATAAGTTCAAGTGTTCAACCGACAACACATCACAAACACAAAGACAATTCGGGTAATTCGGGTAGTTCGGGTACCGGGGGATATTACCCGAACTACCCAAACTAATTTCGGGTAATCAGAATCGCTATCCGAATTTGGGATCGGGTACCTCGGGTTCGGGTATTTCGGGTTCGGGTCCGGGTAATTCGGGTACGGGTAACGGGTATTTTGCCCAGGCCTAGGCCGCGGGGCCGGGCGGCGCCGGGAGGCGGAGGAGAAGTCTCCGATTTGCGGCTTGCGGTGCGGTGCTAGGTTTAAGCTAGGGTTTCCGTTCCGCTTGAAATCGTGAAATCGTGAAGGGCTGAATGCTTGGGCGCGCCCGCGCGGAAAAGACTGAAGACCGTGGGCTACTGGGCGACGTGAAGACTGAAGACTAAAGACCGTGGGCCGCGCGGAGACCGTGGATTGGCTAAGCTGAACTGTGAAATATATATAGGCTATCTGAGCTGAATACTAATACTAATACCTCGGACTGACCTGGGCTATACACTATAAATTTTCTCACGCCCCGGGCTGAAACTCACCTTACAGGGGCCAATTCCGCCCCTGTGTCCAAGAGTGTCACTCCAAGGGTACAATAGATTTCGTTTTACTCCTATTTTGGTAGTTCATATCGTACGTTCACCTGCCATTGTCCCTGACATTATCGAATTGTTAACGAGAACATCCACCGTGTCGTATTGACAACCACGAACGCACTCAACTGTTTTGTTAATCTCCGCCCCTGTTTGTCTGTGTTCGTTGATTTGACTCTTATGGGTGTACCAAGATTCGAATCAAAACCGGCGGCGCGTGGACCGCGGCTGGAGGCCCGCCGGCTGGCCACCCGACGAGGGCAAACGGAAGCGCACGGCCGGCCGATCGAGCGTAGTGCGTACGCAGATGACGGTGAGCAAATGCGTCGTACGTGGCCAGCGCCCAGCGCTAGTGACAGACCATGCTTTAGAATATACTAGCCACATAGGCGTGGCGCAACGCCACGCCAGCCACCGTATGGACCGAAGTAAACGAGGGAAAAATTCGTAGAAAAAAGAAAGCGAAGGGGTTTTTTCGCAAAAAATCGTGGGCCTTTTCGCAATAAAAGGAGATCAGAGGGGTTTTTTCGTAAAAAACCGAGGGCCTTTTCGGAAGAAGTAAGGGCCTGTTCGTAATTACGGGAAACCTCGGGTCGCTACCCAGCAAAAAAAATATGCAGGGGCTTATTCAAAAAAATGCAGGGACCTTTTTGCGATAACGGAGGACCTTTACGTAATTTTCGAAAAAGTCAGGGAAAGTGCCTCGGCCGGCCGTACGCAAATTCCTGCGCCACGCGCCGGCCGGCCGAGCGCTGGGGCGACGTGGCTGCGGTCTCCTGGCCGGAATCCCCCCGCTAATATGGTTGTTATTATTTGTGATGAATAATTAGTATTTTAGTTAAGTTGATACTGAATTTTATAAAAGTTTTAAAAAATTCAAATTTTAAATTGTGCCATCGGATTTCAAGCAGCCTGACCAGATTTGGTATAGCGGTCAGACTGGTTTTGACCTATTCATCATGTTTTGTGACCGGCCGTCTGACCGCCGAGAAAGGCGATCCGACCGACCGGTGGTTGATGATCTAACAATCATGGGGGCAAGCGGTTAGACCGGTGCTAGGCAGTATGACCGGCCGTAGCACGGTGGTTAGACTGATGTCTCAATGATAGATATATCTGGGGGTACCCTAGACATATCTAGGGTGTCCAGAGAGGTTCTGGAGAAATCAGATATATCTGTGTTACCCAAGACATGTTTGGTGTGTTGATGAAACTAGCAGGGGTCCACGTATTTGCACGTCTAGATTTATTTTTTAGTATCAAATAATATAATTTAGATGTTTAATAAATATGTTTATATATCTTGTAGGCTATTTAGGATTTTAATACATCATAGGCTATTTATAATTTTAATACATCATAAACATTAAAAATGATAATAGAAACTTGAAGGAAAATACAACTTGAGAAATGTAATGGAAGTATGAGCTTGATGGATTGAGATTCTTAAACAAATAAATACTCTCCATATGTATGGATCATGTAACTGCACGTCCCTATTCTTCCTCTATTAGTTACTCTTTGCCAAAATGTATGCATGCGCACGTACATCTATTTAATCTAAAAGCAATACATTGATTATATGTGTGGCAATCTTATTAGTTTATATGGTATTAGAGTATATCGATCACGCATACACCGGTGCACCATGGCATGACATACCTTGAACTTATAATCCCTCGCACGCGGGCTGCCCCACTGAACCATATGTCCTTTATCTCTTCTCACTATTACAACTTTTCTGCTTCAACCTCCAACAGCACATCCAATTCTTGATCGATCCCTTTTAACTGTTATCACTCCAATACAATCTTTTAGCTCCTACCCATTCCAATACAATACGTTATCACATAGTTATCTTCTATTTTCTCTCAATTTTTGCTTAATGATGACCGTTTCAACATCAAACATGTATACACGTGCAACTGTTGCTGATCCCTACCGGGGACACCCCCGTCACGCTCTTTCAGATGACCCTAAGCCTATTCCCTATGGCTACATCATCTGTACTTTGAGCTTTTTGCTCCTCTGCTTCTGTACGTCCATACTTCTATTTGTACAAATGCATGCATGTATATACATATGCATGATGTTATACGTGCTTGATGTCTCTCTTTTCCCATGTCGATCGCTCATCTTCTTCAACATTGGCCACCTCAACTCTATAGCTTCCTTACTAACCGCGTAATCTTGCATCTTCACTGATGTTAGTATATTTGCTTTAGTCATTGTATAATGATATGAAGAATCTTCTCGCTATCATAGGTGACATCGAGCCCCTTACCAACAATGGCACGCTCTTAACTACATGATGACCCCATATGGTTATAGCTGATCTTCGATGCAAAGTTTTATCTCTCCTCTATCAAACCTTCCCAATTATCGAGCTTATTTGGACATGGCATATTTTATCATTTGCTATTGTAAAGATGTGCATTTTAGGATTTGCCACTCTATGTCTCACTGAAATGTGGGTCTTGAGGCCACATATCAATGAGACATTAGTGGCAAATCCTGAAAATGGCACATCTATAAGATCGAGGAGGCCAACTAGAGGTGGGTGAATAGACGGTCTTAAAAAATGTTTCTTTCAATTAATATCAATTTAAAGACCTATTCTATTTGTCTAATCTAAGTATATAATGCGAAAGTTTAAATCAATTTGTTTATCACAAATAGCATCTAGATCAAATAAATTCACCTAAGTGCACTAATACCTTAATACTATGTTAAGGTTTGCAATTCTAGGATGACAAGCAATCAATTTAATTCTATGTGCTTTAATATAAATTGAGCACAAGAAAACAAACCACAATTAACATGGTCTCCTTTTACCGTGGTATTCAGAGACTTGCTGGTCTCCCCTAGTCCACGTTGAGGTTAATCCAAACGAATTGGACCGGCTCTACGAATTAAGCCTTCCACCTCAAATCCACTAGTGGTAGCTCTTTCCCGCTCCGGGTAGGTGAGCTCCAACCTTCACACTTCGTCAAGTCTTCTCACAACCTTCTTTGAGAAGATCACCTAGGAGTCGGCAAACTCTAAGAGTAACAAGTCAAGCCCCTCGCTTGACTCTCACCATGTGCAACGAATGCGCAAGCTCAAATGGACACTAAGTCCACCTCTAAATGCAACACATGCAATCTAGATCTCTTCTCTCTTCTCACAAAGTGCAACACATGTACAATTGAGTGGAGAGCCTCACACTAGCTCAAGAGAATAGAAATTGGTTCAACAACATTCACTCCAACCGCCCACAAGGGGGTATTTATACCCCCAAACCAAAAACTAGCCGTTGAAGTCAAATCCTTAAAAAATCAGGACGAGTAGAAGTACCGCAGTGTAAAGGCCAGTACTTCCGCACCTGTTCTAACACAACAGTAACGACTATTTCAGAACTTTTGAACTAGCCGTTGGAAGTCGGCGCGGAACTATCGTCGTTATAAATCCAATAGTTTCGATGTTTAAAAGTTCCGCAAAGTCGGCGCAGTACTTTCATTTGAGTCGAGGCTAGAAGTTGGTGCTCTCTGGAAAAAACATTCTGTAGGAAAATCTAGAGCTTCCGATGTCTGGTAGTACCGCGCAACACATGTCGGTACTTCCACCTTCCGGTAGTACCGCTCACACAGAGTTGGTACTTCCGACGGTCAGACGAGCCGCTCAGACCACTCACATTCGATAATATCACGCAACACATGCCAGTACTTCTGATGTCTGGTATAGTACCGCTCACATAGAGCCGGTACTTTCGATTTTCCTGACAGGTGCAGATATCTAAACAGATTTTGCAAAACACATTTGCAAACTATAGTATCATGCACAAAAAGATTAGGCGCATGGACTTCTCATATTTGCAAAACACATTTACAAACATAAGTCACATGCTATAAAGATTATATATGAGCTTTAACCATTTGCAAAACACATTTACAAATATAAGCCTCATACAACAAGGAATAAGAAACATGGACTTCTCACACTTGCAAAATACATTCGCAATGTATAGTCCCATGTTACAAGAATGCAACACATGAGCTTCACCTATTTGCAAAACACATTCGCAAATATAAGCTTCATGCTAAAGAGAGCTAGAGCAGGTGAGATTGAACTATCAACACATGATGAGACTCAAACTACTAGACATGACCCCTCTTAATAGTACAGCAACCTATACTAGTAATCCGGTCTTTCAACCAAACACCAAGACCGGTAAAAGATTAGGAACACATCATAAGTCCTAACTAGTCATAGCTTTGTCTTAAATCATCGTCTTGATATGCATCAACTCATGATGCATCATTTTCATTAACTCCATCAACACATGATGGTATTCACTCAACTTGATGATCAATGCATGATCATCTCTTCTTGGACATTCATAAACTCATGATGCATCATTTTCTTCAATTACATCAACACATTATACATTATGGTCTTTACTTGACTTGATGATCAACACATGGTCATTTCCTTTTGGACATGCATCAACTGATGATGCATCTTTTTCTTGATAGTCTTCAACACATGAAGCCATCTTCTTCTCACATCATGACTTGATGATTTTCAACACATGAAGTCATCCCAAGTCACCCTCATTTGTGGAACCTAACCTATTAATTCAACTCATGGAAAATGTTAGTCCACAAAATAATTATCATCAATTACCAAACTTCACTATTAACACATAATGGAGGGGCTAGACCTAACAATCTTCTCTTTTTGGTAATTCGTGGTAATCCCAACAAATAGTGAGATAGAATAATGAGTTGTGAGTATACAACATATACACAACACTTATATACTCTAAAATAAGCTATAAACAAAGCTTACTTATTCGGTTGTCATTAATCATCCAACCATTAACATATAATGGAGAAGTTAGATGATGACCCGATTGCAAATGAGTATATATAAACTACACAAGCTATATATACTCAACGGATGTGTTTCAAAGTAAAGATCCTAAATATGTGTATTAAAGAAAACATGGATCAATACTTATGAAACCTCAAAACATAGAATAAACGCCCCCTAAATATGTGCATACAAGTATGTATAGTGAAGACATATGCACATATTCATTTTGGACTATTTGTAGAGTTCAATCTATATTTTGGATCCAAGGAATGCACTAATAATATATGATAATGTGATTTTGAATACATACCTCTTATGATTTTTTCTTTTCATCCAAATGAGACTAAGCAATAGTAGACTCAAGTAAGCATATTAGTCTCTCATATAGATTTGTCATTTAGTCATATATTTGGATGTGAGGAATGCAACAAGATTATAAAAAAGATATCGAATGCATACCTCAATGATTTCACCTTTTCATTCAAATGAGACTAAGTAATATTATTATCAACAACAAGGTTAGTCTCACAAATGCATTTGTCATTATCACCAAAGCCTCATAAAAGTATTTGTCATTATCACTAAAACCAACTTAATGGAGCTTGTCTTTCAACATATTTGACAATGGCAAATGATCAATTCTCTGTTTGGACACTGACTTCTTCAACAATGCTGATACTCACCACTCGTCGTCGTGTCCCTTAGCTCCTTTGACTCCGGTCTTTCTCTTCAACGACTTCAGCAAGTAGTACAATATTGTCCTTGTCGAACAGCTGAAATGGGCAGGATGGTATTGTCCTCATCTTCCCTGCCATCACCATGGCTCTTAGCTTCCCTATGGATCAATGTCTTCTTATTGGACAAATCGATATCATTGCACTCTTTCATGGTCTTCTCCAACACCATCCATGCTATCCTTGTTATAAATTTTATTTTTATTGAAAATTTCAGTTGTTTTTGTTGGAGTTCGTATACAAATCGAATTGCCAATTTTACTTAATTTATATTGAATTTTAGTTATTTAAAAATTTTACTTTATAACTGTATGGAAATCAAATTAGAAATTTTATTTTGTTTTTACAAAAAATTCAATTATTTTTTTGTTAAAATTTGTATACAAATTTTTCTTTAATTTTTGTTATGAATTAAAGTTACATAGGGATTTCACTCTGGAATTCATACCAAAATCACATTTCCAATTTTATTATATTATTTATACTAAATTTTTATTCAATTTTTGTTCAAATTAGCGTACAAATACAATTGGTAATATTTGTTTAATTTTTATTCTGAATTATATTTATTTAGAGATTTTGCTTAGGAATTTGTATGAAAACCAAATTGCTAATTTTATTTAATTTATTCCAAATTTTTGTAATTTAAGTATTTTATTTTGGAATTGTATAGAAACCAAATTGCAAATTTTCATTTATTTTTTATTTTGAATTTCAATTTTATTGGCTGGAATTCATACAGAAATACAATTTCTACTTTTTGGTTAATTTTTATTGCAATTTACTGTTATTTTGATATTTTAATTTCAAATTCATATCATAATCAAATTGCTAATTTTATTTTATTTGTTATTCTAAATTTAGTTTTTTTGTTGGAATTACATACAAATCCAATTGTTAATTTTTGTTTAATTTTATTCTAACTTATTTTATTTAATTTTACTTAGGAATTCATGTGGGAATCAAATTGCTAATTTTATTTTACTTTTTATTCTGAATTTTAGTTATATTTTGATTATATTTTATATGGACTCTTTCTTTTAATCTAAACCATTATAATTTAGACCCACCATGATCAACAATGTGGATCTTTCTCTCTTTTCTTTGATTAACATGGGTATTTCTACCCCTTGAGAGCGAACATAGTGCCTTCTTTTGCCTTTGCTTTAATTATATAATAGATTGGATGTGAGCACGACATGGGTGCCGGTGTTTGGTTGTGTTGAGTTGCATCATGCATTGTTTTGATTAGCATGAGTCAAGTGCATAAAACTTGTGCTCGAGGTGATTGCTTGTTTTTTGGATGAACAATGGCTCGAAGAACGTAAGTGCTCCATAGCAAGGGACCGAGACTAGATGGGAGAGCTAAGGTCCATGCGGTAAGTCTAAGTGAGGCTACGTAGCTCAAGTAGGAAGCACAGAGAAGACAATAATCGTGAAGAGGTGAGTTGGTGCATATGGTGCGCTGAGTGACGAGGCCAATGCATGTAAAGACGGTTCGAGAGAGACAGAATGCGTGGAGACGTGACGGCTAATTATTGAATACTATGGGCTATGTGTCAAAATATACGGAGATGCTTTGATGTGAAAAGGAAGACTGTGTCAAGGGAATGTGTCCATAAGCTTCTTCAAGGATATTTTGGTAGTAGGTCAAATATTATGAATATGACGATGAGCATTTAAGCGCAGCGAAGATAGGAGGAGAACCATGTCCTACCAGGCATGCCATTTTGTTTGACGCGAGAAATTGCTCTCAGATTTCTTGCTTCAGGGTATAAGGTGCGGTCGTACTAGTGTACTAAAGTACACAAAAATAAATAAGCACAAGAAAGATAGGAAAAACATGTATTTTATTTATTCATTTGAGAATGACAAAATTACAAGTTCCCTTTATATATGTGCGTTCTATGGCCTGCTTTGCATAGTAGATCTGTCATAGGTGTTGTGATATCCTGGTTTCTAAGGCCTCGGAAGGCTCTCGGTTAATTACATCTGCAAGGCAAACCCATAAAATACCTCAAATTAAACTTCACATTGGTCGTCCTCTTCAGTCTTCGCTTCATGTTCTCCATGCATGTGATGGGTGGTTGATGTAGATGTGGACGTTGGCATTATCCATAGCCTCGTCGATCTATGGCGTCTTTGATAGCGTAGTCTTTACATTGGCCAAGCTCGCCTATGCTGTTCGACCTCGTCGGTATCAAATAACACATAAAATTAAGGTGGTTAAAAGTGTGCATGATTCACTTCAAGCATGATTGATCTAACGACACAATAGTAGAATTGATGTAGTAGACGTACTTAATTTGGGTGGTGGGGCTGGCAGAGTAGAACGCTTGGGTCAGATGTCAAAGTGGTCAAAAGTGACCAACGGGAAGGACCCCTCTGCAGTGCAAACACACTTAACCAAACTCATGTGTCGTAAGGGCAAACCATCCTTACTTTTAACAGAGTAGAACACCAGAGTCCAGTATCAACATGGTCAAAAGTGATCGCTGGGAAGGACTCCTCGGAAGCCAGAAACCAACGATATTCGGGAGTGGTCAGTAGCCAAAAGCCGGAAGCCATCAGCATTTGGACGTAGTCAATAGTCGAAAGCCGGAAGCCATCAGCAATTGAATGTAGTCGGTAGGCAAAAGCCAGAAGCCATTAGCAATTGAACATAATCGATGGTTGAAAGCCATCAGAAGTCGTTCGTAGTCGAAAGTCATCAGAAATAGTCCGTAGTCGAAAGCCATCAGAAGTCGTCCATGGTCGAAAGCCATCGGAAGTAGTCTGTGGTCGAAAGCCATCGGAAATCGTCCATGCGCAAAATCCGTCGGAAGTCATCCGTGGTCGAAAGCCATCAAAAGTCATCCATGGTTGAAAGCCATTGTGGTCGAAAGTCATCGGAAGTTGTCCATGGTCAAAAGCCATCAAAGGTTGTGTGTTATCGAAAGCCATCGTTGTCAAAAACCATCGGAAGTCATCCATGTTCGAAAGCCATCGTGTTCAAAAACCATCGGAGGTCGTCCTGGTCAAAAGCCAGAAGCCATCGGCACTCGGAAGTCGTCCGTGCTCGAAAACCATCAAAGTAGTTCATGGTCGAAAGCCATTGGAAGTCATCCATGGTCAAAAACCATCGTGGTCGAAAGCCATTGGCGGTCATCCATGGTCAAAAGTCAATGGTAGTTGTCTGTGGTCGAAAGTCAATGGTAGTTGTCTGTGGTCGAAAGACATCGTGGTCGAAAACCATCAGAGGTCATCCTTGGTCGAAAGCTAGAAGCCATCGGCAATTGGAAGTTGTTCGTGGTCGAAAACCATCAAAGTAGTTTGTGGTTGAAAGCCATCAAAAGTCGTCTGTGGTCGAAAACCATGGTGATCAAAAGCCATCGAAGTTTGTCCGTGGTTGAAAGCCATCGTGGTCAAAAGTCATTGAACGTTGTCCGTGGTCGAAAGTAATCGGAGGTTGTTCGTGGTCAAAAGCCATCATGGTCAAAAACCATTGGAGGTCAACCATGGTCGAAAGCCATCATAGTCAAAAACCATCGGAGGTTGTTCGTGGCCAAAAGATAGAAGCCATTAGCAATCAGAAGTTGTCTGTGCTCGAAAGCCATTGAAGTAGTTCTTGGTTGAAAGCCATCGAGAGTCATCTATGGCTAAAAACCATCATGGTCAAAAGCCATTGGAGGTTGTCCATGGTTGAAAGTCATCAAAAGTTATCTGTGGTCGAAAGCCATCGTGGTCGAAAACCATCAAAGGTCGTCAGTGGTTGAAAGCCAGAAGCCATTGGCAATCGAAAGTCGTCCGTGCTCGAAAACCATCAAAGTAGTTCGTGGTCGAAAGCTATCGGAAGTCATCTGTGGTCATAAACCATTGGAGGTTGTCCATGGTTGAAAGCCATCAAAAGTTATCTGTGGTCGAAAGCCATCGTGGTCGAAAACCATCAAAGGTCATCAGTGGTTGAAAGCCAGAAGCCATCGGCAATCGAAAGTCGTCCGTGCTCGAAAACCATCAAAGTAGTTCGTGGTCGAAAGCTATCGGAAGTCATCTGTGGTCATAAACCATTGTGGTTGAAAGCCATCGGAGGTCGTCCGTGGTTGAAAGCTATCGTAGTCGGAAGTCATCGGAAGTTGTCCGTGGTCTAAAACCATCATGGTCGAAAGCTATTGGAGGTTGTCCATGGTCGAAAACCATCGTGGTCGAAAGCCATTGGATGTCATTCATGGTTGAAATCCTTTGTGGTAAAGGGCGAAACTAGAATGAAAATAACCGAGGTTCACCACTTCATCATACTTACAACAACATATATAGTTTTCAACTAATATTATGCTAAATAATAATGTGTCTGGTAATTTTTAGCATTAGTACTTCAACTTAACCGATTGCAGTATATGGTGATAAAGAAGCGATGATCAAAATGCTTATCAAATTGAAGAAGCTCGATACTAATATTGGTTAAATGCAGTAAACTGAAGAAACTAAGAGCGAAATCACAGACAAAAGTTGATCAGTATTGGTAAAATATATCATCCGACCTCAATGACCTATAAAAGAGAACAAAATAACTTAAAGTTTTCAAGTAAAAAATAGTGGAATGGTCAAATATAAGTAAAAGCATTACATTTTAGCATTTACGTTCTTTCAAGTTCATAAAGCGACAAACTACAATATCATTAGAAAATCTCTTCAATTCTTGTTTCTTTACATAGCAAATAAGTCTATTGTTTATAAAATTATCACCAATTAATTGAAAGTGTTAATTAGATATTTTTTTGTTCAACAATTCAAGAATAATATAATAGAAAAATATGTTCAATGGCTTGCTTACTTGACATTGTGATCAAATACTAGGCTGGTATTCCAAAAACCAAAATTGAAACCCTAAGTCTTAAACCTACAATACAATAAAAATCAATCAACAATCATCACATTGAAACCTCAACTCATAAATATTTTAGCCCATGTTTTTGAAACAAATTAGAAGAATTGAGAGAAATTTAAAGAAAAATATATATTGATTGGATGACCTAAGCTTCCTTCAACCAGCAAGGACGCGAGGCAATAGGGAATAGGCAGCACCGCGGTTAGGGGCAAGCAAGGGTGGCCAGTGGTGCCGATTTCTCTCATTCTCCGGTGAACGGTTGTTGTTTGGCTGGATACAGTGGACATGGCACATATCTTCTGGCTGACCATGCGAGATGAATAGACGTAAAGGGTTGATACGAGGTGACACGCTTCATGATCAATCAAATGGATGCTGTGGTCTGTTGTGGTCCTCCTTCTTGGACTAGCTCAAGGGCTGGCTTGGCCTGCTATAGTTGTCTTATATGATGAGGGATAGTAGACGCACCTCGTTGACTGCTGCTAACTACTAGGAATTTAAATTGTTAGAGTTCTCTTGGCTTGGCTTCAAGAAAGGGACCGAGTGCATCAATTTTGGGATAGAGGGTTCACAGATAAGCTATAGGTACTAATTTCTACTAAAAAGATTTTTGAACTCGGTGTCCTGTGACACCAGGCGAGAAGCTTGGCTGTCAGACCCGGATTTTTCAATCCGAATCTTACTGTGTTTCACTGCACTAATCCCTGGATCAGTAGTTAGTGCACACAGGTACATTGCTGAATCATTTCATACATCGCGTAATTATCCATTATATTACATAAACTGTAATGCACCACGTCGGGTGATAGTTTACAAAAGGGGTCGACTAGGCCAAATGTCATGATTACAAATACGCACAGCGGAAATACAGCAAAAGCAAACCCAAATCCACAGGCAAGCGGCCAGTAGGGTAATGTGTACAATATATGCCACCAGGGTCCCGGCAACATAAAGGTACACAACGCCTAGGGTCTACTTGTCTACGCCTCCTGGCCCCTGGCGGCCAAGTAATTCTCCCACCAAGCTGCTGCGGCGCCCTGCAGCTGGTGTGCAGCGAACATGACTTTGTCTTCCTCTGCGCATTTAATTAGGCGCAGCTTTCTTTCAATATCTCGAAGCCAGTCCTCGGCTTCCAGTGGTTCTTCTGCCGATGTAAATGTGATTGGCCTTGTCCTCTGGAAATCTCCCAAGTCAGCTCTATGCCCTCCTGAGCTTCCTTGCTGTCCCGCATATATGGCTTGCAAAATCTGAGTTTGTTGTGCCATAACTTGGGCCATTGTAGGGTGTTCCGGAGGGTTTGGAAGGTTGTCATTTCCCTGGTCTTGAGCTCTACCTTGGTCTTCAGGCAGAACCCCGCGATTTGAGTCTACCTCGGCTGGGTTTGTATTAGTCTGAGCCCTGGTAGTTCTTCGGCTGGCCATCTGCAGTGGTAGCTTTATACTCAATGCTAGTTCTATATATAGGAGAAAACAAGGGGTGCCAACCCATACAAGAGAAAGCAGTAAAACCATGACGAGGCAATTTCCAACATAAGGCCGATATCCAGCCATTCACTTAAACATATCAACAATTACATAGCCAGCTTTTATGCTGGGCTTACAATTACATCATAATAATTAAAGTTCATAGGTCCGCAACTACGAAATAAAAAGGACGGATACATCAACTAAGATACATGAATTTAGTACTTGCAACACACACTGCAAGTACATCGCGATCCCATCTACTCCTCCAGATACCCGTAGCCAGATGGGCTGTAGTGCGGGGACCTGGAACGGGAGCGGCTCCCACTGAACTCCGACGGATCGGAGTCACCGGCGTCCGAGGGCGCGCGTGGGGGGCTACGGCTCTGGGGAGGCTCTCCCCCCGAAGTGCAGCCCGGGGACCCGGAGGCCGCGTGCTCTTACGCGCGGTCATCCGAGTGCGGGGCCCGGATCCTGGTGGTGGAGGTGCTGGAGCTGCTGCAGGGGTGGAGGCCCGTCGGAGCTGAGCTTGGAGGGCGGTCACTTCTGCCTGGGCCTGCGCCAAGGCCTGCTCGGTCTTGGCGAGCTGCTCCCGTAGCGCCACCCTGGAGCCGTGCCCAGTGGTAAGGCGCTGTCGAAGAAGGGTGATCTCCTCCAAGGCTGCGGTGTGGGCTGCGCCCATAGCCCTGGTGAGAGTGACCTGGTGTGTTAGCGCAGGGTCGTCCTCGTCAACCGGCAGGTTCGTCTCATTGTACCGTGCACCATCCTGGCGCGACGGGTAGAAACGATAGGGCGTGCGGTGAATGGCCGTCTCATATATGTCACACAGCCGTGCCGCGGCGAGGCGCGCGGCGTCCTGGATCGCGTCGGCCCTGGTACTCCTTCGATGTTCCGTGGTAAAGACATGAGGCTGTTCTTGTTCGCTTTTTGGGTAGATGTAGACCTGCATGGTCCAAGATTCATCTTCTCCTATGGTAGCCTTCAGTCCACGGTAGATAGGTTGCTCGTCGTAGCCCATGTAATGTAGAAGCTTGCGTAAGATGCTTGCGAACTCATTTTCATAGACACCGTGGCCCAAATAATCCCAGTCCCCTTCATATCCCGTTCCTGCCATCTGTAAACGTTATGGTTCCAATGTTAGTACTTTTCCAAAATGTAATGAAAAATAGAGTAGAGCAGATTCTAGGAAGGATACGAGTAAGAACATTATACTATGATTTTGGAAATTATTTTCTTGCTTTCATAAGTATTGTATTCCTAGGCCATCCTAATTTTTCCATCCTAAGGCTTTACCCTACGGTCGTATGCTCTGATACCAGCGCTGTCAGACCCGGATTTTTCAATCCGAATCTTACTGTGTTTCACTGCACTAATCCCTGGATCAGTAGTTAGTGCACACAGGTACATTGCTGAATCATTTCATACATCGCGTAATTATCCATTATATTACATAAACTGTAATGCACCACGTCGGGTGATAGTTTACAAAAGGGGTCGACTAGGCCAAATGTCATGATTACAAATACGCACAGCGGAAATACAGCAAAAGCAAACCCAAATCCACAGGCAAGCGGCCAGTAGGGTAATGTGTACAATATATGCCACCAGGGTCCCGGCAACATAAAGGTACACAACGCCTAGGGTCTACTTGTCTATGCCTAACCACCGAGGCCTACGCCTTAATTAGCGCCTTTGCTTCCGTTGATGTTGGCGGGGGCCTCCTCGTAGGCGTAGTGTTCTTGAACTCCTGTTTCTGAATTGTATCGCAAGAGCGAGAATGAGCACTCCGACCCCGTGCTCAGCAAGCCAACACACAGATTGCAATAATTTTACATGCATGGCTATCAAAGGATGGCTGGGGCTCATTTTATTTTGCGGAGAGTGCTTTTAAATACAATTATAGGAAAATTTCCTGAGACCTAGCCATTTTGAACTCAAAACTTTTGTTTATAAGGTAAGTTGATCTCATAGTTGACACAGATTCCATCCACCATTACATGGCATCTGCGCCATATGGCATCTTTCAGCGTTATAGCCGCTTAATGTACCACTGGGACGACACCCAGGACAATTCCAAACCAGAGCCGTCCTTCGCCCTTCAAGTTTCCATTCCCAATTTCCAAACATTTTTAAATAGAACTATATCCAGTTAAGTTCCCATGTCTGCCCATGACCGTGGGCACGGCTATTCGAATAGTTTTGACTCTGCAGAGTTTGTACACTTTCACCACAAGAGACAATCAACTCGTTGCCCCACACAATTCCTTAGAAGTGTGGTTAAGTAGATCATCACAGTAACTTTTCAAAATATCTAGTCCTTTCTCCCATCTCACATTACGGGTGACCGCCCATTTGCGATGGGTCCCATCTGTGCGCGGGATGTTTTCCCCAGACTCTAACGCAGCTCGGGCTCCTACTTCCCGCAACGTTAGGAAAGCGGGAAAACTTCACCCTCCACTGGTGTCCCTTCAGGCCCCCTTGCCATAGCATAACCCCATCAATCCACTACCAGTGAGATGAGTCCGGGATTTCGATAAGTCTACTTAGCCAAGTTGTATTTTACAGACTTGTGGTTGTACTGTTTTACACGGGCTGACATGACAAGATTCAGTCCTTAAGGTTACCCGGATGGTTCTACCACATTTCACATTCTGTGCATCCACTGCACCACATACCAGCCACCAAACCATTCCATCCAGGTATTTAAGCAGTTTGGGATTTTTCAGAGGTAGTAAATAATATGTCCACCTACTACAGTCATTCCACCCATGACTGTTCCCCAAACAATATCACATTTTTGTAAGTGTTGCTTTTGGGGCAGCAAGGTACCCCCGTTCTTATCTAGCAATACTAAGCCGCGGAATAATTATTTGGACTTACTGTAAAGCATATGATAATATGAATTTTTCTAGGGCGACAAGGTTCACATGTCCAAGCATGGCAATGGATCTTTATTAACAAGCATTAGAATAGGTATCTAACTACCACTTTCTTAAAATGAACATATTTCATCACATAAAATAACAGCATGCATGTTCATAATTTAAAAGAAATTATCTTTGCAAATCATAGGTTCAGAAATGATCAAGGTGTTAACTCGCCTTGGTCACAGGGGTCGGTTTCTTGGTGATCTGGTGCTTCTTGTGCTGCTGCCTCGATATCTTCCTCTTGAGCCTCGTAGGCTATTTAATCGTACGGAATACCCCATTAAAAGAAAAACAACCAATCAATAAAATATCACCAGAAATTCAAATGAACTCAAAAAAAAATATGGTTCTGGTTCCATTAGATAGATCTTGAATTTAAACGAATTTAGAAATTTGTTTCATTCAATTCGGAGCTAAAATGAAGAAGTTATAAGCGGTCAAAGTTTTCGGTTCCAGTCAAATCCAAAAATATTACAACTCTGACATGTGGGGCCCATTGTCAGCCTCTATTCATTTTAATTTTTTTTCCAGTTTATTTTCTTTTTCATTCTTTGTTTCTCTGACATGTGGGGTCCGGTTACTGTTCATAGGGTCCACATGTCAGTACGGTCCGTGCTTGGATGCATCACTGACCGGTGGGGTCCAGCGGTCAGCGGTGACTCGGGGATGCAGTGGCTGACAGGTGGGGCCCACCTGTCAGACCGAAATAAAACGGAGAAAACTCAACCCGGCGCTGCGGAGCCGGAGGCTCGAACGCGCGCGGCCGGGGAGCTGGGAGGGGAAGAGAGCGCTGATAGCCAAGTGAGCGGGGAGGCTTTGCCTACCTTATAAGGATGAGGAATCCTTTTGAAGGATGCCGACGAGGGGGCCGGGTAGAGGAGTCGGGGACGACGGTGGCCGGCGGCGAGGGAGTGTCGGGGAGGTCCGGTGGAGGGGCCAAAGGGGATCCTGGTGCTGCGGGGAGTCCGGTGGCGCAGTCGGCGAGGACTGAGGATGACCGGAGGTAGGTCGGCGTCGAGCGGCGGCGGTGACTCGAAGGAGCTCTCGGTGACGGCGAAGTACGGACGTCGGGGAGCTCGAGTGAAGGTCGGGGAGGCTTCGCAACGCTCTGGAGATGGTCCTAGCGCCAGGAATTGGGCTCTGGGACAGAGAAACCGCGGGGAGTTAGTTCGCCGGAGTTGGGGGAGAAATGAGCTCGCCGGCGACTACGGTGGACCAGGGTCCCATTACCTGCTGGAAGACAACGAGTGCGGCGTGGGGGGCTCAACGGAGGGCTTATCGCCTTATATAGGCGTTCGGGTGGAGCTGGCAACGGGCGGGGCTGTTTTGTCACTTCGGGCAGCCATGGCAGGCGGCGGGGCAGCGGGAATCCGGGTCGCGCGTGACTGCTCGGGCAGAGACGCGGAGGGGGTTTGGAGTGTGACCCTCCACTGCAGCTTTGCGCCGCGCACGCGCCGGGCGCAGATGGCTTGCGCCACGCGGCCGAGCGGCGTGACCGGGCGGAGGAAAGCTGCAGGTGGCGGCTCGTTCCAGAGGCGGGGGCGGCGAAGCCAGGGGCGGTGACGGCTCTGCAGACGCTCCCACCGGGTGACGAGACGGCACGGGCTGAGCTGGCTGAGGCATGGACGCCACGGGGAGGAAAGCGTCTGAGTGAGGCGCACGCGCGGTCGCGCGGGGAGGAGGAGGAAGACGATACGCAAGACGGGGCCAGCGGCAGCGAGAGAACGGGCACGGGCCCGCGTGCCAGGGGGAGAGAGCGGTCGAGCGGGAGGGCCCGCTGACCAGAGGGACACGGGCGCAGGGTCCGCCCGCCAGTGGCGCCTGCGCTCGCACGCGGGAATTGGGCCGCGCGGGTGGGAAAGGCCGCGCGCGCAGGAGCTGGGCCGGGGTGATGGCCGGCCTGGCTCCGGTTTTCCCCATTTTGGTGCCTCTTTTATTTTCATTTTATTTTTTTTTCTTCTATATATATATAGATATATTTTTGGGTTTATTTCATTGCACAATTTCATAAATAATTTCCAGATTTATTTAAATCCCTTTCTCCTAATTTCTGGATCATCTTTTCAGATTCTAAATTAAAATTTAAATTTACCTCCTCATGTGTATATTCCCTTTTTATTTCAACTTTAGGGAACCTCAACCAAAAATTCTTGAAGAAACACCATGAAATCCAAATCAAATTAGGGTTTATTGCAAAATATTGCAGGGCTCCATAATTTTACAATTTCTAATTTTTCGGGATGTTACAAACCTACCCCCCTTAAAAGAATCTCGACCCCGAGATTCAACTTAACTAGGGAACAGGTCGGGGTAATCTCTTCGTAGCTGGTCTTCACGCTCCCAGGTAGCTTCTTTCTTGGAGTGATGGCTCCATTGTACCCGGCACATGCGAATGACTTGAGTTCGCGTCTTCTTTTCCACGGTATCCAGGATCTTGATCGGGCGCTCCTTGTAGGTTAGATCCTCCTCAATCTCGATTGCTTCCAATGGAGCTTGATCCTCAGGTACTCGCAGACACTTCTTCAATTGGGACACATGGAAGACGTCGTGTATGTCTGATAGATTCGGAGGTAGTGCAAGCTGGTAGGCAACTTCCCCCTTTTTAGACACAATCGGGAACGGTCCAACATACCGCGGGGTAAGCTTGCCTTTGACCTTGAATCGCCTAACTCCTCGCAAGGGTGATACCTTCAGATAAACATGATCTCCCACTTCAAAACTTAATTGCCTTCTTCTCTTGTCTGCATAACTTTTCTGCCTGGACTGGGCTGCTTGCAGTCGATCTCTAATTAGGCGAACCTTTTCTTCAGCCTGCCTTAAAGTATCTGGCCCGAAAATGTAGTTCTCCCCTACTTCCGACCAATGTAGAGGGGTTCGACATTGTCGACCATACAGGGCTTCGAAGGGTGACATCTGAAGACTGGCCTGATAGCTGTTGTTATAAGCAAACTCAGCATAGGGTAGGCATCGATCCCAATCCTTAGAAAAATCTAGAGCACAAGCCCGAAGCATATCTTCCAATATCTGATTCACTCTCTCTGTTTGACCATCTGTCTGGGGGTGGTATGCGGTGCTAAAATCCAAGTAAGTACCGAGAGCTTCATGCAGGCTAGCCCAAAAATGCGAGGTAAACTGGGAACCTCGATCCGAGACTATCCGTTTTGGTACACCGTGTAAACATACTATGCGTGACATATATAGCTCGGCTAACTTATTTCCCTTGTACGTGGTTTTGACGGGGATGAAATGGGCAACCTTAGTCAGCCTGTCAATCACGACCCATACGGAGTCATATCCAGATTTGGTTCGTGGAAGTCCCGTGATAAAGTCCATCCCGACTTCTTCCCACTTCCACTGGGGTATTTTTAATGGTTGTAGTAGTCCTGCTGGCCTTTGATGTTCTGCTTTCACTCTCTGACACACATCACAGCAGGCTACATGTTCAGCTATGTCTCTCTTCATACGGGGCCACCAGCAGAATTGCTTCATACTCTGATACATCTTGGTGCTTCCGGGGTGCAGGGAGTATGGAGAGCTATGAGCTTCCCTCAATATTAGGTCCTTGAGATTCTTGTGATGAGGTACAACTATACGCTTCCCGTACCACAGGGTACCCTCGTGATCAACCTTCATGTTAGGAGCCTTCCCTGCTCCTATCAATCCTTTCCACTTTATTATAGCTGGATCTTTTTGCTGAGCAACCATAATCTGCTCCTCTAAACTTGGTTGAATTTCCATGGTAGCTAGAGTGCCTCCCTCTACTATCTCCAAGTTCAAGGCCTGCAGTTCTTTATATAGCTCAGGTTGATGTTCCTGGACCATGAGATTACTGCAATAGGCCTTACGGCTTAAAGCATCCGCTACAACATTAGCCTTCCCTGGGTGGTAATGGACGCTCAGGTCATAGTCCTTAATCAACTCCAACCATCTCCTCTGCCTCAAGTTGAGGTGTGACTGGGTGAAGAAATATTTAAGGCTCTGGTGG
The DNA here is from genome assembly GCA_017311315.1 of Dendrocalamus latiflorus. Lineage (NCBI taxonomy): Eukaryota > Viridiplantae > Streptophyta > Magnoliopsida > Poales > Poaceae > Dendrocalamus > Dendrocalamus latiflorus. The sequence goes on along the minus strand of CM029666.1, from coordinate 40,811,756 downwards.
TCCGTGTATATGTCACAGTGATTACCTATCAGATAATGCCTCCAAATCTTCAATGCATGCACTACTGAGGCCAATTCCAGGTCATGAGTAGGGTAGTTGGCTTCATGAGGGCGAAGTTGTCTGGATGCATATGCCACTACCTTGCCTTCCTGCATTAGTACACATCCAAGCCCTTGATGTGAGGCATCACAGTATACCTCAAAATCCTTGCGTACATCAGGCAGGGTTAGCACAGGCGTGGTAGTCAATCTCCTCTTCAATTCTTGGAAACTTTCTTCACATGCCTTGGACCATTCAAACTTCCTCTCCTTCTTGAGTAGTTGAGTCATTGGCCTGGCGATCCGAGAGAATCCTTCTATGAATCTCCGGTAGTACCCAGCCAATCCGAGAAAGCTTCTCACTTCAGTGACGGAAGCTGGCTGCTGCCACTCTATGACTGCTGCTATTTTGGCGGGATCAACAGATACTCCTCCTGCTGACACTATGTGTCCCAAGAAACTAATGTCATGCAGCCAGAATTCACACTTGCTAAATTTTGCATATAATTGATGCTCCTTTAGCCTTTCCAACACCAGACGCAGATGTTCCGCATGCTCTTCAGCATTCTTGGAGTATATAAGGATGTCGTCAATAAAGACCACGACAAACTTGTCCAAATACTCCATGAATACTTTGTTCATCAGGTTCATGAAGTAGGCTGGGGCATTGGTTAACCCAAAAGACATGACTGTAAACTCATACAGCCCATATCTAGTGGTGAAAGCCGTCTTAGGTATATCTTCAGCTCTAATCTTCAGTTGATGATAGCCCGATCTTAGGTCTATTTTGGAGAATACCGTGGCTCCACCAAGTTGATCGAATAAATCATCAATCCTGGGGAGTGGGTATTTGTTCTTGATGGTTACTTCATTTAGGGCCCTGTAATCCACACACATCCGCGTGGTGCCATCTTTCTTCTTTACAAATAATACTGGAGATCCCCAAGGCGAGGAACTTGGCCTAATGAACCCCTTATCCTGCAACTCATATAGTTGCTTCTTTAATTCTTCTAACTCATCCACCGTCATCCGGTATGGTCTCTTGGAGACGGGTGCAGCACCGGGCTTTAGGTTGATGACAAACTCCAAATCTCTGTCTGGGGGCATGCCTGGTAATTCCTCGGGAAATACTTCAGGGTAGTCTTGTACCACAATCATTCCTTCTAATGGCACACCTTCACAATAATAGATTGCCCGACCCCAGCGGTACGGGCGATCCACCTTCACTTCTATTGTTAACCCAGGATGCTTGGTCAAATTGACTTCCCTAGTGGCACAGCTTATGACCCCTTGATACTTTGCGAGCCAATCCATCCCCAGTATAATGTCCAGAGTTTGGGAGGGTAAAACTATTAGATCAGCTAAGAAGTCCCACCCTTCCATAGTAATTGCTACCCCAGGACACACTAAGGTGGTAGTAATTGGTCCAGCTGGTGAATTAAGAACTACTGGCTTCTTTAGAGTATATACTGGTAATCCCAACTTGTTGGCATACCCCTTAGATATAAATGAATGGGAAGCTCCTGAATCAAACAATACTTGTGCTGGTATGGTTTTAACAGAGAACGTACCCATAAGGACTCCAGCGGCCTCCTTAGCTTCTTCGGCAGTGATGTGGTTGACTCGACCACGGTTTGGGGCTGATGCACTTTTGCTGCCTTGTGAGCTTTGATGCCCTTTGTTGAGTGCTGAAGCTTGACTGCGGGCTGGAGCATTCTGCTTGTTAGGGCATCTATTGGCATAGTGCCCTTTTTCCCCGCAGGTATAACAGTTACTGTTAGCTGCTGGGTTAATACCGAGGTACGATCCTCCTGTGCGCGGAGCTTGATATGAATTTCCCCCCGGTCGAGGAGCTGATGCTGACGCACTGGGTTGAGTAGTCCTCGGGGTTGAGGAATTACCCAAGAGCTTCTGAATGAACCTTCCTTGGGGGTGCTGAGCCGATAGCTTTCGCTTGCGGCTGGCCTCCAGGTTCTTCTTCTCATTTTCCAGAATCAGTGCCTTATTCACCAGTTGATGAAAGCTGGTGAAATCTTGAGTGATCAGCTGAACTCGTAGCTCCTCGTTCATCCCTTCAAAGAATCTGTCAATCTTTTCTTCCTCGTCCTCCACATCCTTTGGGGCATATCGGGCCAATTGTGTGAATTTGGTAAGGTACTCATTTATTGACCTATTCCCCTGCTTGAGTGTGCGAAACTCGTTCTTCTTCATTCGTATTACTCCGGTTGGAACGAAGTTAGCCTTGAAAGCGGTCTTAAATTCCTCCCAAGGAACTGCTTCTGTGCTGGTTTCTGTGGTGGCATCCTCCTGGCCCCTGGCGGCCAAGTAATTCTCCCACCAAGCTGCTGCGGCGCCCTGCAGCTGGTGTGCAGCGAACATGACTTTGTCTTCCTCTGCGCATTTAATTAGGCGCAGCTTTCTTTCAATATCTCGAAGCCAGTCCTCGGCTTCCAGTGGTTCTTCTGCCGATGTAAATGTGATTGGCCTTGTCCTCTGGAAATCTCCCAAGTCAGCTCTATGCCCTCCTGAGCTTCCTTGCTGTCCCGCATATATGGCTTGCAAAATCTGAGTTTGTTGTGCCATAACTTGGGCCATTGTAGGGTGTTCCGGAGGGTTTGGAAGGTTGTCATTTCCCTGGTCTTGAGCTCTACCTTGGTCTTCAGGCAGAACCCCGCGATTTGAGTCTACCTCGGCTGGGTTTGTATTAGTCTGAGCCCTGGTAGTTCTTCGGCTGGCCATCTGCAGTGGTAGCTTTATACTCAATGCTAGTTCTATATATAGGAGAAAACAAGGGGTGCCAACCCATACAAGAGAAAGCAGTAAAACCATGACGAGGCAATTTCCAACATAAGGCCGATATCCAGCCATTCACTTAAACATATCAACAATTACATAGCCAGCTTTTATGCTGGGCTTACAATTACATCATAATAATTAAAGTTCATAGGTCCGCAACTACGAAATAAAAAGGACGGATACATCAACTAAGATACATGAATTTAGTACTTGCAACACACACTGCAAGTACATCGCGATCCCATCTACTCCTCCAGATACCCGTAGCCAGATGGGCTGTAGTGCGGGGACCTGGAACGGGAGCGGCTCCCACTGAACTCCGACGGATCGGAGTCATCGGCGTCCGAGGGCGCGCGTGGGGGGCTACGGCTCTGGGGAGGCTCTCCCCCCGAAGTGCAGCCCGGGGACCCGGAGGCCGCGTGCTCTTACGCGCGGTCATCCGAGTGCGGGGCCCGGATCCTGGTGGTGGAGGTGCTGGAGCTGCTGCAGGGGTGGAGGCCCGTCGGAGCTGAGCTTGGAGGGCGGTCACTTCTGCCTGGGCCTGCGCCAAGGCCTGCTCGGTCTTGGCGAGCTGCTCCCGTAGCGCCACCCTGGAGCCGTGCCCAGTGGTAAGGCGCTGTCGAAGAAGGGTGATCTCCTCCAAGGCTGCGGTGTGGGCTGCGCCCATAGCCCTGGTGAGAGTGACCTGGTGTGTTAGCGCAGGGTCGTCCTCGTCAACCGGCAGGTTCGTCTCATTGTACCGTGCACCATCCTGGCGCGACGGGTAGAAACGATAGGGCGTGCGGTGAATGGCCGTCTCATATATGTCACACAGCCGTGCCGCGGCGAGGCGCGCGGCGTCCTGGATCGCGTCGGCCCTGGTACTCCTTCGATGTTCCGTGGTAAAGACATGAGGCTGTTCTTGTTCGCTTTTTGGGTAGATGTAGACCTGCATGGTCCAAGATTCATCTTCTCCTATGGTAGCCTTCAGTCCACGGTAGATAGGTTGCTCGTCGTAGCCCATGTAATGTAGAAGCTTGCGTAAGATGCTTGCGAACTCATTTTCATAGACACCGTGGCCCAAATAATCCCAGTCCCCTTCATATCCCGTTCCTGCCATCTGTAAACGTTATGGTTCCAATGTTAGTACTTTTCCAAAATGTAATGAAAAATAGAGTAGAGCAGATTCTAGGAAGGATACGAGTAAGAACATTATACTATGATTTTGGAAATTATTTTCTTGCTTTCATAAGTATTGTATTCCTAGGCCATCCTAATTTTTCCATCCTAAGGCTTTACCCTACGGTCGTATGCTCTGATACCAGCGCTGTCAGACCCGGATTTTTCAATCCGAATCTTACTGTGTTTCACTGCACTAATCCCTGGATCAGTAGTTAGTGCACACAGGTACATTGCTGAATCATTTCATACATCGCGTAATTATCCATTATATTACATAAACTGTAATGCACCACGTCGGGTGATAGTTTACAAAAGGGGTCGACTAGGCCAAATGTCATGATTACAAATACGCACAGCGGAAATACAGCAAAAGCAAACCCAAATCCACAGGCAAGCGGCCAGTAGGGTAATGTGTACAATATATGCCACCAGGGTCCCGGCAACATAAAGGTACACAACGCCTAGGGTCTACTTGTCTATGCCTAACCACCGAGGCCTACGCCTTAATTAGCGCCTTTGCTTCCGTTGATGTTGGCGGGGGCCTCCTCGTAGGCGTAGTGTTCTTGAACTCCTGTTTCTGAATTGTATCGCAAGAGCGAGAATGAGCACTCCGACCCCGTGCTCAGCAAGCCAACACACAGATTGCAATAATTTTACATGCATGGCTATCAAAGGATGGCTGGGGCTCATTTTATTTTGCGGAGAGTGCTTTTGAATACAATTATAGGAAAATTTCCTGAGACCTAGCCATTTTGAACTCAAAACTTTTGTTTATAAGGTAAGTTGATCTCATAGTTGACACAGATTCCATCCACCATTACATGGCATCTGCGCCATATGGCATCTTTCAGCGTTATAGCCGCTTAATGTACCACTGGGACGACACCCAGGACAATTCCAAACCAGAGCCGTCCTTCGCCCTTCAAGTTTCCATTCCCAATTTCCAAACATTTTTAAATAGAACTATATCCAGTTAAGTTCCCATGTCTGCCCATGACCGTGGGCACGGCTATTCGAATAGTTTTGACTCTGCAGAGTTTGTACACTTTCACCACAAGAGACAATCAACTCGTTGCCCCACACAATTCCTTAGAAGTGTGGTTAAGTAGATCATCACAGTAACTTTTCAAAATATCTAGTCCTTTCTCCCATCTCACATTACGGGTGACCGCCCATTTGCGATGGGTCCCATCTGTGCGCGGGATGTTTTCCCCAGACTCTAACGCAGCTCGGGCTCCTACTTCCCGCAACGTTAGGAAAGCGGGAAAACTTCACCCTCCACTGGTGTCCCTTCAGGCCCCCTTGCCATAGCATAACCCCATCAATCCACTACCAGTGAGATGAGTCCGGGATTTCGATAAGTCTACTTAGCCAAGTTGTATTTTACAGACTTGTGGTTGTACTGTTTTACACGGGCTGACATGACAAGATTCAGTCCTTAAGGTTACCCGGATGGTTCTACCACATTTCACATTCTGTGCATCCACTGCACCACATACCAGCCACCAAACCATTCCATCCAGGTATTTAAGCAGTTTGGGATTTTTCAGAGGTAGTAAATAATATGTCCACCTACTACAGTCATTCCACCCATGACTGTTCCCCAAACAATATCACATTTTTGTAAGTGTTGCTTTTGGGGCAGCAAGGTACCCCCGTTCTTATCTAGCAATACTAAGCCGCGGAATAATTATTTGGACTTACTGTAAAGCATATGATAATATGAATTTTTCTAGGGCGACAAGGTTCACATGTCCAAGCATGGCAATGGATCTTTATTAACAAGCATTAGAATAGGTATCTAACTACCACTTTCTTAAAATGAACATATTTCATCACATAAAATAACAGCATGCATGTTCATAATTTAAAAGAAATTATCTTTGCAAATCATAGGTTCAGAAATGATCAAGGTGTTAACTCGCCTTGGTCACAGGGGTCGGTTTCTTGGTGATCTGGTGCTTCTTGTGCTGCTGCCTCGATATCTTCCTCTTGAGCCTCGTAGGCTATTTAATCGTACGGAATACCCCATTAAAAGAAAAACAACCAATCAATAAAATATCACCAGAAATTCAAATGAACTCAAAAAAAAATATGGTTCTAGTTCCATTAGATAGATCTTGAATTTAAACGAATTTAGAAATTTGTTTCATTCAATTCGGAGCTAAAATGAAGAAGTTATAAGCGGTCAAAGTTTTCGGTTCCAGTCAAATCCAAAAATATTACAACTCTGACATGTGGGGCCCATTGTCAGCCTCTATTCATTTTAATTTTTTTTCCAGTTTATTTTCTTTTTCATTCTTTGTTTCTCTGACATGTGGGGTCCGGTTACTGTTCATAGGGTCCACATGTCAGTACGGTCCGTGCTTGGATGCATCACTGACCGGTGGGGTCCAGCGGTCAGCGGTGACTCGGGGATGCAGTGGCTGACAGGTGGGGCCCACCTGTCAGACCGAAATAAAACGGAGAAAACTCAACCCGGCGCTGCGGAGCCGGAGGCTCGAACGCGCGCGGCCGGGGAGCTGGGAGGGGAAGAGAGCGCTGATAGCCAAGTGAGCGGGGAGGCTTTGCCTACCTTATAAGGATGAGGAATCCTTTTGAAGGATGCCGACGAGGGGGCCGGGTAGAGGAGTCGGGGACGACGGTGGCCGGCGGCGAGGGAGTGTCGGGGAGGTCCGGTGGAGGGGCCAAAGGGGATCCTGGTGCTGCGGGGAGTCCGGTGGCGCAGTCGGCGAGGACTGAGGATGACCGGAGGTAGGTCGGCGTCGAGCGGCGGCGGTGACTCGAAGGAGCTCTCGGTGACGGCGAAGTACGGACGTCGGGGAGCTCGAGTGAAGGTCGGGGAGGCTTCGCAACGCTCTGGAGATGGTCCTAGCGCCAGGAATTGGGCTCTGGGACAGAGAAACCGCGGGGAGTTAGTTCGCCGGAGTTGGGGGAGAAATGAGCTCGCCGGCGACTACGGTGGACCAGGGTCCCATTACCTGCTGGAAGACAACGAGTGCGGCGTGGGGGGCTCAACGGAGGGCTTATCGCCTTATATAGGCGTTCGGGTGGAGCTGGCAACGGGCGGGGCTGTTTTGTCACTTCGGGCAGCCATGGCAGGCGGCGGGGCAGCGGGAATCCGGGCCGCGCGTGACTGCTCGGGCAGAGACGCGGAGGGGGTTTGGAGTGTGACCCTCCACTGCAGCTTTGCGCCGCGCACGCGCCGGGCGCAGATGGCTTGCGCCACGCGGTCGAGCGGCGTGACCGGGCGGAGGAAAGCTGCAGGCGGCGGCTCGTTCCAGAGGCGGGGGCGGCGAAGCCAGGGGCGGTGACGGCTCTGCAGACGCTCCCACCGGGTGACGAGACGGCACGGGCTGAGCTGGCTGAGGCATGGACGCCACGGGGAGGAAAGCGTCTGAGTGAGGCGCACGCGCGGTCGCGCGGGGAGGAGGAGGAAGACGATACGCAAGACGGGGCCAGCGGCAGCGAGAGAACGGGCACGGGCCCGCGTGCCAGGGGGAGAGAGCGGTCGAGCGGGAGGGCCCGCTGACCAGAGGGACACGGGCGCAGGGTCCGCCCGCCAGTGGCGCCTGCGCTCGCACGCGGGAATTGGGCCGCGCGGGTGGGAAAGGCCGCGCGCGCAGGAGCTGGGCCGGGGTGATGGCCGGCCTGGCTCCGGTTTTCCCCATTTTGGTGCCTCTTTTATTTTCATTTTATTTTTTTTTTCTTCTATATATATATAGATATATTTTTGGGTTTATTTCATTGCACAATTTCATAAATAATTTCCAGATTTATTTAAATCCCTTTCTCCTAATTTCTGGATCATCTTTTCAGATTCTAAATTAAAATTTAAATTTACCTCCTCATGTGTATATTCCCTTTTTATTTCAACTTTAGGGAACCTCAACCAAAAATTCTTGAAGAAACACCATGAAATCCAAATCAAATTAGGGTTTATTGCAAAATATTGCAGGGCTCCATAATTTTACAATTTCTAATTTTTCGGGATGTTACATTGGCTCCGCCCCTAATTGTGATTGAAATCCATCGGAGGTTGTCCGTGGTCGAAAGCCATCGTGGGCGTCCGTGTTTGACAATTGGTCAGAGGCGTCCGAGTTTGACAAGCTGTCGGAGGTGTCCAAGTTCAAAAGTAGTCGGAGATGCTCGTGTATGACACATAATCCAAGGCATCCATCTTCGACAAGCAATCAAAAACACACATGTACGACAAGCTGTCGTAGGATTCCAAGTTTGAGAAGTGTTGGAGGCATCCGTGTCCGACACGTGATCAGAAGCACTCATGTACGAGAAGCCGTCCGTCTTCGACAAGCGGTTTGAAGCGTCTGCGTTCAACAAGCAGTCGTAGGCATCCACCTTCGACAAGTAGTCGTAGACATCTGCGTTTGACAAGCCGTCGTAGGCGTCCAAGTTTGACAAGTTGTAGGAGGAGTCTGGGTTTAACAAACGGTTAGAGGCACTCATGTACGACATGTAGTCGGAGGCACTTGAGTACCGGAGGCAAGTTGATGACGCTCAAATACGTCTAGCAGTCGTAAGCAGCTGGGTATTGAGGACGGTTGGCGATGTTCGAGTACTGTGAGTGGTCGATGACATCTGAGCATGAAAGGTGATCAGAGACGTCCGAGCATAGCCAACAATCGCTAGCAAACAAGTACCAAAGGTGCTTGGTGACGTCCAAGCACAACTGGGCAAACACCAAGATCGTAAGGGCAAGCCATCCTCGCTAGATTGCAGTGGTGGTTGACGGTGTCGCATGTCCTGGGTGACAAGAGGGTCTTACGAGCAGTGCCATCAACCTTGCCTTATGGAGCTATCATCATATGAGAGATACGAATGGGACTACTCTAGTACACGACGTATCAACGCAGCCTCACGGCTTGGCTGAGGGGCACGCCACATGTAAGAGTATAGAGACTTCATGATTTGAGCCCAGTGAGTAGGAGAGTGGACGTCAATCTCGATAGCCCCAATGTCGTGGCCGCGGGCTGCACAATGGCGAGCTCCAAAGTGCTTAATCGACGGCATCACCAGCAGAGACCGTAGGCGTTTGACGACCTTTCCACCATTGTTGATGTCCTTTGGCATACAAGCTAGCTAGATAAAGGAGAAAGAGAAAATGGGAGGTTCTTTACCATCCTGAGTATAGTACGCCATGGATTCAGCTTGTATAGATTGCTTCCTTAGGTTTCTCCACCTTCTCTTTTTTTCGTTGCATGTATCCTTTTCTGTGTATGTATGCTAATGGGGCGTATCCTTCTTCTTCTCCGTCTAGGTACGAGTGAAGGTCGCAGGCAATATACGCAGCTCCCACACGGTGTCAATCGTGCCATTAATTTTGAATCAAATTTCTGATTGATTACCGATTTCTTACCTTCTAGACCTCTGCTTTCCATATCAAAAAGATTTATTGAGAATTACTACCATCAGATGGAGATACGGTGCAACAACCGGTTGCACTGGACTGTAGATCGTGTTGGAACTAATCTTGTTGTTGATGGTAGTTGAGTACATGCGCGCCTAAGTTCATGTAGGAGTCGGAGACCAGCCGGAACCCCTAAAGTCAGAGACCCTCCAGACTATAGTAAGCTAGTTATAAGATAGTGAACCGTTTGTAGACCAATCTTAAGTATCCAATCGGTGCTTCAAAGACTTACGTGATTGAGGAGCCGTGGTTGAGGCATCCAAGTAATGGTTGACGAGAACAATGTAGTTAGACCAACATGGTCAAAACAGCGTGTGGTCGAATACCGGAAGTACCGGCTTTGTGTGAGCGGTACAACCAGAGTTGCAGTAAAATCAAATATGGCCGAACAACCATTATTGAACCAACATGATAGTACTAACGTGATTGAGGACCCATGAACTCAAGGGATGATCTTGGCGCATATGCTTAATGATCGGCCAGTGGCATCCAGCCATGCGAGGTGCGGCGCAGTGACTAGTTGAACTGGGTCGTAGAACATACCAAATGGCAATGTCTTTTTTCTTCTCAAACATATATCTCTATATTTGCTTTGACTTAGCATATTTGTATAAAAACTCATCAAACAGGTATTATTAAATAAGCAAAGTTAGGAACAACTTTAGATCGCATAGAATCTCTATGATTCAACATTACCCCGAATAATCCCAACCACTTTGTTTCCCAAATAATCCCAAACCACTCCACACACCCACGATCTAGCGAAGCGGTGGATTGCTCCCTGATCCACTCCCTAGATCGATCCACTCAGCACAGACTCCGCAAGCAGGAGACGATCGGCACTCACCAGGAGATCGGGGAGGTAGTCGAACACGTGCGGCACATCCTCGAGGATGTACCCGGCCTCGCTGGCCACCAGCTTCGCCTCGGGCTTGGCCGCAGCGCCCCCTCGGGCTCCCCCGGGCACGCCCACAGCGTGTCACGGTGGTCGAGCAGGTGGTGGTGGTGCTGGTGTAGGTGGGCTCGGCAAGGTGATGGGCACGAGAGCGCCGGGCCGGCTAGGGTTCGAGTCACCATAAGAACAACGGTGTTAGGACATCTGTAGTGTATATAACCCAAGGGACCTTAAGGTGAGTCCCATCTAAACCTTAAGGCTGACTCCATAGTGTATATAACCCAAGGGACCTTAAGACGGTCCCACTTGGCAGATAAAGAAAAATTGTATTTTAATGCTTGTGGTCAGGTCTTTAGCTTGAGGACCAGTCTTAAGCCTTTTTTGCTTATAACCTGCTTAAGGTCACCCCTGTAATGTATAAGGTTGATCTTAAGATGACTTAAGACCCTCTATTTTTATACACTACAGATACCCTTATGGTCTCAATGACCGCTAACAAGTCACTGCCAAGGTATGAAGAGCCTTTCTGAGTAGAATAATCAATAGTGATGAAGTCGGTCAATCCACATATCACTATTTTTTTCAAAATAGGGAAAATCCACATTACAGTATACAGAAGGGAACACAGTGGCTATGTTTTGCTCATTTTGTCAATAAAAACTGGCGAAATGATTATCAGCATCCGTTCCTATCATGCTTCGATGCAACGCCTAGCTCTATGAAACACATTTATCTACAATTCAATGATCACGACAGAAGGGATGCAGAAACTACAAAGCGCAAACCACAAACAGTGAATGAGCAATGCAGGCGCCACAACCACAGGCTGAGCTAATACCTTCATACTGCTCCATTGACCCACCTTGCACCCCAAAATCTCACACGTCGGACACCCTCACGCCTCTAATCCCCATCTGCAGCAAATGCTGCAGAACTGCCCAAACCTATTTGACCGAACAGCTCGCGTACGTGCAAGAACTTGATAAACAACACCGCAACATTAATTCACACTTACCAATGACACATACAGCACCCTCTAGGGCCTGCATGAGTAGGGCACATTTCACCACACGGCAACCAAATCTATTGTAAAAGAACAAAGCTTATGAAGCTTATCTTTAATGTTATACTCACCTCAGGATGGCCTCGATCTTGTAGAACTCTGAGTCTGGCAAAAACCCTAGAACCGATGGAGATGACATGACACAATCAGCGGGAATACAACAAACCCAACTCAATTGGGCACGAAGGAATCGAATGGGGGCATAAAAATTGACTCTTGGCGAGGGACAAAGTATGCTTGAGCTTGACCTGGAGCGGGGGCACTCTGGGCGGGCGTGGCTGGGCGGCGACAGGGGGCCGAGTTGACCTAGAGCGGCCTCGGACCTCATGAGGGTAGAAAGCAGGCGGTGCGAAGGGGTCGCGGGTGTTGGAAAATTAAGCACATGTAGGTTCAATTTATTCCATAAATTAATCATGACATCATACACGCAAAATAACAGAACCATCACAGGCATAACAGATCTAGACATGTAAACCAGAAAACTGTTCATGAACAGATCTAATGCGGAGAACATGACTGTTACGTACCGATGATTCTGCTCTGATCGGTTTCCCGATGTTGACGTTGCAGGTACGGTGTGGATGACACGAGGTCGATGACGATTCGCCGAAGCCGAACGACGAGGAAGACGAGCCAGAGCTACAGCAAGCAGTCGCGCAGAGCGCTTCCCAAAAACCTTATTCGCCCTCTCCCGGTGCAGGACTTCGAAGGCGACGGTTCCGGAGACCTGCTCTCCCGAACGACAGTGCACGCCGGCGGACGGGACGGAGTAGACTACGTGGGACGGCGCAGTACAAGGAGGAGGCAAAAACCCTAGATTGATTCGCGTGTTCTGTATGGAGTCGGCGGCTCAGTATTTATGGAGAAAACAGGACGTGTGATCAAGACGCCTGCACGTTCTCCATAACTCGTAACCGAAACGGATTAGTTGCGCGTAACCGATCCGGATTCACCGCTACTCAAAACAGCAAAAATAAAACTGCAAAAGGAAGCCGCGTCTGCGCAAGCATCTGGAGCCGATTTTGGCGGACCATTCACGCAGGTGCCGTGCACGCGCGCCCCCCGCCCCGCCCGGCCCGGCCCGGCGAGGCGAGCGAGCGCGCGCGTGTGATCCTCTAGTTCTCTCCCACACATGCCTCAAGTGGCTAGGAGTGCACCATCCCTTTTAAGGTGGTCTTCCTCTCCTAGAACTAGCAATATGGTACTAAAGTGCACATGCATTGCTCCTTTGCATGAGTGGGCCTTTGAGATTTAGGAATTATTCTTATGGGCTTGGCCCACATAATTCAACAATCCCCCACCAGATCTCAAAGTCCCACAGAGATTTGCCTGAATTCCAATGTACTGTTTATATATCAGTATTTCGATGGAGACCGATTAAGGTTGAACATCCATCTAGAACTCCAAGCTACACTTACTCACAACTTGAACAATGGACTATGCCTTGAATTGCAAGTTTGGTGCAAGCAAGCTTCACTTAAAGACTTAACTGATACTAGGCCGCCAGTAGGCTACCCCTCGGTTGGAGCGTATAAGTCATACTCATTGGTCTCTTCATGAGCTTAGTAGGAGATTACCCAAGATCTCCATAGACTGCGACTAACAGTCGGGCTCATATAGGTGTGTTCTTTCAAGAACGCTCTGCAGGATAGCGTCTTCGCTTCTAAAAGCCAATGGAACACATTAAGACCTTAGTCAACCTGCCTTGCAGTTTCTGAGAGTATTGCATCTTCACATAGAGAGGGTTGAAATTACTCTCCTCCAGTTAACTAATGGCTTGTTTTTCCCAGATCCTAATTCACGGGATCTCCGATCACATAGGTTGGGTTACTACCATAGATAACTCACATGGGTCTCATACCCATCTCCTTCGATGCACTATCAATCACATTCCGTGATAGTCCCTTTGTAAAGGGATCTGCCAGGTTTTTATCTGTTTGGATGTAATCCAAGGTTATAACTCCGGAGTTTCTCAATTTCCTGACAGACTTCAATCGTCTCTTGACATGCCTAGACGATTTCATATTATCCTTAGAACTGTTCACTTTAGCGATAACGGTTTGATTATCACAGTTCATAAGGATAGCTGGCACTGGCTTTTCCACCGTAGGTAGATCCATCAATAGATCCCGTAGCCATTCTGCCTCAACAGTAGCAGTGTCTAGTGCCGCAAGCTCTGCTTCCATGGTTGACCTCGTCAAAATGGTCTGTTTGCAAGACCTCCATGAAACAGCACCACCACCAATAGTGAAAACATATCCACTAGTGGCTTTGATCTCATCAGCATCAGAGATCCAGTTGGAATCACTATAACCCTCCAGCACCGACGGGTACCCAGTATAGTGAAGTCCAAAGTTCGAGGTACCTTTCAGATAGCACAACACTCGCTCAAGCGCCTTCCAGTGATCATCTCCTGGGTTAGATGTAAACCGGCTTAACTTGCTCACAGCAAAGGAGATGTCTGGCCTTGTTGCACTAGCTAGGTACATAAGTGAGCCAATTATCTGAGAATATTCCAGCTGATTCCTAGCAATTTTCTTATTCTTACGAAGTAACACGCTAGGATCATAAGGTGTTGGAGAAGGCTTGCTATCAGAAAAACCAAAACGGCTCAAGACCTTTTCCACATAATGAGATTGCAAAAGTGTAATCCCATCCTCACCTCTAACCAATTTAATGTTTAGAATAACATCAGCCACTCCCAGATCTTTCATATCAAAGTTTTGAGACAAGAATGATTTGACCTCATTTATCACATTGATGTTTGTCCCAAAAATCAGGATGTCATCCACATACAAACATAGAATAACTCCCTCACCCCCACCATAGCAATAGTATACACATTTATCTGCCTCATTGACAGCAAAGCCTGCAGATGTCAGTGTTCTATCGAACTTCTCATGCCACTGCTTAGGGGCTTGTTTCAGACCATACAAAGATTTCAACAGTTTTAACACCTTGCCTTTTTGACCTTCTACTACAAATCCATCAGGCTGTTCCATGTAAATTTCCTCATCCAGCTCTCCGTTAAGAAAAGTTGTCTTAACGTCCATTTGATGAACGAGAAGACCATGTGAGGCAGCCAAAGCAAGTAGTACTCGAATTGTGGTCAGTCTAGCAACAGGTGAGTAAGTGTCAAAGAAATCTTCGCCTTCTTTCTGAGTATAGCCCTTGGCAACAAGCCGAGCCTTGAACTTTTCAATAGTACCATCAGGCCTAAGCTTCTTTTTGAACACCCACTTGCACCCTACAGGTTTGCACCCATAAGGTTTATCTGTCAGCTCCCAGGTTCCATTAGCGATAATGGAATCCATTTCACTACGGACAGCCTCCTTCCAGTAGTCTGCATCAGGGGATGCATACGCTTCTGAAATAGATTTGGGAGTGTCGTCCACAAGGTACACAGTGAAATCATCACCAAAGGATTTGAATATCCTTTGTCTCTTGCTCCTTCTAGGAGCTCCACTGTCATCCTCCTCATTGACAAGTTCATGTGTATGTTCAAAAGGTTCAGGTGATGTGATTGAACTGGGAATTATTTCAGAAGGTTGACTAGTAGTGTTATGTGTATCCTTCGTTGGAAAAATATTCTCAAAGAATGTTGCATCTCGAGACTCCATAATTGTACCAACATGCATGTCAGGTACCTCAGTTTTAACTATCAAAAATCTATAAGCAATGCTATGATTAGCATATCCCAGAAAGACACAGTCCACAGTTTTAGGTCCAAGCTTGCGTTTCTTAGTTATTGGCACATTAGCTTTCGCCAAGCACCCCATGTACGCAAGTAAGAAAGTGATGGTTTTCTCCCAATCCATACCTCGTATGGTGTTTTGTCCTTATTTCTGTTAGGAACTCTATTTAATACATGATTAGACGTTAGCAAAGCCTCCCCCCACCATGCCTTAGGTAAGCCCGCAGTATCTAACATGGCATTCACCAAGTCAGTCAACGTGCGATTTTTCCTTTCGGCAATCCCATTTGACTCGGGAGAATAAGGAGGCGTCCTCTCATGTATTATACCATGTTCCTCACAAAATAAGTCAAATTCGTTTGAGAAATACTCTCCACCACGATCTGACCTAAGTCTTTTTATCTTTCTATTTAACTGGTTTTCAACTTCTGCCTTATAGATTTTAAAATAGTCTAAAGCCTCATCTTTCGTTTTCAATAAATACACATAACAGAACCTAGTTGCATCATCAATCAATGTCATGAAATATCGTTTTCCACCCTTCGTCAACACGCCATTCATCTCAGAAAGATCTGAATGCAGGAGTTCTAGTGGTGCCAAGTTTCTCTCCTCAGCAGCCTTGTGAGGCTTACGAGGTTGCTTTGATTGCACACAGCTATGACATTTAGAACCTTTGGTGATGGAAACGTTTGGAATTAAATTCATACTGGAAAGCCGAGACATCAAACCAAAATTAATATGACATAGACGTGAGTGCCAAACATTAGCCTCATCATCCACACTACCACAAATATGGTTCACAGTCTTATTGCAGAAATCTGAAAGGGAAAAACGGAACAAGCCTCCGCACTCATAGCCTTTACCAATAAAATATCCATGTTTAGACACGACTACTTTATTAGACTCAAATACCAACTTAAGCCCGTCTCTACATAAACGGGAGCCACTAACGAGATTCTTGTCTATAGAAGGGACATGCTGCACGTTCTTCAGCTGCACGATCTTTCCCGAAGTAAACTTCAGATCTACCGTGCCAACACCATGAACAGTAGCATGTGACCCATTCCCCATTAGGACGGAGGAATCTCAGGCGACCTGATAAGAAGAAAACAACGAAATATCAGCACACACATGTACATTAGCTCCTGTATCAATCCACCAATTGGTAGATTGACTAACTGAAAGAACAGTAGGTAAATTACCATACCCAGTTTCATCTCCAGTCTTGCCAATGGTCACGTTGACAGACTTAGAAGTCTGTCCTACAGGTGCCTTCTTTCCTTTGCGTTGTGGGCACTTCTTGGCCATGTGACCAGGCTCACCGCACACAAAGCAAGTTCTATCATCCTGATTGTTGTTGTTGTTCTTCTTCTTGAAGTTGGTTGTCTGTTGGGCTTTGACAAATTTCCCTTTGTTCTTGCTTGAGGGTTTCTGTACCACATTGGCACTAGACTGCCCTCCATCACCCTTAGACACAGCGTCCTTTTCCCGAGCTTTCTCCTCAATTTCAAGAGACCCAATCAGATTCTCAACAGAGTACTCTTGTCTCTTGTGTTTGAGTGCTGTTCCGAAATTCCTCCATGAAGAAGGTAATTTCGCAATGATACATCCAGCCACAAACTTGTCGAGTAAGGCACACTTCAGGAGTTCGAGTTCCTTGGCAATGGCCTGTATCTCATGAGCCTGATCTACTACAGAACGGTTATCAACCATCTTGTAGTCATGAAATTGCTCTATGACATACATGTCATTGCTGGCATCAGTAGCACCGTATTTGGAATTCAGTGCATCCCACAACTCCTTCGCGTCTGTCATGTGCATATACACCTCGCACAGACGATCAGCAAAAACACTAAGAATGCATCCAACAAAGAGAGTAGTGGCAGTCTCGAATTCTTTCTGCTTTTCAGCATCAAGAACACCTTCAGGCTTGCCATTACTAACCCAGAATACATTCATAGCAGTAAGCCACAGAGTGACCTTGATCTGCCATTTCTTAAAGTGCACACCGGAGAACTTATCCGGCCTCAGTGCATCGGCAAATCCAGCCATAGTAAAACCACAGTGCCTACAATAAGGTTTTTGGATTGTTGGAAAATTAAGCACATGTAGGTTCAATTTATTCCATAAATTAATCATGACATCATACACGCAAAATAACAGAACCATCACAGGCATAACAGATCTAGACATGTAAACCAGAAAACTGTTCATGAATAGATCTAATGCGGAGAACATGACTGTTACGTACCGATGATTCTGCTCTGATCGGTTTCCCGATGTTGACGCTGCAGGTACGGTGTGGATGACACGAGGTCGATGACGATTCGCCGAAGCCGAACGACGAGGAAGACGAGCCAGAGCTACAGCAAGCAGTCGCGCAGAGCGCTTCCCAAAAACCTTATTCGCCCTCTCCCGGTGCAGGACTTCGAAGGCGACGGTTCCGGAGACCTGCTCTCCCGAACGGCAGTGCACGCCGGCGGACGGGACGGAGTAGACTACGTGGGACAGCGCAGTACAAGGAGGAGGCAAAAACCCTAGATTGATTCGCGTGTTCTGTATGGAGTCGGCGGCTCAGTATTTATGGAGAAAACAGGACGTGTGATCAAGACGCCTGCACGTTCTCCATAACTCGTAACCGAAACGGATTAGTTGCGCGTAACCGATCCGGATTCACCGCTACTCAAAACAGCAAAAATAAAACTGCAAAAGGAAGCCGCGTCTGCGCAAGCATCTGGAGCCGATTTTGGCGGACCATTCACGCAGGTGCCATGCACGCGCGCCCCCCGCCCCGCCCGGCCCGGCCCGGCGAGGCGAGCGAGCGCGCGCGTGTGATCCTCTAGTTCTCTCCCACACATGCCTCAAGTGGCTAGGAGTGCACCATCCCTTTTAAGGTGGTCTTCCTCTCCTAGAACTAGCAATATGGTACTAAAGTGCACATGCATTGCTCCTTTGCATGAGTGGGCCTTTGAGATTTAGGAATTATTCTTATGGGCTTGGCCCACATAATTCAACAGCGGGGCCATCGTAGGCTACTGGAGACGATAGAGGCTGTGAAGGTAACAGGTGACATGGTGCAACCTTTGGCGATTGAGGTAGCGGGGGTAGCTGATGTTGGGCTGCGGGGGAGGGCTTGATTTTGAATGGAGTTATGGGTTCCTTTTTGTAGCGGGCCGGTGATGGCGACGATGGCGGTCGGTGGTGTGTGACGACGGGGGGTCAGGTGTTAGGTTGCGCCTACGTCACCGGCGCTCGCTCCTGCATCGTCATTGTCGATGTTGCCTCATTTGGATTAGGCCATTGTCGCTGTCGGTGGGTGAGGCTGTTGGCGTGGATGCGGAGGCAGTCGATGAGGAGGCGGAGGTCTGGCACTGAGAGTAGGGTGGAGGGGTCAGCGCCGGGTAGCAGTGGAGCAGGAGATTCGGAAGGGGAAGTGGGAGGCGGCGCGATTCGGGAGGAGGGCTGGAGGGAGGACACATTGGGGGAGAGAGGAGGGAAGGAGAGCAGTCAGAGTAGGTGTGATTTGGAGTGGGGCTAGGGATGGCAATCGGGCGCGGTGGGTACGGCCGTACGGGTAGTGCTTTCCCATACCCATACCCGCGACCCCGATTTACTCCCACGGGCATACCCGCGAAGGACGACGGGTAAAAAACCTCGCCCATACCCATCGCCCGCGGGCATACCCGTTTACCCGCGAACTGAGTCATCAAATATATGAACAATACATGGTTGGCTAAACTAATCAGCTTGATCCAACACACCTTATCAATCAAAGCCAAGATCCGACGGCTAAAAGCTAAAGAGCGACATGGACAAATAAGACAGCTGGAATCCCAGCTTTTAAATATATAAAACATCTAAGATATTCCCAAGAAATAAAAAAGTTTCTGATAGAGGAACAATAGGAAATGGGTGGTCACTGGTCAGTCCTCTATTGACTTGTCATTCAAACTTAAGTAGGTACACAAGATACTATAACATACTTTATAGAGTGCACATGATTTAGTATAAGTGTAGAGTAAGTGAAGAATTATGATATATTTTGTACGAAATGATCCTAAAGATCACAATCTGGGAATTGTGACCATTAAGAATGTATAAAGCTTACATGTAATATATATATAAACACATTTGAATCTGAGTAGAATAATGGTTAATTGTTGTACATAACATCTATTGAGACTCTTGGCATACTCACCTCCGATATACTGAAGCAACCAAATTGGCAGAAAAGTCTCTAAGCTCCAAGTGGTTATCTGAAAGCCTATGCCCAAGCCTTTTTGCGACGATGCAAGTGATCATTGAGGGCATCAACTGATGCAACTGGCAATCAATAGAAATATGGCTTTTTAAAAAGTAAGATGCTACAAACAAAATTGTGCAATGCTTTAACGAAACAACTGGAACACAAAATTATCAAAACTTGATGGTCAACCACTTACATATGGTTCAATATGAATGTGTGGATTGCGGAGAAGGCTTTGAACCACACGCATGAGAGCAAATAGAACAGGAAGATCACCCAAACTCTGGGTAACCTGAAATTTATACAAATATGCACTTTAAGGTAATGCGGTAATGCCAGTTTACACGTTACTCTGAAAGCAAGACTACAACCTCATCCACAACGAAGTAGGAAAAGTAGGGGACCAACGGATGAAGGCCTGAGTCTTTTGACAAGCTCACTAATGCCTCTTTAAAAAGTGAGTGTCAGATCTACTCATAGTCAGCTCAGCTATTTTATCAAAGTACATCTGCAAAGTCCAGCAGTAAAGAGGAATATAAACTTCGTGTAAAGCTCTAAATTAATAGATAGTTAAACATATCGTAATCACCATACTTGGAGTTCTCTAGATAATACATGCTTAACAGGAAGCTTGACGTCAACCGGAAGTCCATCATCCTTCACGGCTGGGTGGAAGCCGCTGCGGCTGAGGTAATGCTCCACCAGCTCATCCAGAATCTGCCGTGCTACCGAATCAAACACAGAACTCGGAAATCAGCCGAAGGAGAGGGTATTAGGGCAAGAGTGTTACCCGTACCAAGGGGGTGTAGTCCATGAGGGAGGAGAGGAACTCGGTGAGGCCGGTGGTCGGGTGGGGGTGTAGGAGGCCGCCGGTGGCCGGGTGCGACGGCGGATCTGGGCGAGGCGGAGGCGCTGAGGACTGAGGTGAGTGGGGCACAGGGCGATGAGCGAGTGGATCAGATCTGGGCGAGTGGGGCGGAGGAGGCCGGCGGCCGGGTGGGGGCGGAGGAGGCGGATGAAGGAGGAGGAGGTGGATCTGGAGGAGGGCCGCGGGCCGTGTGAGGGCAGTGAGAGTGCGAGAGGGGGGGCGGAGAGCCGGAGATGCGAGGACACGGGGTCACGGACGAGGGCGGCGGGCGAGTTATCTGGGCAGGCGGCGGGCGAGTCTAGGGTTTATTATTTTAGGATGGACCACCTGTCAGTTTATTTTACGGGTAAACGGTCGATACGGGTACGGGTAGAGCTAACCCATACACGTACCCGTTTACCCGATGGGCAGAGATTTCCCCTTATTTTCATACCCGTGGGCAAAGAATACATCCTATATCTGACTCTATAGGGTATTTACCAACGGACACATGGGTAAATGGGCATAATTGACATCTCTAAGTAGGGCTAAGAGGGGTGCGGTGTCTAGATTCTAGGCCCACGAATTGGTGACGGACGGTGTGGATTTTTGATCCTTTTTTAAGCATTAGAGATGCGAAGGCGACGAAAGATTTTCCTGAGCCAAATTTGGCTCCTTTACTTGCGGCAACTCCGCCGCCGTCTGATTTCGCGTAGAGTTCGCCCTCTGGCCTCCGTCTCCCTCCCCCCAGAGTAGGGGTGAAATCGGGTCGGATACGGTCGGATCTCATCTTTCTCATATCCTAACCCACATTTGCTAATCGGATTCGGGTCGAATACGGATAGTATCGAATACGAATACAAACACGGATAATGTCGGGCACAAATATGGAACAAATACGTACCAAGACAGATACGGACACTATCGGTCACGAATATTTATTCGGATATCAAGTCGATGCAACAACCATTTTATACCACATAGACAATAGCAATGCAACCATTCTATACATCCATAAAGGGTAACTGTTCACCACTTCCATAGTTCAATGCTATTCAATTAGATGTAGAATCTTGCAGATACTAAGCTAAATCTTTGCTTGTGGTCCCAAGTTCCTTCCTATTACTAATTCAGCTCACAAAGTCAGGACTTGACCAAGAATTCATTCATCTATTTTCGTGTCTCATGCACACTGATATATATTATTACATTTCCTGAGCAGGGAGGGGATGCTACAAATGCTTGAATGCGAATGGCGGAGATTGTCAGTTCCGCAGTTGTCCAGGAGACAGTTAGCCAAATCCTATCTGGTCTGGTTGACAAGTATGAGGGGAAATTGAATGCAAATGAAAACTTGGAGAGGCTGGATATGGCGCACATCAAGTTGGAGGCCGCACTTGAGATATCCGATAAGTGGCAGATCAAGTGCAAGCAGCGAATCCTAGAAGAAGAAGAAGACATGGAGTGGTTTGCAGATGGTGCTAGCGAGTTTCTGAGATTCGTAGAGCTTGGTGGCACACCACGCCGTCACATGCCCTTCGACCCTCTTATCAGGCACCTTCTTGCCGGCAAAAAGCTTCAGCACAAAATCGTTCGGGAAAACCAACGCAGATCTTTACTATTGGCGCCCTTTAGTACTGTAGGGCATGGAATAGAGGCTAGGCTGATCTTTATTCAAACAGGTGGTAATGCACCGGAGGATAATTTTTTACTTAGTGTGATCCTACAGATTTCGGAGAGTACAGACATAGTTAAGCAAAGTAATATCCGAATCCGGGTAATACCCGAATAGTTAAGCGGGTAATATCCGAATTTTATACCGGATAATCCGTATCCGTCGGATACCGACCTCCCAAACCCGATACCGTATCCGCCAAAAATACCCGTATTCGGATCCGATACCCGTATAAGTTTCCGGATACCCGAATTTGACCCGCTTTAATACGGGTGGACGGGCGGGCGGGAAATACCCAGCCCGTTTTCACCCCTACCCCAGAGGGCCTCATCGCCAGGCCCCGACGGCGCCACGCGCCGCCCGAACAACCGCGCTCCTCGCGAGATCGGGTCCCCGTACGCCCTCGCGGTTGTGGCTTCTCCTCCGCCAGCCGACCGCTCCGCACGCCCGCGCCTGCAGCGGACATGCAGTCGCTAGGTGATTTCAAGCTTCACCATTTCTTCAACTACCCGCCCTACTTCACGTAGTCCCTCCGTCCTCCCCCCCCCCCCCCCCCCCCCCCCCCCGGGGCGTTCTTTCCCCGTTCTCTTTCTCAAGCTTCCCCCTTCTTCAACTACCCGCCCTTGCGTGCTGTCAGCAACAATGCCATGCCTGTATAATTTGCAAATTTGCAGTATGAGGTGATTGATTCAGTAATTGGTAGTCTTAATCAGTCCTTTCCGGGTGAAGAGTTGGGGAGAAACTTCTGCTCCATGTGCTGTTTTGGTAATGAAATGCAACAAGCACATCCCTTTGAGTAGATGATAAGAACCCGAGCTTGCGTATAGGATGATGTCTGGCATACTGCTTGTTCTTCCTTGTTTTCTATCTCTGTGAAAGTTTAGGTCACGCGCCATTCATCCAATAAATAATTTATTAAGTTGGCATTGAACTCAGTTTATTGGGCAAATCAATTTCAGTTTAGGACATACAAAATCAATCCTATGGATGAATTATTCGTTTGGCATTTAACTTAATTTACTGGACAAATAGCACACTAAAGTGGTTCGTGATTTTTCTTTAATACTTTGCCCTTTTGTAGTAAGTGAACTTGCTATTCGTACTTGGAATGTCATGTAATCGTGTGAGTACATTCTAATTTTTGTAAGTTTCTCTAATCTTCGCTGAAGGAAACTCTTCCTGTTTTACTCTGAGCTAGCTTTTCAATGAGATACCGGATGACATTTTATAGACTAAAAACACTAACCCTGTCGTTATTGATCTGGTTGTAAGTGAAGAACTGAATATGTATGCAGAAGTTGTATATCAAAATCACTAAAAGAACTATGTTTGCAAGCTTGAGCACTTGTTTCTTTCTTCAAGCTCCGCCTTTGTTCAAGAGTCTCTGTTTCCAAATTTATACCTGCTTGAGCACTTGTTTCTTTCTTCAAGCTCCGCCTTTGTTCAAGAGTCTCTGTTTCCAAATTTATACCTCCTTGCACCCCCCCCCCCCCCCCAACTTAGAACGCGGTATTTGGTTAAATAAAATGTCAAGTCAAATCCTATCTGTCTTGATATGTGATGTTAAGATCTGGTATCTTCTTTGCATGTTTCGACAGCCTGTTTGTATAAGTTGAAGCATTTCCTCGCTTTATTAATTTTACATTTGGTTGAGTTGCATAATTAAACTATTTGGCTACATTATCTTAAAACCAGCTATGGAAAACTTCTGTTAAAGCTTCTTTTGACCATATGTTACATATCAGGACAGATTTATAGTGTGACAACATTTTGTCCTTCAGTTTGCAGCCTGTTAGAGAAACACAAGAAAAGCATGTGCATCTATGGAAAGATTTGATACTTGATTACTGTAGAAGTCAAAAGATATATATATATATATATATATATATATATATATATATATCACTGGAAGAAGATTTTCCATTGTTCTCTAATCCAAAGATTGAGAGTAAGATGTATTTATCGTAATCTTGGGCTTTATATACTGCTTTCTGCTATGCAGCAAAAACATGTCTTATTAGCTAATCATACAATTGTTTGGTTCATTGAAAAATTTATAGCCTAGTAATTTGGCATGATGATAATGTGTTCAGATGGCCTATCGTGGAGCCTTTTGAGCTTGCCGTACTAGTCTGTACATGGAAATTAATCTATTAGACTAGTTTGCTACGCTTTTGCACATTTGTTTTGTCATTGCACTGAATTTACAGACTAGCTTACTACGCTTTTGCACATTTGTTTTGTCATTGCACTGAATTTACAGGCTTTATATTATGCATGATTTCTAAGCTATGAAGCAAAGGAAGTGTTCCTTGCAGCTCTCGTTAATGAAGGTTCCTTCTGCACACCATTAAATCATTTAGCTATTGTTGAGCTCATGGTAAATATCTTTTAGTTTCGTGTTGTGCACCTACTTAAATTGAGTTGAAACTGCAGGGCGTGCGGAGTGGATGGACAAAGGCCACAAGAAGTGCCTCATTCTTTGGCTACGGATACAAGATTGGGCCAACTACATAATAAACTTTGTAAGACTTATTTTTTATTTGGCGTGTTTCCTTAGGAGCTATCTATTTATTATGAACACATAGTGACTGTCTTCGTAGTGTCATAATATTTCTCTTTGCCTTGTGCTTGTAGGTAAAGGACAATGTGTAAGCAAGCAGTATTGCGTGGAAAACAATAGATTGATTGATTGAGATACAGGGGTACATGTATATATAGGGTTGAGGAGATCTTAGGCAGGTTTATAGAAATAGAACCGAACTAGATCTCCTCTCCTATCTCTAATCAACCAAAATAGAGTCCAGCTGTCACAAGGTGAGGCCCATGACACGCATAGGGCAGGTATCTGTCTAACACGCCCTCGCAGTCGGATCGTCGATGGATCGGACGTTCAGACTGGACCTGAACTCGGTGAAGACTGTAGAAGGCAGACCCTTGGTGAAGACATCAGCAAACTGGGAAGATGTGGGAACATGAAGAACACGGATGTCTCCGAGAGCAACGCGCTCACGAACAAAATGGAGATCGATCTCCACATGCTTGGTGCGCTGATGCTGGACGGGGTTGGAGGACATGTAGATTGCACTGATATTGTCGCAGTATACCAAGGTAGCTTGACGCAGAGGAGTATGCAGCTCAAACAGGAGTTGGCGCAACCAAGTGGCTTCAGCAACGGCATTTGCAACAGCGCAATATTCAGCCTCTGCACTGGAACGGGAGACGGTGTTCTGGCGCTTGGACGACCAAGAGACTAGATTATCGCCGAGGAACACAGCATAGCCCGAGGTGGACTTGCGTGTGTCGGGACATCTAGCCCAATCGGCATCGGAGTAGACCACCAAATCAGACTGAGTAGAAGGCCAAATGATCAAACCCATATGGAGAGTGCCGCGAATGTACCGGAGGATGTGCTTAAGAGCCGCGAGATGTGGTTCGCGCGGATCGTGCATGTGAAGGCAAATCTGCTGAACAGCATAGGCGATATCGGGTCGGGTGAAAGTGAGGTACTGAAGAGCACCAGCCAGACTGCGATAATCAGTGGGGTCTGAAACAGGAGGACCAGCATCAGCAGAGAGCTTCGGAGTCAGGTCGACCGATGTGGAACAGGGCTTGCAATCTGTCATACCAGCACGACCCAAAATCTCAAGCATGTACTGGCGCTGAGAAAGAAAAAGGCCAGTAGCTGTGCGCTGAACATGCATCCCCAAGAAGTGATGAAGCTCACTATGATCCTTCATGGAGAATTCCCGTTGAAGAGCTGCGATGGTGCGACGAAGCAACTCAGAAGAGGAAGCCGTGAGAACAATGTCGTCCACATAAAGAAGGAGATAGACGATGTCACCACCACGATGATAAACGAACAGAGATGTATCTGACTTAGCCTCCACAAAACCAAGCTGAAGTAAATGAGTGGCGAAGCGACTGTACCAAGCGCGGGGTGCCTGTTTGAGTCCGTAAAGAGAATGATTCAGCCGACACACGTGATCAGGATGAGCAGGATCCTCAAAACCAGCAGGCTGGGAGCAATAAACTGTCTCGGTCAAAGTCCCATGGAGGAAAGCATTCTTCACATCGAGCTGATGAATAGGCCAACTGCGAGAAAGAGCCAGAGAAAGCACTGTACGCACGGTGGCCGGCTTCACAACGGGACTGAAAGTCTCGTCAAAGTCGATCCCAGGGCGCTGAGTGAAGCCGCGGAGCACCCATCGTGCTTTGTAGCGCTCGAGTGACCCGTCTGCGTTGAACTTGTGCTTGAATACCCACTTCCCTGTTACCAAGTTTGCTCGAGACGGCCGAGTGACGAGATCCCACGTGTGGTTGGCAAGGAGGGCGGAGAATTCTTCTTGCATGGCAGCGCGCCAATTGGAATCGGCGAGAGCGGCGTGGTAGCTCCGAGGAACTGGGGACAGTTGCACTGCATGGTAGAGTGCGGGCAGTCGGAAATCGAGTTTGCCACGAGTGATCATAGCATGCTGGTTGGTCACGGGACGAACAGGGACTGCCCCGGAAGGCAGTCGTGGTGAGGCAGTGGCAACCGGGACAGAGGCAGGTGTCATCTGTGGAGCCGAGCGGCGTGAGTAAACGAAGCGAATGTCCCGGACGTGAGGAAGGAGGCCGCCGTCCGGGCCTGCCAGGAGAGACGCTGGTCAGCTTCGCCTGTGCCTGTGCCGAGATGCTGGGGGGGGCCTGGCCAGCCGTGCTTGGCTGCTGGATCCTCATGGCGGGCTGCAGAGAAACCCGAGCTGGTGCCTGGAGACCACCCGGGACCGGCTGGGCAGCCAGAGCCAGTTGTGGAGCAGTGGGGCCGCCTGTGGCTGGCTGAGCAAGCGGAACCGGCTGTGGAGCTGCTGGTGCTGCAGACGCCAAGGGAGTAGCTGGAGGCGGCTGTTGATTAGCAGCAGTGGAGGCTGCACATGGCCTTGTGGAAGGTCCTACAGGTAGGAGGGAAAAAGACGGTCCAATGGGAGCCGGCACAGTGTTAGAAAAATCCTCCAGGAACTCATAGTTCTCGTGACCAGGGAGAGAAGGCCTCTCAGAGAAGGGAAAGGAGGTCTCCTCAAAAACGACATGCCGAGATATAATGATGCGATTGCTATGAATATCAAGGCATCGGTATCCTTTATGGTGAGTGGAGTAGCCAAGGAAGACACAAAGAGTCGAGCGAGGAGCGAGTTTGTGGGAGGTGGTGGCGGAAATATTGGGATAGCACTTGCAACCAAAAACGCGAAGGTGGTCATACGAAGGTGGGGTGCCAAACAGGGCGAAGTGAGGTGTGGAGAAAGCTAGCGTTTTGGTGGGTAGGATATTGAGGACATGTGTTGCAGTGCTAAGAGCTTCGACCCAATACGGAGGTGGGATGCTAGCCTGGAACAGAAGTGAACGAATAGCATTGTTAATGGTGCGAATGATACGTTCAGCTTTGCCGTTCTGAGGCGAGGTGTAGGGACAAGATAGACGGAGATGGACGCCACGGGAAAGGAAGAACGTGCGGGCGCTAGAGTTGTCAAACTCGCGGCCGTTGTCGCACTGCACTCCCTGGATGGTTGTGCCAAATTGCGTAGCGACGTAGGAGAAAAAATTAGACAAAGTGAGGAAAGTGTCAGATTTAAGGCATAGCGGAAACGTCCAAAGGAAGTGGGAACAGTCATCCAGAATAACCAGATAATATTTGTAACCAGAAATGCTAGCAATAGGGGATGTCCAGAGGTCACAATGTATTAACTGAAAATTATGGGTAGCACGTGATGACGATACATGAAATGGTAGACAAGTGTGACGACCTAACTGACAGGCATGACAGAGGGTGTCACTAGCACTTTTGGAACAAGAGATGGCAGAAGACTGTGCTAGCTTGGACAGGACTTCATGACCAGGATGCCCAAGACGCCGGTGCCAGAGGGAGGAAGTGGTGGCAAGGAGAGCTGAAGCCGGAAGACGCAACGGATACAAGGGTCCGGAGCTATTGCACTTGACGATCTCCCTCCGAGATGAAAGATCCTTCATAGAGCAACCAAAGAGATCAAATTCCACAGAGCAATTGTTGTCAGTAGTAAATTGGCGAACATAAACAAGATTCTTAATGAGGCTTGGGGAAACAAGGACATTATGGAGTTGAAGCGAAGGAGCAAGGTCTGCAGAACCAGTGGAAATGACAGGAAGCAAATGTCCATTGCCGACAACAATTGAAGATGGAAAAGGATGCTGTGGAGGGAAAGAGCGAGTGAGGGTACCGGCATCGGAGGTCATGTGATTGGTGGCGCCAGAGTCGAAATACCACTCGTTCTGAGACGGCTGTTGTAGCGTCATGGTATTGAAGGAGCGTGCCAGAGAGTGCTGGTCCCAAGAGGGGAGACCGACCATCGGATTGTAAAACCCAGGAGGATAAGCCGGCGGCTGGCCCTGTGCGCCAGCAAGCAGGGCGTGCGGCTGGTGCTGAACCAGGGGCGGAGAGTACTGCTACACTGGAGCGGAAGGACGAACCTGGGGAAGAGGCGCCAGGGGAGGACGTGGTCCAGGCCACATTTGAATGGAGCCAGACCATGGGTTGTAGAAGCTGGGCCACGAGCCGCCCCCGGAGCCGCCTGTCTTGGAACCGCCGGAGGAGGAGCCGCCACCAGATCCGCCGGAGGAGGAGGGGGGACCACCTGTCTGGGAGCCGCGACGCTTGCCACCGCGCTTCCCGCGTTTGTCGCCCCCGGAGCCAGAGGACTGCTGCGGCGAGGGAGGCCGGGGGTTGCCGGGCGCAGGAGACGGAGGTGGAGGGGCGCTGGTGATGGTGGAGGCAGCAAAAGCGGAGGCCGGAGCAGCAGACTTGTTGGCGAGGGTGAGCTCCTCCAGGAGTAGATCGGAACGCGCCTCCAGAAAAGTCGGAAAGGGCCGACCGCGCTTGAGGTGCAAGCCGATGGAGGCGTACCGTTCGTTGAGGCCACGGAGCAAGTTGAGGACCAGGGTGCGATTCAAAACAAACTCACCCAGGTCAGTGAGGGCGTCCGCCATGGATTTGAAGCGCTGGCAATACTCGGTGAAGGAGAGATCCCCTTGGACGAAGTTACGAAACTCGGCGTCGAGGTAGAGGGCCCGAGTTTCCCGGTTGCCAAGGAACTGGGTTTCGATGGCCAGCCAGGTAGCACGAGCAGTAGCTCGCGGACCATCACAGTGTCGACGAGGTCGGTGGAGATGGTGCCGAAGATCCAGGAGCGGATTACGCAATCCATACGTGCCCAATCGGGATGATCAGGAGTGTGGATATCGGAGAGGACGTGGTCCTGCAGGGAGAATTTGCCCACCGTGAGAAGGAAGGCCTCGCGCCAGCGGTTGTAGTTGCTAGACTTGAGGTCGAGGACGAGCGGGACGAGAGAACGGATGTTCTGGACAGCGACGGCTTGCGCGTGGAGGTTGAGGACAGCAGCGGCTTCATGAAGGAGCATGGCGTCACGAATGTTGCGCAGTGGACCGTTGCCGGAAACATGAGATGCGCCGTCATCGTCGTCGTCTTGGGGGGGAGGAGCGGCGGCGGCGCGCTCACGGGCCGCACGAGCGAGGGCGTCACGAGCGCGGGCGGCCGCGTTGTCACGCTCCTGGGCTGCGGCAGCCGTTTCACGCTCAGCCTCAAGGGCGCGGGCGAGCGCCGCCTCACGAGTCGCCTGGGCCTGACGGAGGCGCTCGGCTTGGGCGTCGCGGTCGGCGGCGGCAGTTGGGGAGGAGGGAGGGGTTCCGTCCATGGTGTAGCGACGACCGAAGAAGCCGGCGGTACGGGATGCGGCGCGGAAAACGCACGCGAGGAGCAGCGCCGGTGGCGGCGCGCTAGGCAGCGACGACCGGAGGGGAAGAGGTCGGTGCAGGGTGCGGCGCGGAAGGCGCACGCGAGAAGCAGCGCCGGCGGCGGCGCGCTGGGCAGCAGAAGGAGGATTCAGGAGAGATCCGCGAGAAGCAGCGCCGGCAGAGGCGCGCTAGGCGGAGAACGGGAGGTCGGGAGAAACCCGAACCTCTGATACCATGTAAGCAAGCAGTATTGCGTGGAAAACAATAGATTGATTGATTGAGATACAGGGGTACATGTATATATAGGGTTGAGGAGATCTTAGGCAGGTTTATAGAAATAGAACCGAACTAGATCTCCTCTCCTATCTCTAATCAACCAAAATAGAGTCCAGCTGTCACAAGGTGAGGCCCATGACACGCATAGGGCAGGTATTTGTCTAACACAATGGATTGGATGGTGTAATGACTGTTGAAGAAATACGCTCTGGAATTGAAACACGTGGAACTGGTAAGTATACCAAACTTCAGACTAATGAGATTTGATTTGCTATTTTCAATATTTTTGTGACTCAAAACATATTTTCTTGCCTCAAAGCAACTTGCGGTGGAAATACTATTGTCTATGTAGGATTGGATATTTTCATTTATACATGAATTGGTGCTCGTGCTTCATCAGGAATACTTAGCCCATGCCCAGAGCTCATATTAAAAGTTCTTATCCTGATAAAATCGGTGCCTTATTTGAATCATTTTATCTTCTGGTCTCTGCTACAGAACTTGCGGGGATTGATCATGGTGTTCTCATGTGAGCTTTGAGGCTGTTGGAACAAAAGGCAAGGCTGCTATCTTTAAGGGCGCTTCAGCAGATGACCAGGGCGTAAAATTTTCTGCTTAAACTTTGTGCAGTCAATTTTCTGCCTAAACTTTGTGCGGTCCCCAACTAGCAGACCAATAATCTTGATCAGTGTCTTTGAACTTGATACTTCCTTGTATACCTGTACACTGATCACATCCTTCCTGAGTATTTATCTGCATCTTTCTCACTGATACGGTTGTTAAATGCCCTATTCATCTTTGCCTGAACCACTGTAATTAGAAATTTAGAATTCCATTCATTTCTTTAGCATCTATACCTATAAAAACTTTTGTCGTGTGTCTGATAAGGCTCAGTTGAACTGGCGCCTGTAATGCTAGTTAAGTTTTCTATCTAATCAGACCTATTAATAATCGAGCTTGTTAGATGTAGTAGGGCTTGTTTAAAATGGAAGAATTTTGAATGAATTGAAACCTACAGAAAACCAAGCTTCATATGTGGAACAAAGGAAAGGAACAAGCTCCTGGAAATTCATGTGAATTTGTTACAGAATAGCTTCGAATTCCTGCAAATTCTTGTGAAGCATACAAACACCTCTTTAAACCATTTCTCCATTTTATATCGTGTACCTTCCTATAAATTATTGTGGTTTTTCGGTTCTTGTTTTTTTACATTTCCTGCATTCTACATAAACCTTTACATAACTATAGTGAGTACTGACTGGCTTTTGTTGGGAGGAAGAACTGTCATAATGACTTCCGTTCAATGTAATAGATGCCAAAATAAATTTCTTGCCTTTTCCCCTAGAGATTCACACTAATCTAAAATATTAGTTGGCGCCAGAAGTCCAAAACTCGAGAACATTCCTAGAACCGAACTCTTAATCGGTCAGTTCACATTAGAAAACTGATTCTTCTCACCTTACAACAAATTTGTTAGTTTTCTTGTAAAATATCAGCCCACCGAAAGGGACACCGGGATCCACTCATCCACTTGACTTCCAGCAATTTAACACTCAAAAATTTGATTCTCTTGTCCCCTCACTGACATGCAGACCATGAGGAATCAACCAGCCGACGGGGCCTAGCAGCAGCACCTGTGGACGCAGCCACGGCGTTTTATTTCAGCGATTATCAGGAGGAAACACAGCTGGCTTTCTAATGGGTCAGCTACCGTTTGCCATCAATTTCAGTCCTCATTAGGAGTGAGAACAGATCGGATAGTTTCCAACCGATCCGGACAATTTTCGAATACAGATTCTGTTGGCTCGAATATTTGTTGAATTGTATCAGATCGGAAATGAATACGAATTTTTCTGTCTGATACAAATATGGGTTTGGTAGCTCACTATCCATCAAATATTAATATAGATATATATCATCTATTTTAGCCCAACCCATTTACATGATACTTTAGTAGCCTATTATATATTAACATATACATCAATACATGGAGTTAGGGAAGAATTTCTAGTTTAACGCATGAGTTAACTAGATGCATAATCGTGAAAATGAAGGTTTATATGAAAATTCAGAAAGATTAGATTGGCTTATTTATAGACAAAACTAGTTGGTTGTTGATCGTGCTTTTTTTCAGTAGCGCACAGCAATTTTTCATAATAAAACTAGCTACATCCATGCTGGTTTCTATGGGTAACATCAGTCACTAATATAAAGCTGTAGCATATTGTTTTGATGTTCTCTCGAATCCTGGTTCTACTAGATCTGTTCATGGGGTTATTTGCACTTGGTTCGATTCGTCCCCTGTACTTTAAATCCAGGTATCTTACCCCCTCTACTTGCAATACCAGAGCAAATCCCCCCCCCCCCCCGGCCCGGAGAAAATTGATCATTTGCCACTTTGAAGAGTGGGCTTCGCAAAATTGCCACTTTCAAAATTGGTTTCGCAAAAATGCCATGCAGTACATTTACCTCTTGATTACCATGCTATTTGAGCCATTTAACTCATTTAATATTTTTTTCCTAATTTTAGAGGCTGGAAAAGACCTTTCTACCCTACTGCGCAAGGGTCTTTTGTTTATTCCTCAACCATCACTTCCTACTTCGGCTCCTAGTCGACGGTGGTGATGCTTGGACCTCCTCGTATCTTCCTCCTTTGTCTCTGAATTCCTGTGTTTATTCTTGTTTTCTTCTCTGTCCCTGTGCTTAGAGGTGGATGGCTCGTCACCTGAGGATCCATATATCAAAAATGGTGGCTTCTCTGGACCTCGATATCCCGTCGAGCCTCGGCGGCGGCGACGATGGAGAGAGCCAGCCGCAGCGGAGAAGGGCGGGTTGACACGTGTAGAATTCTCCTGTGATTCCTACTGGGCTTCGATTTCCGGTTTCTACTCGCATTGGGCCATCCACCTTTCGGTGATTTGGTCTTGGAGAATGAAGAAGCCAATTCGTACACGGAGAATTCTCCACGCAACGCAACGCGATTCCTGCGATTTCCATCCCTCTCGCATCCTCGTGAAAAGTTGTCGTCTCCTCCGCGCACCGATGCGGCCGCCGTCGCCGCCGCGGCCGCTCGCCTTCCCGACCATCGACTCCCTCGCGACGTTCCTCCGGCCGCGCCTGCCGGCCTCCGCGCTCGCCTCCTGGGGCTTGATGCCCGGCACCAAGACCCTCCTGAACCTCTTCCTCGAGCTCTCCCACGGCGACAGCGAGCTCCTCCTCGCCACCGACCCACCGCGGGCGCAACACCCCGCCGTCGTCCGTGCCGTCCACGTCGCCACCGTCCGCATCCACAACTACCGCGGCGCGCGCCTCGTCGAGACCCGGCAGCTGCTCTCCGACGGCACGCTCCGCCGCCGGGGCCCACGCCCGCTCTCCGAGAAGATGCGCCCCGGGGAGTCCCCCGAGGCCGCTGCGGCGCGCGCCGTCCGCGAGGAGCTCGGCAAGCACGTCCACGTCCGGATCCTGGGCGGCTGCGGCGCGGGAGGGGCGGGGACGGAGCCGCGCGTCGAGGAGCGCGACTCCGCGTCCTACTCCGGGCTCCCCGCCAGGTACGTGCTGCACGCGGTGGACGCCGAGGTGGTCCAGGGCGTGCCGGAGGACGGCGAGTTCAAGACGGAGGAGACCGGCGAGGACGAGGGGGAGGGCGGCGGTGAGGCCATCACGGTGAAGCGGCATTACTGGAAGTGGGTCGACGACGACGAGGAGGACCACAAGGACGCCGCCGAGGGCGCGCGCGCAGTAGGATAGAAAGGGTAAAAAGGTCTTTACCAGCCCATGAAATTAGAAAAAAAATATTAAATAAGTTAAATGGCTTAAATGGCATGGTAATCAAGAGGTAAATGTATTGCATGTCATTTTTGCGAAGTCAATTTTGAAAGTGACAATTTTGCGAAGCCCACTCTTCAAAGTGGCAAATGATCAATTTTCTCCTCGGCCCGGCATGAAAGGCTGTTTTAGCAATGACATGGCGTCCAACTCATCTAGTGGACCATGGTGGAGCCTACCCGTTAGCCCCTATCTTCTCTCACCTCTTCCCCCTTCTCTCTCTCCTCATCAATGGCTTCCTTGTAGGGGTGAAAACGGATCGGATATTTCCCGACCGACCGACCGCCGAATCCGAGTCGGATCGAATTCGGATAGTCATATCGGATAATTATCGGATTCGGATAGTTGTTTTCGGATACGGATTCGGATTCGGGAGCGGACTATCCGACGGATACGGATACTATCCGGAATTTTATCGGATAATACCCGGATATAGTTTTCGGATATCCGGCCCATCAGCCAAATCATCATTTTCAGCCCATCAGCCCATTAGCAAATCCAAATAAATTCCAACAAATCCAATAAATGCAAATAACACCAAAAAATTCCAGAAAATGCACAAAAAATACTATAAATCTAGGAGAACTTAGGGAAATAACATAAACTATTTTTAGCTTTTAGAAAATAGTTAAAATAAGTTTTTTGCTCTTGGCTTAAAAATAAAATCTAAAAAATCCAAATAAATTTCAACAAATCCAATAAAATATGGGATATGATATGGAATAAGTAATATCCGACCGAATTCGATCCCTGTCACTCTGCTACCTGGATTATGTGCTAAAGCAGCTATTTCCATCAAGAAAAAAAGAAGATATGCTAAAAAAGGTTCAGCCATATGAATATATGATATATATCTCTCGGATCCTCATGTTTCATTCACTGGGATCGTTGGTAAGAATCCACCTTTGATTTAGTATTGAGTGTTGACTGCAGCTTTTTACTAGCGAAACTGTACCTTTTGGAACTGTAATCATCTGTATTATCCGCCTATATTATCTGTTTCCGAGCCGAATTCGTTATATATCCGTCCCGACGGTACCGTATTCG
Organism: Dendrocalamus latiflorus; assembly: GCA_017311315.1. Lineage (NCBI taxonomy): Eukaryota > Viridiplantae > Streptophyta > Magnoliopsida > Poales > Poaceae > Dendrocalamus > Dendrocalamus latiflorus. The sequence goes on along the minus strand of CM029666.1, from coordinate 40,777,001 downwards.
AAACTCCAAATATTCCGAATTCGTATTCGTATCCGGTCTTACCGTATTCGACTCCGAATCCGAAAAAAATATGGATTAGGATACGGTTTAAGCAATATCCGACCGAATCCGATCGGTTTACACCCCTACTTCCTTGGGCAGCGCCTACGCTAGATAGGAGCATGACTCGGTGCTGAGCTCGCTCGTCTCGTGGGCTCCTAGTGGTCTTCCCCTCCACTGCCGCTAGTGCACAAGACTAGCTGCCGCTCATGCCATTACTGGCGAGGTAAGCTCCTTGGTAGCCGATTCCCTTTTTTTTTCCCCAAAATTCGTCGAATCTGCCCTTCCCCTTCCCAAATTGGTCATAGGATTGGCTTCCTCACCCCTTGGCGATGCTAGTGCTCCCCTTCTCCTTCGCTGGCACAGGCCGCCACCGCGGCCATGTCTGCCCGTGCTGCTGCGCACATCAATCCACCATTCCCGTCCTCGTCCATCTGAACCGAGCACGTCACCATGACAACCTCGATCCCCTGAAGCTTACCGCATGCTCGACCTAGCCTCCCCATCACTGAAGCTTGCCGCCATGTGAGTCACCCATCCGACATGGCCAAAGCCACCCTATGCAGTGCCACATCAGCGCATAACCACCCTCAGGCTGGTTTTGAACCTTATTTGATATGGTATTGCAAGTAGAAGGGGGGTAAGATACCCGGGTTTTAAAGTACGGTGGTGAATCGAACCAATTGCAAAGTACAGGTACCAAATATGGACTTTTTCCTTTATCTTTCGTAATGTATCTATCAGCATTTATACAGGGGACCAAAATATTCAAAATAAGAACTTAAGTTGTTACTACTAGGGTCTGTTGAATGAATGTTTTTCTTTTGGGTAATATTTTGTCATCCTTCAGTGAACGTAGCATCCAATCTCACCCATCTAATCTTTGTTAAAATAGTAGGTTGCCATGTGCAAAGCACAACACAGGATATATTGGAAAGAAGCATAATTATAAATTTACCAAGTATTTTGCATTATCCTTTTTAGGTGTGCTAGAATTTTATGCGTCCTTTGAGCTTGATAATGCACCATACGTATCACTGTGAGAAAGAATAGACAATTTCGTACAGTGTGTATAAATCACAGAAGAGATGTTATTTGTCTTAAAGCGAGCATGTAAAGTAACAGATTGTCAAAGTAATATGGGAGTCTTTGCAATTGCTCTGGGGCCAAGCAAACAAAACTAGGGTAAACTATGCCTAGAAGGATGGATACCTTTTTCTTTGTGTGTGTGTGCGCGCGCGCGTGCGTGTGTTCCTTCAGTCTATTTGGTTTGACCTTGTTTGAAAACCCTTATTTGTCTTGGAAGTTAATTTCTTGTCAAATGTGCAGAGCTAGGCGATATTATCGTCAGATAATATGGTTCTAATGCAAGTGGTTGTAACCTCAAACTTTGTTAACTCAAAATCAAATTCCTTTTGGGTGATGATATAATACTATTTGACAGGTCCTGTGGGTGAAGACATGTTCCATTGGCAGGCAATAATAATGGGTCCATCTGACAGCCCATATGCTGGTGGAGTTTTCCTAGTTTCTATCCACTTCCCTCATGATTATCCTTTCAAACCACCGAGGGTACTTGGCAATGACCTATCAGTCGTTTCTGTGCAAACCCCCCCCCCCCCCCCCCCGGCGGTATTTGTGCACCTCTATTTCTTGAAATTGTAAGTTTGTAACCCATATGCCTTAGCTCATTTCGCATCTGGGAATAGAACTCTCGCAGATGTGGTTCATATCTGGTTGTGTTTGATAACCCTGCAATTGTTTTTAAGTTGATTGGTTTGGGCCATATTTTGCGCTTTTCTTTTGCGGTTCTCTTTTGAAGCCTTAAGGGGGTTGAGAATGTGTGGTGGTATTTGAAGTTCATGTTGATAAGCAGTGTGCAAGAGCTTACTGGTGAGATGCCATGCCAGTATGCCACTAAGTAGTAAGCACAATTGCTGAAAACATTTAATGGTTTAGGATGAACTCTAAGATCAAAGCTGTGTCATGCAAATTGGTTATGAATAATAAATTTTAGGAAATTTAAGTGGAGTTAATATGTTTTTATAATAAGCTGCGACTTCACTTAGATTTCTTATATATCAAGTTGTTAAGTTGCAACTGTAGTTTTGCAAAGAGGGAAAGCATAGCTGCGGTGTCAATAATGCTAGTTCAGTTGTGTTGTATAACCAAAGAATGGTTTGGTGATGATTGTATGCCCACTTTAATTACCAAGGTGTTTGTCCTCTTATTCTGCAGGAACAACTCTTCAAAATTTTTATTAGTGCTTATCGTTTCTGGTTATCATAAACAAACTTGAAAATTTCTGTCTGAAAGTTCACTTGCCGTGCTGAATATCCATAGCTTTACAACGCAAAGCATCAATAGATTGCGGAGTATGTGACCCTCTATGATATGCAATGCGCAGGTGGCGTTTCGCACCAAGGTGTTCCATCCAAATATCAATAACAACGGGAGCATTTGCCTTGACATCTTGAAGGACCAATGGAGCCCTGCTCTAACTATTTCCAAGGTCGCTCTTCTCATCCAGTACTATTTTTCTTGTGTGGTGTAATTGCTTGGTCCTCCTTTCCGAAGTGGGGCTGAACAAATCCCGCAAACATCTGCTTTCTGTTTGCTTTCAGGTGTTGCTATCCATCTGCTCCCTGCTGACAGATCCAAACCCTGACGATCCCCTGGTTCCTGAGATCGCCGACGGACAGTCACAAGTACGAGAACACCGCAAGGACCTGGACTCAAAGGTATGCCATGTAAGATGGATCGTTGGAGTCGATGTTGTAGCATTATTAATGGACGTGTCTCCTGTGCGCGCGCGTGTGCCACTGTGGTGTATGTATCAAATTGGCTTTGCAATGCACTGTGGTGTTCTATTCTGTCACTTGGCGCAGTGACTTCGAATATCGAGCTGGTGTTGGATAGTTTTGGGTCACAGATAATGTTGACACTTGCTAGCAAATCAGTGTCTTCAATGTAATGGTTCCATGAACCCTTGTTAGTAACTTTAGATTGCTTTTGTGTCTTCACCTTTGCGGGTCTTTTGCTCTCTTGCTAATATCTTAATCACGAATACGGCTTCCCTGTCCTTTTTCCTGTGTCTCATCATACGTGGCAGCAATATAAGAGAGATGAGTACTGTTGCAGGCCTACAGAAAGTAAACCAGAACGAATAGTTCGTTGACACGTGTAAGAGAACTCGAACAGAAACAAGGAGAAGGGAACAGGAAAGCCGCGTTCCTTAATCACGTCTCTTTGCCTGCGCTCCCCAATTCTTTAACATTTGGGTAGATGCCGAAGTGCTTTACCGTGCAATGCTAGCCGTTGCGTACTTTCGCGGGCATCGTTTGCCCAGCAGCCGTACTCATCTGATGATGGGGTTTCTGCTAGCGTTAAAAGAATTAGCAGCCTGCTTTGCTATGATGTGAGGGCGGAAGCGCTCGGTTCGAACTCCAAAGCTGTGTTCAGTCCAAGCAAGTTGGTGAGGTTATCAGAAGTTTAGCTGCGAATCCAGTGAGATGCTTGCTGTCTTCTGTACAGGCACGCAGTGTGCATGCGTTTTTACTGTACCAAGTACCAGATCCCTAATCATGCACGCACTGTGCGCGACCGTTTTGACGCCACTTGGCCGTAACACTTCAAGGTTACAAAAGGAGGAAAGTGGAGAGAATTTCGACGCGCTTTTTTACCCCTTCCGTTCCCTTCAACCGAAAGGATTGGCGCGTGAGATCTTGCTATAGTGTTGGTTTTGCTTAACCGAGCGGGATTTAATTGTGCGGAGCTGGAACGAAGACTCAGGACCAAACGTTGCGCATGCAGGTGAGCCAGTTTGACTTACTACTACCGTGTGCTTGTTCCAGTCAATCATTTCGTCACCATATCCATGAGTAGTAGTGGAGTACGTGCAGCAACAGTGACTCATCGAGCCATCAGACACGCTTTCTCAATCCTCATCTTTCGTCATGCTATTAGCATATCATGCATAAACCAACAAGATTCAGGGAGAAAAAGTGATGTGTTGCTAAGTCATATAGATGTGAAAGCAAGAGCTTTTGGCGATAACCTCACAAGCGATGGGCACATTGATCCGGCCGGCCTGAGCCCTACTCACAACTTTTGGCGACTTTGAGAGGGAGGGAGAGATGCAGAATGCGCTGTGCCTGGGCAATGATACCGGCGGCACAGGGAGCTGCCGGTGGTTGCGGCATCCCAAAAATGAGTCCGTAATCATGCAAAGCTCACGTGGCCGTGCACGCCCCTCTGCAGCTTTCGCTACCGTAGCTGTTGGTGGGCATACACGCACGGCGATCGATCCGTCTGCACGGGAAGGGACGGCAGACGTGGGATCCGGAGGGGGTGCACTGTACTTTCTCGTGTTTTTTTTTGGCGCTCGTATATGCTGCTGCTTTGGAATGGTCACTTGGTCAGGCTGGAACAGCGCACTCTCCGTTGGGCAATGTTTGCTTACATTGTCAGCCCTGAGAGTTAATCTACTCTAAAACAAAGAATAGATGTCTTGAGCTTCTAGTTCCAACCAAGGCAAAATTGCTTAACATTAAGTGGTGTTACTTTCAAATTAAAGCTTTAGGTTTACATGAATGAAACAAAATCCAAGAGCAAGGCAAAGACAAACAATACTCTACAGGAAAAGAAAACTGATAGCTACAACACTAATCTACACATGTTTCATTAGCATTGCCACAACAAATTAAGTGGAATAATGAACAATTGAGAACAGTGATGAAAAAATTGCTAATTGTCTGTGTGTGAAATTATTGGAACATGGTGCTATAAGTTTTTTCACCTTCTCAACTAGCCACTTGCACTACCCGACTCAAACTTTGACCCTTCGCATCAACCAACACCTCTCACTTGGTCAATGCCGATTCGACAACCTTGGAAAGTGAAGCATGAAGGACAATATGATACAACCATGTATTCATAAAGGAAAAATGAGAGCTCATGTAAAAATGAAAATATTTAGTCAAAATGTAGAAATATATAAGCATCATACAAAGATAGATAGAAAAACAATTTGCCATTACAGACAATATAGAACAATAGCTAACATAAATCCTCAATATGATCCCTAAGAAATTAATATGAGAATGATCATATGTGGATCTTAGTTTGCCACTCATTAACAGAGAAATTTATGCATTATATATGGTTATAAGATGGCAAAAGCGAGACTTGATACACCAAGAAATAGTTAATCAGTCTTTGCACTAAGCCATATAATTTTTTAAAAAATATAGCCATGATTGACAGCAACCTCATTTTGTTAGACACCTAATTCCATTTTGCATGACCATCTGTTCATCTCATCCCCCAACTAGTAGAAACTAAAAAGAAATGACTTACTCCAAATAACAAGAGAAGGGCAAATGTGTTCCACCACCGATAGTGTTGGTCAATGCCGCCTCAACCATCACAAATCTACTGGTCCAATACCATTGCCGGGCACTGTCGTTACTTGTTAGGGTTCACGGTGGATGCAGGGAGCTGCCACTTATAGAGGAAGTCACTACGAGGAATGACCCACAAATTATCACCCTTTTAAGAGGTAAAAATATTCATTTTTAAGAGAAAATATCATAACATTAAATACCAACAAAAAAGCACCAATTAATTATCCATTTAGTTTATTCCATTCATAACACATGAACAACACAAGCACATACTACAAGCATAAAGGAGTCATACATGCACTTGTCGTAGAGCATGGGGAAGACAACGGGTTGCAGCGGCTACCTCTTCTTCCACTCGCCTCCACTCACCACAGGGACACCCATGCGAAGGCGGAGCAAAGGAGGGGACGGGTCAATGGTACCGCAAAGGAGGGCATAGAGCACAGACGGTTGGATTTAAATCCTCATCACCAAATCGATAAAGGCACAGGGAGCTTAGGAGCGTTGGGCTCACCCCTACATGGTGGAGGGGGAGTACGTCGGGCAACTGCGGTGGTGTCAGGGGGAGGGAGGCGGTGGCATCGATCGAGAGAGGTGGGGGTCAACGGAGTAGACGAAGAAGCGGATGGAGTCAGCAGAGAAGAGCCCTAGATCCAGTTTCGCACGCATGTCGTCGAGTCGTCGTGCCCTGTACACTTCTTCCTTGGTGCTAGCCACTCACTGCCTCGCTCGGCTACCACGCCGCCACGACGTACTAGGGTTTCGAGGGATGGAACGGTGAGTATGAAGAGGAAAGGATGGGCGACCGGGCGAGGATGGACTTAAGACGAGGGTAGGGTTTGGGAGGAGGGCAGCATGGGGAGGCTAGGGAGTACCGATCAATAGGGAGAGAATATCAGCGTGGGTAGGGCGAACGAGCGGCCGGAGTGGGAGGTTGGTGATGGGATTGGGACACAGGGCCGTCTCCAGGAATTGGAGGACCGTGAGCGAAATGCAATTGGGGCCCTAAAATATATAAAATCATGTCGAAGTTTGTCGATCGGCGCTCTGCGTCACCCGGCCGCCGGTCGCCGGAGCCGTGCCGTGTCACGCGTCTCCGTGGAGGGCGGAGGAATCACAAGGACGACTGGACGAGGTGACGCAGTTCGCACTTCGCAGCGGCGCGGCGGCACGGACAGGCGACGGAGTCTTCGCGTCGAAGCGATCGCTGAGCCTGTGCCGCGGCGCTTCAGTTGCCCCTGGCCGGCATGGGCTGAGGATTGAGAAATCTAACCTGCTATGGGCCTTCATCGTAGACTTTTGGGGGCCCTGAGCGGTCGCTCACTTCGCTCTTGGGATTCGACGGGCCTGTTGGGACATGACGTCATGAGGGTGAGGGGAAGTGTCAGAAAGCTGATGATCTGGTCCCATCTGTCGGCGAGTAATTTCAAATGAAACTTAGCAGATGCACCACCACCACTACCAACTACAATATTTAAAATAGTAAAGATAATATAGTTTAAAGTGTTAGCACCCCAACAAAAAAGAAAAAAAACTGAGTGGCATGCAGCTCTCGTCCTCTCGAACAGGAAACGGCTATCCCGGCGCCCATTACGCCGCCCGAGAAGAGGACGCGCAGCAGGTGGAACAGGACGAGCATTGCATTGCCGTTGGAGGCAGCAGTGCAGGCGCAGCACCACACCGAAAACCATACAGCACATGCATGCCCGGACGCACCGCAAGGCTCCAACCCCATCCGCTTCGTCTCTCTTCCCTTTTTTTCCCCTCTGCGCGTGATGCGTGGTCTCGTGGCGCGAGCGCTCGGGCGATCGCTGCGGCTGCTGCTACCTGCCATGCATGCCATTTTGATATGGTACGACTTCCGATGCTATCACGGCGTTTGGCCTCCGTGCACGCTGGACCAACGCCCGTCTCCGCTGCCTCCGCACTTCTTTTCAAAGGTGGCAGTCCATTCCTCGTTCGCGACCCGGACCGAGGTAACGGAAAGTACTCACGGGTCGCCAGTGTTAAACACCAGTTATAAAACTGCCCAATGTACAGTTGTAACAAAAGGGACAGATGTCTTTCCATAAATACACCTTTTATGCCACACATTCATCATCTATATAAAGCAATGTACAGTCTCAGAATTGATTAATGAAAAGCAATCTTTCTCTCAAACACTTGTCTCAAACCTCTCTTGTAACACGTTATCAGCACGCTCAACCATCTACACAAATACAACAGAGAAAGGTAATGGCACTGGCACTATGTGCAAATCACAGACAAGCATTACTTGAAGTTCTTGCATTAGTCGACTCCCTGCATGAAACTCTGCACGCTATTCTTGCTCCTCTCCATGCGCAACCACAACCATCACGCCCGACGACCACCACCATCATCTCCACCGGCCATGGCTCTCGGCCGGATCGTCGTCGTCCATGGGCGGTGCACGGCGTCTTCTCACCAGCGCGGGCTCCACGCTATGGACCTTACCGACGACCCGCGCACGCTTCCGCGGTGGCTAACCGCCGTCCCGGCCTCCAGATCCGCACTCCTCCACCGGCCTCCTCCGTAGAGGACGCCTTCTCCTCGACGTAGATCGGGAGAAGAGGGGAGGTGGCCGGCGGCGCGGCGCGCGGCCGACGCGGCTCGGAGCGGTGCACGGCCGGCGCAGCCCGGAGCGGCGCGCGGCCAGCACAGCCCGGCGCGGCCCGGCCCGAGGCGCACGACGCCCGAGGCGCGGCTGCGCAGCCCACGGTGGCGCACGGCGCGCGGCCGGTGCGGCCCACGGTCGGCGGCGGCGGCCCGGCTCGGCGCGGCACAGCGAGGCGGCCGGAGAGGCGAGGCGCCCGAGGCGGCCGGGCGGTGGAGGCAGCCGGGGCGTGGCGGGCGGATGCGGCATCTGGGCGGCGGAGGCGCCTGGCGGTGACGGCGACCGGCGGCCGGCAGCAGCGGCGGCGCCAAAAAGCCAGGAGGCGGCGACGCTCGGCCCGACCAGCGGCGGGGGTGGCACCCGAGGCGACCGACGGCGGCGGCGCCCGGCCCGGCCGGCGACGGTGGTGGCGCCCGAGGCGACCAGCGGCAGCGGCGCCCGGCCGGCGGCTCCCCCATGTGGCGGCTGGACTAGGGTTTGGGGGGAAACCCTAAAATCCCCCCACCCTCATTTATATAGTGCTCCCTAAAAATGGGTTTTGGCCCATTAAATCCCCACCATTTCTCATGGGCCCAAAGGCCAAATGGGCTTCAGCCCAGGTTGCCGCAAATTTGCATCCCCCCCTCTAGTTCATGACAAATGCAGAATTTTTATGTTTAACAAATTTGTATTGTAATATTTACAGTATAGTCCTTGCGCTTATTTATAATTGTACCCGTCGGTTTGTACATTTATAAATTAGCATTTCAGTCCCTACAGGATCTGAAAATTATGTAATTGTTCAAATAAATGTGCATGCACATTTCAATAACTTTTACATATTTCGGATTATTTTATTGCAATTTCTTTACAATATGCATTGCGACCATATTTACATTTGCTATCTTTCGCAAATTTAAAATTACAAATTCACATTTAGTGAGTACCATTGTACTTAATAATTTGGAATTTTTTTGCAAAATATTATACCTACCATAAATACCATAAAATCACAATTTATGGCACTTTGCTTGTACGCTATGCCGTACAAATTGGTGTTCACCACCAATATTGTGATTACACGGTATTATAAATATAATCATATGTTATATTTAATTTGGATATATATTCATTTGGATTACAATACTCATATTGTTTTCCACATATTTTGCATTTTATTACAACATTACCGTACACATTAATTTACCTCATATAAATTAATTCATTATGGTGTACTTTTCATGTAGGTTTTAAATGGCTACCAAAGATTTTGAGCCCTTCGCTCTCGATGGTACCAATTACCCTACATGGGCTATGGACCTCAAAATCAACCTAACCACACGTGGGTTGCAACGGGTGATATTTGATCCTCCAGCTGATCAAATTCCTCAAGATATTGTGAAATATTCTGTTTTGAATATAATACGGAATCACATACATCCGGATTTGAAGGCTGAATATTTGTATGAGGAGAATCCACTCACATTATGGTTAGCCCTCAAAAATAGATATGAACAACAGAAAGTTGTTATCTTACCTGAGGCTAATCATGAATGGGCACATCTTAGACTCCAAGATTTCAAATCTGTTGGAGAATATAACCATGCCCTTCATACAATTTGCTCTAAATTGCGTTTTTGTGACAAGGAACCAACGGATGCGGACAAAATAGAGAAGACTCTCTCGACTATGCTCCCATCTGACAGGGTCCTACAGCAGCAATGGCGTGCTGCAAATTACCAAACTTATTTTGATCTTATGCATATCATGCTTCTGGCAGAAAAGCATGCTGAACTTCTTTTAAAGAATAATTAGCAACGTCCCATTGGGGCTGCTCCACTTCCTGAAGTTCATGCTAATCAAAATAACAACAAGTTCAGTGGTTCACACAATCACTCAAAGAACTTTAAAGGTAAATACAAACGCAACAAGAAGCAAAAACCAAGTGGATTCAAGAAAGGTAAAGGCAATTCTGGTAAGCAAGTTGACAAAACTGAAATTTGTCAAAACTGTGGTTGCTACAACCATCCTACCAAGAAATGCCGCACCCCGAAGCATCTTGTGAACCTCTACCTCCAGTCTTTGGCTCACGGCAAGAATGCTGAAGAGAAGCGATTTGAAGCACACTTCAATCTCACATCCAACAATGATGCAGTCGGATGTTCTCCAAAGTTCCTTCAAGAACTCAAAGACGCATGTGCTTCTACAAAGAAGGATGATCTCATGTGCACTGAGGACACACTTGAGAATTTTCATTCTCAAGACATGTTTGGAGATCTCAATTAGACTCCTCGTTCCATAGCTCATAAGTACTATAGTGTTGTAATATAAATAATGTTGTCATCTATATTGTAAGCTTGTATGCTACAATCATATATCGAACATATTCGGTATTGTAAAATAAAATTGTATGTATTCTATATATGCTACTATAAGAATTTCATTAAATTCTTCTTTTGTGTATATAGATTTTTGGAGTCGATCCAATGGAGGAGGAATTATGCCTTGTGGATAGTGGTACTACAAACTCTATACTTAGGGACACAAAATATTTCCTAACTCTTACTAGGAGGAAAGGAAATGTTTTAACCATCGCTGGACGTGATGCAACGATAGTAGGCTCTGGTCGCGCCTCTATCACTCTCCCTATGGGTACACAATTGGAAATTGAGGATGCACTCTTGTATCCCGATTCAACATGTACCCTACTTAGTTATAGAGATATCCGTCAGAATGGTTTCCATTTGAAACCCGCAATGACAACAAAGAGGAATATCTCCTCTTAACCAAACACAACGGATATGACAAACAAGTACTAGAAAAAATTCCATCTTTAAACTCCGGATTGTACTATACATACATCAAACCCGTTCAACATATTGCGTACAAAGTAATTTTCCAAAACACTAACACATTCCAAACATGGCATGATCGCCTTGGCCACCCAAGCATTAGAATGATGAGGAAAATTATTCGCAATTCAATTGGTCATACATATCTCAAAACAAAATTTCCGGAATCCTCAGATTTTGTGTGCACTTGTTGTGCCACCGGAAAATTGATTTTAAGATCCTCTTATCTTAAAATCAGAGCTGAACCACTTAAATTCCTTGAACGCATTCAAAGAGATATATGTGGTCCTATACAACCATTGTGTGGACCGTTCAGATACTTCATGGTTCTCATTGACGTATCTACTAGATGGTCACATGTGTGTCTTTTATCCACACAAAACCATGCATTTGCTAAGTTAATTGGTCAAATTATCCAATTACGAGCACATTATCCTGAATATCGAATTCAATCAATTCAAATGGACAATGCTGCTGAATTTTCATCCCATGCATTCAATGATTATTGTATGGCTCTTGGGATACAAGTTCAACATTCTGTTTCATATGTCCATACACAAAATGGTTTAACAGAATCTCTTATCAAGAGAATCAATTTCATTGCAAGACCATTACTACAGAATTGCAATTTACCAACATCATGTTGGGGTCATGCAGTTTTACACGCTGCTGACTTAATCCAATTGCGTCCAACTGCATATCATAGCACTTCCCGCTACAATTAGTACGTGGAAATCCACCAGATATTTCCCATCTGCGAAAGTTCGGTTGCGCTACGTACGTACCGATCTCACCACCGCAGCGTACCTCAATGGGACCGCACAGGAAACTTGGGATCTATGTTGGGTATAAATCTTCGTCAATCATAAAATACCTCGAGCCCCTCACAGGGGACCTGTTTACAGCCCGGTACGCTGATTGCATATTTCAATGAGGAACATTTTTCGGCATTAGGGGAGGCAACAAGTAACAAACTGAATGCCAGGAAATTAATCGGAATGTACAAGGCATTCCTGCCTCAGACCCACGTACCAGAGAGACTGAACTTCAAGTTCAGAAAATCATTCATTTGCAAAACATTGCAAATAATCTGCCAGATGCATTTACTGGTTATAAGGGTGTCACAAAATTCTATAATCCTGCCAGAAATGTACCTGAAAGAGTGGAGGTACCGCAAAATAGCACTCAACTCCCAGTTCAAAACAAGAGGGGGGAGAATTACGGTACAAATGGCGGATACAGCTTCTAACAAGCGACAAAGGAAACAAAAGAATGTAAATGCAAATCAACCTCAAGTTGATAGACACCAAAGGATCCTTGAACCCAGATCAACAGTGCACTCAAATACTGATCCTGGGATATCGGAATACCCCGACTCAAATGTTTTGGGAAATAACATTGAGTCACCAGGGGTCCAAGAAATTTCCACTAACTATACTGATTCTGGAGAATCATACGATCGTAAGACTACAATTGTCGACATTTATTTCTCCACAACAATTGCAAATAACCTTGAAAATGATCTAGATCCTAAGACCATGGCAGAGTGCAAACAACGCTCGGACTGGAATCAATGGAAGGATGCAATTCAAGCGGAGTTTACCTAGCTCAAGAAAAGAAATGTATTCACCAATGTGATACATACACCTCCCAAAGTATTCCCTGTCGGTTTCAAATGGGTTTTCGTCCGCAAACGGAATGAAAACAATGAGGTGGTGAGATACAAAGCAAGGCTTGTAGCACAAGGGTTCACGCAGAGACCCGGCATTGATTTCAATGAAACTTATTCTCCAGTAATGAGTGGAATAACATTTCGATACTTAATTTCATTGACAGTTAAAAATCATCTATCTTTTCAGTTGATGGATGTAGTGACTGCATATCTTTATGGGTCACTTGATTCGGACATATACATGAAAGTTCCCGATGGAATTTCAATTCCGAATCCGAACGCAAATCGCAATATGTATTGTGTAAAATTGAACAAGTCTTTATACGGCTTGAAACAGTCGGGTAGAATGTGGTACAACCGACTAAGTGAGTTCCTAACCAAAAATGGATACTCCAACAATGATGATTGCCCATGCGTGTTCATCAAAAGATTCTCAACAGGATTTTGCATTATATCTGTGTATGTTGATGATCTTAATATCATTGGTAACACACAAGATATAGATGAAGCACGTAATCATCTTATGACGGAATTTGAAATGAAGGATTTGGGTAAAACCAAATTTTGCTTAGGTATACAACTTGAGCACCTTCATTCAGGCATCCTAGTGCATCAATCAGCCTATGTCCAAAAAATATTGGAGAAATTCAATATGGACAAAGCATATCCATCGAAAACCCCCATGGTTGTTCGATCTCTAGACAGGGACAAAGATCCATTTAGACCCCGAGATGACAATGAAGAGCTATTGGGACCCGAGGTTCCATATCTCAGTGCTATCGAAGCGCTTATGTACCTTGCAAATTGCACCCGGCCGGATATTGCATTTGCGGTAAATCTACTTGCTAGATATAGCACTACTCCAACCAAAAGACATTGGGTGGGAGTAAAGAATATCTTTAGATATCTTCAAGGCACTAAAGATCTCGGTCTATTCTTCCAGAAGAATAAAATTGTGAATTTAATAAGATATACAGATGCTGGCTATTTATCAGATCCCCATAATGTCAGATCTCAAACAGGCTTTGTATTTTTACACGGTGGAACAGCCATCTCTTGGAAGTCTTCAAAACAGACTCTAGTGGCTACATCCACTTATCATTCTGAAATAATTGCATTATATGAAGCATCACGTGAATGTGTATGGCTTCGCAGAATGATTAACCACATACAACAATCATGTGGTGTAGGTGCTATTACATCACCTACCATTATCTACGAAGATAATGCTTCTTGCGTTGTTCAAATGCAAACGGGTTACATAAAGAGCAATATCACAAAATATATTGCACCTAAACTATTTTACCCACATGAATTGTAAGAGAGTGGAGAAATAAATATTCTGCAAACTAAGTCTTGTGATAATCTTGCAGACTTGTTCACCAAGTCATTACCAACCTCCACATTCCAAAAATGTGTTCATGGAATTGGTATGCGAAGACTACGTGATATGCAGATGTCAGGGGGGAGAAATCTCCTAAAGACTTAACCCATTCAAATACAGATATTGTACTCTTTTTCCCTTTATGAGTTTTTCCTCTAAAGGTTTCTCATCAAGGTTTTTAATGAGGCAATATAACAACGTAATCATAAATATATCTCTATTTTCCCACAAGGGTTTTTAAAGAGATATAATCAAATATATGCCATATCATTTTTCTCCTTAAATTTTCCCACTGGGTTTTAAAGGAGTTTTTCATGGCATATCTACTCTATCGGTTCTCATCATATTTTTCCTACAGGGTTTTGGAGGAGTTATTTCAAGATGATGAATCAAGGTGATCATGTGAAGATACATTGTCAAGGGGGAGTGTTAAACACCAGTTACAAAACTGCCCAATATACAGTTATAGCAAAAGGGACAGATGCCTTTCCATAAAGGCACCTTTTATGCCACCCATTCATCATCTATATAAAGCAATGTACAGTCTCAGAATTGATTAATGAAAAGCAATCTTTCTCTCAAACACTTGTCTCAAACCTCTCTTGTAACAACCAGAACGTACGCGTCATGAAGTTGCTTGCTGTCCACCAAAGTCCATCTTACGTGGCATGAACGTGAGGCGACTATGGGATGTGTTTCTTATGGTTGTGCTGCCACTTGTTATTTTTGGTTATTTGTAAGAGATTATAAAGCAACTGAAATTATTGTGCAGTTTTTACCGATATAAATGAAGTCGCTACAATGTGTACTAAGTAATTTGTAAATTCCATTTTAAAAAGATACTCTATTTAAAAACAAGTTACTGTAGAAAAGTCAAAAACCAGAAACCAAAAACTGTAAAGAATAGGCTCCATATCCAATGGATAACTCACAAATGCAATATACTCGTACTCCCTAAGAGTTTAAATGCTATTGTTTTAGGCATTGACACATTTAACGACCAATCTGCGTTATTGCATTTGACTAGAATTTTATCTACTCTCGTTTATTATGTTGCATGTCTTATTTTAAAATAATTTCTATTTTTTATATATAATTATATTATACTACCAATTTATGTACTCTCGTTTATTATGTTGCATACCTTACTTCAAATTAATTTCTATTTGTGACGTACATTTATGTTAATTACCATTTTATGTACTCTAACTTATTATCTTTCATGCCTTATTTTAAATTAATTTTGATTTTTTTCTATGCAATTATATTACGCTACCATTTCATTTGCTCTCACTTACTATGTTGCATATAGTACTCAAAATAAAATTCTATTTGTTACATACAATTATATTTAACTACCGTCAAGATTTAATTACCCTAGCCATGCGAACGCCAGTGATTTCATGTGCTCTCCCTTATTAAGTTGCAATACTACTTTCACAAACTACATGTGTACAAACTATCCATACTCTAGCACCAATTAGTTTGTACTGCTTCTAAAAACAAAAGGGAAGAACAACCTTCTTACATACCTAAATAAGGTCATGTGCCTCTCATTCAAATGGTATACTACATCACTAATAATCTTGGAACAATTTGAATAACATGGTCGTAAACAATATCATTAATTAGGCTACTACTACTCGACTCTTCTTTTACTGCCACTATAACGCACTAACATCTATTAGCATGTAATTACATGCTAATTGCATTGTGAAAACGATACTACAAGTTGCAAGAAAATTACCTATTATTGATGCTTGCAGGCTGTTCTACAACTTTCATAAATACACCGCCTTCAAACTTGAAATGAGGTAGTGCAAATCCCTCTTCCTCTCTCGGTTTGCTGGAGTTCCTCAGGTTAGACGAACGAAGTGCTAGCCTCACCTACGCACCTCTCAATTTATTACCAAGCCATGCGCGGTGCACAAACGGGGCTAGGAACATGCAAAGAGCAAGAGGTGATATGTGCAGACAAATGACAGTAGCCAGGAGGCCAAAAGCTCTGGATTAAAGAGAGGAAGGCGCGTGGATGGGTGGCGAGTGGGTGTCTACGTTTTTCCGCGCTGGGGGACAGTAGGCGATGCGTCTGGCCACCGCTTTTCCGCTCACTTGGGGACTTTTTCGTGCTCGGCTTTGGCCTTTTTCCGCGCTCAGGGGCCGCAGCTTTCAGCGCCCCTTTTCTGTGCTTGCCGTCCATGGGTCACGGCCTCCCCAACAATCCGTTGCGCATGCCAAGGCCAGCAAAATCCTACGCTCCCAGGCCACGGATCCATACTCCCCAGTCGTTGAAATAGCCACGTGTCAGCGCCATGGTGATTCACGCTCAGAGAGGTACCAATGACGTAAATAATTGACGGCGGGTGCCATTACTGGAAAAAAAAAGCTACGGGCCTACTGCAGCATCAATTGGGCTTCAGCTTCTAGCTTCCGGCTTATTTTTCATTATTCATAAATTTCGTCTTTTTCTGAACTTTTGGTTTTTTTTGTTGAGCTTTTTTGCCGGTTCTTTTTTCCCGTATTTGTTTGTATTATACGTAATGAGCTAACATTTTTTATTTTTTTAAATTTAATTATGCTAAATAAGCCTCTGTCAGCTACAGTATTTTTTCAGTCAGCTACTGTGCTTTTCAGCCATAAACCATCTAAAAAAAGCCCAAATAAGCACTTGGCTTCTTCCTAGCCGGCTTGTTGCCCACAATTCGCGTTGGAACCCCCAGCCAGGGACCATCCAAGAGATCCTAAGAGGCCCTAAGAAATTGCAGTAGCTAGGGATCCTAGCTAGCTGCTCCAATTAGTGCTGCCAACTGTGAGAGGACATACGGACACTTTAGAAACTAAACAAGTGCTTAGTACCGTGCAGACATGTGTAGTATATGTATGGTACGTACGTGCAACGTGGAGCAAAAAGACATGGAAAAAATGTCTCTTATTTTGATTTGAGTTTCTTACTTCTAACTTATTTTTTAATATTTCTAAATATCGTTTATTTAATTTTTAAGTTTTTTAAGTTTTTTGTCAGTTCTTTTTTCTCGTATTCATTTACATTATCTATGATAGGTTAACCTATTTTTTCTATTTTAAATTTTTTAAATTTAATTATATCAAATAAATTACCATCAGTTATAGTGTAATTTTAGCTAACTATAGTACAATATCAGTCATAAACCAGTTTATTTCAGCCGACCCGAGTGGCAACTATATTTTGCGAAATTGACATTTATGGATGATCCTAATAGAAGACTAGGAATCAATCGGTCCCCTCCCAAACCTAACGCAACCTACAAACTGTGCTGGTACTTAGCTTGCTCGATCCCAAAAACAAAACCTAACGCAACCTACAAACTGTGCTGGTACTTAGCTTGCTCGATCCCAGAAACAACTTATACTCAGAATGACTACTTGTGCACATCCAACTAGCCTCTCCTGAAAGTGCATTATTTAGGCCCTGTTTGGCACGGTTCCACTTCACAAGTGGAGCTGTTTTTTTTTACTTTACAAGTGGAGCTGGGTGAAGCTACTTTTTTCAGCTCCACCCAAGGAGCTACTTTTGTCTCAGCAGGTTTTAAGGGACTCCTTGGGTGGAGCTATTTTGTTGTACCCCGTTTGGCACAAAACGGCTCCAAACAGCTCCAGGAGTCGGTGGTGGAGCTGTGCCAAACGGGGCCTTAGTCCCTACGAAAATATGGGCTGCGGCAGCAATATTATAGTACACTAGAATCTATATATTTCTGTATTATTGGAATTTGTAAGTCCATTGCTTCGGCTGTAAGCATATTTCGCTCGGTCTCTTCTGATTGTGTCCTCGTACTAGCCATCTAGGCGGCATCATGTTCTATACGCACAAAGTGGCGTGGAGCGTACGTGAGTGGCCAAGAAAAGGTACGGTGTATAACATCTAAATAAAAAGAAAAGGTACATCTATCTTTAATATGTTCATTATTCAATCGGTTTTACTGTACACTTCCGGAGCGACCACGGCTGCTCGCCATGTGAGCCGGGCATGCAGCACGGTGGTGCACCGATTAGCCTTTGCAACCTTCCGCCCAAGCCCCTCCCATCTCTCGCCCACCCCAACACACGTGTGTCGGTGCACGATACGTGCAGCGCACGCGCGAGTTCGATCGAGAGGGCGTGATCGATGATGCGCGCGCGCTCTGGTGCTCACGTGCTTGGGAGCGAAATCTCTACCGTCGCGGATGGTGACCTGACGGGGCCGTAAGTAATGGTCTCATTCTTTTACTCTTCAGTCAGGTTTTAGTTCCGATTTCACTTAAAAATTATTATTAATTAGATTAATAAATCACGGTCTAAAAAACTATCCATGCACTAGATCGACTTTTGTTTCTTTCTCCTTTTTTTCTAGCAACTTTTTTTCTCAACAAACACTAGAGCATGACACAGGACTAGTAAGGGGTGATCGGTTGGGCTTCAGCTTTTAGCTTCCAGTTTATTTTTCACTATTCATAAATTTCGTCTTTTTCTGAACTTTTGGCTTTTTGTTGAGCTTTTTTGCCGGTTCTTTTTTCCCGTATTTGTTTGTATTATATGTAATGTGCTAACATATTTTTTATATTTTTTAAATTTAATTATGCTAAATAAGGCTCTGTCAGCTACAGTGTTTTTTTAAGCCAGCTACAGTGCTTTTCAGCCATAAACCACCAAAAATAAGCCCAAATGATTACCAAAAATAAGAGTGCTAAGCACGGTTCACGTTGAGACTTGTACTCCGGTATTATGATTTATGAACGTAGATACATACGAGATTTTTTTCAGTTTTTAAAAGCTATTTTTTAGTTTTTTATAATAACTAGTTTTTAAACGGACTATCTTTTTAAGATGTGATCTATAAATCGATTGACGTATATACTATAACAACTTTATTTATATCCATCAAAACTATATACAAGTTTCTCTTGCTTAGTACTCTCTTTTATGAATAGTCTAAAAATTATAAGCTATAGCTATAAGCCGCAACTCAAGATCAGGTATTCCAGTTTTTTTTAAGCGGTAGATAGATCGATAGTTTGAGGCTCGGTCAGTGTCACCGCTGAGTCACTCTGGATGCGCATAAAGCTGGCCGAATTCTATATTGGGTTCCTGTTTAAAAATTGAGTGGATTCTAGGCGCTTAAAGGCTAAAGCACCGCACGCATGTGTTTTGGCCGAGGCTACAGTACGGCTCAGATGCTTAGGATAGCTATCGGCAGTGCACGCTCGCGAAATGGCCTTGTGCCAAATATAGAAGACAACTAAAGCGAACAAAGATCTCCAGTTGCGGAGCCTGCCGAGCAAGCGAGATTGGACAAAACTGGCCGGAGTACGGGAGCCTAAACAGATTACCAATTAATTAAGACTTAGATATTATTATATGTTAACTAGTTACATATTCGTGCGTTGTAACGAAATTTATTAGATATATAGATAATCATACTATGAAAAAGGGTTACTCTGATCAGTTGAAAAGTGGAGAGTGATGAAAAAGTTGAGAATAGAATGGTTGAAGGAGAAGGAACGTACGACTACTAACTCATTTTTTTAATAATAGTAATGATAATGATAAGGCTCAATGGAGCAGCTCACTGGTGAATCCGAGCAGCCGTCTATATCACCGGACGATGACTCCACCCCTACAAATCTAAAACAGAGGGGCCGTTAATGCTAGAGTTCGGGTTTGGGTCCAAACAACCAAACCAGAAAATGCACACTTTCTGCTCGAACAATAAATTTGCAAAGTAAACCATGGGAATTCCTAATGTTAGTACCCACCAAAGTACATCGAGAATGCGGAAATTCCAGATAAAATAGTTTAATTATCATAGGAATAATAAAAAGTTTTAACAGATTTTAAAACGGGTTTAAAATGCTCATTTTTGTATAGCGCGGTAACATAATTTTTGGAGTAAGTTACAAACAGTACTAGTACTCCCACTGTTGTTTCCCCCTCTAGAGGTAATTTGGTTAAGGGCATGCTTGCACCGTACAAATTCCGTGATAATTTTGAAGAAAGTTCGAAGGAAACAACTCAATTTATCGGTGGTAGAGCTTTTATAAATTACAGGATTAACTTCATTGGCATTTCATTTTCTTTGTATACAGTACATGTTACGAATGGAGCTCCTGTTCAGCGACCTGACCAGGAAATTAAGTACTGACAAGAATACGTCCGATGAAATGACGTGACCAGTATACATGACATAAATTGCCGAAAATACAGTTTTTGGACAGATGTGACGGTTTCCAAATAAAAACACGTTTGAAAATGAATTCGCTACAAGTCATGTGCTTACTCGTCGTCGTCGTTCCCTGATCCGGTGACCGCATGATTTTAATACTCCACATGTAGGCTGATGAGCTTATAAATCTGCTGAACTACTGTGGTACAGGATAATTATGAACCAAACTACCACAAGGTTAACCGCAAGTACAGCAGAAAGGTCAAGGCCGAGCTAAGAAGGGCATAAACTTATGGCTGAAAACACTGCAGCTGGCTGAAAAAAGCACTGTAGCTGACAGAGACTTATTTAGCATAATTAAATTTAAAAAATTTAAAAATAAAAAAAATATGTTAGCCCATTACGTATAATACAAACAAATACGGGAAAAAAGAACCGGCAAAAAAGCTCAACAAAAAACTAAAAGTTCAGAAAAAGACGAAACTTATAAATAGTGAAAAATAAGCCAGAAGCCATAAGCCAAAGCCGAGTTGATATATGGCCCTGATCAACTCGGCTTCGGCTTCTGGCTTATTTTTCACTATTCATAAGTTTCGTCTTTTTCTGAACTTTTGGCTTTTTGTTGAGTTTTTTTTGCCGGTTCTTTTTTTCCCCGTATTTGTTTGTATTATACGTAATGGGCCAACATATTTTTTATATTTTAAAAGTTTTTTAGATTTAATTATGCTAAATAAGCCTCTGTCAGCTACAGTGCTTTTTTCAGCCAGCTACAGTGTTTTCATCCATAAGCCAGGAGCTTTTCAGCCGAACCGATCACCACCTTATTACAGTACCTTGCAAACGAGTCGGACGTGGTTTTTGTAACTTCTGCTGTAAACGTACAACTCCACAGAAAATTGGGCCTCATGTTTACAAAAAAAGGTGCTGCTACGTATTCCTTCTTATACGTAAAAATAAAAAAATAAATTTCATATAGAACCAAAATAATAACGTTGAAGTAACTACAACAAAAGAGGAAAGAGTTAGCTAAACTGATCGTAAATTTTTTAAGCACAATCTTAAAATAGTGCAAGGGATTATCGTTTACTCACAACCCACTCGAATCTTTTTAGGACCATCGTATCCTTATTTTATACAAGAATCTAGTACTAAAAAATATCTTAGCCTCTAATCCTCTCGTGCACCATCTGATTTAAATGAGGAAGCTTGGTTGTTTTTCTATGGTCACCCCATAATTTATATAGTTCATCCTAGTCCTTTTTCAATTTAGAGTATAAATCTTAATCCAAATAAAAGTAGAAGTCCTAATTCTAGTAGCATTCATTTAGAACCCTTTATAGGACACATTTTTAAGGGAAAATTGCTCTCATGCCACAAACTTAAGTGACATCCTCTCTTTTGCCATATACTTAAGTGGCTTTATTATTATGCCACAAACTTGAGTGTTGTCTCCTTTCTTTTGCCATTTCCTCCACTTAAAGTCTATTTTAATTTTATTTTGTATTTTTCTTACCTTTTTGCCCCTTGGTCTGGCTGCCTCGCGAGCTGCTACTGCTTCGCCTTCTTCCTCACCACTCGCGCTCCCCGTCCGGAGCTCCTCCTGCTCGCCTGTCCCTCGGCCTCCACCTGCACGCCCTCCCCGCGCCGCTCCAGCCCCTCGACGCCCCCGCCAAGCGCGAGGCCTCATCCGCGGCCGAGGAGGACGGCGACGAGCACACCGCCGAGGCGACCAACACTTCTCCCTCCTGGGCCACCAGCACGTCTCCCACCGCGCGCTCGGGGAGGATGCCTCCCCCTGCTGCTCGTCCTCCTCCGCCCTCCCCTCGCCCGTGGCGAAGCGGCCGCCCGGGCCTCGAGTCGCGCCGGGGCGCCATGCCCGTGTGGGGGAGCCAGCCGCTCACTCGCGGAGGCCGACCTGGAGGTGCACGGGCTCATGGAGCGCGAGCGCCACCGGCAGGTGCGGCGGCAACAACGGCCGGGGAAGTGGGCGGCCGCCACTGGTGGTTGGGGTGACACGCGCATGGGCGGGGCGGAAATCGCAAGGGAGGCGTGTGAGGCGGAGGTGCCGGCAGGAGGTGACGTTGGCGGCGGTACACGGTGTTGGCGGCGACGGGTCAGGAGGTAGCGGCGGCGTCGAATGCCGGCAGGAGGCGGCATCGCTGGCTGGGCAAGATATAGCGTCGGCGGCGACGGGCCAAGAGCCGGCGGCGTCGTCAAAGACGGGGCAGGAGGCGTGGAGTCCACGGCGGCGTGCTCGGCGCCATCCTCCTCGGCCGCGGATGAGGCCTCGCGCTTGGCGGGGGCGTCGAGCGGCTGGAGCGGCACAAGGAGGGCGTGCAGGTGGAGGCCGAGGGACAGGCGAGCAGAAGGAGCTCCGGACGGGGAGCGCGAGCGGTGAGGAAGAAGGCGAAGCAGTAGCAGCTCGCGAGGCAGCCAGACCAAGGGGCAAAAAGGTAAGAAAAATGCAAAATAAAATTAAAATAGACTTTAAGTGGAGGAAACGGCAAAAGAAAGGAGACAACACTCAAGTTTGTGGTATAATAACAAAGCCACTTAAGTATGTGGCAAAAGAGAGGATGGCACTTAAGTTTGTGGCATGAGAGCAATTTTCCCCATTTTTAAATCCTAAAAGATAATATATGAGTCACTCTAACTCAACAGTCTCCACCTTAACTCTTATCCGTTGAAATCACTATGCTCCTCTAAAAACTCGCTCCAAGTCAGCTCTACCTTTTTTTGTTTTTCCTTCCACCTTTGGGAGTGCCCCACCACAGGGGCTCATGCACATCACCATAATGTATGTGACAGTGTTCGGCCTAACCTACCTAGACCCTCCACTTGAGAGCTTCTTCGTTGTGCAGTTTGGTTAACCACACCTCACATTCCTACAACCTTCTGCGTCATAGGTTTGTACCACCTCTGAGATCCACCAGCTTGTTTGTATTGTGTGGTTGGTCCCACCACGTCTTCTTTCTTCCAACAGCTTGCACCTTCGCTTTTGTGTCTGCTAGATTTTGCAACTGTCTTTGCAGTTTCACACAAACTACAGATGAGATATGAGTACCTACCATTGACGATACGGTTTTCCTTCTCCTAACCAAGATTTTTCTCAGACCTCCCATGAGTTGCTCCACCTTTAAGATTACTCTTTAGTCAATATACTCTATTTCTCTACATACTTTTCATGGTACTTTCCATGATTACCTGCCCTTTGCAATTAACTCGCATAACTCTACCTTGAAGTGATATCTCATAACTTTCGAGTTTAAGCGACTTCACAGATATTATATTCTTCTTTAAAACTGGGAATATACCAAACTCCCGTCAATATATGATGTGCTCCATCATACACCTCCAATGTAACCAATGCTACCTTAGTAATTGCAAACTCCTTATAATCTGCTAAGTGAACAATTTCATACGTTGGCACGTAGAGATCCTTCGTCAAACATCTCCCTCACCAAATACATATGGAATCAATAACCTGAATCTAATATCCATCCATGAAAAGTACATGATTGAGTAGCAACTAGTATGTCCAAATCAGCCTTTGCTATCGCACTGAGTATGCACCCTTAATTTGCTTCAAACTCAAACAATCTTTTATCATATGATCTTCCTCATCATATAAATAGCATACAAATGTATCTTTGGTCTTGCTAATCTTCTTCCTGTGACCTTTGCTTCTGCCTTCAACACCTACTGCAACCAATGTTTGATCACCCGAAGTTGAAGATTATGATGGCTTTTTTTTAGGACACCGCCTCCAATAGACATGCAAGTACCTTATTGAAGTTGAGAGTGGTTTTTTCGATGAGAATATTCATCACCAATTACTCCTATGATGGTGGTAGAGATGATGCCAATGTGACGACCTTGTCGTTCTTCTCAATTTTCACATCCACACTAATCAGCTGTGTGATAAGCTTGTTAAAGATGTATCTCCCTCCATGCACAACCTATACAGTTGTTGCTTCAGCACCTACCGATTTATCAGTGACTTTGCCATATACAATTGTTCTAAGTCCTTCTATAATTTATTTGGCGAATTTCCCTTGATCACCGAGTACTTTACTTTATCGAAGAGATGGATAGATTGTACTACAGCCTTATGTTCCATCACCTTCTAGTCTTCATTGGACATCTTTTTCGGTTTATCCCCCTTTGAGCATCGATTATCCCCTATTGGACAAGGTCATTCTTCACCACACATTGCTGCACACTAAAATTTTCTCCATCATCAAATTTTTTTACTTGATTCCACATCGTCAACATTGATTTGATTTTATGCCACCTGATACTTTACTGACCTTCTCATAAATTAGATTAATACAACCTTGACTCTAATAACACTTATTACACTATGATACCCCTTCTTATGCACAACAACCTCCGTATCGGATCAGAGTTTGTAACATACAACACGAGCATACACGGTGTCAAGAATGAAAAAAATGAATCTTGTAAAGAGAACCAAAATAATGACACTAAAGCAACTATGACAAGACAGAAAATATTTGGCAAAGCCGACCACAAATTTCTTAAGTACAACCTAAAAGAGTACAAGGGATTGTCGCTCATTCACAACCCTCTCGAATCTTTTAGGACCATCGAATCCTTTCCCTATACAAGATCTAATGCCAAAAAATATCCTGGCCTCTAATCCTCTTGTGCACTCTCTACTTTAGATGAGTAGACTTGGTTGCACCTACACGTGGCAACCATGACGTTTATTTGCAAGAGAAGTGTAGGATCGTATGGCGCAATCAGATGGGGTGAATAATTGCCTTCGCTTTTTGATACCTAAAAACAAATCCTAAACCAAAAAAGAGCAATCTAAATTACCAAATGTAGATTTTGACTGCAAATCGTTCGACCGCTCGCTCGACTGCTCGCTTGACCTCCTTTTTACATAGTCAAATTTTTTCTCCACCCAAAAACTTCGAACGCTTCATCCGCTTGATCACTTTGACTGCTCGAACGAGAAGAAACCAAAGACAACACCATGTTCATATCACGCAAGATCAAGATGTGTTAGCATACCGCCGCCGAGGCCACAGGAAAAACGATGCTCGAAAAACATGCCTACTTCGATTGAGACAACAAGACGACATCAGCAGTGATGTCTCTTCTTTGGGATCATATCTAATATTTTATTTCTACATCATGTTTGTGGCTACAAAGTGGCCTCATGACATCCCTAAAACCCTAGCACAAAAATCTTCCTCGGAGCCACAGCTAAACACTTAGCCTCTCACCTGCTTTATATGCTAGAGTGTGAGCCCATGATGCTTTTATATGCATCATCACCTTTGACATCCATGTGCTCCAGCGTGAGCCCAACCACCTTGCATGACATCCTTGACTATCTAGACCTTAGATCTCCCCATCCTAGTCCTAGTCCTTCTCGTCACCGACCATGACCGCCTCCACGGCACCCTGCACATGCAAAGGCCAAAGAACCGTTTCCCCGGCACAAGTTCTTCACAACTTGACCGTCATCAGCACACACACACATAACACACCCTCGTCTATCCATAGACAAGAATCAAACCATCCATGAACACTAATCAGGTCGTCCACAACCACAATTTTCATGCTATCCAGAAATCACCAACTTCAGATCATTCATTACGACCGTTACAACAGATATGCAAGACCGGTCACTAGCTAATCGAGTACTCGAACACAAGTACTCGGTAAATACTGTCACTCAGAACACACCGGAATAACAAGCATCGCTACCATAGAACCATCGAGAACCAACTACCAAGTACTGATCGCTATAACTAAAATACCAGATCGCTAAGTCTATGACTACCGATCTCCAACCATTCACTGCACCATTCATCATGAAAACCACGACTATCAAGTATTGAGTCCTTCCGACTATCGAGTACCACGATCATATGACCACTAAGTACTTCCATCTTTTAAATACCGAATCCTTCAAGTACTCTTCACTGATCACTGACCACCATGCACCAAACAGTCATACCACTGGCCTAACACGAGTACTTGAAGTACTCGAAGATAGCAAGAATTGAAGCACCCGAATCGACCATGAAGTCTATGGTAATCGATTGCAAAACCTTTGACTACCGATCGCGAGGTGTATGACAACCGATCAAAAAGCCTAAGACAATGATAGAAGTAGCAGAGTCTATGAGTATCGACCAGTAAAGTCTATGACTATCGAATATCGACTAGTAAAGTTCACGACTATCGAGTATAGACCAGTAAGATCTATGACTACCGAGTATCGATTAGGTACTATAACTACGACTATGGAAAAGTACTGTAGCTATGACCATTGATCAGTTACTATAGCAAATGACCTTACGACCTCCGACCAGTTCACTGTAGCTAATACCAGTTCACTGTCGCTGATGACCAATTAAATGTAGCTTATGACTGGTTCACTGTTCGAGGTCAAAATCTATGATTACCTGCTGTGGTCGTTCTGCCGTGGCCAAAGCCGATCGTGGTCGAAGTCCACCGTGATTGAAATCGGACACAGTCAAAGTCGGACATAGTTGAATTCCACCGTGATCGAAATTGGACATGGTCGAAGTCTACCGATTCCAGTTCTGTAAAAGAGCACCGACCAAAACTTTTTCAAACATAAATTTTAATGTAACCCAAAAGTGAATTATTCATCATCAATAAATCCACGACCACCACATGGTCTAACAATCTCCCCCTTGATAAATACATTAACAACACCTCAAAAACTATTGAATGAGAAATTTGCAAAAAAAAAAAATTCAACGCTGCAGACCACAACAAGAACAACTAGCAGGCCACAGCTAAAAACCGAAAGCTTAGAAAACTCCCCGTTAGACCACACAGAAAGCTAACTCCCCCTTAGACCATACAGAAAGCTCAGAAAACTCCCAAAAACTCCTTCTCAACATAAGATAGCAATTTTAATAAATCTCTCCAACTTTTTTTAATTTCTCCCATTTTTCTCCTATTTCTCCCCCTTTGGCAATGTAATTATCAGGAACTCTAGAGAAAAGAAAAATTCTAAGAAGGAATACTGAGAGTAAACATCCAGAAACTTTGTAGATTATCCAAGTCGCTTTACATTGATTTAATATTTTAACCAAGCCATCTTTTTTAGTAGAGCTCCCTAGGTCATATAAAATCATATACCACAAAGTAAGTCTAAACAGGACTTTAGCATATTTACACATATTGGATTAATGACAGGCATCTGGACCATAACCAAATTGATCTATAAAGAGCACAAAGAGATATCACACATAAAAGAGTAAGCTTGAAAGTAAAGAAAGCTTTAAATCTAGTCGAACTAGCAGTCTCATATAACAATCTATTGCTCCACACTCATTTTTAAGCATATGGCATGCTTGTAGTATAGTTCTTTTCATAATGCCATCTTTGTAGCAAATTTATTTTAAATGCTAGCATGCTTGAAGCATACTTCTTTTTATTCGAGCATGTTTTGTGCTTTTTCTTTTGTTTAACCATGGCATACTTGAAGCATATATCTTGTCAATCTCCTCTTTCTCATTTTTTTATTTTTCTCATAACTTTTCAACTTGAATGAACATAAAAGATTGTAATATAAAACATACGAGTCTCATGACTAAGATTTAAAAGAGGACTCATAATTAAGCTAATTCTTTTTATGAACATCACAAGGTGCTATCTACATCAATCTAGTCAAAGTATTTTAGTCATGTCATGTTTTAGTTCAAGTATAGCAATTTGATTACAACCTGTTACAACTATGACTACAAAGTAAATGAGTAAATATGATAAAGGCAACTCTACTATAAATCATTTGATTTAAAAGACTTGGACTTGATATATTATTTAACAAGTATAATATACAAAGCTTCCAAAACATTTTAATACCAAGCTCCCCCTCAGAATAATCCCAAAAAAAGTAATACACCAAACTCACTTCTCAACTAATCACAAGTAAAGAATCAGGCAGTTAAGAGAGAGAAAAATTAGCAGCTCGAGTATCAGAGCACATGGGGCATTGGAGTTATACCCGCTGTAAAGAATTCTTTCGTTTAACTCACCGATCACTTGTTCACGGGGATGACTTCGTTGAATGTTTAGAGGAGCCTGTGAAGTGGTCGTAGAAGTGATCGTAGATGTAGTTGAAGAGGTCATAGTAGTCATAGTGGCCTCTACCTCATGAGTGGTCATAGGAATACGACTTAAAAGAATGGTCATAGAGGTGGTCGTAGGTATCATAGAGTGACCCGGGAACTCCCTGTTGTCATTGTTGGCACCATAGAAGATGTCCTCAAATGTGTCAGTTACCTGTATACCTGCATTATTGGGATAACGAGAGCGACATCCTTTAGCAAGAACTCATCCTTGAGAGTTGTCCCCAAAAGTGATCATCTCATCACCGGGGGCATGAATGAGGGAGGAGAACCATTGTGAGTCTCCGGCCATGTGGCGAGGCAACCGGAGTCAATGAACTATATGTTCTCCTTCCTCTTGTGATAAGCCTATAGAGTACGAACAATCGTCAGTACCTTGGTATTGGGGTTAGTCAATAAAGATTTAGGTATCCAGTACGAAAATACTCAATGAACAGGAGCAAAAGCATGCACTAATAAAGATTTAAGTGAAGCATTGGCATCTGACATATTTTGACCAGTCGATCGTTGAACAGCTGGTTCAGCCACTGGGCGGTCTGACCACCTCAGTAGAGCTGGTCTGACCATCGATTGGTCGGATCGCATGAATGACACTAGTTGAAAACGATCTGATCGACTACGTAAGAAAGGTCTAACCACTGACTGGTCTAACCAAGTAGAAAAATGATCAAAAATCGCTTGAGGAGCTGGTCCAACCAGGGGTAACACCTGGTCGAAAGCCTTGTCCAGCTACGTTGGTTCGGCCATAGGAGGTAGCTACTGGTTTAGTTCTTGGAATGGTACGTTTTGGTATCGTACGTTTTGGTATCGGTCCATACCGGCGTACCATTTCGGATTTAATATATTTATTCATAAGTGTGTATATATGTAATTATATGTGCATATAATTTAACTTAAAATTTCACTTTAAATATGTAACCATAGTATAAAAATGAGGGTGCCACTTCAATTATGCCTGGTAATTATGCTTCCATCTTTTGTGTACCGAATCCTTCAAGTACTGTTCACCGACCACCGACCACCATGAACTAGCCAATCATACCGCTGGGCTAACATGAGTGCTCGAAGTACTCGATGATAGCAAGAATTGAAGTACTCAAATCGACCATGAAGTCTACCAATACCAATCGTGAAGCCTATGACAACCGATCGCAAAGCCTTCAACTATCGATTGTGAGGTCTACGATAACCGATCGAAAAGCCTTAGACAACGATAGTAGACCGCAAAGTCTAAGAGTATCGAGTATTGACTAGTAAAGTCTACGTCTATCGAGTATCGATTAATAAAGTCCATGACTATCGAGTATTAACCAGTAAAATCCACGGCTATCAAGTATCGACCAGTAAGGTCTACGACTATCAACTATCGATCAGGTACTGTAAGTATGACCATGGAAAAGTAACGTAGCTATGATCATCGACCAATTACTATAGCAAATGACCTTTCGACTTTTGACCAGTTCACTGTCGCTAATACCAGTTCACTGTTGCATACGACCGATTAAATGTAGCTTACGACCGGTTCACTATTCGAGGTCAAAATCTATGATTACCTGTTATGGTCGTTTTGCCATGGTCGAAGTTGAATATGGTCGAAGTCGAACGTGGTCGAAGTTTTCCATGATCGAAACTGGACGTGCTCAAAGTTGAACATGGTCGAAGTCTGCCGTGATCAAAATCGAACATGGTTGAAGCTTGACGTGGTCAAAGTTTGCCAATTCCAATTTGTAAAAAAGAACCAACCAAAACTTTTTCAAACACAAATTTCAATGCAACCCAAAAGTCAATTATTCATGATCAATAAATCCATTTCTACCACATGGTTTAACAGAAGATAAAGACTAGGTCAAGGAAAGATATTTTGGCAAGTTGACTAAAATATCGAAAACTATCTTTAACCAAAATTGCGGCGCTTGAAAAAATGGTTTAGATCAAGGAGAAGCTGAGAAGATTAAGTTGGATCAAAACTTAAGGACTTAGCGGATTCGGCCTCATGTGTTTTAAAAAGCGACAATAAGTGCAGTATATGAGTAAAACCCGTGTTGTGTGGGGTTAACAGGCTTTCCTATATGTACTAGTGGATAGTATCCATTAGGGTTAGATGAGACTGGTTACCTTATCTATTTAGCAGGTTAGGATAGTGACTTGGTAAGGAACCATCCAACTATTGCTTATTAAAGTGTTCTAGGGTTAGGATTTGAGAAATGTAAGTGCTATGGTGTGCTCTTTTGTCTTTCAGGTAGAGTAACTGTAAAACCTTCATTATCAAATAGTAATACATCAACTTTATTCACCTCTCATTGATCCAATTTGTTTTTGTTGATTTGCTCTTGACTTTGTTGGTTTTTGATCTTTTCTCTTTCCTTCTTGATCTTGCTGGATGCCAATGACGTGTTAGTGATGGAGATGACTCGTGGAGACCAATCATCATCTATCTAGGCATTAGGTTTAGCAAGTTCTTGAAGTTGCCTGGTTTTGCTTGGATTTGACTTTTTCGGGAGATTTCTTGATCTAAGTATTTTTGCCTTAAATCATTGAGAGTTCTTACTTGTGTGACATATAGGAATATATTTAGAGCCATCTTGGCTATCCTCCCCCCACAAGCAAGTCGTATGTGTTGTTTTTGTTTGTGCCCAGTTTTGGTGCAACCTTAGTTGTTCTTAAGAAAGGTTTGAACTTTGACATGAATTTTTGCGATCCTTTAATGGAATATGTTGCTTATACCATAAGCAAGGTGTGTGTAAAAATTTCATATCATTTGGACTTGGATTTTTATAGTTGCACCAAAAGTTGTATTGGTTCGGACTGAAATTTTCAGTTCTGGAACAAGGGAGTGGTTAGACCACACCCCCTTCGGTCAGAGCGGTGCCTAGCTAGTAGTTAGACCACCAGGCTCCAGTTAGATCGCCCCTGGTAGTCGGTCTAACCACCTGAGTGCAGAATGTTTGGGATTTTAGTTTCTTGTGTTAATTGCTTTGGTGTTGATTTCCAATCTTAATCTTCATAGCTCTGTAGTCATTGGAGTGAATGATTAGTGAATACTTGGAGAGGTTTTTGAAGGCATTACTATACCACTCCTATAATATGTCAAGCTTCTATTTCTAGATTGAAACTAGATCTTCCAAACAGGGCTAAACTACCACTAATCCTGGTGAAAAGTTATCCAAACTGGCCTTATCCTTGAGCACGCAAATCACACCTGAGCTCATTGTGCCGAAAAGAAGATCATCGGAATAGTATCGGTTTGCATCACACAATCAAATGCTTTGAACGCAGCACTGCTCCTAGCTAGCATACATACGGCCATACAGGAGCATCTCGCTGTTGTCCTGGCTGTAGTTGAGAGAGCTTCGTTACCCAGACAGAGGCAGATGTAGATCATCGGAGTAATTTGACCCACTAAGCACACACGTTGGGAGTGAGCCGGGCTAGTTTAATGGCGCTCCAGATCAGGTGCTCTTTGACGACGGTGCTCCGCCCGACGATTTGACCGGAGTTTTCTTTCCAGCCACGGCCAAACGGCATCACGTGCCGCCCCGCTTTCCCTCTCCCACGCTCCAGTGCACCCTGCCCTGCAGAGGCCCCACCACACGTTGTTCCACGATTGGCTCCTCCCCCTCCTGAGCCAGTGGCTCCACGCCCTCCTCACCCTCCCTTGCAAGAGTGTGAGCCTTGCCCGGTGCCGGTGGCCCCCGCCACTCGGGGAGCATGCTGGTGCGGGCCGGTCTCCGTACAGCGGCCAAAAATATCACGACGGGACGGAGCCCTGTTCACTGTTCGGCCTCGAGACCGGAGCTCGCTGGGGATGGCAGCACGGGGGCACGGCTTTGTTTCTTCAGATGAGCCTCATCGATCGCATGTGATAACGCCTCTGACCGAATGAACCGCCATTAGTGCCGCGTAGAAACCACCCCATGTGCTTAATAGCGTCCCAAAGCGTCCACCGCGAACAGTACGTGATGGCATTATTCTATACTTAATGTCGCTAACAGCCCTCTCCAGCTCCATCAGATAACAAATCCACTCGCGAAAACAGCGCCGCTGCGTGAGCCGGAACTGACAAATGGACGTAGGAGTTAGGACTACTACCCGTACGTGCTAACCCTACTGCAGGGACAGGGATGTCGCAAACTTGAAAACCGAACCACTCACAGTGCCACAGTTCAAACAGCACAGTGCCACACGTAAAACCCATGCCCGTTCTACAGCGCCTGTAGTTTCCCACTTGAACTGCGGCACTGCGCGGCGCCACCACGCCACCGGTTGCCACTGTGCCAAACATGGCCGCAGCTTGCAGGGCAGGGCAGGGCAGGCCGCGCGCAGAGCTATATTGCTAATGTAAATGTCGTAGGTGCTCCTACTCCACTCGACGAGAGCCCCTCGGGGTAATTAAGGATGTGTTTGGTTGCAAGGACCAGGTGGGACGGGATGGGATGGACCCGTTTTTGTAGGTGTTTGGATGGGAGACAAGCAGAGTCAAGGACATCTCACTAGGAATATTCGTTGTAGATCCGGGACCAGGCAATCCTCTTTTTTTCATGGGACGGAGTCATCCCACATGGGATAGAGTCATCTCACCTCTTTGTTTTTTTAAGTACTGTTTTGTTTAAATTTTTTTAAAAAAAACTCAAAGGCTTATGTGTAGAAACATATCAACAATAGCCTTCAATTTTTTTTTAAAAAAACTCAAATGCCACACATGTCCCACCTTCATCCTTCCATCCAAACAAAGGATGGGACCATTTCATCCCACTTTATCCTTCCAACCAAACAAAAAACAGGGATGACTCTATCCCCCCAACCAAACAAAAAATGGGATCATCCCATTCAAAACCAGGGACAGGACCATCCCATCCCACCTTGTCCCTAAACCAAACACAACCTAAACTAGTGGCGCGGGATTTGAGATGGAACCTAGAACGTAAACCCATGCAATTGCTAGTAAATGCGGCTGGAGGAGGGGTTAAACAGGGGAAGTTGATTACGGTTGTCGCCAGCTGGGAGACTTAAAAAAAAGCTCCCAGGGACAACCTCTATACAATATTTGACTATTTTTTAGGGCAAAAACAGTTAGATTTTGAGCCGTTAGATGGAGATCCAACGCCCTAGATTATTTTTTTGAGGGAGTCATTTTTTTTGGAGGGGACTTATATGAGTGGATCCGTTGGATGGAGATCTAACACTCCAGATCAATCTGACTGTTTTTGTCCTAAAAAATAGTCGAATGTTGTATGGACATTCCTTTTAATATATAACATATCATTTTTAGAGAATCAATAGATTGTTTCTAGTATACTTCATAACATTATCTTTATATAACTTTTCATTTATAACAGACCTATATGTCAAGTTTTTTTTATAAAACACCACAAACCATCTTCCCTTCCCATGCCATCTTCCTTCCTCCGGTCACAATATCTCTCTCTTCTTGTTGGACTAGCACAGGCTCTCTCCCGTCGCTGCCCTCTCCCTCCTCTCCGGCCATCACTCTCCCCCTCCCCGCCGCCTTCTCCCTCATGTGATGACCCGTGCCATCATTACATTAGGTAATGATACCAGCATGTAGTTATTACCTGATAATACAGAATAAATTCCTGTCTCATCGAATAATAAGCCACATTAGAGTGCTGTAGCGGAACAATAGCTAGAGATGATACAATATTAGTAAAATACAATTGCTACACATGGTTACAGTCTGTCATAGGGCTATACAATTCTGTCAAAATATTACAACAATTGAAAATAGAAGTAATACCAACTAATAAGTATAAAAGTACGAATGCTAATAGATGGTGACACACTAATATACTCGGGTTCACGTAAATGGCTACCGGTCACCGCCTACTCATCCCAACTTCCATACAGGGCATCTGTCTCGTACGTGTCATACTCTAGGCCAATCTTGTTTCCCTTGGCATAGCTGTCCTCCACGTAGACCTTGTCGTAACTAAGTAAATCATCATATCAACTCACATCTAAATAAGGAGGATTAATAGCAAGGATGAGTATAAAAGCACTCAGAAAGCATTAACAGCGAATAAGCAATCTCAAGATCAATATCATCAGATAAAAATTTATCTCCTCTCATCATCATTCTAAAAATAAGTTTTTAAGTTGCAAAATTATCAGGTTTATCTTTACAAATTTACTAGTTACTCGTAGTCAGAGAAAAGACCATATGTAGGCTTCTGTAGCCTTCAGTCCAGGAGACATGTGTGAATTCATGATTTATTTAGTACTGCGCATGCTTGTACGCTTTACCCATAGCAGCCCTAACTTTGACTGCAATAGGTTCATTCGCATTCCTTATATGCGATGCTCAAGTCGAAGTTCAGAATATTTTGTCTACTGCATTGTATTATAACTCCACTCGGTTAGCACGATACTAACTGTTGTGTCAGGGAGACGTATCTATCACCCGACATGTGCTAGGAAGGCATATCCATCACCCAACACCAACCACGGTCCATATAGCCACCATGGGGTATTACTAGTCTTGGCATTACCCAATCCCTAGTATACTGCATACCCATTTGGAGTGTATAATAACTTGATAGAGTAATATATTATGCCCGTACTAAACAGGATTATGGCCAATACGACAATACGACTCATTACATGAATAAGAGTATGTTTATTCTTATATTATACCCATATGTAGAGGGCTCTACACCTGTCACTGTCTTTTCTTTCCCAAGCACCTTCCATGCACCTATTATTTATCTGTAGGACAATTGCTCTATCAACTGTCTACCCTGGCATATTCGTCATCATTAACATCAAGCACATGATTTCTTTCAAAAATCATTTTATGCAGAGAATGGTATTAATCTAGCATAAAAATAATTTTTATGCAAATTTACTCCACTCAAAATGATCAAATGCATACTTACCTGGAATTTTGTGGCAGTTCCCAATTTCATATGTGTTCAGATGTCATTCCTTTTTTACTTTTGTTGTTCTCCTTTCCTATGGATGCCGATTTTTCACTAAAGCGGCTCCTATTCACATTAAATTGTAATTAATATCATAAATAATATGTTGTTGTATTTTTATTTGAATATCTATATATTATGGACTGCAATTTATTAAATTATTTGTATTACATTTAAACATATACTAATTACAGTGGGTTGTATATACATTAATTGCTAATTCACACACACATAGTTCTGGATATTTTCTCGCTAGCTATGTAGTTTGTGATAATGCTCTATTATTGTAGGTTCAGCTAGTGTCTTAGTGATTCATGTTTAAAGATGATTGTTAATTAAATTACAAAAGGCGGATTGTCACACCCACCCCTGCTTCCGCTTGCATCGTTCTCTGTCACTGTCGTGGCCTGTGAGCTTGCCGTCATCTATCCGGCCAAATCCATCCCGCTGATATATGAAGTTGAGGGCTGGATCTAGCCAAATCTAGACGCCAGTGAACCACATCCAGCCAGATCGAGCTTCTCCGGTTGCCATCGCTAAGCTCGTCGCCGCTACGACCTTTTTCCGTCACTGTCACTGGATCCACCGCATGGCCGTTATAGTCTTCACTGCACCCTAGCCCGGCTCCAGTAAACATGTGGGCGATGGATGGCTGCTCTCCAACAGCGGGCGCGTTTCGCCAGTTGGTTCATGCACCACGATCATTGCATAAGTAAGTGATGGCTTCTCTTCTCTTCTTAGGGTATTGATAAATATCATCCGGATATTTTCTTTCTAACTATCATCCAGATTTGTGACCGTTGGATTAGAGATCCAAGGGCCACAAATTCTCCCCACCCCTCAAAAAAAATTCATCCCCCCTCCAAAAAAAATTCTCCCCCTCCAAAAAAAAGAGACCGTTAGATCTCTAATCCAACGGTCCGAAATTTAGATAATTATTGGGAAGAAAACAACCGGGTGATACCTATACACACCCCTCTTCTTATTTTTCCTTCTTTAGATAGAATGCTACCGATGTGGTATAGTCTAGAGGTAGCTGACGTGTAACTACTGCATATGCCTCACCGGCGGAATCGCGAGCGTGGGTGCCCACCGAGGCTGTCGGGCCGGGGGGTCCTATAAAGACAGCGCTAACCACCCAGCCCACCTCCCAGTTGAGTCCAATCCCCCAGAAACCTCCCCAAACCCGCAAAACTCCCATCCCATCACCGCTTCCGAACTCGGCTCTCAAGGCCGCCGCCTCCCCCTCTTTCTCCCCACCTCATCCCTGCTCCTTCGCTGCCGTCCTTGTTCTTCGCGCTTTCGTTGTTGCGGTCCACTGTTCTCCTCTTAACGGCACTCGTACTGGTGGTAGTGCTACTGCCGCAGCTCCTCTTGCTAGCTCGTCGAGTCAAATTTTACAGAGTTCGAAAACCGTTATTATCCCGGCGTGTCGCGGCGGCGGCCCGCCGCCGCTTCGGGACGTACGTGCGCGGCAGAGGACGGAGCGCGGCTTTACTGCTGCGGCTGCCGCTCTCTGAGCTACTCGTAGCTGCTGCTGCTGCTGCTACATTTCTGCTCGCATTTTTAAAGAAGTTAAAGAGGCCGTCTTTATTGCGGCCACTCCCTTCCCCTGCGCCTGGCCTGCTCGCCTCGCCACCCCTTCCGCCTCCACCCCGTCCCTTTGGTCTTTATTCCCCTGCCGATCCGCAGAGCAGGAACGAATCCATCTGTTCATTCATCCGTCAGCTCGCTCGCTCGCAGCGCAGTTAAGGCTGCAGCTTCCTTTCCTGCTGGGGTCAGCTTGCAGGGCTTGGTTTGGTTGAGTTTTGTAATTCGTCTTAAAAGGAGTTTTGAGAGTGAGAGAGAGAGAGAGAGAGAGAGAGAGAGGGGGGGGGGGGGGAGGCATCCGGCCTTGTGCGGTTTCGGTGGTGCGGTGGTGAGAAGAAGACGCTGGTGCGTGCCATGTCGCTATCCCGCACGGTTAGGATTTTCTGGGACGACCCCGACGTGACGGACGCGTCGTCCGGCGAGGAGGGGTGCGGCGCCCGGAGGGTGGGGAGGATGGTGCGGGAGCTGCCGTTGGCGCCTCCTCCGCTGGTGCAGGCGGGAGCTACTGCTGGTGCTGGTTTGCTGGAGCAGTGCAGCGCTGGGGATAGTGACCGGACCAGGCGGGTTGTTGGGGGATGTACTGGGGCACGGAGGAGGCTGACGAAGGGTGGTTCTGCCGCGCCAGGCACCAAATTCCGCGGCGTCAGGCGGCGGCCGTGGGGCAAGTACGCGGCGGAGATCCGCGACCCGTGGCGCGGAGTGCGCGTCTGGCTCGGCACCTTCGACACCGCCGAGGAGGCCGCGCGCGTGTACGACGCCGCCGCCATCCAGCTCCGTGGACCCAGCGCCACCACCAACTTCTCAACCTCCGCCAATTCCTCGGGCACCCAAGGGTACGAGTCCGGCGCGGAGTCTTCGCCGGCGGTGTCTTCCCCGACTTCCGTTCTCCGCAAGGTCCCATCCCTGGCCTCCCTGGCGGAGGACAAGGATGACTCCGAGGCCGGCCCCGGCCAGCCCGCTGCCGGTTGCAGCCTAAGCGTTCCCGAGGAGCTCGGCGAGTTCGTGCCGTTCGAGGACGCGCCGGTCTACGCTAGCAGCAGCTTCTGGGACTTCGAGAGCGAGGCGGGCTTCCTCTACGCGGAGCCGTCGTCGCCCGAGGCGCCGTGGGACGCCTCCCCCGCGTACGGCGGCGCGCCCTGGGCCTCGCCAGTGCAGGAGAACGACTACTTCCAGGACCTGCCGGAGCTGTTCCCGCTCAACCCGCTTCCCGCGATTTTCTAAACGGGAACGGCTTCTTCCCACGGAATTGTTTTTTGGATGTCGAGTGTTGTATCGTCGTGTGTGTGTCGGCCGTCCGTCCTTCGTCTATAGTTTTTAATCTTAGGGCCTGTTTGTTTCAGCTGTAGATTCTGAGAAGTAGCTGGTGAGTATCCAGCTAGTCAGAATCTAGAGAAGCTGGATAACTCCGGCTTCTAGCTACTAGTTCATTTTCTGGATTCTGTAGCTTCTGGCTACTTAGAATCTGGATGAAAATCTGGACTGTTTGGGGAGCTGCAGATTCTGGGAGTAGCTGCAGATTCTGGGAGTAGCTGCAGCTACCAGAAGCTGAAACAAACAGGCCCTTAATATGATTGCTTATATTAATAAATTAAAAATTGATAAGTTAATTTTAAAAGATTATTTTAATAAATCATTTTAAAACAGCTACGCAGAAGTCGTCTCATTTATTTATTCCATAAAAATCATAAGCAATAAGCTAAAATAAGCTAAAAAGAGCAGAAGCTGTGTGTATTGTATGTGCTCCTCTCCCTCCTTGAGTCGATGAGAAATGCATCATCCTGAGTAGAGTTTTCAAGTGCTACTACTACGTGAAGCTTTTTTTGTAACAATCGTACGTGCAATTTGTTCGGCCTACTAGTTGTCATGCTCAACATCGATTAAGATCAAACAAAGCGCAAATATAGCTCTGATATCAATTGTAGGACTGAAGATAGCAACACAGGGGGTAAATAATGCATTAAAATTTTCTCTACTAGTATTCACTTTATCATTTACTCCTACAACTACAAAGCTATGAATATTAGGATAGGAATCCAACTTGAAGATCACAGACTCACAGAGCTGAGAGCAAATAGTAGGAAAAATAACATGGTTGAAATTCGACACCGTGGTCAGAAGTCGACTACCAGTTAAAAAGCAATGTGGTCGGGATTCAACTACCAGATGGAAATCAATGCGGTCGGACATCGACGTGGTCGTAACCAATATGGTTGAAAGCCAACGAGTGGCCGAACAACCAATGTGGTCAAAGACCAACGAATAGTGGAAAACCTTACGTGGTCGAAATTCAACTACCAGTCAGAAATCAATGTGGTCGGAATTCAACTCGAGTGGTCGACGACCAGAGTGAATGGTCGAAAACTAACGTAGTCCAAAAAATAATGTGGTCGAAAACCAACGTGGTCCGAATTCGACTCGAATGGTTAATGGCCAGAGAGTGGTCGAAAACCAATGTG
This sequence comes from Dendrocalamus latiflorus, assembly GCA_017311315.1. Lineage (NCBI taxonomy): Eukaryota > Viridiplantae > Streptophyta > Magnoliopsida > Poales > Poaceae > Dendrocalamus > Dendrocalamus latiflorus. The sequence goes on along the minus strand of CM029666.1, from coordinate 40,737,729 downwards.
ATCCAAAACCAACGTGGTCAAAATTTGAATTGAGTGGTCAGCGACCAGAGAGTGATCGAAAACCAATGTGGTTAAAAATCGAATTGAGTGGAAATCAGTGTTTTTGAAGCTGGTTGAAATCCGATTGGTGTGAACCACTACCAGAGAGTGGTCGATCTGTAAGCGGTCGAAACCAGAGAGGTTAAACCAAGTTGAAACCTGACTAGGGAGGTCAACAACTAGTGAATGGTCGAAAACCAAGGTGGTCATATCAGTTCGGAATATGATCAGAAGGGTCAACGATCAACTAGTGATCGTAACCAGAGTGATCGAACCAATCCGGACTTCGACCAATGAGATCAACTATTAATGAATGATCAAAAATCAAAGAACGGTTGAACCACCAGCGTGGTCGAGAACCAATGAGCGGTCGTAACTAGACGTGGTCCAAAATGACTTAGAATAACAGAGCAATCGTACAACTACAAGATCTAAAATCCATATATCTTTTGATTAAAAGATCAAATGGGTGTGAAACTTTGTATACAAATTGCTTAAGGTCTCAAGATGCTATTCCATTCTTGAATTGAAAAATCTGTGACAAATTTGAGACATTTTTGCAATTTGAGAATGCGCACACCAACCAAGAACTAAAAACTAAATCAATGACCAGATCTTGCTCGTGGGTATAAGATAGCTAAGATGGCTTTGCATACGCTCCCACATGTCACGGCAAGCTGGATCATCAAAGAAATTAAATCAAAAGTCCTTGGATCAAGAAATCACCAATTATAGAACCAAAGATGGCAACAGAGGGGGGGGGGGTAAATGGTGTCTTAAAAATTTCTCCACTAGTATTCACTTATCATTTTCTCCGATAGCTACAAAACTATGAAGATTAGGATAGGAATCCAACTTGAAGATCTATACTCACAGAGCTGAGAGCAAACAGTAGGAAAAACAACGCGGTCGAAATTCGATACCATGGTCAGAAGCCGACTACCAATCAAAAATCAATGTGGTCGAGATTCGACGACCAGATGGAAATCAGCGTGGCCGGACTTCGATGTGGTCGTAACCAATGTAGCTGAAAGCCAATAAGTGGTCGAACAACTAACGTGGTTAAAGATCAATGAATGGTGGAAAACCCTATGTGGTTGAAATTCAACTACTAGTCGAAAATCAACGTGGTCGGAATTTGACTCTAGTGATTGATGACCAGAGTGAGCGGTTGAAAACCAATGTAGTCAAAAAATAACATGGTCAAAAGCCAACGTGGTCAAAATTCGACTCGAGTGGTTAATGACCAGAGGGTGGTCGAAAACCAACGTGGTCGAAATTTGAATTGAGTGGTCACTGGTCAGTGACCAGAGAGTGGTCAAAAACCAACGTGGTTCAAAATCGAATTGAGTGGAAATCCGTGTTTTTGAAGCTGGTTGAATTCCGATCGATGTGAACCACTACCAAAGAGTGGTCGATCTGTAAGCGGTCGAAACTAGAGAGGTCAAACCAAGTCAAAACCCGACTAGGGAGGTCAACGATCAGTGAATGGTCAAAAACCAAGGTGGTTATATCTGTTCGGAATATGACCAGAAGGGTCAACGATCAACTAGTGATCGTAACCAGAGTGGTTGAACCAATTTGAACTTCAACCAGTGAGATCGACTATCAATGAATGATCGAAAATCAAAGAGCGGTTGAAAGACCAGCATGATCAAGAACTAATGAGTGGTCGTAACTAGACGTGATCAAAAATGATTCAGAAGAACAGAGCAATCGCATGACCGCAAGATATAAAATTCACATATCTTTTGATTAAAAGATCAAATGGTCGTGAAACTTTGTATGCAAATTGCTTACGGTCTCAAGATGTTATTCCATTCTCAAATCAAAAAATCTATGAAAATTTGAGACCTTTTTGTAATTTGAGAACGCGCACACCAACCAAGAACTAAAAACAAAATAGATGATCAGATCTTGCTCATGGGTAGAAGATAGCCAAGATGGCTTTGCATACGCTTCCACATGTCACAATAAGCTAGATCACCGGAGAAATCAGATCAAAAGTCCTTGGATCAAGAAATCACCCGATTAGACCAAGAACGTGCAAAAACATGATTTCTTGAAAATCTTGCTATTGAAGTGGGTAAATGATTGGAGATCGAGCTCAAGAGATTATCTCCATCTCGCCTTTGTACTTGGAATAGCAAGATCAAGAGAATGGCAGAAGAGAGATTAAATCAACCGAAACGAGAGCAAGCGGAAGAGATCAAGAAAGGGTTGAGAGAAGAGAGGAAAAACCAACTTAAAACAGAGCAAACTCAATTAGACAAAAAGATACACAAGGTAGATCAAAGATTGATGTATTGCTCACTTGAGATAATTGATTTTACAGTCGCTCCACTTAGGAGGACAGAGCTCTACAGCTAGAGCACACACACACTCTACCCCTATCCACCATGGGAATGAGGAGGAGCTAGCAACCGAAAGGCATAGCCAACCTTCTCAAACCCTATCTCTTGCCTCTCCTCCCTTTATATAGGCTTACAACCTGAACTCAAAACCTAATGGATTCCCTATTAGGCCAAACCGGGGATAACCTGTTAACCCCACCTAACACCAAATTTTACTTACGCATGCTTCTCAAAACAGCTTACAAGCATCAACCGATTAGTAAATCAATACTTGATCCACTTCACATTTTCAGCACATACAAGACCTAAACCACTTAGGCCAACACCGCGGTTTCACATACCACCACTCTTCTGGTATTTGGGCAATTTACGAAAATATCCCTCTACGACCTTCTTGGAGCTTCCTGCTTCCTTTGCTACGAAGCATCGCCCACACTTCACCGTCTTCCGTGTGGCCCCAATGATTTGCCGCCAAGCCTCTCATGCATTCGGATCCCACCAAACTATTCTCGCTTGCAAGCGACCCAAGTCAGTTGACGCACCACATGCTTCTTCTCGCACATGGCGGCATCTGGCTTCCTTGATCATCTGGACCTCGACTCCTCCCTAAGCCTAGTCCAGATCCACCTTGCCGTTGCCCATCATGGTCACCATCCGTAGCTCTCTTTCCGGTTACTGTCATCCCAGCTTGCAACCATTCGGCAAGTCTCAGTCATCTTCGACGTCTCCTCAACCATTCTGGACCTCAACACCACACTATGCTTAGTCCCAGTCCTCCTATGCCTCTCCATGATCTAGCTCCGAAGTCCTGCGGCTAACAACAACAAGCAAACCGTCACGTAGCATTGCACGATACACAGAGTCATCAATTGGCACAATTAATCCACACAATACTTAATGCAAAATGTATGCACCCAAATACTGATCCCTAAACCTAGGACCAAATAATAAATACATGTGCACACTAGCAACAACACCCAGGTCAACCCATGACCAAACTCTAAGAACTCCAGAGGACAATTTCAGACCATCGAGAGAAGCCAGTCTGACTGCCAAGCATAAACTGATCAGACCGCTAACTGGTCTGACACGAATGCTCAGATGCTCAAAGATCACAAACTTGAAGTACTCGAAGTCTACAAGTAACGACCGAGAAGCCAACAACCAACACAACAAATTGCTACGACCACCGATCACAAAGGCTACGATTACCACAACAGATCACTACAACAACCGATCACAAGGGCTACGACTACCGATCGTCGAGGCTTACGACTACCGAACATATCGCTACGATAACCGATTACAAAAGCTACGACTATCAATCGCCCAGACTTACGACTACCGAACAATGACCACGTATTGAAGCACAACCATTCCATAGTCGTTCTACTATGCTTGACAAACCGTGGTCGTTCTGCCAATCTCGCATAATTGTCGATCAGACCTCCCGATCGGATTGTCCGATCAAGAAGTCGTAAACTTAAAATACTCCAGTACTTGCAGTTAGACGAACTCATAAACTACAAAGTCATCAGACAAAAAAGCAATATTTTGCAAAATCATCAAAAACCAAACTCAAATTCCGTAGATACTCTAATCCAAAAGTTAATTACTTATCATAACTCCGAAGTGACCTCCACATAGTCTCACAATTCGAGTAATAAACTACAACCAAAAGACCTAAGCCGTAGCAAATAACCCGTATATGTACGGTATTGTTCGCAGGCTCTCAGCTAGCTAGCATGCGTGCTTTGCTTGGCACGGCTCCACAGCGTGGTCCAAACGCGTCGTGCTCGAAATTATCTGGTGGAGTCGTTGATTTGGTTGCGCAGAAAGCTTGCGGGTTTTGGTGGCGCCGCCCCGCGCTACGAGTGAGCCCACGAAATTATGCATATCTGCCCGGTCGACGGGGACCGACCATTGCGAGGGCGTTACTGTGCTAGAGCTTGCGCCGGTACGACGGTGACCGGGCAGACTTAGATCGATCGAGCCGGGTGGGAACCGACCGACACGGCCGGCTTCTCTCGTAAGGTACGGCCGTTTCGGTATTCATGGGCATTTACTCCGCGCTGTGGCGGCACGTTTTCCTGCGGTCGCGCTTCGCTCCGGGCCGGTGAGTTATGATCCGAGCCCGTAGCCCCGTACGCGGGGTGTGAATCTTGTGACTCCCAACAGTAGAAACAAGGCGCGGCGCGAGGGGCCGAGTGAATGCGGGCGAGCGAGCGTGGCGCGGCGTGCAGGAGCAGCAGCGGTGGTCCTGCAAGCTGGCTTCTGGCTGAGGCGGTCGGTTGTGTAGCGCGCCCGGACAAGAACACGTACGTCTGTGACCACATGGGGAAGGAGACGACGCAAAGGACAAGGGAAGGAGGGGCTCGGGGCTGAGAGAGACGGAGGGAAGTACGTGGCGGCGAGGCCGGCGCGGCGTAGCGCTGAGTGCCGTTTGGACCTGTGCGTGGGTACGTACCACGGCCCAGGCGCCCAGCCATCGATCGGTTGGCCGGCTCGGCGCGGCCATTGGCACCACGGCCGCGGAGGCGTTGATGGCGGGCTTCTGGCCGGCCTCCCTGTGCTCGCCGGGCTCGGCGATCTTCTTGATGGCCGGGGAGATTACAGGCTCGTGGTTATATCAACATGCTGCCACCGGCACCATGCTGCACGCGCCGACCGGCTACAGTACTGGGTGGCCTGGTAGGCACCTCTCCAGGCCCCCCAGTGTGGCTTGTAGGGTGCTGTGCGCTCCGCACGCCGCTTTCTATGCAGGAGAGCACACTAATAGTAACTTTTTTTAGAGAAAGGTTGGGAGGACTTTATTCATTCTCCACATTACGAGTTACATCTGAGGTAACTAAGGTGGCGTCGTATTAGCTTTTACCAATGATTTTTGGCTGTATTTTTAGAAAGAGAAAATGAGTGGTGTAAAGAAGTGAGAGAGAGATATGTGTGCGAGACGGGAGTGAGAGGAATAGGTTATGTGATGCGCCTGTGACCTCCTAATTTATATTTGGAGCGAGATATAAGCGAATGGAATAAATAAATCGTTTCGAAAATCCATATGTTTATATTAACTTTTGATTTTTTTTAGCAAAATACAGAAGTAGAAACGGGCCTAGTGGAGAGGTGAGCCAAACATGTCGGCCTATTCTACATTCCGATTCCCTACCTTCGTAGCAACTTCGGATTGTGCATAGGCGTTGTGAGCTTAATTCAGCACCCAGATCGTGTCGCCATGGATTGGTGGGTTCTGCCTTAATTGAGGTGCTTAGAAGTTAGAAATAACAAGCACAGCCTCATTGGCAGGCCGAGATTCCCTTTCCCCACCACAGCTACTTCTTTGCACCGTGCCGGCCCAAGGCCTCAAACATAGCGCATGTGAAGTTCTCGGCCCTGTGGCAGGCGCTGTGGGTCGTTTGGGTGTGTGCCGGGGTTCTTGTGTACGTTGGGCCCTGATTCGACAGAAACGGCCTTTCCTTTTGCGATGGGACTGTACCTTATAAAATTGGCAAAAGGACAGCAAAATCTTGTATCTTTCCGTGTTTGATGATCTAGACAGTTGGGGCTGGCTGAAGCTGTGAGGAAACCCTCGGTATGGTACCTATCGCCAATGAGCAGCCGGTCGACTGGCGGTCGAATATCCTGCCCAAAACGACACATTTGCGTCTTAGTTAACTTCGTGCCTGCGTCCAAGCCGCTCACGACGATCCCCTGCTCCAGCCTCCAGGCAAATCGCACGAGAGAGAGAGAGAGAGAGAGAGAGAGAGAGAGAGAGGCTTGCTCCTATATCCACTACTGCTCGATCCATCCACCACTAAGCTACACGTACGGCTCTTGGCAGCCTAATTTTCGCCACTTGACTCTTCAGACAAAGAACCCCCTCGTCGCGCCAAGGGAAGCCAATTATCTCCACCCTTTACAATGCCACCTAGTGCACATGTGGAATATGCTGCCAACTAACACGAGACAAAAAGCCCGCGAATGACGACGGCTTTCCCTCGTTGCAGACGCCCTCTCGTTCATCGACCTTGAGACGAACTCCCTCCAAAAACACCAGCTATAAGAACCAGTGCGAGCAAGCAGCCAAGCACCAAGCACGGAGTTGAGACACGGTCTCGTAGAGTTGCACTTGCACGCCCGCATACTTGTGCCCGGCCGTCGGCGCGTCACACCGGAGATGGCCGACGAGGCGAAGGGAACGAACCTGGCGGTGCTGGACGCGCTGGACTCGGCGCGCACCCAGATGTACCACATGAAGGCGATCGTGATCGCTGGCATGGGTTTCTTCACGGACGCCTACGACCTGTTCTGCATCTCCACGGTGTCCAAGCTGCTCGGCCGCCTCTACTACCCTGACGAGACATTCGGTAAGAAGCCAGGCAAGCTGCCCGTAAACATCAACAACATGGTCACCGGCGTCGCGCTCGTCGGCACGCTCATGGGCCAGCTCGTCTTCGGCTACTTCGGGGACAAGCTCGGCCGTAAGCGCGTCTACGGCATCACGCTCGTCCTCATGGCCGCGTGCGCCATCGGCTCGGGCTTATCGTTCGGATCATCCCGTAGAGCCGTCATCGGCACGCTCTGCTTCTTCCGCTTCTGGCTTGGCTTCGGCATCGGAGGGGACTACCCGCTGTCGGCCACCATCATGTCCGAGTACGCCAACAAGAAGACGCGTGGCGCGTTTATCGCCGCCGTGTTCGCGATGCAGGGCGTCGGCATCATCTTCGCAGGGCTCGTGTCTATGATCGTCTCGGGCATCTTCCTCCACTACAACCGTGCGCCGGCGTGGATTGACGCCAGTCCAACCCCTCATCAAGGGTTTCAAAACTCGTCGACACAGCCAGCGGCGGACTACATGTGGCGCATCGTGCTGATGATCGGCGCGTTCCCGGCGCTGGCGACCTTCTACTGGCGGATGAAGATGCCGGAGACGGCGAGGTACACGGCGCTGATTGAGGGCAACGCGAAGCAGGCGGCGAACGACATGCAGAAGGTGCTGGAGATCCAGATCGAGGCCGAGCAGGAGAAGCTCGCCAAGTTCAAGGCGGCCAACGAATACCCGCTGCTGTCGTGGGAGTTCGCTCGGCGCCACGGCTTGCACCTCATCGGTACGTCGACCACGTGGTTCCTCCTCGACATCGCCTTCTACAGCCAGAACCTGACCCAGAAGGACATCTTCCCGGCCATCCACCTCACCAGCGACGCCAAGTATGTGAACGCCCTGAAAGAGGTGTTCCAGATATCTCGGGCCATGTTCCTCGTCGCCCTCCTCGGCACCTTCCCCGGCTACTGGGTCACCGTCGCTCTCATTGATAAGATGGGAAGGTACGTGCGCATGCTTTGATACACTCACAAACGCATACTCTATGGATCGATCTTGAGAGTTGAATCACCACACAGTTAGTTGGTTACATACATATATATGGGAATGTTATTGCAGGTACCTGATCCAGCTCATTGGTTTCTTCATGATGTCCGTGTTCATGCTGGTGATGGGCATCACATACAACTACCTCAAGAACCACAGCCACCTGCTCTTCGCCATCTTGTACGGGCTCACCTTCTTCTTCGCCAACTTCGGGCCCAACAGCACCACTTTCGTGCTGCCGGCCGAGCTGTTCCCGACCCGCGTGCGCTCCACATGCCACGCCATCAGCGCCGCGTCGGGCAAGGCCGGCGCCATCGTCGCGGCCTACGGGATTCAGAGGCTCACGGTCAAAGAGGACGTGAAAAGCAACCAGAAAGCGCTCATTATTCTCGCCATCACCAACCTGCTTGGCTTCTTCTTCACGTTCCTCGTCCCGGAGACCATGGGCCGGTCGCTCGAGGAGATCTCCGGTGAGGACGGCAATGCCGGCGAGGGTGCCGGTGCCGGCGTTAGCTCGAGTGCTGCGGATGTGAGCAGGGATGACAAGCTGCCAGTTTCAAGCACCGAATGGCAGTCATCCATGCACGCATGATACTTGATGCGTCCGGGATACATGCGCTACTATACTAGCCAGTACGCGCGTTCATAATAATATTGGTGTTGTCCTTACGAAGAGTGCAAAGGGACAAGAATAACGGCAACCAGCTACTCAAGTTGCCGGCTGCTTAGCTTGAGAGTTTGATCTATGCGCGTATCTCGCACTATCGTGTTACGGTTATAGCGAAGCGTGAGTAGTATGCAACTATGCATGATTGAATAGTATGCCATTGCCCACTATCAAGATGTAATGCTACTTATAATTATATCAAGTGAATCCATCTATGTATGTTTGTGTGCCAAACCGCATCTCACCATCATAGTTTGTTCATATTATGAGTCGGAATTTTTCTCATCCCCTGTTCTCTCCAAACTCCTGAAAAGGGTTAAACCACCACACATGTATATGGGCCGACCTGGGCTGCTGATTGTTCTCTTCGGCCATGGGGTGTCACATGGACCATGCCCCGATGAACGGCAGAGGCGACCCAGGCAGGCAGGCATGCACAGCTGGAAGGAAGAAATTACAGAAGGCCATCATTTCCATCCTCTCCTGTTTTTGGAACAAACTGGATTGATTAATTGAACACCGTTAATCACAAGTTATCGTTAAGTCACAAAGTAAGGGGTTCAGAAGAGCCTGTAGGCGGAGGACGCGTCCAAGGGGTGGATGAGGTGAATTGAGATCCTCTGCCTTCAAAGGCAGTGACTTTGGATCACTGACGCGTGGACCTCACGAGCAGGATACGCGTCCAGATGAGGTAGGTGAGGACAAGTGCCACGCTCGTTCCTGCATGCCATCATCAGCAAAACCGAGGGAATCAGTCGAGTACGCCGCAACCACCATCACCATGCGCGCGCATAGCACGAACCTTCCGAAACTACATCGGAGCCTCCTCCGGGACGCCATGCAACAACAAAAAGGGCGCGTCTGTTTCAGCGGGGCGGGCGTCCACCGGAAACGAAGCTCCCTTGGCAACGCTCGCGCGCTTCTCCGGCGCCCCTGCCTGCCTGTACAGGTACAGCCTACCTCCACGGGCTCCGATCCACCTGTGGCTTCCAGCGCTGCGGTCCACCGTTCTACCGCCAACCGCTGCGACCTCGGCGGTGCCTTCGTCGTCTTGTTGCGCCACCTCCTCCGTCTCCGCCGCCCAATGCAGGCTGCCTCCCCTACCACTGCAACCCTTCATATTAAAGCCTAACTCGAGCTGAGCCCACTCCAGCTGCAATCTGGCCAACCCACCACCCAGTAGCGAACTAGCTGTTGGCAGCACCCTCCGGCCGATCGCCACCCATTGCCGGGCCACCGACCACCTGATCGAGATATAGCAGTAGTATGTACTTGTTTACATGACAAGCGTTTATGTTCCTATGTTAGGTCCCACTTGGAATGGAGGAATTCTATAGGATCGAGTTTTGAAAGAATTATATTGATTCTTGCAAAATCCCCGTAAAACCATCCGAAATTCATCCGCTGAAAACATGGCCTTAATGTTCACGACACAAAAGGAAAGGAAGGAAAAATACTAACCATCACTGGTGGGCGCTGGAGCAGGGGCCTGAGCATCGGCCACAGTGGCGATCGTGACAACGATGGCCATCACGAGAACAGAAACTCTCGAGATCGGTGCCATTTCCTCTCGCAAATGGAGATAATCAAAATGACTAAATGTTCTAGATCCCCCTCCCTCTCGCTCTGGAGATCAGGACGAGAAGGAGAGAGAGACTCTGAGACTGGTGTTTCTTTTGTGCTCACATAACTTTCGGGAATGCAGGGGAGACCCAAATTTTTAGTTTTCTCAACTCGTGCAAAATGATGCGTGATAGGCGGTTCAAGGAGTGGACAGCCTTGCTCCTCGTACGCTTAGATTCAGGAGGATCCTGCCTATCTATCATTTTGACCTATAACAACTAACCGATCCTCCCATCTCCACTGGGAATGATGGCTATATTTAAGCATTAGGCAGCTACAAATGACGTAGCGTGCCTCGTCAGGGCGAAACCGCAAGTAAAAACATAACAGCCTACTCGAAATAAATGGGAAATATTCATCTCCTGTATAGAACATTTGAATTCAGCATCAATCGGTGAATTTTACCTGACGATGTAGCAGTCGAACAAACATCAAAGCTCACTGCTTGACTTAGGATTTTGTCACATCCTAGACTGTGGAGAGCTAGAGACTATTGTTACCTAGTCTGAGAGAAAGTTTGTAACTTAGGTTTACCTGGACTCTGCACTGGTAAATATCTCACGTCGCAGACTAGTCTAAGCTGCCACAGAGTTAGATCTGCTCCTGCTAACAAGCATAAATCACATGACAACCGGTACATAACACGAAGTGCTGAATTGATGATGCGTATAGGAATAATTGTACCTTCTCCTTTGTCAAGCTACTTGACTACCTCCTTCAGAATGTCTAAAAAAAGACTACCTCCTTCAGAAAAAAGAAGGGAAAAGCATGCAACTTGCGAGAAATTTGGGCAAGCATCTGTACTCTGCATATCACAGAGAAGCCCTAGTCAATACCAAACAGGTAACGTGTTGAGCCCAAACACTATGCAGCAGTAAAATCGACATCAACGCATACACCATGTGACGGAGGGTACGTCCCGATCTTCGCACGGATGGTAATTTGATTTGTAGAGAGTGACTTTGACGACGAGGCTATTTGACCGAAATTCAATCAAATCATCCAACAATCGCTAAACCACGCTCTTATTGTTATCAATCTCATCAAGAACGATGGTTAACCTGATCATGAAGATCAATTCTACAAGCAATCGAAAAACAAGCAAGAATTCAAGTAAGAGCAATCTGAAAATTGTTAGATATAAAAGTTGTACAAGTATAGTTGAGATTCTGTAACACGAATTTGTTGGTCTAATCAATATAAGAGACAATGTGGAGTTTGCGCACATGGGTTAAACTGATCTAAACAAAATATGAAGAATACAAAGGGGATGGCGGCCGATTAAATCAGTGGAGAAGAGAGAGGGGCAACTAGGGGTTGTCCTAGGGTTGTGTGTGCATACTGCTAGAGGTACAAAGCCCATGGGCCCAAGTGGAGATGACGTAGCACCTTTGAACTCTGATTCAGAATCAACCCTAACTCATTTTGGCGATTGCAGCGTGAATAAAAGGAATTTGGAGGTGTGGCCAGATCTGGTGGAAAAAAGACGAGGTAAGCTTTTCATCCTGTACTCATACAATTCAAATGGTGTCCGTATGCAACTTCTATATATGTTTAAAGTTGGTGCTGTCTCTGGTGGTCGAATTAGATTGTAGAACATATCCCGTTTGAACTCTTGCTTGACTTTGAACCAAAGTGACTTGGTGACCTTGAGGAAACATTGAGGAAAATGTCAACTTGGTCTTGATATGCTGGTTGGCTTTAGGTAGACCCCAACCATGAGCACGTGGTGTTGATGCAATCCTCCTTGCATACCTGCATAAAAATATATTTTCATCATTATGTAGCATCGTATTCTCATTTAAACAAATTAAAGCTGAATAAACGAGTTCACCTTTTGTTCAATCTTGGGAACTATGGTCGTATACGTTTGTAGCATAGTCACATCATTATCCCCTTCTTGACAAAAAACCATCCTTAGTTTTAATAGATGTGTAGCCTCATGTATTGCATGATCTTGATCATAAATCTCGATACATAACAAAGGACACAACGAACTCTTATTATATAATATAATAAGTTCTTTATCAAATAAAGTAAAATCTCTTTGAAATAAGTATACCTGATTGAAAGTATTCTTATTGGATGGTGTTGGAACTGTGTATGTATATGTCTCATTCGGCACCCCTTCTTTAGAAAATAAGGTATTGGATTGTGACCTATTCACATGAAAACAACTGTAGGGTAGCACTACAGAACTTTCAAGAAAACATGAGACACATAGAATTCATTCTCATCATATTCTCTCAGTAAATTGACTTTGTATTTGTCATACTTTCGTGTAAACAACAATTTGAAACGATCTTCATCAATAATGCTTTGTTGGACAGTGGATAAATTCATAGGTTTAGCAAATCTGTCTCAAAAATAATTGAATCAAAAGAAATTTTAGAGAAGTCCTCTCTGATATTGATGATCTCAACAAGAGGCAAATTCTTTTTAGATGCAAATGGAGCAATAGTTGTGGTGTATAAAAATAGCCCACAACGCTCCCTTTCTTGAAAGCTTTCCCATAGCTCATAAATAACACTAGATGAACTAAAAATAGTAAGGTTAGTACCATTAGTTTTCACTACATGATAGTATTCCTTCTCCAAAATTGAACTTCTAGTTTTGAAGTTATGCAAATTCTATCAATCATGTAATTTCCTTTTTCATCATACTCGCCTATTAGGTAAAATTTATAACGAATCGGTGAAAGCGAATTGAGAATCTCAAATAACTTCTCTAAACAAATCAGTTACAAAGATGATTAATCTTAATATAATCTAAAGTATTCGAAGAAAAAAATCTCATTCAAGTCATCTCTAACATGGATCAATTCTACATTGATACAATCAAAAACATTTATTTTAGCACATGGATTTGAAATTTAAATAAGAGAATTAGGTTTAATTTCTATGCAAGGAATTAGCATACAACTCATTCTCAACACTCAAATCAATGTAGTCTGAATTCTCTACTTGAAACATGTACACATTAGAATTGTTTTTCACTAATTTTTGTACTAAAGTAGCATGAATAGTGGACAATTATAGTTCTTCACAAGCATACTCAACATGATGATAGCATCATTATCTTTACCTTTTTGACTCTCCTAAGATGTTGTGGGTCCTTCGCAAGCAATGGAGTCGGTGGCTCAATCAGCTCATTCTTTTTTTCAGCATGGTTCTCAACTTTCTGCAAGTTGTTAGTCACAGAAAAAGGTACAAATACAGGTTTGTTCTCATGTTTTCTATCATCAAGCATTCCCAATATCTCCTCAATCTGACTTTCAATCTTACAAGCAAATATAAATAAATGAGAGAAAATTATATTCTTTGTGAATAAGAAGACCTTGAATTTTTTTTGATTAAGCTCACTTAAGAATCTATTCTCTGTAGCTTTAGCACATTCCTCTAAGTCCCAACGCAACAAATGAGTTTTCAATTCATGATAGTATTCTCTTACAGTTCTACTATCTTATTTTAAACGTTGCAATCTATTTAATAAGTCACGTGAATAAGGAACAAATCTTGATCTCATGACTCATTTTATGTTAACCCAAGTTCTAGGTACATGGTGTTGTTTACAATATTCCCTCTACCAAATTGATGGAAAATCAGTAAATTTACTACTAACAGCCCTAATTCTTTTATTTTCAGAAAAATCATAGCATGCAAATTTTTGATCGACTACTAGTTCCCAATCAAGACATGTATCAGAATCATATTTACTAGCAAATAGAGATATTGTAAACTTAATGTTCGTTAATGCATCATCACGTACCTCTCACTGAACTCTACCCATACCTCGTCGATTGTGGTGAAGTCAACAATGATCACAATCAGTGGAACCCTCAAGTTCCGTATCAGAAATGTAGCTTTCTCTTTCTTCTTCATCTACCTCATCCACCCAAGAGCAAGCAGGAGTCGGAGCATGGCAAAGGGGAGAGTCCCCTGCCCTCAGCTCATCAGGAGCCGTAGCAACTGCCAGTGGGGGAGGTCATTGTTCGAGGTTTCTCAACACGGCTGTTAATCGTGGCAAGGGTGTCATTGATCCAATCCAACACATTGTAGATGTTCTTATTTTTCTTATTGACTACACGATCAAAGTGTTGAACGAGCATTCTAGTATGAGGAGTGAGGGACTTTGCACCCTTAAGTTCCGAAGATTGCTCTTCGTCCTTACTACCATGCCGAGATTTGTGTGATCCTGCCATTGTTAGTAGGAAATAAAAAACTCACAAGAAAAATATTAGTTTACTATCCTACTAGGTGCTGGAGGTTTACAAAAAGCACACACACTCAAGCTTTTACCAATTTCTTACAAATTCTTACCAAAGCAAATAGGTGGTACAACCAGTAGTTGGTTTGTGATAAACCTGACTTAAGTGATGAGTATAGTGATTGTTGGTAAATCGAGACATGTGCGGTTAGTAGTAGATGGAGCTTGGATAGGGAATAAATTATAGCAATAAAGAACGATTAGTTGATTTCAGAAATGACATAGAATTGAATTATAGATTGTATCTAGCACTTAGCTTATGTTGATGATGAAATAAGGATAGATGAAGGCTAGATCAAATGTATAACAATGTATATGAGTGGTAGACACAAGATAATTCAATAGAATGCAATTTATAGTGAATAGCACAAAGATTAACCCAAATCTGAAAAAAAAATTCTGTCCACTGGATAGTGCAGCAGTATTTTGGCCATAACTTTTTTGTTAGATGCTTCTTTTTCAATTATTCTTTTTTCTTTGTTTCCTGATGGCTTTTTCTAAAATTTTTGTTTTGGGACCACGTTTTGAAGAGCTACTAAACAATTCGCACAAAAATCACATGTGCAGACAGTTTCAAATTCAAACAGAAAATTGGGTCAATTTTCACTGCGGATATCTTTTAACTGTCTTACTGTAATAAAGCAAAATTTAACAGGTAGATGGAGAATGAAGTTACGAATCTAACGTGGTGGTTTCACTCAACAAGGTCACATAATCAAAAGTTATGGTATTTTTTGTGGCGGTGGTAGAGGAGGGAGTCTTCTGGCTGAAATTGAGAATTAGGGTTTATGGTGTTCTAGATGGATTTTGACGTGGAGATTTTTTTGTTTGGATTTTTAGGAACAAAGTTATGATCAATAACTAAATAATGCTAAGACAAACACAAATTTAATTTAGCAAACCAAAATTAATAGATTGAAAGGCACAAACAGAGTTTGGACAGCGGAAATTAACTTTTCTATAGGGAAATTTTCTGGTTATAGTTATAAAAAATAAATCTAAAACTAAAATCTCACCAGGTAATCTACGCTCTGAAACCACTTAATGCGAGGATAGGTCTCGAATTTTCGGTGGATGGTAATTCGATTTGTAGATAGTGACTTTGATGATAAGGCTACTTGACCAAAACTCGATCAAACCGTCCAACAATTACTAAACCACGCTCTTGTCATTATCAACCTCGCTAAGAACGACGGTTGACATGATCGTGAAGATCAATTCTTGCAAGTAATCGAAGAACAAGCAAAGATTCAAGTAAAGAGCAATCTAAAAATTGTTAGATATAAAAGTCGTACAAGGATAATTGAGATTCTATAACACGAATCTGTTGATCTAATCGACACAAGAGACAGCATGGAGTTTGCACACATGGGCTCATTATATGAGATAGAGAAGAGAGAGGGGCGGCCAGGGGTCGTCTTAGGGTTGTGTGTGCTTGCCCTCAGGAGGAACAAGGCCCATGGGCCCAAGTGGAGGTGGCGCAACACTTTGGACTCGGATTCAGATTCAGAATTAGCCCCAACTTGTTTTTGGCAATTGTGGTACGTATAAAAGAAATTTGGAGGTAGGGTCAGATTTGTTGGAAAGAGGATGAGATAAGCTTTCTATCCTGTACTCATACACCTTAAACGGTGTCCGTATGCGACTTCTATATACGTTTGATGTTGGTGTTGTCTCCGATGGCTGAATTGAATTCTAGAATATGTCCCAATTGAACTTTTGCTTGACTTAGAATCAAAGTGACATGGTGGCCTTGAGGAAAAGTTAGAGAATGCGTTGATTTGGTCTTGATGTGCTTGTCGGTTTCTCTTTAGGTGGACCCCAACCACGAGCGCGTAGTGTTGATGCAATCCTCCTTGTATAGCTATATAGGTATGCATTTTCATCATTAGGTAGCATTATATTCTCATTTAAAATAAGTTAAAGCTGAAAAAATGAGTTCACCATTTGTTCAATCTTGAGAGCTATGGTCGTATATGTTTGTAGCATGATTACATCATCATGATGGTCACAAAATCCACAACTCAGAATTACGGGACTATCAGTGGAAGGGGGTCACATAGCTACGTCATACATCAGGCGCTGTGAAGCATCAACATCTTAGCAGGACAAGATGAAAAATGACTAGTACAAATACAAGTTGTAGTAATGCTTCCAAAGTTCCGATGCTTCTTCAACATTTTCTATTTACATGCATGAAGTAAAGAGAAAGATAAGTCACCATGTCGTTGCTTCATCATTCAAGTTCAAATCATGGTTTCAGGAGGACCTAGAATGCTAATTGTTCTGATAAATACTAATGAGTCAGAATATAGTAACCCCCTCTATATGAGAAGTTACGGATGTCTGAATCTTAACTACGTACTGCTTCATTACTGTCAACAGAAGTATGGATCCTTTTTGTTCCTCTAAATACCAAATAACTGCTTAGAGCAATTCAATGCTACTTGCTGAAGTAAACTGGGCCCTATAGCATCATGGCCCACTAGTTCCTCAACAGTTTTTTTTGTTAAGGATATAAGAGTATTTATGATATTTTTTTAGTTTCTTGAGTTTAGCCTTGTGTCCCTTGAGTCTTGTACTATATATATATTGCCCTTTGGATTGTGCAATAGATCAACGATTCATCTTAGATCTAACATGGTATCAGAGCCAAGGTTCAAACCCTAGCCTTCGTTCTTCTTCCGCTGCCTCCGTTGCTGCTGCCCCCGGAGGATCAATCTCCACTCTCGGGCTACGCATGCCTAATGGGCCAAAACATGCTGACGTGCCTCACGTGCCAGGTGAGCTATGTCATGCCGGCACTATGGGCCAAGATGGTGGCCTAGGCACGCCCACCCCCTTGTACAGTGCTGATATGGCCCGACCCATCATCTATCGTGCCGTGTTGTAGGCCATGCCTACAATACTGGGTCATGGGCCAGCCTATTGGATATAGCCTATTTGGACACCATTGAAAGAAAGGGAGAAAAACTCTCACTGGTGCCAAGCATTGTAGGTGTGTAATCAGCATCCAAATAGGCCAATTAGTGATGTGCATTTGTATGCTTTGCAATTGGCATGGACCCTTAAAATGAGCTAGCTAACCTATCGAGTCGGGTGGCACGGCAGCACCTACCAAGCTAAGGCAGCTTGGTAGGCTGACAGGGCCCACCGGCTGCTATGCGCCTACCTGCCCTGTCGCACTCCGCTGGCCCCTACACTACCGCCCTCCTACCGAGCTACGGTAGCGCGATAGAAGATATTTATCGTCTGTTACGACTGCCGAGCTCAAAAAAGAGATTAGATTTGTAAACACAGACATTCGAGGGGTAAAATTGGAAAAAAATCATTTCCGCGACATGTATGCGACAGCTTGTACTACTACAATAGAAGATGTTGTACTAGACTCTAGTGCGGATGGTCGCCACTAGGCAACTAGCGTCAGCTTCCCTACTGGTGCCTTGGCCGGTGTTACAAAAGAGAAATTTAGGGCCTGTTTGGTTGGTTGTATATACCTGGCTCGTATCAACTCATGCAAGAGATATACGTTTGGTTACCTGGTTGGCTCTTTGGAGCCAGGCCCACCTCATGCAAATTCCGTTCGCGAGCCAGGCCCGAGGGAAACGAAGACAACGACCTTCGCTCCTCAGCCTGGCTCGTCCGATGCAGGAGCACCCACTGCGAACGACCCCGCGTGCATCCAGCTGCGAACGAGACCGCGACCCGCGTGCGGAGGGAACGAAGCCAGCGCTAGGGTTTCCCTCGTCAGGAGATTCCCTCGGCGGCGGCGGTCTCCTCCCGGTCGGCGGCGGCCTCCTCGCGCTCGGTTGCTGCTTCCTCCCGCTCGGCGGCGGCGACGCTCTCCTCCCGCTCGGCGGCGGCGGCGGTCTCCTCCCCCTCGGTGCCGGCTTCCTTCCGCACGGCGGCTGCTGTCTTCACCACCGCTCGGCTGCGCCATCGCTCGGCTCCGCTTCCGCTCCTCCCTCTGGTCTTCACCACCTCCTCTCGCTCGGAGGCGCCGCCAACAGTCGTCACCGCCTCTGCTCTTCACCGGATCTGGTGCCTCCGGTCGTCACCGCCTCTGCTCTTCACCGGATCTGGTACCTACAATGTGAGTACTGAGTAGTGCTTTTCTCCTGATTGTAGGGATGCTCATATTTATTCCAGTTTTCTATTAGTGAATGTTAGCCATGAACATACAACTGCCTGCTAGTGCTGTTTTGTTGAAAAAACTAGTGACTTATTACAGAAGTATTTGATGCAATATTTCAAAGTTTTTTCCTATTCGCATGAGTTAAGTTATAGTGTAATACTTTGATAACTTTGTTATATGCTGTTTTATTAATAGATGGATGAACTGCGACGTAGGCGACGGGACCTAATTGCTAAGGCAGCAGCTTTAGTTTCTGTCATGTATGCTTACCTTGTTTTTGTTGTAAGAAGTGCTAGACAACGTGGCCCTAGGATAAGCTATGGCCCAATGTTAGAAAGGGACATAGCTAGACAGTCTAATTTGCGTTTCATCTACCATTCAGATGATACACACTGCTTGGACCAACTTAGAATGAAGAGGGCCCCATTTTTTCAGTTGTGTAACTTGTTTCGTGAGAGAGAACTATTGCGAGACAGTATACATAGCTCAGTTGAGGAACAAGTTGCCATGTTCCTTCTTATTGTAGGCCATAACCATAGATTTAGGGCCTTACAACCTACTTTTAGGCGGTCCATTGAAACCATCAGTAGGTATTTTAGAGAGGTCTTGTATGCGGTTGGTGAGCTGCGTAATGAGATGATCACTCCCCCGTCAACAGACATCCACCCTAAAATTGTTGGAAACAGGAGATTCAACCCCTACTTTAAGGTAAATACCTAGTGTCCAATCTGTTCAATAGCTTCATTTTTCATCTTGGAAATATGTCATAACCTTATTTTGGTTACTAGGACTGCATTGGTGCAATAGATGGAACCCATATCCTTGCTAGAGTTCCAACTACTTGGGCTCCGGCTTTTAGGGGGAGGAAGGGTGTAACTACCCAGAACGTTATGGCTGCAGTGGACTTCGATCTGAAGTTTACGTATGTACTTGCTGGGTGGGAAGGGTCTGCACATGATGCCCTAATACTTGCGGATGCCTTGGAGAGGGATGATGGTCTGAGTGTGCCCGCAGGTAATACAAGTGCCCAAAATTAAGAGCAGCCAAATTTTGTTGTTGCTATGGTAGTAATCAAACCCATTCTTGTTATGTCGTAGGCAAGTATTATCTTGTTGATGCTGGTTATGCTGCTAGACCTGGGTTCCTTCCACCATACCGTGGGTGCCGATATCACTTGAGGGAGTTTGGAGGGAGGCATCACCCACGTGACTCTAGGGAGTTGTTCAATCTTAGACACTCCTCACTTAGAGTCACAATTGAACGCGCATTTGGAGCCCTCAAAAACCGTTTCAAGATACTCTATAACAAGCCTTTCCATCCATACAAGACGCAAGTGAAGCTAGTTCTTGCCTGTTGCATACTTCATAATTGGATACTTCAGTTTGGGAGTGATGACTGTGTGCCACCTGAATCTGAATGGAATGCAAATCCTGAAAATGAAGACGGGCCCAACGATTTAGCGCAAGATAGTAGGGGAATGGCACAAGTTAGAGATGATTTGGCAACGGATATGTGGAACAATAGAGGGACATCTAGGATCTGATTTTCGTAGTGACATGTTTACCTTCCTATTACATTATGGCATGTACTATCTGTAATTCAACTATTGCATGCACTATCTGTAATTCAACTATTGCATGTACTATATGTATTTCAACTATTGCATGTACTATCTGTAATTCAATTATGGCATGATGATTCCCATTAATTCTATGTGACCTGTAGTAGGATGGCTGATATGGTTGATGAGGTTGCTGCGCAAGGAGGCAAGGGGGCCTTGCGCTGGACAACTCCAATGTCTGGGTTTATGCTAAGACGCATGGTTGAGCTCATAGCGCAAGGCGTTAGGACTGACAAAGGGTTCAAGGAAGTGCACCTGAATCAAGTTGGTAAGGCTTTGAGTGAGCACTATGGGCTTGACATTAGTGGAACCCAAGTGTATAACCATCTTCGCAAATGGCGTCAAAGATGGGTACGCATTACTAGACTCCGAGACCTTAGTGGGGCTCAATGGGATGATCAAACCTGCACGATACTCCTAGAAGAGGAGCACTACATGGGCCATGTTAAGGTTTGTAAACATCTATCACATGAACTACTAAAAGAGCACTACATAAGTCCTTTCACTTATGCTTTCTTAATTCCTTTCCTATAGGACCATCCTAAGGATACTGACTTTCTCAACGTGCCAATAGAGAACTACACACAGATGGCCACCATATTTGGCAACGGGCAAGCCACAGGGAGATTTGCAATGGGTTCCAATGAGCCTCTTGGAACACCGGCTGACATGGCTGACAGCCACGTGAATAATGGTGAAAATGGTGTTAGTGTTGAAGAAATTGATGTGGCTGTTGGGGGTGGTAATGGTGCTAGAGCTAGTGGTGTTGGTCCTCCTCCTCCAGAAATGAACCCATCAAATTACGTCAGTGGTGGATCTAGCTCACTTAAGAGAAAAAGGGCCCCTGTTATGTCTGAGGAAGAAGTTACCCTCTTCACAAACATGACCGCTGCTGTGAATAACGTGGCTGTAGCCATAACTTCTACAGTTCATGCTGAGGTGCATCCTGACCTGTACAATGCAGTGGTAGATCTCCCTGGCTATAGTATGGAGGCACTGCTGCATGCTCTAACTCATTTGACTAACAACAAGGCAGAAAGCCTAGTCTTTCTGCAAATGACCCTGGTGCATCGTGTGCTTTGGGTTAGGAATTTCCTAACCCAGCGTTTCCCTCATTTGGTACCAGCTGACTAGTTATCTAACTATTTGGAGAGGTGGTTACACACCTTGCTATGTATCTATAAGCGCTAACACATTGGTGGCTGTGGTGGTAGTGGGACACCATATATTTTGTATAAATCTAGGCCTACTTTTGTGGTGGTAGTGGGACAACATATCTTTTGTTATGATCAAACTACTGCTTGTAGTACTATTGGTGATAATGAAACTACTGGTTGTGTATGTACACATTGATGCAGTGCTGTTCAGAATCCCTTATTCTTCAGCTGTTCATAATCTGATTTGGGCCATTTGGCATCGGTTACTAGTGGTTTATTCTCACAAGCATAATTTACTTCCTCCATTTTGATATGTTCATGTATACCAAATCATTATTGTGCTGTACATACTGCAGTGTCCCTCACCCTGTTACATGCTTTACCTTTTGGGCAAGCTTGCCTATTATGTGAGCAATTACAAACTGACAATAAGACCATGCATTTTTTTTATGTGTATGTGTTGAGGAATTGACTATAATGGATATCGAATGCTCAATAACTCAATTAGCTGATAGCAGATTGATTTGTATGTGTTGAGGAATTGACTATTTTTTCTTAAACCTTCTGGCTTTGTAGGCAGAAAGAATGTGATTTATTTGTTCATAATAGGCCCAGCTACTTTGAAGTTTGAACTGTGTATTCCAAAGAAAGTTATTTTTTCTTTTGAGATGATATTCTCATTTGTTACTATCTGTGATTTTTTTCTTTTGAGATGATATTCTCATTTGTTACTATCCGTTTTTGCTGGAAAATAGAAATGCACGTTGGCTTGTTGAACACATTGATGCAATCTGTAGTTCCTTTGGTTTAGCTCATTACTTTGATGCTTTCTTATCTGTCTTGGAAGTGTTATTATGATGGTATGCTATTGCATTGTGGATGAGTTCTTAACTATGATATCTGGTTATTCTTGATACAAATGAATGTAACCACTCAGCTGTGATATGATATGCATGATTGTTGTCATGTAGTAGCATATTGAGAAAACAAATAAAGCACAGAGCACCCAAACAGACGAAAACACTACAAGCTACACTGTAATACAATTTACACGACACAGATACATCAGCAACAGTACTACTATTACACACTGCTTCTTTCCCCTTTTATTCATCGCAAGCTACACATACGCAGGTACACCCGTACATACCATATCTTAACACAACAGCACAGGGTCATTTCATCTTCGCGAGTATCCAAAGCTGGCGATCATCACACATTCACAACCTCACTACCTACAAAATGTAATTAATGGAATAACAAAGTACGATATGGTGGTGCTCATAGTTTTGTCAAGTTTTGATATTAATATATGTTAAAATATATAGATTGACTACATAAAAATAATATAATTAAATTTGTCTTGCAAAATTCTTTCAAAATATATATTTATTATTATTTTTGTTAGCATATTATGATAATAAATCATAGTCTAAATTTCAGAGAATCTCTTTTTAAGCTAAAGCCGAATCTTTACTGTAACATGTTTCAGATGCAGCCAACCATACAGATGCAGCCAACCAAACACAATCTCTTGCATGCAATAGTCTCAGCAATCCACTTGTTCAGGCAACCAAACACCATCTTTACTCATACAGCTTCAATGGATACAGGCAACCAAACACCATCTTTACTCATACAGCTTCAATAGATACATGCAACCAAACAAGTATATTTGCATGTGTCTAACCAGGCTCAGACTAGCCAGGATGAGCCATACGAGCTGGGTTGAGAAGATGCGGGCAACCAAACAGGCCCTTAAGGATTTGTTACTGCAAATGTATTTAAAATTTTATTATCGATATATTACTGACAGGTGGGTCCACATTCGATGGTAAATCCTCAAATGCCCGTGCAAAATGGGTCGTCCGATGAAGTGCAAACTTGCTAGGGCTTGCTCGGATAAGAAGCAGGAAGTAGAGCTGATTCTTTTGGGCAGCTATTGATGATTTGCCACTCCTCAAATTTAGAAAGTTGTATTAAAATCTCTGTCCATCCGAAAGGAGAATTTTTTGGCAACCTGAAATGATTATGCCTCTTTGTCCATCCAAGCAAACCCTTATGTAAGATACTAAGATGGAGACTGTGAACTCATGGGCTGGCAAGTGGCAAGTTACTTAGGGCGCGGCCTGGGCCGGTGCTGAGAAAATCTGCTGCCAAGAGCCCGAAACGAGGCGGTTCTCCCCGACGGCAGCGCGGCCACGATGGTTGCTGGCTTGTTGGCTTATTTTGGACAAGTGGAACGGTGGAAGTCCTACTCAGAATGCTTCTAGATGTAGAAAGGTTCGTGTGATGTGCCGTCGTTCAAGCTCGGAAGAAAATCAGGTCCGGCCTAAACAGGCATGATCGGCTGGGCAAGGTTTACGCAACCAACACAAAGTCGTCCCTGTAATGCCCCCATTTTTGGGTCATTAGTATTTCCTCGCAACTGTCTATGATTATTTAGTTGAGAGTGCTGTTTATAAATGTACACTATTACCATCACAAGCTTAAGCATAAAAAATCAAACTTTATTATAAAATTAAGACTTAGTAGCCAAATTTTACACAGCGTGACGTACAACCCAAAGTTATAATACAATACAAAAAGAAACTCCACAGGTATACCTGAGTGTAGAATAAACCCTAACACCAGGTGTCATCTACATCGTACTGCTCCTCGATGTCATCTTCGTAGATTTCTTCAATTTCTTGACAATCATTTTCTATTTATGATTTTAGCAATCATGAGTACAATCAACCGTACTCAACAAGTCATATGAGAAAATGCTATATAACTATTTGCCTGGATTTCCAACAGATGGGAGTATAGTGGTTTTGTTAAAGTATTTGTGGATGCAATTTTATTTGTAAATATTTTGTTTTTAAACACAAGATAATAAATCATGAACTTCTTAAGGAATTTGGGGTTTCAACATCTCAATTACCAAACTTTAACATTTCCAACTTATTTTCAAATCTACTTATGCTTCGCTATTGGAATCACCCATTAAACACAGCTTCATTTACCGGAAGCATGACGTATTCGAATACCACATATTATAACTCTGCAGAGTTGGCCAATTTTACCCACAAGATTCCTCAATTCTCATGACTGAGTTGATAAAACAAGGTTGTTTCACGGCTCATCTCTTTATGTAGCCTCTACCCGATATACTAGGTACCCCTGTCACAGAACACGGCGGCCTGACAGGGCGGAGCCTACCATTGTAAAAGTATGGTTTTACCATTTGCATACCACATTCTTACGCCTGTTGTTTCCCGTTCTGGAATAGTATATTATATCCTTATGGTAGATATTCAATCAATTTGAGCAGCTACTAAACTAGGTTTGACAGGTCAACGCTTGTGGTTGAGCGTTACTATGTTCTTTACTTAGCATAAGGTTCTAATCCTTACTTTTTATCAACCAGGTAACCATTCACAAATAAATATCCAGTGCACTGCAGCACCATCACTACTAGTGTAAAGCAGTTGAATTTTCTAAGCTATCATGATATATTTATAGTTATTTATTATTACTAGGGCTTGTCATGGTGAATATGGCCATCAAATAAAACAGTGCTTTTTCATGTGATAGGGTATAACTAACATCATGTCATTCTAAACATTTATTGTATACGAAATAACAATGCATAAATAACATAATGAAAATACTGATAAATAAATAATTAAAGGAATATATGTTCAACATGATCAAAGACATGTGACTTGCCTTGTGGATCAACGTATTCCACAATTTCGTATTCTTCTGATTCTTGTGCTTGATCTTGAACTTCTCCTTCTTGAATTGGTTGACCTTCGATGTCGTGTACTAGCGTAAAGCAAAGGAAAATAATTCAATTCTATGCTCGAAGGGTTGAGCTAGAAATAAAGAAATCAAATAAAAAATAAAATCCAAGAGAAACCAAATAAAATAGGTTGAGGGTTTATAGGTGTCCGATGTGGTGAAATAGAGTTGGGGAATGGTTCGACGGGCTCGAAATGGGTATATTTTGTATTTTTGGGTTTGGTGAATAATAACGGGTCGGGTTTACTGTTCATTGCAGACATTCATTGTTCATGGCGGGTTCGACACTGTTTACTAGCGGGTTTGACTATCGGGTTAAATAGCTAACGGGTCAGATGAACAGTACTCGCCCATTACTACTCATCTTCCCCATCTGTGCACACGCGCTATGCTAAAAACAGAGTAAAGGCGCGGTGGCGATGGGCGGAGCTAGGGTGATCTACGACGGAATCGAAGGCTATGGTTGGATTTTTGGTGATGTCGAGAGTCCATTTTTGGGGTCGACGGGGTAGGGGAGTCAGCATTCGCCTACGGGGAGGCCAAAAGCTCAGAACAGTTTTTGATGGCACAGCAGCTACAGGGGCTATCAACCTTGCAATTGGTGGCCATTTACTCATCTATGGGTGGTCAGGGTGGCTTGAGTGGTGGCGGTTTGGGTTGGGGAGACCCCTAGTGAGCTGTCCACGGCGTGGTGCCATGGCTGAGCGGTGGGCTTCAGTGGCAGAGAAGAGGGAAGCTCGGGGAGCTAGGAAAATGGTTCGAGGGTGTGTCTAGGAGCACAAGGAGGCTACTAGCGAATGCAATCGAAGAAAGATGAGCTAAATAACAAGATTTAAAATTTGGCTCACCTTGGGATTTTCCGACGATCGTTGGCGATGCTCTGGCCGAGGGCTTGATTGGGAGTGTTGGGTGGCTTACTGGGCACTAATATACCTCTCAAGGGGAGCTCGGGGCTTTAAATAGAACGGGGAGGCGGTTCGGCACAGGAGGTGGGTAATGGCGGCGGCGCGTGGCACGGTTGAGAGGGCGTGGGAAGGTGCGGCACGGGTGGCTAAGAGGGATGAACCTGCTGGCTAGAGCATGATATTTCGCGCGGTCAATGGCAGTTGAATCGGGGTTGTTGGCAGAAGGGGGAGAAGGGAGCAGAGGCGGTGGCAGGGAGACCGGTAGCGCTGACATGTAGTAGAGGGGTGTCAAGGGGATGTCAGATGCAAGGGTACAGGGTGGTACGGTGTCTGATAGCCTGCAGCAGGGTGGCAGCGATGGGAAAATGCAAGAAGGCACAGGAGCGGAGGGAAAGATAGGGCGACGGTGAAATATCAAGCGGTGGCGATTTTTTGGACGGTGCATAGTGCCGTCGCAAAAAAATCCACTGTTGGAGCAATGCAGCAGGGATTTTAGGGCTTGGATGGTTGAGATTGAGTGTAAGATTTGGCTAAGATTCACTAGGAATCAAATTCAAACAAGAAATCAAATTCTTTTGAAATTTTCGGTTTTGTTTCAATCCCTGTTAACGGCAGGAAGATATTTGGGAAATACATGTCAAATATGTATTGGAATTGGGTCTTTTGTTACTCATGTTAGTCAGGTGAAAAAAAACCTAAAAGCCATTTATCGAAAATTCTACTCCGTGCATGAATTCCCTGTTGCATTGCAATATCACTTACATTCCTACTTACGAACCATTGCTAGCTCAATCATCCTCATAAAATTCTTCAGAAATTTATTGCACTACAACAACATGCGACAACCACCAAATGTTATTGTGAGTCAGAATCTACGAAAATCACAAACAGACCAACCGATATTGTCTATCCTTTTATTTAAAAACAACCTACAAACAAGAATTGCTAAATGTATTACCTACAAAAATTGTCATTTACTCCCCACAATTATTTCCATCAGATTAATAAAAAAATATTTGATTTTAAATCACCCAAAGGTTGAGCAACTAGGGCTAAGTCGCTCAACCAAATTGGGCGACTAGCCCATGTCGCCCAACCGTGGAGTGACAGATGGCTATTTCTGTAAAATAAAAAAAGCAGATATATTACTGTAATTTAGAATAAAAAATAGATTCTTTAAAAAACATATATTACTAACATTTGTTATCTCCGAGGAGATTCTAAACTTTTGATAGCTGTAATGCTCACCTCTCACGCTACAATCACACTACTCTACCACGTATTTAATCAACAACGCCCCAAGGTTTGTCAAGCAAGGCGGGGAGTGCAATTCTTATGCACAACTTGGGATCTACATGTTGATTAATTTCAGTCTTATGGAACACTATGTTGCCTCTGAGGGTATTTAGGAATTTCCCATTTGGCCTTTTCGGATTAAAAGGAAAAAAGAGGTAAGATGGGACCTACCTTTCGGTCTAAGTGAGAGGATAAGGAGGAGAAGGGCTGGCTTGACCGGCTCTTACGCGTGCGGGCGATGCCTGTTGCAGGGGTCATGGGGTCGTTCTCCATGATGCTATAGTGAAGTGGGGGGTTGCCGATGCCACCCTCTCTTCCTCCTCCTTTTAACTGGCTTGGCTCCATTCTTCTCAAAAGGCTTAGATCTGAATCAAGCCTCTAATATCTCCTTTCTTCTACCTCCTCTGAACTCTTGCACTAGGTTGTTCTTCAGCTCCGGCGAGCGACGATGCTGGTGTGGTTCGGCCTCATCTCCAGCAACCTAAGTTCGTGCTCTCGACCTTTGAGTCGGTGAGGATAGAGACTGTACCTAGGCAGCGGCGGTGATTCCAGTCAAGTGCTGGGTCAAGGCTACGGTGGTGTCGGCGGTGCGCGACGTTTAGGCTGCGACATAGGTGAGCTGCTTTGCATCGGTCTGGGTGCTGGTTTTGTAGCGGTGGCTTTGTTGGCTCAGCTGTGGCTATGTTGGTTCGATCATGGTGTTTGTGGTGTTTTTGCTTGACTAGCACTTGGCCAGTGCTAGGATCTTGGTCTTGTGCAGCGTTCTCCAACCCTTGACCACATGATCATGGTGCTAATCGGCTCGTGTGAGTGGCTTTGTATCTCTGAGAACCACACCACGGTGCAAACGGCGGTGATAAATTTTCTAGGACAGTGTCGACTTAGGCGTGCCTAGCCTTGCTGCCTTCTAGACGGCTATCACCTCGTGAGTTGCCTTCAGTTCTTGTTGTTATTGTGCAATTATGAGTCATTCTAGTGTACTTTAGTATTTGATAATATCACTAGTTCTGGGAGACAATTGTATGGTAATATGTGGGATTATTGATCGCTCGATGATGATTCATGGTCTATATGAGATTAAAATGATGTTTTAGGATATTCTGCTAGTACTTTGAGTAGTTGGCAGCCACTGTTGGTGTTGTCCTTATTCTTGTCGTAGCCTTAATCATCATATATTGCATTCTTGCTTACTGTTTCATTATCATAGTAAAGCATATAAAGTGTAGTCCACAACTTGTTATTATTTCTAAATTGCAATTGATTATTGTGGTAAGGTAATTGGCTTAAAAACTAGCAGAATATCCAGATATTGTCATTTTAATTATTGATTAGATTTAGACCACCGTGGCAAGGATGCCTTGTTTAATACAAGAGCAGCACAACATCTAAGAGCACAAACTACAAACAACAATTTGAATATTATGCTAATTGCTTATTTATTTTCAGCAGCACTGTTAAGCATGATTTTATATTTAAATGGCTTGAGAGATTTATGATGTTGCAATTATTATTTTAATACTATTGTTATTTAATCTATGTTGAGAACATGCTTTATTACTTAATTGTAATTCTGAAAAATTATTTAAATATTTGCTAATACGGCGGTACAACACACTAAACCATGCAACTAAACCCTCGTCAACACTCTTAACATCATCTTTTCCCGCCAATAATCTTTACCCATAAATTATGCCCAAGGATGAGCTGTCGAGCTCCTTAACATTTTGGGTCATATAGTGCCAGTGCCAATCTACATGAGGAAACGGTCACTAGAGCACGCACATACATACATACATACATACATACATACATACATACATACATACATACATACATACATACACTGATGATACCCTCCTACTCTGGTGGACTTTGCATGTACTCTGCGTTGGTTCTCACGTTTTTCTGATCATGCAAGAACCAACCAATCTTGATGGAGCACAAATGAATAATTCCTTTCGCTTTAGGGTGTACGAAAACACACGCAAACAAAGATAAACAGCTAGCCCATGCAGCCATGCCCCTCACTGACGCACATGTGCACACGCACCTCATATGTAGAACATGTGCATAGTTAACGTGTTGGTAATTTTGTCTTCTCTTGCGCTGTCCACATGGCGACGGAGCCCACAGGTCACAGTCACATGGGCCTGTTCATATTGACAGTACCTGATAGTATTGACCGTGATTGAAGATTTTTACCTGGAAATACATAATAGTGGTAGAAAGAAGTGATTTTTAGAAGGAGGAGATGGGCGGTGAAGAAAGTGAGAGAGAGATGCGTATGTGAGATATGAGCGAGAGGAGTGAGGTCCGTGATATGTCCGTAACTCTTTAGCTTATTCCCAAAGTGAGACCGATACGAGGGACTGAAAAACTATTTCGAAAAGACAGGTATTTGTATTAAATTCTGACTTCTCTAAATATAAATCAATATGAATAGACCTACATAAACCTGATGGAAGTTCTGTTACAGGTCACTGCTTGTTCCATCGTTGGAGATGGCGAGATCCGTGTTGGAAATCTAGTCAATTTTCGGCATATTTTAATCCAGAAATTCAGCATATAAAACATGACATAAACATGCATGAGTGATCTATCAACGATGTATTCATATTCGCTAATGAGCAAGCTAACAGAAACATCTATTAACATATTCATAGCGCACAGAAACAAATACACTAGAAAAGTTTTCAATTTATACCCTCGGGCGGGGCCAGTGCCGGAGACACCGGAGGCGCCGTTACCATCAGTCGACATGATGGCCTATTCGATGTAGTTGATCAAGGCGTGATGCAGGACGAAGCTTGATGCAGGAAGATGTTCGCAGTGCAGTCCCGCGAACGGTTCACCACCAGGAAGTAGACGTCGCAGATTGAGTAGTCGCGCCGATGCGCTCCCCAAAAACTTGATCGCCCGCCTACCCGTGCAGGTACACAAACGGACGAAGTTCCGGAGGCCTACTCGCCCAGAAACTTGTGCGCGCAAGGCTCTGGACCGAAGATGATAGAGAGCAGCAACAAAACAGAGACAGAGTTCTGTTCTTTCGTATCCCTTTGGTATGGAGAGGAGAGCCTTCTTTTGTAACAGCAAAAAGAAGAGACCAGTAACTGCATCGTTACTGCCAGCCAGTGCATTTCGTTTTTCGAATAGATAAAGAAAAACGCGCCCGCACCCGACACGCCTGCACACACACACACACACACACACACACACACGGCGTGGCGTGGCGTGGCGAGGCGAGCGCGCGCGCGTGTATTGGCTCTCTCCAATTCCACAAGGGGGTTACCACGTTCCACCTTTTAAAGTGGTGTAACTCCCATTCAACTCTCCATATGGGACTAAACAGTTTTTCCTCTAGCATTAATAGTGGGCCTAGAAATTTCATTTGATTAATTGCTAAATTAAAATAGACGAAGCCCAATTAATCCAACAATCCGAACTCCACCGTCCAAAGGAATCTGTTCTGTTCCCAAGTTGCAATTTTTAGACTGAAGAGAAATCCGACGCCTGATCTTAAGAAAGGGTATTCTTCATAGGCCTGGTTCTTTCAGCTTAAGTTACTTTTTAGCTTTTCTACAGTAACTAACTTTCAAACAAAATATCTTTTCAAGATAGGATCTACTAGTTAATTGTAATACATACTTTACTGACTTCATTTATATTGCCAAAAACCGCATGTGAGTTTCTGTTACTCTGTAATCTTTTACAGAAATAGTCCAAAAACCATAAGTTACAGCTAAAAAAAAGGAGAAACATGCACAGTAAAAAAGGGAGAAAATATCTTTGTGCATATGTACCATCTTTGATATATATGATGATTAAGAGGGTACCGTATTGAAAAGCTTAACCTCAATGATGGATGGAACCTGCAGCAAGTAGATATTCTCTAGGTTTTGCTATATTTGTCCGCGACCTCGTAAATATCTGTTTCAACATATTTATTTATTAAGAGAATTTAGAGTATATAATTATTGTAATTTTTTACTTATTATCCCTACTTAAATGCTTTAGAAGTGGCTAGTTGGTTGTGTTACGCCATTTGATAGAGATATGTATAGTTATCTTTCATTGACTATTTCTTAGATTTAGCACTTTCTCGATTGGTATGTATGATAGGCTACGGATAAATATAGCGAAACAGAGGGAATAGCAGGTAGGTAGGACTAGATTGAAATAAACCAGCTTAACTTTGGCATACACTCTGTTTAGGAATCAGGGCTTGTCCAAAATTTCTTAAGATTCTTAACAAATGACACCACTAATCATTATCCACTAGACATCATCTATATTACATGACGCATGTAATGTAACGTTGAGACCTTGACCGCACAGGCCGAAAATCTGAACTCGGCTCCTTAGTAAAGAATCTCATGTTAGCGCAATAGGGGGCGCAAAACGCTTTGACATAACGATCCAAATGGTCTACATCAGTTTCGTTGCGGATATGGCTACGAAGTGTCACCACGAGATAAAAACTATCAGGCTTTCCTTTTCCCTACTCATGCATCATTACGCTCCAGAACTTAACCACGTTATCACGTTAATAATCTAGATCAAGCGTTTTGTCATTGTATTAACTGACTAATCGTAACGCAGTGACGAGCTATGTAGCAATTAGTTCGATCTGTGGAGTCCACGGAATTGAACCGCAAAAGATTCCTCGTGGAGGGGACAGCAGGAACAAAAGCAGAGCACCATTTGAACGAGGCTGTCCTCGTCAGCCCCCACCAGGCACCACCCTTCCCCAGCTTGGACAATGATTCTCTGCGTCGAATGGACAAGGATTTTTTTTTTTTACCATAGGGCGTTGTGTAAGGGCACTCCAATGCAACGATGGGAACAGTTTCTACAGAGTGCCAAGTAGGATAAAATATGACGTGGAAGGAGAGTTGATAAAAAAGAGAGTAGAGTTGTTCTCATGTAAGAAACAATTTATTTGAGAAAATCAAGAAACTTAGAAGATGGGTATTAGTAGGAAGGAAAGAGGAGGTGACGTAGGAGAGAACAAATTAATTGAGTGGATGGTTGCTAGATACTATACAATAAAAAGATTGTGTCTAGGGTTATTGCAACCTGCAGGAACTATGCGCTGAGAATGCCTTAATACTACTCGTCATGTCTCACAAAAATCAATGGACACGAAATGCATTTTCGCAACTTAATCATGCTATGTCTTGTTCATATGGATTTTTAAAGCTATTTTTACTTTTGAATAGTGACTAAAATTGCACACGAATTTCTCTCTCTCCGTACGGCTCTCTACAAGTTATTATTCATAAGCTAATGCCAAAACCCATCAGCAAAAACCAATATAAACAAGCTCTATATCGATTTCAATTCCTAATGCTGCGAGCGTAGCATTTATTGTAGCGGTTGATCTAGGGCCCATCATATAGCCTTTTAGTTTTGACTTTTGGTTTTGGCTTATGAATGGTAATAGCTTATAGAGAATTTTGCAGAGAAAGACACTCATATGCGATTTTGACCGATATAAGTGAAGTCATTATATGTGTACTACAATTGACTGGTAGACTCCGCTTTGAAAAAATACCCCGTTTAAAAATTAGGTACCTAAAAAAGTCATTTACTATAGAAAAACAGTTTTTAGAAGCTAATATGAACAGAGCCATACTTTAGAGCATCAAGTTCTGAGACTGGCTAAGGACATACCAGTGTCCTATGGTGGGAGTTAAGGTGTTCGTTCCTATCTATTCATGTTAGATCCTTAATATCAGCATGGTGTGTCTCAATCGATCAGACTCGTTCAACACTAAGGAGCGTTCTCCTGAAGTGTGTCTTAAACATACGTGCATTCAACATTAAGGAGCATTCTTATGAAGTGTGTCTTAGTTGATCAGACTATACATGCATGTGTTCAATGATAAAACGCGTTCCCATGCTTCATAAGGCCTAGCGTCTTATTTAATCAGAGTACACTCAAATACATGTTTCATGGTAAAAGTACGGGAACGTGCTTGAAGATCCTAAAATTCCTACAAAATTTATAGTGTATATAGTGAACATGTACACATGTATATACCTATATGACATAAGCAGGGTGTGCCCTCGATACGCTTTTGAAAAAGGTTTATGAAATCAGTCTTGGTAAGATGCGCAACCAAATAAATAAGGTGTGCAGTGGTGTGCATCCTCAGTATTCTCCGCAACAGCCCTGTACCTTCGTGCCTTTGTGTTTCTTGATGCAGAGGATCCTCATTCCCCAGGCTTACGGCGGGAACCCGAAGCAAATATCGCCACGTCGGCGCACGGATGGGACAAAAAGCCGGCCGCCCCTGCTCGGCTGGCTCCCACATCCCATCAGCTCATACCACGCTGCCTCGTGGGCCCCACATGGCGGTGACCGCGCGATGTGTCCGTCTCTGCCCGCCGTGTGGCTCCATCTCGCGTTTGGAATGGCGGGAGCACTGTTTGGGTTCGGGGTGATCCCGTAATAAGGTACGAACAGGGAGGGCTTTCAGGTTGACGTAGCGAATTAGCCAGGCTCAAAAGAACAAATTGTTGTTCGCTTCTCTGGATACGTTTCTAACTTCCGCCCACACACCAGCCTCCTAGCCTCCTAGGCCAGGAGGAGCCTGTGGGCTGCTGCTTCTGCAGTTCGTTTTGCTTCATCAAGCAAACGCTTCAGGT
Organism: Dendrocalamus latiflorus; assembly: GCA_017311315.1. NCBI lineage: Eukaryota > Viridiplantae > Streptophyta > Magnoliopsida > Poales > Poaceae > Dendrocalamus > Dendrocalamus latiflorus. The sequence goes on along the minus strand of CM029666.1, from coordinate 40,703,864 downwards.
AACTCTCTTTTTTCCCCCCAGTCCGGTTCGATTCCCAGCTCTCCTTGTTCAGCTTTGTTCCCCTGTTTTCATCTGACAAGTGACAACAGCTCCGCTTGGCTGCAATCGGTGTGCGATTTTTGATCATGCTTGGTCTTTCCTTCTTTTTCAGATCTTAGTTCGGGGGGTCAAGGAGAGGTGGGAGATAGAGCGGAGGAAGCAGTTCGTTCGGTACGTTTCTTGATTCGTCCATTCCCTCTCTGGTTTCTTGTTTCGTTGATCCGGTTGGGCTCATGTGATGGCCTTGTTCTTGGACTAGTGGAGGAATTTCTGTACGAGTGTGTGTATTGTTGGATGGATCGTTGTGATGTGGGTGCGTTCTTGGATGTGTCAGCTGGCATGGAGGTGCTAGATTGGACAAGGAGGCATGAGGGTGATAAGCATCCCCCCTCGTACCCTCGTAGTCTTAGCCTTTTTTATTTTGATTTTTTCGTTTTATTTTCTTGATGTTCTTTGGGCTATATGTGTTTGTGGAGTGGTTGGTACTTGTCAGTTTCGCGTTCTAGAATCTAGATTTGTTTTGCAAGTTTCATTTGTGCTGTGTCTCCTCTCTTTAGGTGGGATCCACATGTTAGTGATTAGTATTTGCGATGATTTCATTATACGATGTCCTTCGTGTCGTGATGCTATTTTCCTAATTAGGTCGCGTATGCGAATGGTTTTTACTGTCGAGTACACCACTGCTAGGCCAAGGGTGCTAATATGTTACGATGTACTCATGGTAGGGAACGGGGTTCACTCGGCATGATTCGATATAGTCTACCCATGTATGTGTACATCACATATGTGTCTGAAGTCAATAAGTCATGCTGTGATTGCTGTCCAACAGGCGTTTATGCTCGAAAATAGACCCGCTAGATGAAACTGGAGGATAATTTTATAATTTATCTATCGAAATATAGCTTTAGCTTAATTTGGCTGTGCTCACAGTAGAGAAGAAGAATCTGTGAATTATTATATGGCTATCTACTAGTGTTTTAAAAGATTTTTTTAGATGCTCTTTTGAAGGAATTTTTTTAGATGCTTTTTTTCAAGGATTTGATATGGAACCATCTGTTAAGACAAATGTTCTTAACTGTTCTTTTTGAAATTAAAAGGAAGGCTGAAAACCTACCTTATCTCTAATTCTCTATAGATTATGTGATTTTTATGGCGGAGTGAGCTCATGTTTGATGTGTAACTAAATGTTTTGTATTGCAAAATGGATATGATCGACGTGTCTAATAGTCAAGTGCAACGCTGAAAAATTTAGTAGATCCTAACCACTTTTAACCAAGTTGCAAAAGACATTCTGGATAGTTTATCTGTAATCTTCCAAACATGCTCCTTGCGTATCCATCATCAATATTGCCTTTTTCGTTTTAATATTTCACCCACTTCTCTGCCAAAACTAAGAGAACACAATGTGTATGTCAGCAGTTCAAGGAGCTTTCAACATGTCTTGCACAAGTACTTTGTTCCTTATTCTTTAAGAAGCGTTGATGTTGTTATACCTGACATGATGTTTTAGTACTTGCAAGGGTGCTATGGCAAATTAGGCGAATGTTAAAAACTCAAATGTAAAATAAGTTCACATGAGTACTCCTGTGGAATAGCCGACAGCTTCTAGCATTTTAAGGCCCCAAAATCTGCACCAGATTCGTACTGTTGATGCTTTTGTGTGTGCTTGAAATGGTTGGACAGCCAACTCTCCTGTCATTTTGCTAAGTTGCTTATGTAGGCAGAGGTCGACTAAGACTTACGTGGAAGAAAGCAGTTAAAAGAGACTTGATAGATTGGAATATATCGAAAGAATTAGTTTTAGATAGGAGCGCATGAAAGTTAGCGATCCACGTACCGGAACCATAAGAAAGTTAGGGGCAGTGTTTTAGGCTCTCGGCTCGGATAGCAGGACGTACGGCTTAGGGTTTTAGTATTGTAGGTTTTATTTCAAAACTCTCATTTATTTGATCTTGAGAAGATTTCATTCCTAACCTACCCTAACTTGTTTAGGATAAAAGCCTTTGTTGTTATTGTTGCTTATGTAACCCCTCAAAATGGGCTTCAATCTTTTCTAAATTATCTTTAATCATTACACAATCAAATGGTTTCTATTGTAAGAGCCTTCTTTTGCTGTTCTGGGTTTCTTATTCTCCTGTATGAGTTTGCCAATTAATTATCCTTTTGTTGTTTACACAGTTCACTCCCTGAGACGTCTCTCGATCACGAGTAAAAGTATAATCTAGAATTGCAGCACCGTATGACCTCAAGTATGATCAATTTGATCTAGATCGGCTTTTCTGCAAAGAAATATCAAAGCTTGTGGATATACCTTCAGCTCTAGATCGGCTTTTCTGCAAAGAAATATCAAAGCTCGTGGATATACCTTCAGCAGACAGCAGCTCAGCATGACGAAGAAACATAAAATTAGGAAGTCGAAACATCTTCTGGAGAACAAAAAGGGTATTCTTTTGACTAATATTGAACTCACATGAGTTGTTGTGTAGGCTTTTGTGCTCCAGAGGAATTACAAATTGCAGTTTTTTCATATGTCAAATTATTTCGATAAATAGAATATTGTTGTTGATCTATTGTTGATTTTTTGACATTCTGGTTGGATGATCCCTAACATAATTCTAACATCAGGAGCACATACAGAAGGCTTATATATTTTCTTTTCACTAAGTGCTTTTGATAAATGCTATATCTTAGTTCTTTCAGAAGAACCCTACCTTGTACTGTAATTCACAATCGCTACTATTTCTAGCCATTTGTCGTCTAAAAAAAGAGTTGCTGTTTTGATTTTTTTTTGCCCAGGTGTTGATGAGAATGTGGAGAATATTCTACAAATGATAGGAGAGGAGAATGAACCAGATGATTCTGGAAATACCTTCAAGAAATCAAAACTATCCTCCCTCGTAAAGGCCTTCCATGAGGACTATCAATACCTTCACAAGCATTACAAACAGCTAATTACTAAACTAGAAAATGTTGGGCACAATTCCACTGGTTCAGATTCATCTGATTCAGACTCAGAGGGAGACAGATCAAACAATGATGTTCCTAAGCCAAAACTAGATGCACTCAGTGAAGAAAATGGCTGGAAGCAGAAGCTTGCTGAAGATCATCAAGGTGAAGAACAAAGTGTGGAAGCAGAACTTGAGAATCTGAAACAAAATACAGAAGAACAAGCAAAAGAAATATCTGATCTGAAGCAGCTACTAGATAAAGCAATCAAAGATAAAGAAGCTACAAGAGTAGAGTTAAGTTCAAAAGTTGCAATTTTGTCAACCGAGAATGAAAATCTAAAATTAAAGGTTGAAACAGCAGAGAGGGAGGCAGGAGAATCTCTGAAGACATTAACATTCATGGAGAATGAGATGAAAACATTGTCTAGTGAGAAGCAAACTATTGAAAAAGAGAGAGATGACCTGAAGATTTCAATTGTAGACTTGGAGAACAAGAGGCAAGGTCTGAGCAATCAGCTGCAAGATACAGTGGAGAAATGCACCTTCTTGTCGTCCCAACTTGACAAGGCCCAGCTGGCTGAGAAAGAAGTGCAGGCCCTCGCAGCAGAAAACCAGAAAATGAAGAATGAGAACTTGATGATGTCAGTGGAATATGATAACCTGAAAGCACATCAGCAGAACTTAGATATTGAGCGTTCCCAACTGAAGGCCACTCTTACAGAAGCCAAAGCTGAAAATGAATCCTTGATGGGAGAAAACCATTCACTTGAAAGACAACTTCAACTTTTAGGGGTGGAGATAGATGGTCTGACAGTGGAGAAAGAGGAGCTAGTAAACAATCTTAACAAGGAACGTGAGGCTGCAGCAGAAGAAAAAGAAAGGTTAGTATCAGAACATTCCAAATGCTTGAATGAGTTGGACAAGGCACAATCTATCGTTAAGGAACTGGAATCAACAAAATGTGTTCTGAATGATAATGTTGCAAAGCTACAGAAAGAGAAGAATTCTGCCATGTTAGAGGTAAAGCAGTTAGAAGCTTCTTCGAAGAATCTTGAGAATGAGTTGGAACAGCAACTCAAGCTGATTTCACTTACGCGGAAGAGTAATGAAGACCTGGAGTTGGCGAAATCTAATCTGCATAATGAGCTTGCAGCGGTACAAGGTCAAAAGAATGAAGCTGTTGCTTCTACTATTAATCTTGAAAGTAAGTTAGAACAGCAAACTCAACAAATTTCAAATCTTCAGGAGGCCATTGAAGACCTGAAAGCAGCTAAGACTGATATGTATAACGAGGTTAGAGTACATCGAGAGGAGAAAAATGCAGCACTCGTGCAGTTAAACACTATTGAAAAAGAGAGAGATGACCTGAAGATTTCAATTGTGGACATGGAGAACAAGAGGGAAGGTCTGAGCAATCAGCTGCAAGATACAGTGGAGAAATGCACCTTCTTGTCGTCCCAACTTGACAAGGCCCAGCTGGCTGAGAAAGAAGTGCAGGCCCTCGCAGCAGAAAACCAGAAAATGAAGAATGAGAACTTGATGATGTCAGTGGAATATGATAACCTGAAAGCACATCAGCAGAACTTAGATATTGAGTGTTCCCAACTGAAGGCCACTCTTACAGAAGCCAAAGCTGAAAATGAATCCTTGATGGGAGAAAACCATTCACTTGAAAGACAACTTCAACGTTTAGGGGTGGAGATAGATGGTCTGACAGTGGAGAAAGAGGAGCTAGTAAACAATCTTAACAAGGAACGTGAGGCTGCAGCAGAAGAAAAAGAAAGGTTAGAATCAGAGCATTCCAAATGTTTGAATGAGTTGGAGAAGGCACAGTCTATCGTTAAGGAACTAGAAAAGGAACTGGAATCAACAAAACGTGTTCTGAATGATAATGTTGCAGAGCTACAGAAAGAGAAGAATTCTGCCATGTTAGAGGTAAATCAGTTAGAAGCTTCTTTGAAGAATCTTGAGAATGAGTTGGAACAGCAACTCGAGCTGATTTCAGTTACGCGGAAGACTAATGAAGGCCTGGAGTTGGAGAAATCTAATCTGCACAATGAGCTTGCAGCAGTACAAGGTCAAAAGAATGAAGCTGTTGCTTCTATTATTAATCTTGAAAGTAAGTTAGAACAGCAAACTCAACAAATTTCAAATCTTCAGGAGGCCATTGAAGACCTCGAAGCAGCTAAGACTGATATGTATAACGAGGTTACAGTACATCTAGAGGAGAAAAATGCAGCACTCGTGCAGTTAAAACAGTCGGAGGCTTACATCAAGGATCTTCAAAGTGAGTTGGAACAGCAACAGAACCAAATTTCAGTTCTCCAGCAAGTCAATGAAGAATTGCTGGAGAAAAATTGTAGCTTGGATAGGCAACTGGAAGAAGCTAGGACTAGTCTGCAAGAGATCATTGTTCTACAAAGAGAGAAGGAACAGGCCCTTGATAATTTGCAGCAGTCAAACGCTTCGATCAAGTCCCTTGAAGGTGAGTTAGAACAGCAAAGAGAACAAATTTTGAGTCTGCAGCTTGCTAATGAAGATATGCAGAAGAGTTACTCTAACTTAGAGAAGCAATTGGAAGATTCCAAGGTTAGTCTCAGTGCTGAAATTTTATCACTACAAGAAGAGAAGAACAAAGCACTTTCAGAGTTGCAGCAGTCGGAGGCTTTTATCAATAATCTTGTAATCGAGTTAGAGAAAGAAAGAGCGCAAATTTCAATCTTTCATCAAGCTAATGAAGACATGAAGAATAGCAATGCTAGCTTGGACAAGCAATTGGAGGAAGCAAGGACCAGTCTGCATGCTGAGATGGTAGCACTACGTGAAGAGAAGGATGGAGCTCTATCAGAGTTACAGCAGTCTCAGGCTTCCGTCAGGAACTTCGAGACATTGCTAGAAAAGCAAAGTGAGAATATTTCAACTCTACAACAAACTAATGATGACTTGCAGAAGAACTACTGTACCTTGACCGAGCAATTTGAAGAAGTCAGGGCTGAGTTGCAGGAGGAGGTTAAGATGAGACAAGAAGAGAAAGATGCAGCACTAACAGAATTAAAGCAGTCAGAGACTTCTATCAAGAATCTTGAAAAAGAGGTAGTGCAGCTGAAGGAGGAAATTTCAATTCAGCTGGAAAACAACTCCAGCTTGGACAAGCAGTTGGAAGAGGCAATACTGAAAGTGTCTTCCTTACATGAGAAACTTGAGAAGGTTCAGGCTGAATCGGCTAGTCAAATTAATGACATGAATACTACTGCAAAAGATTTGGAGAAGACAATTGATCAATTGTCTTCTCAGAAGACCAAGGTAGAGGATGATCTAAAAATTATAATTAAGACATGCACGGAAAACATGTCATTTATGAAAGACTTCGAAGATAGAGTTAAACATAAAATTACAGATCATGAGACAAGACTTGCTTGCCTCCAGCAGAGCCTCAGATCAATATTCAGCAGCTGTCAGAAGCTCCGGTATGCATATGATGAGGTGTCCACAAGGGCATCCCAGCTAGAGGTACTTCAGAGGAATCAGATTGAGGAGATAGATCAACTAGAGGAGAAAAAAACAGAAATTTTGGAAAAACATCAACATTTGGAAGAGGAAAAGATGCATGCAGATAAGGAGAACTCAAAGCTACAAAAGCATGTCCAAGAACTTGAAGTTCAGCTCCAGCTAGCCAAACAGAAGCTTAAAGTTACCGAGGCAGAGAGCAAATGCAAAGAAGACAGCTACGTGAGGGCAGTGGAAACATCACAGGCAGAGATCCGCCATCTTGAACAGCAAATGCAGCAATTTTCTGGAAGGATCAGCTTGCTGGAAGAAACTCACGTGCAAATAAAAGAAACTGCTGAGTTAGGGGTCTCCAAATTGGCTGATCAATTGGATGAGCTACAATCACACTTCGATCAGAGTTTTGGGCACTTCATTGCCCGTTCATTTACATGCAATGAAGAGCTCAAGCTCCTAAGGAACAAGTTACAGGACCGTCTTGATGAGCAGAAAGAACTGCTCAAGGAGAACGATGAGCTGGCTATTAGGTTGAGAGAGAAAGAAAACGTGGTGTCAGAAATGGCAAGAAGCGCTGCTGAGGCGGAGGAGAAGATGGTTCAGCTTGAGAAGACAATTGAAGAGAGAGAAGAGGAGCTAGCAGTTAGAGTGCAAGAGAAAAGAGAAGCCATCAAGCAGTTGAGTGATGCAATTGTTTACCACAAGAACAACAGCGATGATCTGGTCCGCTACATTCGCAGTCATAACCGCCCTCGCCTTCCATTCTGTCTGTAAATTTGCTTGCCAAGAATTCGGTGTACTGTAGCAGAAAAGAAACTACTGTCAGATTCTCTCTCTCCATGTATCAAATATAGTGCTCAAATACATTATGGAACTAGTAAAATAGGTTGGCTTGTGTATTCTTTTGGTAGTGGAAGTGCTGAAGATATTTTTTGTTCCTTCCATTTATCATCTTGTCGGAGTGATCGACTGAGATTGAAGATGCAACAAATCTGAAAGTGAATCTATATTCCAATGAGGTAATGTGGCTTGGGAATTTTCTTGCTCACCTTTTCATTTTATAACAGATTGCAGCATTATAGTCTCTTGAATGTTTTGGTTTACATTAGCCCTTGCAAATATGTTGTCTGATTAATTATCATGCCTATATATGTTCATCTTGTAGGTTTTGTTAAGTGGCTGCTATACGACACATGAAAATATATTAAACTGTTGGGCTGGCTTTACCAAAACCTGTAGGCCTTGTTCTATGCAGTGGTAACTGATAAATAGAAGTCTTCAATTTTTTGCAGCATGCATAATATTAGAGTTTGTTTCAATGACTTTGCTGTATTAACTATCGGATGTGTGAATCCTAGTGCAAAATAGTATGTCATTACCGAGTTTCTGAAGTTCAGAAAAGATTTCGTTGGAGTTGGGTGAAAAACCTTTCATCAGAGAATTCGTGTGGCATACCTAGGTGCCGCTCGGATGGGTGAAAATAAGCTGACTTATGGTTAAAATTGTACTGTAACTGATTGAAATTATACCGTAACTAATAGTAGCTTATTTAACGTAATTAAATTTAAAAAAATTAAAAATAAAAAATAGGTTAGTTTATCATAGATAATGCAAATAAATACGGAGAAAAGAATCGGCAAAAAAGCTTAAAAAACCAAAAATCAGGAAAAGATAAAATTTAAAAATAGTAAAAAATAAGTTAGAAATGAGAATCTCAATCTGAAATGAGTGGAGCTCTAAAAGGCTGAAATTGGATGGCAATGAGGCCGCCGGTCTGTTTTACGCCAATTACGTATTGGCGTACCGCAAAGCATGGCGACTTCAACCGGTGAATCCGCAGCGCGCGCGTGGTGGCAAACGCACGGAACCAAGGGCGCGGGCCGGGCGGCACGCCGGCGCGCGTAACGGCTCCGCGAGTCGCATGGACCGCGGTCCGCAGGGTGGGGGCCGGCGGAGGTGGCACGCACGGCGCCGCGCGAGTGGCAGGGCGAAGAGGCGGGAGGCGGCCACGCGCGCGCGGGCAGGTGCAGGAGAGCGGTGCCGTGCCACCCGGTGGTGTGCAAGTGGAAACGGTTCGTTCCCCTGCTTCGCAACGAGTGCGGCAGTCCGCGCAAATTCCACCCGCCGCTTGGGTTCCATGCGCTTCCCGGACCGGTTAAACTCGCCATTTAAGGCCCTGTTTATATCGATTTCTAAAATCATAGTAAATAGTTTTTCTATAGTATTTAGCTTTTGAACAGTGTATCTTCTTATGGTGGGATCTATTAATCGATTATAGTACAACTACAACAACTTCATTTATATCAGTCAAACTCGCATGCAAGTGTCTCTCTACAATCTATTACTATTTATAAACCAAAATTAAAAGCCATACAAACGGACCTAAAACAACTGGTCTGGTTTGCATAGCTAAGACTAGCCTAAAGTTATAGAAACCTTTTTATCCCATAACATTTTTTATGACCAACAAAATCGACACCCTCATCGACCTAGTTTTGCCCCCCTTGACCACGGCAAATGAGTGTGAAGTACAAAACTATGGACCACATGAATGGGGCCATTTTCGGCTACGGCTAATGGCTTTAGCCTTAGTGTGAGTACTTGTGCGAACTAACCAAACGCCTATAAGCCGCTTTGAAAAGACGACAAAGAAGTCGTCCTGTTTGTTTGGGAAAGCTATAAGTCATAAGCTATAAGCTGAAGGAAAAAGTCCATATAACACCTTGAACTTTGCTTGAAAGTCCGTCTAGTAGCCCGAACTATGAAACTAAACATTTGACCCCCCTGAACTTTTGCAATCTAGTTCAAATAACACCCTGATTCGGTTTCAGATGGTGATATTACCCGTGTGACGTGATAAGCGGGTAATTTTACCACGTAGAATGATACGCTAGTCAGGTTTAGGTGAATGACAAGTAAGGCCCACAGGGCCTTCTCTTTCTAATGAAAATAGAGTGGGAGGGAACTACAGGGGGCGGTGGCCATGGAAGCATGGGCGAGAGTTCGATGGGGGAGAAGCCTTTGTGGGCCCCATATATCACTGATCTAACTTGGCTAGTGTGTCATCAGTAAAAATTCTCACTCATCGTGCCACGTGGGTAATATCACTATGTGAAACTAGGTCAGAGTATTATTTGAACCGGATTGCAAAGTTCGGGGTTCAAATGTTTGGTTTCATAGTTGGAATGCTGGATGAATTTTGAAGCAAAGTTTAGGGTGTCATATGGACTTATTCCTTCTCCAGCGATGTTTCTTCTGCATCGCGCTCCTGTCTTACCAACATCAACCGCCTATCACCTCCAGCTTGATTTCTTCCATTAACTTCATAATGTTGCTAGAGAGCTTCAGCTTGGATAAGGTGATGACCCATGTTATTACAAAAGGATAATAACACTTAGTCAATGGTTTATTATTCGTTTGCTCGGTAGGACAACACTCCAACGAATAACAAACTCACCAGAGGGTTGCAGCAGAACAATAATTAGAGACGGTACCCATCATTACAGTGCCACTCCACGTAGGCTTAATATCTCAAATAGACCTTAACAGGTCTGCACCCTTATTACAACTTCCTCATGGAAGTTTCACATAGCTTTATTGTATACATGAGGTGACACAGCATCCCTTAGCTTCCATAGATGAACTACTAGTTTGTCTAGTCGTCCCAACCTCCATATGATTGTAGGCAACGTTTTTCAGGTCCACCATTTTCCAATCATCATAATAGTAGTCATTCCATTGGTATCCTACTCTCGGCTCAATTGAATCTTCAGATTGCCTGGGTTCTAACAAAGGAGGATTAATAATAAGAGTGAGTACAAAGTACTCAATAAGCATATTAGCAAAATGCATGTTTATGAGTTTTGTATCATCCCATCCTCTTCCCTAACTTAGTTTCTCCACTTTGTGAAAATACAATTAGTTGAGAAAGGTTATCATTTTATGTCTCAAAAATCTACTAATCACTCGTGTCATGAGAAAGAGCCCTCCATAGGCTCCCGTAGCCTCCAGTCCAAGAGAGAAACGCGAATCACGATTTAAACCCTACGCAGGTTGGTATCACTTTATCCATAGCTACTCTAATATTAATTGCTATCGGTTTTCTTGTATTTCCTTAGATGCGATGCTCAAATCAGAATACAGAGCTGTTTCTCTCATTTCCGTATACTATATTTTCACTCGGCTAGTCGTAATCGTTGGCCCGAAGCGGTTTTTTACCCTCAGCCAATACCTACCCGATTATGAGCCAGTCGTTGATCGGGCTGAACTCACCTTCACCGGACACTCCATCGCTAATATATGCACCTGGATCTTGACATCTTTGCCCTTACCCTCTCCTCATAATTATACATTCCTTACTCATGTGGAGTGTATAGTAATTTGATAAGGTAATGGAGCTCTGCCTACCTTTGACAAAACCATAGCCAATACGATAAATACAGCCCATTACACGAGTGAAAGTTGGTTTACCCTTATATACTATCCATATGTAGAGGGCTCCAACTACCATTGTTACCCACCATGGGTGCCCTCTACCCTCCCTTATTATTTAACAGTAGGTCAGTTGCTCCATCAACCGGACCTACCCTAAGATCCTTCATCCCATTCGTCTCACTTGTTTGTTTATTTTCCAAAAAACATTTTTATGCACATGGTACTAATAACATACTAGCAAATAATTTGTAATTAAATTACTTCTACTCAACATGATCAACGGATAGCTTGCCTGATATTCCTAGGTCGAGTCTGGACTTAGTCGTGACTTCCAGAGGTTTCTTCTCTTGCAGTTGCTCGTTTTCTGCATTTTGGCATACGTACTGAACTTAGCGTAATTCATTCAGGGATATTAGTCTACATAATGACATGGCTATTACTATGGTCTATTGTCCGGTACAGTTGTGACGTTGTCATGTTGGCACTTATCATAGGTATACACTAATTAATTTACTAAGTCCCATGTCATGGTTCAAGTTCTATCTCCTATTTATTATCTAGTGATTCTAGTCAAGGTGACTAGTTGCTTTTAGTCCTTCTATGCATGTCTTGGTGCATCATAGCAGGACCTCCTATACTTGTTACTTGCTCGGTGTGTGAACTGGACATAGTATTGCCTAGATGGTGGTTTACCTACCCAAAGAAATGCTTTTTTCCTCCTCTCTCATCACCTCCCATCGAATAGACCTCGTTGCTCCCCATTTACTTCTTCTCATTGTCTCATCTAACAGAGGCCAGTGGTTTACCCATATGCCCTCGTTGCGATCCCCTTTTCCAGCTCTCGCTGACGGCGTTGCCGCGGCCAGATCCGGCGCTTGCGACGGTGAATCTAGCGGTTGCCTCCACTCGGCCACTTCCCCATTCATCCGGGTGTTATCCTCTAATTTTTCTCTCTTGTTTTGGTTCTTCTTTGCCTTGGATTTCTTCCCCAAAGTGGTTTGTTCTCCCATGGAATCTAGCTATGGGTCTTGGTTTGCCATGGTGTTTGTTCGACAATGTGTTGTGGTTCCACCGGCCATCCTGGTGCCTCGATGTGCCGCGACGGGACTCAAGGCCCCACATGTGTCGGGGCGACAGTGCTGCCAGGCTCACATAGGTGCTTTCAGGATCTGGCATGCTTTTGGTTGCCTAAAAGATGAACCACTACCGCATGAAAGTTTATCACAGACGGTTCAAAAACGTCATCAAAGACGGTTTCATGAGTCGTCTGAGTTTATGAGTCAGGAATGACATAAGGTCATCACCGACGATTTTTGAACCATCTATGATACATACTATCACAGATGGTTATTAACTCATAACCGTCTGTAATAGTTGACTATCACAGATGGTTTTTAGTTAAAACCATCTATGATAGTCAATTATTGCAGACGGTTATGAGTTAATAATCATCTGTGATATTCTTTTGTATTCCTAAATCTAATTATGTTTGTTGGGTAGCCTCAGAAAATGATAGCAATACTCTTTGAAATAAGCAGAAACACAACAAGTGCATGTATAAATCCAATTCATATTCATTTCAGAAACAAAAACATCCATTTCACAATTCAGTTAACTCCAATGAAATAAATTAACCATATTCAAGAACAAATACACCCATGTACAATTAAGTTCAATCTTATCCCAATCAAGTTCATTCTATATTGTGGAACTCTCCATCTTTGTTTATGACCTAAAACATTAAGAAGTACACACACTGTCTTCAAATTTTTTGGAGGTCAGCCTGTTCCAATGCAGTTGAAGCGATGGTCGCAATCTGTCGGTAGGAAGATCAATGTCATAAATACATATAAATTGATAAGTATGAAATAATTATTACAAGATTGACAAACCTGAGGATGATTGGTCTTCGCGAAACCAAGGAGTAGTTCCATGTTGTGGTAAACATAGTATCCACAGGTGTTACCCGGTGGCTGTTGGTGGCATTGTAAAAATAGAATTTATGAGTTCGAGAGGTATTATTATGAAGTATTATATATTATTAATGTGTACTAGCGAATACTAAAAAATCTAGATCGTATCATAGGGCACTGATCCCTCCCTTGGATTTTCGTATAGTAGCAACGTAGTTGGTGAACGACCGACATGATTCTAAAAAGTTAGCCTTAGTTATTACAAAGGAAGGAGAAACTACAATAGAGTTATCTATGAAGAAAATGTGTTTACCTCTCGATTAATTGTTAGATAACTATGAAATCAGTTTTGGCCCTTTTTAGGAAATCAATGTATATTGTCTTGTTTCATTTTGGAATAATTAAAATTTAGAATCCAATGGAACCTACACAAGTATGTCGTTATGGTCATTAAACCTAAGTTCGTATTGCTTATACAATATAAATCAACAAGTATAGCCACTAGTACGTGCAGTATTTACCCCTGATTATAGGACATAAGTATGAATTTCTTGTTGTGGTGAGCCACCAATTCCATCGTTATATATTACTCGACGAATGATGCATTCTTGTTGATGGTATCTATGGAGACCAAGTGTGGGTTGAGAAAACCTACCGGTAATTTTGTTAATTTGGCTTGACTCACCATGTATATATATCAGTATTACATGAATGTAGACCGTGATTGTACACACTTACAGTGTCCAATATCGAATGAGTGAGGCATCGAGGGTGTTGAGGTTGAAGAGAAAGAACAAGTCCTCAAAGGTTACCGTGAAGGCATAGACATGAATGTCATGCTGAAGATGATGCGGCTTGAATTTGATGTTAACACCTGAGCACCGTTGTCCTTCTGGATTATTGGCTTGTTCCATGTACCATGAATGCAATCTGTGACAAGCAAAACCTAGGGTTAGGAGTCACTCTTTCAGGACGACCCATGGGTCGCCTAGCTTGAATTTCTGGGCCAATGGCAAGCGGGGGATATTATCATTCTTCGGTTTGCCCAGCCTCGCTATTTAGAGGTCGACTTCACAGTAATTGACTAGGAATGAGATGTAGATGCATGTAATTCACCATGCCGTTGCCGCGTCGGTGCAGGTAACTCAAGTGTAGGTAGCTCTAGTGCAGGTAAGTTTAGTGCAGGTAACTCTAGTGCAGGAAACCCTGGTGCAGGTAGCTCCGGTGTAGATAGTTCCTGTGGAATTGGCACCGGTGTAGATAGCGCCTGTGGAATTGGCACCGGTGCAGGACTTTTTCGTGGCGTTGACACCGGTGCAGGAGCCTCCAGGCATATGTCCCTCTTGGACCACTGGATAAATGTTCTAATTGCTTGCTCTAGAGTCACGACCTCGTTCGGAGGCATTTGTAGCGAGACAGCCTTGAAATTGGTATGAACGCCATCCACATTTACTTTTGCGAAACCTAGCACTAGAGTTACATTGTGCACCAAGGCCCCGCACCAGATGAATACGCATGGCCCCAAGCAGCGTACAGGGCAACAGAGGTATATCTCACTTAAAGCTTGCACTTCGTAGACACCTACATAACGATACAAAATTACCTACTCCAACAGGCCTATGAATGAATCGAGCATTCTAGAAATAATAATTATTATCAGGATATCATTGACAGGAAATCTGTGGCTGCTTTCCAAAGTAGGGTTGGACGCACAGTTACTCCGACGGTTGCAGGGGGATTGGCTAGCACAGGAGCGGTGAAGGCTTCCAACTGACGTTGCATCTCCATCTATCGTCGCATCTCATCTTTGATGACATCAGTGATCTCCTCTCTAAGGGATGCCTTAATCTCCTCTCGTAGCCATGCTTCGCGCCCGGCTTTGGCTCTCTTCATACTTTGGTACACTTCGGAGTCATATGAGAAACCATGTTTTCATGGAACATAAAGAACAAGATCTATCGTGCGACTTGGGTACTCTTTATTTTCCAAGGCCACGGAGAGTATATCTCTTTCCCTGACTACTTGGAACGAGTCTTGGGAAGATTCCATACTTAGCACATTTTGCAAGAGCCCACCATGTCATTTTGCTTCTTATGAAGTTATGGAGTAATTACAAACTACGTAGTTCGATATTTTATCAGGCGGTAGGACACTTTCTCGTCTACGGGGTTTCGAAAGGAGATGCCCCCCGATGACACAATAGATGACCTTGCTCCCAGTTTTGGGCGTGCTCATCAGTGATCCCAGCAAATGGCGGGGAGGCTTCCCGCAGGATTGCCTGTTCATCCTCCTCCCTCCATTGCGTGATTTTATCCACATACCTAGCAGTGCCAAGTATATGGGGGGAGTCTGTGGGGGTGTGTGTTTTTTGCCTGGAGGGCCCTGTGCATCGTATTTTGTCGGACCTCGGAGCAACAGTTCCTGGATCCTCTGTGTAAATCGCACTAGTCCAGGATCAGCTAGTTCACACGGTGGACAACAAAGATAAATATCAACCATAATAACATTTATTAACTAAATAAGGCATAATTACCAAAGTTTACATCCACGGCACATAGGCCAAATTTAAACATAAGCAGCGGAAGAAAAACCCGAAGCGGGAGAAGTCCAACAAACCTGCCCACAAACAAACGATAGAAAGACACGGCCTACTCGTCTAAGTCTTCACCGTAGTCAAAGTCATTTTCCTCTGTGTGGAGATAGCAAGGTGAGTACAAACTTGTACTCCGCAAGTCACACGGAGAAATGCAACATAATGATAAAGGCAACAAAGGAAGACATATATGGTTAGTTGATCATAAAACAACATTTAAAGATACATAGTAAATAGATTGAAAATTGTTGAATTTAATAATAAATAAAAACAGTAATGGTAAAAGAAGTTAATACCGTTAGTGCAGACTCCGACCAAACACTAACCTAACCACGGTCATCTCACCCGGACCATCTTTTCCAAAATATCTCGTATGGATTCCATCCACAAGTTTTCAATCTCTCATGGATTCCATCCATCCATAAGGTTTTCATAAACCATTTTGAAAAACAAAGTCTAATCCATGAAAAACTTTTACTCAGCATGCCCATGGCTGTGGGCACGGCTATCTAGGATAGATTATACACTTTGCAGAGGTTGTACAGCTTTACCCACAAGACATGATGTGTGGCGAGGAGATCATGACAAGGCCTTTACAATGCAAAGCCTTCAACCTGGCCACGCCAACTCTAAGGTTTCACCCCAGTAAGGAAACCACCAGACCGGGACCCCTTCTTGAGCCGAGTGAGACTTCTCATGGCCTAGCCACGCTCGCTTTCAACCTACGATGAGACTCAGCTTGGGATCCGTAAATTAGTCAGCCAGGACTATCCCATACCAGCCTTGTGGTAGTACGATAGGGCTTTGCAACAGTAGCTCATAGACCGGTCCTTAATTGACTTAGGCCCAAACCACATACCCCTCATGTCTGACAATCAACACCGTGCCTCCTAACAATGGTGCATGCCTGCACCCACCACCTAACCATTAGCCTAAGTCTACACCATATTTTATATTTTGTTTCAAAATATTTCATAATCCTTCTTGACTCACCGAAGTCAAGAATACATTTGAAAACTTTATCATTTTATGTGAAAAGGTATCTCAAAACAAATATTATATCTAAGCAGGTCTAAGCATTTGATATACCATACTAGTGTACTAACTAGAGTTTTATTCTAGGGTGATAAGGTATCGGGGAAATTCAATGTCAATGGAGGTGAAAACAAATAGGCAATAACTAAATTTAAAACTGAATTGAAATACGTTGAATAAAAATATGCATGCAGAATAATTTAAAACAATATAATTTTATTTCGTAAATTGGGATCAACATGAACAAGGAGTATGACTTGCCTCGCTCTTTAGTTGGGTGCAAATTGTCATCGAATAATTCTCCGGAATCATCGCAGTCTACACGTGAAAATACCCAAGCAAACTCAAATAAAATCCAAATAAATTCAAATAAACTTCAAATAAATAAAATAAGGGCAGAAATGGATAGCTTGGAATTTTTTGATGAATTTAGGAATTTGAACGAGCTCAATCGGAGTTAGGACGAAGGAGAACGAGCTCTCGAAAGTTTAAAATAAGAGAAAAAGAATAAACTGAAATTTTTGGAATTATTTTTTTAATAGAAAATTTGGGTTTATGACATCAACATGATGTCAGCCCTGGTTGACCGAGACTGACCCGTGGGCCCGATTTATGTGGACCCAGTCCATGGACCAAGGGGAAGGCTGAGGTGGCAGGGAGGGTGACATGGTGCTGATGTGGCTGATGACTGGCTAATTTTACTGACGTGGCAACCTGGTGGCGCTGACGTGTTTACCATGGGGAGGGCTTTTGTGCTGATGTGGCGTCCACGAGTCATTGACGTGGCAGCCACGTGGGTCAGGTCTGCCGAGGTGGCATCACGCGTGGCTTCCACGTGGGCCGAAGGGGAAGGTGGCTGCTGGCTGCGCACATGGCATCTGACCGGGCTAGAGATGGCAATGGGTACCCGATACCCGAATACTCGACGGGTTTTACCCGATAAAGAGACGGGTATGGAAAATTTTATGTACCCATGGGTACGTTATTGGGCGAAATCCTCTACCAGCCGGGTAGGCTGGTGCGGGTATGGGTATATACTACCCATACCCGCCTACCCGCGGGTAATGAATACCCGCATTAGACAACTAGACATCCCACTCAAATGTTAATTTTATTATCTACTTGTTGTTGATTGTTTATTTGTTTGTCATATGTTGATATGGTCATGTCAAGTATGTTTATGTGATGTACTAATTTTGATCATTAGACGCTTTTGTGCTTGGCATGTATGATTAATGAATGTCTAAATTGATGATATTCTTATGTGTTGAACCGGGTATGCTTGCGGGTACGGGTTACCCGTCGGGTAGTAATACCCGCGCGGGTACGGGTATGGGTAAATTTTCCTACCCGCGTGCGGATACGGGTAACCCGATGGGTAAATTTACACCTAGCGGGTACGGGTATGGAATGGCAATACCCGATGGGTATTTACCCATTGCCATCTCTAGACCGGGCTGAGGTGGCGTGCCATCGGGCGCCATGTGGCGTCCACGTCACCCTGGGTGCCGATGTGGCTCGCCGACCGGGAGGCGCATGGGGACCGAGGGCTCGCCGGCGTTCGGGGGCACAGTGGCGACCGGCGAGGGGCAGAGGAGGGAGAGGAGGCCACGGGGAATCGATTTCACCTTACCTCAGGGCTCGGAGACGACCGGTGACGAGGAGGGTGGCGGAGGCGGCTCGGGTCTCCGGTGCGACGGTGCTCCAACGGCGAAGGGGTTCGACCGAGGAGTGAACGAGAGCGGCGGTGGCGCGGTGATCCCGAGGAAGGTGTCGGAGGGGCGCAAAGATGGCTGAGGCGGCGGAAGCACGAGGCGAGGGCGAGTGACGCTCGGGAGAGGGAAGAGGAGGGCGGAGGGAGGTGGTGCGAGTGTAAGGGGTGCTTGGGGTAGGGGTTTTATAGGGGGCGAAGGGCGGAGCTGGTGCGGATTGCTCGCCGGAGAAGTCGGGGAGGTGGCGGCGGTTACGGGTGGATGAGGGCGGAGATGGCGCGAGAGTGGGGGAAGGTGGGTGCGGGGAGTGTGGCGCACGAAGAAGAGAGGTGGGGCTACGCCGCGCAACGGCTTGGCAGGAGGGATGGCGTGGAGGAGGCGGTGCGAGGAGGAAGAAGGGGGCGAGGAAGAAGAAGGCACGGCTGACAGGTGGGCCCCAACGGCAGCAAGAGAGAGAGGGAGGGTAGTGGTTCACCCGTATGCCCTTGTTGCGATGCCCATTTCCAGCACTCACCGACGGCGTCGCCACGGCTAGATCCGGCGCCTGCAATGGCTGATCTACCGGTTGCCTCCACTCGGTCACTCCCCCTTCATCTGGGTGTTATCCCCTATTTTTCCCTCTTGTTTTGGTTGTATTTTGCACTAGATTTTTTCTCCTAAGTGGTTTGTTCTCCCATGGAATCTAGCTATAGGTCTTGGTTTGCCATGGCGTTTGTTCGACTACGTGATGCGGTTCTGCAGGCTGTTTTGATGCCTCGATGGGCCGTGTTGCCGGGCACGCGCAAGTGCTTGAGGGAGTGGTGGTTGTGCTGCCGTGGACTTGCTAGGGGGAGTGGGTGCATGATCTGGGCATGCGGCCGTAAACTCGTCAGTGCTTGGGGCACGGTTATGGCTATGCGGCTGCGACCCTGCCGGTCCTACCCTCCCCTTCTTGGCTTTGGGCTACTGCGGTATGGTTTCTTTCGCCCTTTCCTTGTATGATCTACTTGTGTTGTTCATGGTTCCTACTGAGTCCCTTATCGTAGTCTTCAGATTTATTCATGGGCTTAGGTTTGAGATTACATGATTGTTATTTGTTCTAGTATTTTATCCTTGCAATATGATAGCCATGGTCTGGTCTGTTTGTGGTCTATGTTGAGTATGTGCTCATGTTATCCTTGCAATATTTGCTTGCGGTCCATGTTATGTGCTCATGTTAGTTCTTGTACTGGCTCTAGTAATTTATCCTCACCATGCCATATTATCTCTATTTTCTTACTGGAGGTTAGACCCTCCCGATGATTACTCTCATGACACTAGTTAGTTTGTTTTAGTCCTATTTTCATATCTACTAGCTTCTCATGTTCTTGGCTATTACCGTGTCCAATGCTCTTTTCATGTTGTTTGTGTCGTCGGGTGAGGTGTAGTTTAGTTGGTTATCCTTCTGTGCACCATGCTATTGCTAGAATGTGATATGTGCATGTTCTAAAGCATAAGAGGTGAGCAGGGAATCACCTTTTGTAGATGTTGATGACCCTTCCTTCTTTCTGGTAATCGACCCCACATGTTCACGGCTTCTTGCTCTTCTTGGCTTGGCTCTTTGACCGGTTGTCCTCCTCCCTCTGGCCGGCTGGTCTTGGTGGACTATGTCACCATTGTGACTGTGGGTAAAGACCATTGGTCCTGGTGGTTGTGGATGTCCTCTCCTTTATACTCCCTTCCCCTTCTCCTCCCCTGCTACCCCTTGCTGTTGTTGACCCCCCATTGGCTATGGGCCTAGCAGCTAGGTGCTGTCGATCTCCCATTGGCTGTCTGGGGGTGTGGAGGGCCCTCTTGAGATCATTGGTGGTGTGGATTTGTTTTGGCTAAGGTTGTGCATGGTTCTTTGGCATCTTTCTGGATCTAGCATGTTTTTGGTTGCCTAAAAAGAGGAATTTCTTCCAAAGGTTTCCTTATCTCTTTCAATTGGTCGGCTCTCCAATGGTATGGTATTGTCTTTTTTTGGCTATGTGATGGTGACTTTCGAGGCTGGTTTATTTGGAATTTCATCGGATGATGAACTTATATTAGTGAGAGGTATTAGTCGTCCCCGGACAGTCCTTGGCATCTCAATGAGCTAAAAGAACATAACTTTATGAAAGGTTGGGTCTGACGGTACTTTACTAATTATTAACTCTTACTTGTTTTGTTGTTTCTTTTGTAGGGTCAAATTGTATCTTGACTCTTGTATTTTAGTATCCATGTATTTTATCAAGTTTATAATCTACATATTTTCCTTGTTGTAAGTTAATTACGTGTAGTCAAGTGACTGTATTCATGACTTAATCTGTATATCATGGACTGTTATAGATCTTAGTTACCCTCTTTGTAAGGTTTTCTAGTGCTTTGTTTTTTTCAAGACAATATGGTTGATTACCGGTTTATGAATGGTTACTAAGTTGATTGCTATTTAAATTTAAATGAAAATGCGGGTCATTCAGATAACATCAGCACTCGCAATGATCTCCTCCTCTGCCCAGTATTTTACAAAAGTAACAGATGATCTCATCAGGAGATCCAACTATTTCCCCCTTGAAAACAAGCCTTGTTTCGAATTTTCCTTATAGCCCATCATACAGCAAACGAATCCATAAGGTGAATGTCTTTCCCACCAGGAAGAAAATGATTAATCCACCACAAATATTGCTCAAAAGAAGTAGGCCGACAACCAGCCCCTATAATACTCCCAACCAAGCTCCACACGTATTTTGCAACCATGCAACCCAAAATCAAATGATTGATTGTTTCAGGTTCAGAACAGAAGCTACAATATTTATTCCCTTGCCGATTTTTTCGTAGCATTTCTCCGTATCAGCCACATAAAGATTGACTTTAAGAGGCATTTTGGCTTTCCACAGCATTTTATGAGTATGATTAGGAAGGTGCTTATGAAGATACGTATAGACAGATCTGATGGTGAACACACCAGATTTCTCCCAGCCCCATTTTGGTTTATCATTAAAATCTGACAGAGCTACTTTAGCAATAATGTCTTGTAGTTGTCTCAATTTGTGCTGATTTTCCTCAGTAAGCCATCTTCAGAAAGTAAGCACCCCACTGTTTGCCACAACATGGCACAACAAAATTTCTTTTTCATTACAGATTTTACACAAATCAGAGAAAGAGACACCCAAAGGAGTAACACCACTCCAACAACCATGCCAAAAGTCTATTGATTTTTCATTATCCACAGCCAAAGTCCTTCCTATTAGAGTATATGGTAGTTAGAGATAAAATAGGATAGAATTGATTTGTATCGAGTCCTTCCTTATCTCCTCTGATTTGTATCGAGTCCTTCCTTATCTCCTCTACCTTGTACACTATATATACCGGCCCCCGAGGCTCAATACAACAACCACAATATTCGCAGTATCTCTCCTTCTCAATTCAATCTAACACTTCCTTTCAGATAAGTTTCTTTCACTTTTAAAATATCAGTCCAGCAGGGCAATCCCCCTGCCTATGAATCTATGATTTATTTTACAAATGCTTTTGTCTTTCAGGTATTTCCCTTTCACAATTTCCTGCCATAAACCATTTTCAGATTCCAATTTCCACCACCACTTACAAAGCAAACTTATGTTTAATTTGCACAAATATTGGAATCCCAAAGCCCCTTTTTGTTGGGGGCGCCCAATCACATCCCATTTGACTAAATGATACCTCCTTTTCCTATTTCCACCTTGCCAAAAGAAACATCTTCTAATTGTGTCCATTTTGTATATCACAGTTTTTGGGAGCATATACATTGACATGTGGCAAATAGGTACACTGCTTAAACTGGAGTTGATAAGGGAATTTGGACTGTTACAGTTTTCCTGCCACCCAGAGACGTGTAACCCCCTTGCCAACCATCAAGACGTTTCAACAATTTTTCTTCTTGATGCAACCAATCACTGATGTGTAACTTAGAGAAACTAACCGGGACCCCAAGGTATTTTAAACGCCAATTACCAGATATACAATTAAACATTTCAGCATATGTGGTGTTATCATTTTCTTCTTGTCCTAACATCTGCATTTCACTCTTCTGAAAATTTATTTTCAGACCAGGCATGGCTTCAAAAACATATAACAGCAATTTCATATTTCTTGCATATTCCACATTATCTTCCATCAACATTATTGTGTCGTCCGCGTATTGTAATACAGCTACACCTTTGTCTATGAGTGGAGGCACCAAGCCAGTCACCAAGTTATTTCTTTGAGCTTGCTGTATCATCTTAGCTAAACAATCAGCAGCAAAGTTGAATGGAAGGGGAGATAGGGGATCACCTTACCTAACTCCCTGGTGATCAGTTGAGCTTAAAAGCTCATAGCTTATGGCTGAAAATACTGTAGCTGGCTGAAAAAAAAAACACTGTAGCTGACAGAGGCTTATTTAGCATAATTAAATTTAAAAAAATTTGAAAATATAAAAAATATGTTAGCCCATTACGTATAGTACAAACAAATACGGGAAAAAAAGAACCGGCAAACAAGCTCAACAAAAAGCTAAAAGTTCAGAAAAAGACGAAATTTATGAATAGTGAAAAATAAGCTGGAAGCCAAAAACTTAAGCCCAACCGATCACTGGCCGGGTTCTTTTAACTAGCTTTTAAATGGTGAGTTTTTTCAAGACGAGGTTAATAGAAAAATTGTAGTAAAAAGTGTACTGAGTTCAGCTGTATCGTCCAAAATCGCACGCGACTATTTTTTTTTCTGTGTACTGCCTCTCATAAATAGTTAGAATTCAAATATTTAAACTATAAGCCATTAGCCTAAAAGAATCCACCCTATTATTCATCTCCAGACTTCAAAAACCATGTTGAACCACCTGCTTAATCCATGTACACCATTTGCTATTGAAGCCTTTCATTTCCAATAAAAGAGGAAATCCCAGTTTACTTTGTCATAGGCTTTTTCAAAGTCTATATTCACCTTTTTGCATTTTAATTTTTGACTCATAAATTACATGACGTAAAGAAAGAATACCATCCATAATGTCTCTGCTTAATGAAAGCATTTTGACAAGAACTAATCAATTTATCAATAAAATGCTCAAGCCTTAAAGTGAGAAATTTAGTAAAAATTTGGAAACAAACATTTAACAGACAAATCGGCCTGTACTGCTGGATTTTAGCAGCATCTTTAATCTTAGGAAAGAGGGTGATAACACCATAGTTCATTCTACTAATATCCAAAGTGTGGTCATGAAACTCCTGGAAGAGATTCAGAAAATCATCTTTAATGATATGCCCACATTTTTGATAAAATTCAGCAGGTATATTATCAGGACCAGGAGCTTTGTTTCTTTCCATTTTGCATAATAGCATGCTTAATTTCATCTTCTTCAAAAGGCCTTGCTATAGAATCATTCTCTTCTTTCATTCTTTCACCAGGACTCCAAACATTTGAGTCCATTTGAAAATTCCTTTTCCCAGAAGGTCCAAAGAGATCTTTGAAGTAGTAGTCTGCAGCATGTTTCAGAAGATTATTATGACCCTCTACAAAATGCGTACTCGTTTGTTCGAAAGGTATATACGATAGGTACCTGTAGAGAGAGAGAGATCCCTTTGTTCCACTAGTTACAAATGTGACGGAATTCTGACCAGGTACAAGGAAACGGTAAGAGCAGCACAGCCACGTACTACTGTGGAGGGGCAAACTAGCAATCGCACAGCAAGGTTTGAACAAGCCCTTGTCTTTCCTCCCTTGTCCAGTTGTGTTTGCTATGCCGCGCTAAGTACTATGCATACTTTGTACTCTAGCTAAATACAGGCGCTGTTGCTGTCGGGCCATTCTGTAGACATCCCGACCCGGTCGCTCTGCCCCCTGAACAACGCACACCCGTTCGTTGCCTCATCATTGATGGATGCCGTGACGAACCCTAAATCTGCCTCATCCTGCCAGAAAGGACGCATGCATGATCGTCTTACCACAAGCATTGAACGATCAACAGGAGGGAAGCATATCCTCATGCAAAAGGTAGAGAGGCACAATGCTGGTGCCTTAGGGCCAATCCCAGCCGTTGGATATTTACTGTGCCACATTGTGCACCTATGCCTTTACTTCCTCGAGGCTCATGACAGAAAGAGGATACGTTTGGGATGTAAGCCTAAAAACAAGGAGAGGCTAAAGATTATCACATGGCTTTAGAAAAATTTTAGCAGAGAGATTGAAAAGACTTTAGTTTCTGGTTAAGCCTTTTAGGGATGCTTGTAAATGCACTTTGTAAATCCATGGGAAACCAGCAGTGAAGATCACCTTGTATCAATCTGGTTCGTGATTTGCATGAAGAGCAATGGTGATCGCAGGTGGATTGGATCTTATGACGACGGACAATCCTGAGTGAGCGGTTGAATAGAACGATCGATCAAGCGGTCATGCATTGAGCGATAGATCGGAAGATTGTGCATTGAATGATCGAAATCTTCACCGTCCGCTAGGAGACTCCAGAAAATAGCGACAATCATTCACCTCACTCTGATTGCTGTATTCGATCCTACAAATGGTACCAGAGCAGGTAGTGATGGAATCAAAGAGATATGTGAATCATCCCCATGCTAGATGGTACTGACTTTGCTTTTTGGAAGTGTCATATGTAAACTTATATTAAGGCTCAAGGTAATGAAGTCTAAAAAAAGTTTCTCAATCTTATGTGGTTCCTATTGATATTACTATCGAAAATAAAACAGAAGTTAATTTAAATGCCCGTTCTCATAACTTGCTTTTTCAAGAGATTTCTCGTAAAGAATTTCACTGTGTGGTTCATATTGCTTCCATCTACTTAATATAGAAAACTCTTTGCGATTCTCATGAAGAACCACTAAAATCAAAAAGATGCGCAAGAATCTGTATCAAAAATAGTACTCTAATTTTACTATGAAGCCTGATGAATATATAAATGATCTTTTAGCTCATTTTGAGAAGATTTTGAGTAACTTACACGGAGTTAGTGTTATTCCTACTGATGAAGATAATGCAACTAAAATTTTAAGGTCTTTAGGTTTAGAGTGGTTGATGGTAGTCACAACCATTAATCAAACTGTCAATCTAGATACTCTAATCATGGATGATTTGTACTCTAAACTGAAAACATATGCGATGCAAGATTTGCCATCTAAGGCTAACAAATCTTCATCTTTAGCACTTGTGACTAACCCCATACAGGCTGCTCTGTCGAGTGTATTGTCATGTGTTTCCTTGTTTGCTTTATCTTCTTTTTTAGGGAAACAATTCGAGCAGCTCCCTGAAGAGACTTGGTATTGATCTCCCCACGAGCATACAAGGCACTCAATAATTTGAGGGTGAGAAAGCAACGTGGAGCTCCAAGCCTGATTAGATTATTTGAGTGTGGTGAGCTATGACACATTAAGATGGATTGCCCCAAGCTCAAAGGGAAAGTGGTCAAGGAAGATAGGAGTTATCACCATCAACCATCCAAGAATAATATCAACGGTGGATCCTTCCATCGCAAAGTTGCTGAAAAAGTTTTATCAGCTATCGAATACCTTGATTTGAGTGATGGGGATTTTGAGAGTTACGATGATGACGACCACAACAATGATGATGCCAAAGGTAAGAAAAAGAGCACCGACGGCTTCATGGACATGTGCTTCATAGTAAGCAACAACATCGATGATGATGACTACGATGATCTCGATGAGGTAAGATCATCGTATGATCAGCTTGAAGATAGTTTAATTAAACTTGCTATTGAATCAAAAAAGACAAAGAAATTGAAAGAAAATAATTTTGTAGTCGAAAGCTTGAATTCTGAGATTAATAGATTTAGAGCATATATTCCTAAAGATGATTCTTGTCAAGCTTGTCAGGTCTTACATTCTGAGTTAGAAACTACTAGATTAGTTAATGCAAAAAAAACTTGATTCAACTTAGAGAGGTAACTGATAGATTTGATGAATTAATAATGGTACATGATTATTATGATGGAAAATTTAAACTTGCTAATTATGAAATAGAAAAACTTAAGTCTAACTCTTCTAAAACATATTCTAAGTGTGAGTTGCTACAAGTTAGACTTAATTCATCTTAGGAATTAATTCAACAAATGCTCTATCATGAAAACCTTTCTTGTTCTAATTGTCTTAAGTTAAAAATTGAAATTGATGCTTTAACTAGGCAGTTGAAGGAATTTACTGCAAAAGAAAGATTGGCTCAATCTAATGCTTCCAAAAATCCTATGATAAATCATGTTAATTGCACAACTTGTCCCTCACTGATTAGAGAAAACGAGTACCTTAAGAATACTCTAGAAATGTTTTCTTTTGGCAAGAAGAACTTGAATATGATCCTAAACAAGTCAAAAACTAGTGTAAAAACTCATTGCCTAGGATTTAATTTTGTTGAGTATGCTAACAACAATTCTCCTAAAGTTGTTAAGTTACTCGAACTACGAAAGTTTGAAGTAGAATATGAATCAAAACAAATTGTTTTTAGATCTGTTGGTATTACAAAAAGTTCTCTACCAAACCGTGTGCTATGAAGTTGATTGATACGACCACTCATCAAGTCAAGTATCAATCAACTTATTGTGGTAAAGACAAGTATCAATCAACTCATTGTGGTAAAGACAGTCATTTAGTTCAATTCTGCTTTAGAAAAGCAAATAAAGAGAAGAAAGATAGGATAAGGAAGCGTTTTCGACCAGATGTTACTCATGGTCAGGCCAGCGTGGTCGGTCCAGACTTTTGACCAGCTATTCCGCATGGTCAGACAAGTGTGGTTGGACTAGAATTTTGACCAGCTTTTCATACTCGATTAGACCAGTCGGCGGTCAGACCATTTTTACATAGGCGGTCAGATCGTTTTTTACCAGTGTTGTCCACACGATCCGATTGATCGATGGTCAGACCAACCTCGCTGAAGTGGTCACACCACCCAGTGGTCGGACTAGCTTCTCAATGATTGTCTGGTCAAAATCTATCAGATGCTAATGCTTCACTTAAATCTTTATTAGTGCATGTTTTTGCTCCTGTTCGTCAAGTATCTCATTACTGGATACATAAATCCTTATCGTCTAACCCCAGTACTAAGGTACCAACGATTGTTCGTGCTTTGTAGGCTCGTCGCAAGAGGAAGGAGATCATATGGTTCATTGATTCTGGTTATTC
Source organism: Dendrocalamus latiflorus (assembly GCA_017311315.1). Classification (NCBI taxonomy): domain Eukaryota; kingdom Viridiplantae; phylum Streptophyta; class Magnoliopsida; order Poales; family Poaceae; genus Dendrocalamus; species Dendrocalamus latiflorus. The sequence continues at coordinate 40,676,552 of CM029666.1, read as the reverse complement.
TCGCCGCATGACCAGAGACTCACGATGGTTCTCCTCCCTCACTCGTGCTCCCGGTGATGAGATGATCACTTTTGGGGGCAACTCTCAAGGACGAGTTCTTGCTAAAGGCATTGTGCGCGTGAATGACAAGTTCAACTTAAAGAACATCACTCTTGTCAACAAGTTGAGCTATAACTTGCTTTCAGTTTCACATTTGGTAGACGATGATCTTAAGGTGAACTTTAAAAAACATTCATGCTATATTTTGGATTCATCTGGTGATCTTGTATGCAAAATTAGTCAAGTTGGTTGCTTGTTTAAGGGTGACTTCTCGTATTTAACATCGTATGATCTTAGGTGTCTAATTTCATTATACTCTAAGGATTTGTTCTTCTGGAACCGTAGATTAGGTCATATTGTCTTTGATTATCTAGCTCATCTCAGTAATTTGAATCTTGTTAGAGGTATTCCTAGTCTTAAGATTCAAAAGTCAATGGGTGTAATTTGTTCACCTTGTTGACATGGTAAGATTGTCTCATCGTCATATCCTCCACTCACTTGTTATGACTGATTCTCCTGGTCAATTATTGCACATGGATATTGTAGGTCCTTCTAGGGCTTAGTCTATTAGAGGTAAATGGTACGTTCTTGTTATTGTTGATAATTACTCTAGATACTCTTGGGTTTATTTTATAGCATCTAAGGATGAAGCTTTTGGTCATTTTAGAGAGCTAGCTCTTAGACTTGCTAATGAACTTCTAGGAACACTTAGAGCAATTAGAAGTGATAATGGAACCAAATTCAAGAACACATCATTTGCTTCTTTTTGTACTGAAAAGGGTTTAGACCATCAATTTTCATCAGCTGGAGTGGCTCAACAGAATGGTGTGGTGAAACGTAAGAGTAGAACTTTGGTTGAGATGGCTAGAACAATGTTAAATGAACATGTTACTCATAGGAAGTATTGGGCTGAAGCTGTTTCGACTGCTTGTTATATTTCGAATAGAGTATTCTGACGAGTTAAATTGCATAAGACATACTATAAGCTTTGGTTTGGTTATTCTCCTAATGTTTCTTACTTGAGGCTATTTGGATGTCGATGCTTCATACTTAAATATGGCAATCTTGATAAATTTGAATCTAGATCCTCAGATGGTATCCTTCTTGGATATGTAGTTCACACTCGAGGTTATTGTGTACTCAACTTAGAAACTAACGGAATTGTTGAGACTTGCGAGGTCATTTTTTATGAGGCTAGTTCTGGTACTAGACCTGACAATATAGGTATACAAGTAATTGACACACTTGAGGACATCTTCTATGACTCTGACAACGACAATAGGGAGTTTCTGAGTCACACTACGATGCCTACGACAACCTCTATAATCACTCTTACGACCAATCATGAGGTAGAGGCTACCACAATCACTACGACTTCTACAGCCACTTTTATGACCACTTCAAGGGCTCCTCTACATATTCAACGAAGTCATCCTCCTGAACAAATGATCAGTGAGTTAAATGAGAGAGTTCTTTGCAGCAGGTATAACTCCAATGCCTCATATGCTCATTCTGCTTTTGTCTCCTCTTTTAAACCCCAAGATGAAAGTCACGTTTTATCTGATAAGTCTTGGATTAATGCCATGCATGAGGAATTAGAAAATTTTTAGCGTAATAAAGTCTGGACTTTGGTTTCCCCTCCTCATGGTCATAATGTGATTGGAACTAAATGAATCTTTAAGAATAAACAAAGTGAGGATATTGTTGTTGTTCAAAATTACGCTAAACTTGTGGCTCAAAAATTCACCCAGGTAGAAGGCCTTGACTTTGGTGAAACATTTGCACCTGTTGCTAGATTAGAAGCCATTAGATTATATTAGCATTTGCTGCATCAAAGGATTTTAGACTTTATCAAATGGATATGAAAAGTGTTTTTCTTAATGGCTATATGGAGGAGGAAGTTTATGTCAGACAACTACTTAGTTTTGAGAATTCTAAGTTTCCTGATCATATCTACAAATTATCCAAAGCTTTATATGGTCTAAAACAAGCACTCGGAGCTTAGTATGATAGGCTTAACTTATATTTGCTAAAAAAATGACTTCCAAATTGGTAGGTAGATAAGATTTTGTTTACTCTCAAGCATGGTAATGATCTTTTACTCATATACAAATCTATGTAGATGATATCATCTTTGGTGGTTCCTCTCATAGTCTTGTTTTCAAGTTTTTAGATACTATGACCAGGGAATTTGAGATCAGCATGATGGGAGAGCTTATATTCTTTCTAAGCTTTCAGATTAAGCAATCAAAGTTGGATACTTTTGTTCGTCAAACTAAGTACATCAAGAATCTACTTCGTCGCTTCGACATAGGGACAGTCAAACCAAGTTCCAGACCCATGGGGTCGACAACTATGTTGGATCCTGACAAAGATGTAGAGCAATTGATCAAAAGGAATACAAAAATATAATTGGCTCACTTTTATATCTCATTGCTTTGAGGCCAGACATACACTTTGTTGTATGTTTGTGTGCTCACTTTTAGGCTTTCCTACGTGCTTCACATCGTCAAGCAATAAAGTGAATTTTCAAGTATCTTCAGTCAACTTTAAAATTTAGCTTATGGTACTCTTCTTCCCCATGCCTTACTCTTAGAGTTTATTCAAATGCAGATTTTGGGGGTTGTAGAATTGATAGGAAGAATACTTCTGGCACATATCATTTGTTAGGCGCATCTCTTGTTTCATGGACTTCTAGGTACAGTTGTCTATTGCACTTTCCATTGCTGAGACTGAATATGTAGCTACTTATTCTTGTTGCTCACAATTGCTTTGAATGACAGCAACACTTAAGAATTTTGGCTTACAATCGGATAGTATTCCACTTTTCTATGATAACACTAGTGCTATCAGTATTGCTAAAAATTCTGTGCAACATTCAAGAACCAAACACATTGATATTCGTTATCATTTTCTTAGAGATCATGTGGAAAATGGTAATGTTGTCTTTTAATTCATTGATTCTGATTCTCAAGTTGCTGATATTTTCTCCAAACCACTTGACTCTTCTCATTTTGCTCGTTTGCAAAATGAGTTGAGTGTGTTGCATCCTATAGGATTATTCTGAGGAGGAGCTTGGTGTTTAAATGTTACAGAAGCTTTGTTTATTATATATGTCAAATAATATATCAAGTCCAATCATTGAAAACACAAGTAGTAGAGCTGTCTTTATCATATTTACTCATCTACTACATAGTCGTGGTCATAACAGGTTGTAATCAATTTGCTATACTTAAACTAAAACATGACATAACGGAAGATTTTGATTAGATTGATTGTAGATAGTATTTTGTGATATTCATCTAAAAGGATTAGCTTGGTCATGAGTCTTCTTTTAAATCTTGGCTATGAATGTTTCATATTGCATTTTTTATGTTCACTCAAATTGGCATGTTATAATAAATAAAAAAAATAAGAAAGAGAAGATTGAAAAGATGTATGTTTTAAGCATGCCATAATTAAACAAAAGAAAAGGCACAAAATATGCTCGAATGAAAAGAAGTATGCTACAAGTATGCTATATGCTTAAGAATCGAGTGTGGATCAATAGGTAACTATATGAGACTGATAGTTCATTTAGATTTAAAGGTTGCTTCACGTTTAGGCTTACTCTTTTTGGTGTGATATCCCTAGGTGCTCTTTATAGATCGGTTTGGTCATGGTCAAGATGCCTGTCATTAATCTAATTTGCTTAATTATGGTATATGATTTTATATTATCTTGGGAGTTTTACTCAAAAAGATGGCTTGTGTACATTTTTAAATCAATGCAAAGTGACTTGGATAATATACAAAGCTTCTAAATATTTACCCTCATTGCTCCATTTTAAAGTTATTCTTTCTATGGTGTTCTTAATGATTTCATTGCCAAAGGGAAAGAAATTAGAAGAAAGAGTTGGAAAGAATGGCAAGGGGAAAATTACTCTCTTGAGGAGAAAAATTGCTCCTTGTGTTAAGGGGGAGTTTTATGAGCTTTCTGAGCTCTCAACTGTGGTCTGTAGCTCTTTCTTTCGGCTTTGCTGTGGTCTACAACTCCTTTTGTTATGGTTTGTGGCATTGAATTTTTCTTTTTGCAAATTTTTTTATTCAAGAGTTTTTGAGGTATTATCAATGTATTCATCAAGTAGGAGATTGTTAGACCATGTGATGGTCATGAGTGATGATGAAAAATTGACATTTGGACTTAATTGGAATTTGTGTTTGTAAAATTTATGGGCAATGCACTCGTGTTGTTAGAGTTTTCAGGGCGGCAGTCGACCATGGCAGATGATCAAGGTCCATCGACCATGACGGTTGCTCAAGGCAAGTCGCAAGGTATAATGGACTACGGTCAGTAGTCGGGAGACTTTGACTAGGATGGTTGGAGTCGTGAGCTTCAGTGGACCAGTCGGAAGTGAAAGTGACCTATCGGTAGTTGGTGCCATAGTACCAGATCAATACTCGATAGTCGATAATTGTTGCTATAGTACCTAGTCGGTGATGGGTAGCTGTAGACTTTGTGATCGGTAGTCGTAGACTTAGTGATCTATTGTCTTAGACTTTGGGATTGGTATTCGGTAGTGGTACTTGATGGTTTGGTGACTAGTTGGTAGTTCGTAGTGCTACGATACTTGTGATTTCTGAGTGTTCTGAGTGGAGCGATAGTATTTTCTGAGTACTTGTGTATTTTGAGTACTCGATAAGCTAACGACCAGACTTTGCATGAAGGGCATAACCAGTCATAATGAGTGATCTAAGCCTGATTTCTGGAAAGCAATAGAACTTGTGGTCGTGGCTAATCTAATTGATGTTGATGGATGATTAAGAGTGTGGTATTAGTGCGTGGACTAATGTTAGTCAAGTTGTGAAGAACTTGTGCTGGGCAAAATATTATTTGGTCTTTACATGTGTAGGTTAGGCTTGGAGACGATCAGGGACGGTGACAAGGAGGACCGGGACTAGGATGAGAAAATCTGAGGTCCAGTCAATCGAGGATGTCACGAGGTGGTTGGGCTTACGTTGGGACACGTGGAGATCAAAGGTGGTGATGCGTGGAGAGGCTACAGGAGGTGCTATTCTGAAGGCTTTGATACATGTGGTCAGGGGCGGAGCCAGGATCCAGACAAGGGGGGCCGACCCGCCAAGGCGCCGGCGTCATGGGCCCTGGGCGCCGTGTGTCGGCAAAATTAAGCATACACATATATAATTAAACATACGCATATATATTGTCATATAAATTCAATCATAACACATATGGCAAAATAATATAGCATACGTCTAGTAACACAAAAGAAAGGTACTTTCATTACATCTCCACAAACTTGAATTTGTTACATCTCCACTAACTTGAATTTAGCACGACGATTACCAACTAGATCATAAGATTTGATAATATCATTGGAACTAATCTTGGCTGCCAATTCCTTTTCAATATAAACTATCATGTAGCTTCGCAAAAAGCCATCTCCCATTTTAGTCCTAATACGTGTCTTGGCAAGTTTCACGGCTGAAAAGACTCTCTCAGTGGTCGCTGTTGATACTGGAAGAGTTATGACTAATCTTAGCAATCTATCGACCATTAGATAAATAGAATTTTTACCTCATCTCACTAGTCCCTTTGTTAGATCAGCAAGTGATGGCAATGTACTTAGCTCTGGATGGTTGCATACATCAAGTTGAAAATGTGGTAGTCGACACTCTAATTGAGCTTGATCTTGACTTGAAAAATCAGCGGGCCTAATTGACTAATTGACTGTGATTAAGGGTGATTAAGGGGTCCTATTAATGCATCTGGTGGACCATTGGGGGGCCAGGCCCCTGCCCGCCCCCTCTCTCCGCCCCTGCATGTGGTAATGGTGCGTGATGAAGATATAGGAGGTGTTGTCCTGGAGGTTTCGTCACGTAGTCAGTTAGGAGTTGTGGATAGAGTCCATAACTAAGAAAATTTAGAGTTCGGTTAAAACCTGTGTTTGGAAGGGTTTCGGGTCCCTTGATTTTCGGAAGAGATAGGATTTTGTGTTCGTGTTTGATGAGGACACATTTGGGGCATTAGCCTATAAAAGTAAGGAGAGGCTAAGCGTTAACGCAAGGCTTTAGAAAGTTTTTGGCAGAGATATTGAAGAGGCTTTAGTTTCTGGCTAGGGCTTTTAGGGGTGATTATGAGGGCACTTTGTAAATACATGAAAAACCAGTAATAAGATCACCTTGAATCAATCTGGTTTGTAATTTGCTTGAAGAGCACTAGTGATCGCAGGTGGATTGGATCTTATGATGACAGGCAAAGCTGAGCGAGTAGTTGAACAGAACAATCGATCAAGCAGTCGTGCACTGAGCGATTGATCAAAAGATTGAGCACCGAGCAGTCAAAATCTTCACTGACCACTAGGAGACTCCAGAAAATGGTGACAACCATTCACCCCCTCTGATTGTAGTATTCGATCCTACAACAATGCATCACCGAAGACACATCCTACGTCGAGAAGTACATAATAACGAGATTGCTTGCTTAAGGCAACAAGGAGTACATACTGGTGCCCTACAATCAGAGGTAAGTGCTTCACTACTTGCTATATAAATTTCATTTATACTTTATACGCAACATGAATTTAAGTTTAATGACTATGATGACGTACATGAGTAGGTGGCACTAGATTCTTATAGTGATTGTACCAAAATAGAACAAGATAATATACATTGATTCCCCCATTCAAAAACAACCATGACTTCATCCTTGTGCAACAAACACTCGACAAGTATGCTTATTTCCTCCATACATAATTATTCTAGTCTTCTCTTCGTTTGCAATGGCCGATGATAACTTTTTGGGATCATGTAGATCGTTCAGCGCCTATGTTGCCAGGGGAGTGACACAAGGAATCGAGCGCCACACTGCAACACATGACGCAATTTTTGGTACCCGCTACAACACAATAATTCTATATCACACTTGATAATAATGCCTCTCGAGCTGACTATATCTATGTATGTAATTCTATTTTTGCAATTGCACCAGCAGCTACAAGGCAACCTATGTACATTCTGTATTTGCCGTCATATGCACAAAATTATGAGTGCTAAGAAGAATGATCCAGAGGTTTGTCAATCTCGTAATAATTATTTTTTAATTATCAATTTAAATATATATGCTTACTACTTTACTCCTCCTAGCGACAGAGCATTATAATCAAATGAAGGGCATTCGATCTGAATGGACTCTCAGACATTCGAGAACAGCTCTCCACCTTCTTCATGACAGAGGTCTTTGACTCGAAAGGAAAGTTTTACTCTGGCGACACCACTTAATACATGTTCAAACAATTAATTCAGTTGTAATTCATTCAATTGTAACTCTGATGACAATACATGAACACTATTTTGTAATTTATTTTGAGCTATAATTCACTTTCACTTGTAAATCACTTCGAGTTGTAATTCACTTATCTGTCGTTTATCTGCAATTTGCTTGCTAATTTTCAGAGGGCATGGCTAACATTTCTTGAGACTAGTCAAAAAATATAAACTATTTAGCTATATAAAGAAGTATGATAGACGGTTTCTAACACAAAACTGTCTGTAATACGTAGACCATCATAGATAGATTTTTGTATTAGCTATTTGTAATATGTTGGATATAACAAACAATTATTTTCAAAAATATTTTGTAATATGTAGACCATCATAGATGGTTTTTTGTATTAGCCGTTGGTGATATATTGGATATCGCAGACGGTTATTGTTAAAACCATCTGTGTTGTGATTTATCACAGACGGTTTAGGAGCTGTCTGTAATAACCTCATGTTATTACCAACATAATAAATCAGATGGTTCAGAAACCGTCTCTTATGAGGGTTATAAACCATCTGTAATGATCCCATGTGTGGCAATACACTTTTTGTTGGGGTGCCAAATGACATCCCATTTGACTAAATGATACTTCCTTTTCCTATTTCCACCTTACCAAAAGAAACATCTTCTAATTTTGTTCATTTTGTATATCACAGTTTTTGGGAGCATATACATTGACATGTGGTAAATAGGCACACTGCTTAAACTGGAGTTGATAAGGGTAATTTGGGCTGTTACAGTTTTCCTTCCACCCAGAGACATGGAACCCCCTTGCCAACCATCAAGACGTTTCAACAATTTTTCTTCTAGATGCAACCAATCACTTTCTACTAATGTCCAAAGTGTGGTCATGAATCTCTTGGAAGAGAACCAGAAAATCATCTTTAGAGCAACTCCAAGAGAAGAGCTAAATCATTTTCTAAAGGTAAATTTGGCTATTATTGGAGAAAAAACGTCTCCAATAGACTCTGTAAATGACTCTCCAAATTTAGTAGCTCTCCATCCCTCCTCCTTCGCTCTCTATTTTTGGATAGCCTACCTCGCTCACCATCCAGCCTCTTGGCGCGGTCGGCGTTTCCTTCCCGCACGCTGCGCCCCATTCCCACGCGTACGCGACCCACCGCGCGCCCTCTAGTTTAGATAGCATGTTGGAGTAGTCTTGTTTTTTTGGATGAGATTCATTTTAGAGAATAGCTAAATCACTAAATTTAGATACTTCTTTTGGCTAATCTCTTGGAGTTGCTCTTAATTGTATGCCGGCACTGTTGATAAAATTCAGCAGGTATATTATCAGGACCAGGAGCTTTATTTCTTTCCATTTGCATAATTGCATGCTTAATTTCATCTTCTTCAAAATGCCTTGCTATAGAATCATTCTCTTCTTTCATTCTTTCACCAGGACTCCAAACATTTTGAGTCCATTTGAAAATTCCTTTTCCCAGAAGGTCCAAAGAGATCTTTGAAGTAGTAGTCTGTAGCATGTTTCAGAAGATTATTATGACCCTCTACAAAATGCGTACTCGTTTGTTCGAAAGGTGTATACGATAGGTACCTGTAGAGAGAGAGAGAGAGAGAGAGAGAGAGAGAGAGAGAGAGAGAGAGAGAGAGATCCCTTTGTTCCACTAGTTACAAATGTGGGAATTCTGACCAGGTAGAAGGAAACGGTAAGAGCAGCACAGCCACGTACTACTGTGGAGGAGCAAACTAGCAATCGCACAGCAAGGTTTGAACAAGCCCTTGTCTTTCCTCTCTTTGTCCAGTTGTGTTTGCTATGCCGCGCGAAGTAGTATATGCATACTTTGTACTCTAGCTAAATCCAGGTCGCTCTGCCCCCTGAACAACGCACACCCGTTCGTTGCCTCATCATTGACGGATGCCGTGACGAACCCTAAATCTGCCTCATCCTGCCAGAAAGGACGCATGCATGATCGTCCTACCACAAATATTGAACGATCAACAGGAGGGAAGCATATCCTCATGCAAAGGCAGGGAGGCACAGTGGTGGTGCCTTAGGGCCAATCCCAGCCGTTGGATTTTTACTGTGCCGCACTGTGCCTTTACTTCCTCGAGGCTCAAGGCAGACAGAGGATGCGGATGCCCCTCGCATGCATCAGCGCAGGTGCCAAGTTCCTCCGTAAACCATTCTTCAATTTTGCCCATCCAAGTGCTAGGTTATTTTTAGCTTATTGTTTGTGGTTTATGCTCTAGTAATTAGTTTTCAAACGGTACCTTTTAAGACAAGTTTTATAAGTTGATTGTAGTAGACACTATACCGAATTCATCTATATTGATTAAAATCACACATAGATGTCTCTCCCTTGCAAACAGTCAAAATTTAAAAGTTATAAATCAAAAGCTATAAACTACTACCTAAAAAACCCACCTCTAACCTTGGCAAGTAAACTACCATATGGGGGGAGGGGGGGAGGTCCATGGCTCTTCCCATGATTTAACAATTGCAAATATATCCTTTTGTGTTTGAAAGAATTTTATTAGAATTGATGCTATTTGGCTCCTCTTATTGAATCAAATTACACTACATAGTATAGCTGGTCCTCATCATCTCTAATTCCTCGCTCCGACATTGACCACATAGGCAAGAAAAATCTTGTTAGGTGCATGGGTACAGCTAAATTGGCTCTCCCATCTGGACAGGATTTGTTTAATCACCGATTTTTTTTCCACGTTATGGCATACTGAATAGTTCCAAATAGATTTTATAAGATATTTAACTAGCTATTTTGTATCTCAAAAGGCGTACTCTTTTGAGGCAAGCTAGAGAACAAAATGGTTAGCACTGCTAACCTTGGCCTTTGAACTATTGTTCTCGTGAGCTGCTTCATCCTGCGTAGCAAATCAAATGGGCAATAGGACGAGTCTTTGCTTTGACGGTTTACAGACTCCGTGGCAGGGCTATTTTAGGCCACGCATCTGTTTCTTTCGAGTCCCATCTCTCTGTCCGTATTGTCTTTTTTCCAACTCTTTTCCGTGATGAATTTCTTTTCGTCTTTTGTTTTGTACTAGTCGCAGTCTGTGATAATTTAATTATTTGCCACTCTTATGAGTAGGGTGGCAACAGATTTGCCACCCTGGCCCGTTGTCAGTGACTCAGGCGGCCCCGTATGTAAGTGAGAGAGGTAATTGGCCAATCTTCAGAGTGGCAAAAAGTTGAATGCCCCCAGTCCACGGGCTCGCTGAGAAATTAACGGTGAGTCCACGATCTACAGTCTAGAAGCCAACACAATAAGGTCCGGAAGTTTGGAAGCTTCTACAGCGATATCTCTTGTGGAGTGTCGACTGCGGAATGTATGTGTCCGACTTTTCCCGACTAGTACTTGAACCTTGAAATGGTCCGGTCGATAGCACTTCCAACTTAGATTCGGTACATACTCCGCCCTTGTAGCATGACGAACAAGGATGCCCAGCATTCTATGGGGGGAGGGGGGGGGGGGATTGTAAATTAAGTGGTACATTGTTGTGTATTTTTTCCAGTAATACTGTATCTTAATTCATTTTAGTAAAAAAAAGTAGTTAAATTTGTCGGTGTTTTAATACCGATCTTACATACGATTATTTGGATTTTAGGATCTCTCAAAGACTCGACTACATAGAAAGACACAGAGATTTTATACAGTTTCAGACCTTCTACGGAGAGAATAATAACCTTAATCCTATGTGACTATATTGATTGCTCAGATTACAATCGAGAGAGAGTAATGTTGGATGTCATGCGCTCTATTGTCACTGTCCCGATTGTCCTTGTTAGAGTTATAATCTTGTTTTTCTAGTTGTGGTTGTAGTCCTAGCTGTGTACAATCGTAGTCGAGTTTGAGTCTGTTTCATAGTCGTAGCCGAGTTCGAATAGTAGTCGTGGTCATAACCGAGTCGGAGTCGTAGAGTAGAGTATAAAAGGTGCAGCCATGTAACCGAGAAGCAAGGTGAGAAGGGCGAGAGACGCTAAGGCGATCGGTGTGATCGAGCGGCAAGAGAGAGAGAGAGGAGGATCAGGGTGATAGTAGAGATTTGTGTGATCGAGAGAAAGAAATAAAGAGGAGAAGAGCGGTTTGGCTCTGGAAATCTATCGAGTTCATTGGGTTCTCAGACGTGGTCGTAAATGATTTACGACCACGGTAAACAGGGGATCGCAGGCGTGGTCGTAAAGAAGTTACGACCACGGCGATTGAGCGGCGACGTGCGCAGGAGCAGCATACGTGGTCGTAAGGAGTTGCAACCACGGTGACGAGCAGAGGTGTCCACAGGTAGACGTGGTCGTAAGGAGTTATAACCATAGTCGTAGAGTTGAAGCTGTGGTTGTAAGGCGTTATGACTGTAGCGGTGACATAGCCTTCGGCGTGGTCGATAGAATCACTGTGTGGTCGTAAGGAGCTACGACTACGGTGATCGGTCGTGGTCGAAGGAGGTGCAGCGAAAGGCGATGAATGTGGTGGTAACTTTTGCTGATGTTTATGACTATGTGGTCGGAGCAGCGAGGCGTGATCAGAGAGATCGCAGTGTGGTCGTAGCGATTGTCTATGTGGTCGGAGGACCGACAGAGTGGTCGTAGCGACACAGGAGGTGGTCGTAGCCACTACAACGTGGTCGTACGGCTACAGGAGGTGTTAGCAACCAGAACGTGGTCGTAAGATTTTGGGCACAGTCGTAAAGGCTATAACAAGTGGCATCAGAGCATGGGTGACAAGGCAAAGGCTCAAGATGGGCTAATCTCCCTCTAGTACCCTCTCCTGACGATCGACAACTATCCGGTGTGGGCAATGAAGATGAAGGCGAACATGCGCGCCCAGGGAGTCTGGGGCGTAGTTGATCCGAAAGGGAATGACAAGGAGGTGGATGACAAGGTAGATCTGGCGGCTTTGGCCCTCATCTACCAGGCGATGCCAGACGAGATGATGCATCAGCTTATCGGCAAGGAGACGGCACGGGAAGCATGGAAGACGCTTCAGACGATGCACGAAGGAGTTAATCGTGTCAAGGAGGTGCGGCTCCAGAATTTGTGGAGCAAGTTCGAGAATCTAAAGATGGAAGAAACCCAGTTAGTGGACAAGTTTGCTGTACAATCAGATTAAATCTCTTGGTGACAAGATGGAGGATCCTTGACATCGCCTCCGATGCATCTCTTAAATATAAGGAAAAGGGGGTGGGGCATTCGGCGGAGTGTACGTTCGGCAACAGCGGTAAGGCAGTTATGCTGGTGGCAGCGCTCGCACGTGCTTGGACACGTCTGAGCTAGCACCGGCACTCACCAGAGACAAAGAAGATGCATCCTGAGTCTTCAAGCAGATCCGAAAGTTAGAAATTCGATTAATTTCCTCAAAACTTTTAGTCGAGTAATGGATGGCAAATCCGTTTTTTAACACAACTGCTTTACTGTATGTTTGCTACGAAGTATGTGGTAACAAAATGTGCACATCATCATGTCAATCCCGTTCGCGGAACATATTGCACAATGATTTTGAATCGGTAGACCTTCTAGATTCCGATTCAACTCAAGTCTATCCCTCATCGCGATCCATAATACAACGTGTTCAAGTACAAAGTCTTTCTCCGTCTGTGTCATTGAACGGACATAAATTTGTCGAAGAGGACGGGATCAAACCGAAAACAACCGAGAAACTAAAAGAAAGCGAAACATGCGCAAGAGCACAAAAGTTGCCGTGAGCCCAGTCACGTTACCAGATCCACATATATTCCCGGAGAAAAGGATGCCAGTGAACCAGTGATCAGTAAGTAGTAGAGATGTAAAAAAGCGAGACGTGGTAAAAGAGCTCTGGGGTAAGAGAGCTCAAAGCTTGGAACATGTCAAAACTAGAACGAAAAGCGCGTGTAATTTTTCGTTTGCTAGCTAACTAGGTGCCAATGATTATTCGTTTTTGCTTCACCTGGTTGCGGACTTGCGGTCGTTGCGTGCTCAGTAATACGTACACTGCCAGCAGTCACGTTGCAATCAAGCAAGCACTAGAGGCGTGGTCGCCTATGGATGATTACAGTGAAGCATTAAAATATGATCCTTCTTTTAACCTATCTACGTTTTTTAAGTAGATGACGTAGATAACGTAGGATGGATGTATCGATAGGACTGTTTACATTGTTTTAGACTAAAAAAATTATTTAAAGAATTTTAAAAAACTGTTTGGAGCAATCGACCTATTTATTACGACTTTTGATTAAAGTGCCAACTATACTTGATAAAATATTCACTTATATTTTGTGAAAATCATTCATGAATTCGTTCATGCATTGATTCATTCCCATATGATACTGCATCCAGAATGGACAACTCCCCAGTACAAAGTACACACGGGCAATCACATCCCTGTAGTGTCCTGCGGTACACGAAACACGCATGAGGATCCCCTACTAATGTGATTTACGCGTGTCGTATCCTCTACTAATCTCTACGTTCGACCACAACAAGCACTGGCCGATCAACATATTGGCAGCCCCATAATAGGCATATACATATAGCTGGGGTTGAATTGTGAAGACTGAAGAACTAGAGCTAAAACCTCTCTCTTTTTGGAGTTCGATCGACGATGTAAACGAGTGCAGCACTCCGGTCATGTGCTTGTGCAGACTGTGCAGTTGCGCGTGCATTCCATTTAGAAGAAAGGAAAATCCCGCTACTTTCCTGACGCATCATCCTCTTTCCTTGGACGCGTAAGAATGTGGTCATCCATCCCGATGCCTCGACCAAGCCGTGGTAGCGTGAGGGAAGATAATCTCAACGAGATCAAATGTGGGGCCCGCAAGTTCCCAGGCCCACATTCAGCGGAACTAGCGCGCACTACGTGAAGTCCCACCCGCGCAGAGCCTTTTCGGAGCAATCACTCGTCACCCCCCATGAGGTACTCCGTACGCGCGCAAGGAAAGATGCCCTTACATTACCACTGTCCGACTGACCCGTGGGCCACTATCTTTGAGGGGTCATCGTGTCAGCGAGGGAAGGTTTGGCGCGAGTGCGTAAATCTCGACAAGTTTATTCTCGCGCTTGTGAAGAACGTGCTCCGTGAAGGCACGCCGCCTTGCAAGCACCTTACTCCCCTCTGTACGTGGCGAGTCCGCGCTAACAAAGCGCGGCAACAACCGCCGAGTCGCTGACATGTCGTCCCGGACGTGCGCCCATCCACTCGTTGCTCAAGCCATAAATGAAATGCCTTTTTGCAGTAGTATACTCTAGAACAGTTCTTCTAGACTTTTGTTTTTGGCCGTTAGCTTCTTTTAAAATCAAAATAAACATATGATTTTTCAAAATAGATTTTTAAACAGTTTCTCGAGTTTAAAACTATATATGTCATTTATATTGATATCTTTGTTATCCGCTGTCCTATCGAAAACACAAAAATAATCACGGCAGCTAAAAGCCCGGCCTTAATTAATGTGGTGCTCATTTGAGTTTAAAAGTCCTGTCTTATAGCTTATTTTGTATTATAGTAGCTAAAAATACACTATAACTGTAGTAGCTTTTTAGCGTAATAAATTTTTAAAAATTAAAAAAGTTATATCATCATAAATAATAAAAAGGAATAAACATAAAAAAGAAAAACAAAAATCCAAAAAAGTCATATCACCAAAAAAAAGATAGAAGTTAAAAACCTAAAAGTAGGGCGGGGCTAACTGTGGAACCTGGTTGTTGGTCAGGTGAGGTCAGGTTCCGATCGAGCTGCTACAGGTTTGAGATTGGACTGGAGCTGTACTCCTGTTTGGTAGACCAATATAACAACGCACCGTACAACTCTCATTAATGATCTGTCTTGCCACTCTGGATGTGGAGTCATTTTATACTGAAAAAGATTAGCCGGAAATAACCATTTACAAAATGTGTAATGATATAAGCAAATGTTATCTATAATATTCTTCGTATTATCTATAGATGATATTAAAGACGATTTATATAATAGATTGTTTTTTGCATGTATTTAAAGACAGCTTCTTTATGACACAGTCTTATTTGCCGTATTATAGTTGACTACTGCATAATAGATAACCTAATTCTGTATGCTCGCTCTCTCTCTTTTTACATCATCTTATATTCTACATGATAAAATTTATAGACAGGCGATATCATATTATTGTATACGACTTTAGAAAACAATTTAGCTACAATAGATCTACAGTAAGCGATGTGGATTCAGCCACCTCTTAAGGCTCCATAACATCACTAGTACAGATTCGCAGAAGCATGAGTCTCAGGTATGAATTTCAGTTCCACCCTCTAGCTAGCATTTTTTTTACAATACATGTCTAGCTCCTCTTTCTTCACTCTCCATCGCGGTGATTTCTATTTATAACTTCTGTTTGAAAAAGACATAATCCAATATAAATATCTAATTTTTTTTAAAGTAGCTTCTCTATTTCTCTCGATCTCGTCTTGCTCCAAAAATAAGACAAAAGGTCACAAATATATCACGCATCCCATTCTTCTTGCTCTAGTCTCGTACACATATCTCTTCTTCACTTTCTCATTGTTCGTCTCTTTATTTTAAAAGATATTTCTTTTAACTATTACTATTTTTTAGCTAAAAATCGTCAGTCGCATCCAATACGAGCATTCCGCCACTTATGGCACTCACTTTTTAACCCGATTCACCTCCTACCTACGTGCCATTTATGCCCGGTCATTCGGAAGAAAGTTTGCGCCCGTCTTACCGTGGCTGCTAGCACGGAGTTAGCCGTGGCTTCCTCCAGAAGTCCTGTCATGATCGCGCACTCGACGAAATAGCTTTACAAGCGGGAGTCTTAGTTAATTAGCCAATAAAAGCCTTAATTAGTAAGTAGTCACCAACGAAAGCCATCAAAACCAGCAGTAACACCAAAAAGAGCGATCTCCAGCCGATGGACCGAGCCATCAACGGGAGCCCGGTCAAAGGATGCGCCAGACTAAGCAGCACTCAGCATCGCAGTGCCAAGTGCCACGACCAAAGACCGGTCCAAACGTTTGAATATTAGACACGTTACTTTAAACACCCAGGAAAAATCCCTTTTCTTTTTAGTCCAGTCAAACTTGCTACTCTTCCAACTGACAAGCGAGCAAGCAGCTGGTGCCGCCCCCGGCAGGCTCTATAAAGCGCGCCTCCCATTCTCCTACACTGACACACACACACACATATCACCACGACAAACACATAGACGTACGCCGGCTCGTCGTATGAACGGCAGCGCAGAGTGAGCGAGCAGCTAGCTGCAATTGATGGAGGGCTCGTCGTCGGACAGGTACACCGAGAGGTGCGCCCTGGCCACGGAGCTGGCGCAGGTGCTCGACATGGTGAGGCAGCTGGAGGCGCACATGGGCCTGCAGGGCGGCGCTGCCGGAGGGGAGCGGTGCAGGGCGCTGGTGTCCAGCATGCGCTCGTCCGTCGACAGGTGCATCCACATCGCCAGGTCTTGCTGCGTGGAGGGGCGCCTGCCCAGGAGGCCGGAGTCGCCGCCGTCTGGTGACGGTAGCCCCCGCAGCTCCGGCTCGGACCAGGCCGGCGACTCCCGGGGCCGCGGCAATGCGGCGGGGCAGTGCAAGAAGAGGTAAGAGCAAATTAACATAGACCTAGTTGATGGTTGTTGAGAACTCTCAAAGAAATCAGCGCACGACGCGCGCGGTTGTTGATGATTGCATCTGTCAATCGTTACGTACTTGTGATTGCGATAAATGCAGGAAGACGCTGCCCAAGTGGAGCACGCAGGTGAGGGTGAGCTCCGTGCAGGACGTCCGCCCCCTCGACGACGGCTTCAGCTGGAGGAAGTACGGCCAGAAGGACATCCTCGGCGCCAAGTACCCAAGGTCAGCGACGCTCGCACCAAACTCACCACAAAACGCATTCTTCTTTCAGAGCGCGCGCACGAGGGAGCTCGCTAGGCTAACCGGTGCCGAAATTGACTGAACTCTCGCAGAGCCTACTTCCGATGCACGCACCGGCACACGCAGAGCTGCCACGCGAGCAAGCAGGTGCAGCGCACGGACGGCGACCCGCTGCTCTTCGACGTCGTGTACAACGGGAACCACACGTGCATGCAGAGCGCGCACTCCAATGGCCAGAGGCCGCGACCCGCGTCAAGCGCAGAGCACCCGCACCCGCAGCCGCAGCCTGGGCAGGAGCAGAGCTCCACAGTCTCCGTTGGGTTCAAGGCCGAGGGGCGCGCGCAGGGGCTGGAGCCCGTGTTGCCGCAGTTCTCGTTCCCCTCCAAGCCGGCGGGCGCCGACACCGGCAGCGCCGGCTTCCCGGGCTGTGTCGTCACTGCATCGATATCCCCCTTCGTGTCCCCGGCGACATCAGAGTGCCAGGTTAGCGGCAGCGGCTACGCGGCGGGCGGCGGCAGTTTGGCCGGAGTCAGGAACGTGCCCGACGTCGAGCTTACCTCCACGATGGGGGGCATGGACTTCATGTTCCCGCTGGACGCCGATTTCATGGATAACCCTGGCTATTTCTAAGCAAAAACCGCAGCGCCGCAGCCGCAGGACAAATAGGTGAAGGCAGAACGAGGGTACTACTAGCGCGCACCGTAGAATTTTCCTATCCACTGTAACATCAGCTAGAGCTACTACCAGTTAGGATCGAGTACTACGCTGCAGCCTTGAGCCTGTAAGCCTTTTCCACTTGTCGCAGCTTCTGCTGCATGCAGCTTGTTAATCTTCTTAACCACCTACCAAATCGTGCCATCTCTCCTGCCTTTTCTGTATAATTAACGCTGTTCGTGTAAACAAACACAAAACGATGAAATATATAAGCTTTTGCATCGATCCGCCCCGGTACCCCAGCAAAGCGTGCGTCACGCAGCAGATGGCCTGCTCTCGATCGAATTGTACGATGAGAGGTTAGGCAGAGGTCGTGAATTAACTAATCGACGACCAGATGAATCCTGACGGATCTGAATTCTGAAAGCTGGTCGGGTTGAGGCCGTACTAGCCGCAGGTGCTGCTGCTCCTGTAGCAGAAAAATCACTTGCCGTCACCTGCAGGTTACTGACTAGTGACGACGAGAGTAACAATGACCGGAAGATGCCGCGCGCGTGGTAGTGAAGTCTGACGCTGACAGTTCGTATCATCATTGTGCTCATGTTCCTGGACTCTTTCCAATCAAAAGGGTATTCCTGGACTGTTTCCAATCCAAAGGGTATGGATATGGCGAACAGGATCCGTTTCGCACATGAGGCGCACGTACGTCATCGTGTGATACACGTGAAGTGCCGTGACAGAACATATAGGTTATATTCTTTTTAGTTTTGATCTTTTGTTTTTTAATTTTTGAAAAGTCGAAATAAACGAGATAGTTTCTTGGAGTGAATTCTCTAAACGACTTCTCAAACTCAAAATTATATGCGTTGTCTGTGTCGACGTCTCCGCCATTCACTGTCGTATAGAAAAACGCAGACAAAAATTATTAGCTGTAACAAAAAAATCATCAGCCACAACCCAAAAGGATATAATTATGCCCCCGCTCCAACCAACTGTGGCTTCCTGTTGCTGGATTTTGATTGAAATTGTACTGTAGCGGCTGTTAGTTTTTTCTGAATCATTCGATTAAACATAAATAAAAAAACACTGTTATATCTATATGAACGATGCAAAGGAATTAGAAAAAACTAAAAAATTAAAACATTATAATTAAAAAAATCGACACGTTTATTACCGTATGCCAAAAATCAAAGACCCTTGGCCTACATCGAGAAGCCGTGTATGGGTGGCAAGGAAAGGCTACTCATGTGTTATCATTGCTGGGTTAAAGTTTGGAACCTGCACAGAAATTCCGCCCAGATGAGTGGCTGCAACGGTATATGTACTCTCCCCGATCGAAATCCATCCATCGCAGGGCCTTCAGTGGCAACGGCTCATTCGCAGGACTTAGTACACAACTCATAGCTGATAGCTCCTAGCATCCTACCATAACGGAGAGTAGGGGTGGCAATTTCTCTATAAGCACCGGGCCGCTACGCTAGTGGGATGGGATGGGTCACGCTCCCTTACGGAGATTTGATAAAAATTATTTTTTTATAATTGACTATAGTTTTTAAATATAGAAAATTATATATTTTTTATATATTTAAACTAAAACTTGAATATATATATATATATATATATATATATTAGAATATATATTTTAAAACTATAGTTAAAAAAGTATACCTAAATAATTATAAAATAATAAATAAAATTATATTAGTATTTCTTAAAAATTAATTTAGCCTTGTTTTAAGCCTACAGGGATCCCCGTGAGGACTGGAACAGGAGCAATTTCCCTCCATTTTGCCTAATGGGGCTGAGGCCGGGGCGGGCTAACGGGGATTGGGGTGGGGCCTCCCCAGGGACCCCTCGGCCGTTGCCACCCCTAACCGAGATTGACTTCATCATTAGCAACAATTCATCAGGAGCGCATGTTTTACTCGTACACATGTCTACTCTCAGCGTCTCACCGTGGCAACTTTTATTGATAGAGCTAGTGATTCACCGCTTTGACACACTTACACCTAAAGCCAAGTGGTTTTTGCTAGGGTGTGGACATCCTCTGCCGACTAAATGGAGGACTCATGCCAAAAATCAGAAACAACAATACCAGCAAGAAAACAACAAATTTGGGTTATCTTCTCTGGTGCCACAATGATGGTGAATGGTGGCAACGATGATGATCGAGTTAGTAGTTAGCTAGGTTTTTCGGGTTCACTAATCCGCTAGCATAGATCTAAGTAGCAAGTAGGATTAGCGGTGGGTAGTGGCAGGCAAGGCAGAGTGGTGGTGATGATGTCGACAATCGAGTTACATTGGGCGGCGTAGCGAGCAGTGGCAGATCTAGGATTTCACCAAACCCGAAGCTTTTCTATATTGCGTTAGTTGCATCATCACTCAAGTTCTTTACTACCTTTAGGGCCGAATCCCACATGAGAAGAAGACGACATAATGTTTTATGATGTGAGCTCTAATGAGTATCACCAAGTCTTGTAAGGTTAGTTTGTTGGTTTTTCCCTTGTCCTAAGAAAATTTCATTGGTCTCTAGTTGGTTCATAATTTTATCATGGTGATCTTGATCCAATTGATCTCTTCTATTACAAGAAGCATTAACTATATTGATAATCATTGTGGTGTAGTTAAAAAATCTAAAACAAAAGAACAACACTTGGCAACAGAAATAACCACTAATTGCAACTGATGAGGAAAGCAATGGACATAAAAAAACCTATGAAATTATCCTCTCATGTTTGATGTTTCACCATACCCTTGTCCACACAACCTAGAGATAGATAAACAATAAAACTATAACATACCACCAAAACTAGCTTTAGAGAAGATGATGTGTTAGAAACATGTTGAACCCCCAAGAAATCTCTCTATCACCTGCCCTTTATTATTGATGTATCTACATAGGGCACGAAAGTGTAGTTAATATAGGTTAGACTTGCTCAATCATAAAAAATTATGGTAGCTACTAACCTCAAAACAACATCCATTTCTTTTTGATAGATGCATCACAAGCCTCATCACCAAGTACAACAAAATATCTATCCCTAGTATTATCAATAATAGCTTTGGTGGTCTCTTCTGCACAAGCTTTGTACAACTACTTTTGTGTATGATGTAAAGTCATTAAATGGTTACCAGGAGCATTATTAAGTAATTTTGCAATGTTTTCATCCTTTTGCCTATACTATTTTAATATTTCTAAGAAGTTTCTCCTATTGTTTGAACTAAAAGACTCATCTTGTCCACGAAAAGCAAGATCTTGTGATAGAAGAAATTTTGCAATACCGAGCATAACAGTAAGACAAGCTTTATATTCTTCCTTGTCCTTCTTGGTGGCAGCAGCCATCACATAATCCACACCTTGCCTCTGATTTTTTAAAGCCTCAAATTATCTTCTTGCTTTGTTGTGAACACTATTGACTTTACCAACATGGTCATCAAAAGATTGAATTCCATTTTTCCAATAGCTAAACCCTATCTTTGTGAAGGAATCAACACCAAAGTTTTCTGCTCTATGATGCTTAAAGAGATATCAGTAAAAAAAAAGGCCACATCTTTAGCAACATTATATTACAACCAATCATACCTTTTGAACCATGATTTCTGAAATTTCCTCTTTTGACATCCCTGTTCTTTCCATGGAAATTTATGTCCACCTAGTTGGCATGGTCCCAAGTGCAAATATTCCCTTCAAACAACATTCCTAATATTTACATGCAACTCCTCAATCAGTTTTTGAATCCTAGGATCGACAGCTATATCATCTAGATTGAGTTCACCATGAGGGTCATTTTGCTTCGTGTTACTAGCTCTAGTTCCAACTATTTCTAAAAGAGATTGGTTGCATTGTGTTCATTTTGGAAAATAAGATGACAATGTCTTGCTCTTCTTCATTTTGTATCCCTATTTCCAAAATAGAAAATGAAAACACATGGCATTCAATATTTCAATTTATTTTCTCATTCAACATTTAGATCAAGAAGGGAGGAGTAGGGACTAGGGAGTACTGGATGGTCGGATCAGAGATCAGGTGGTGCTTTTGCTTGCAACCAGGTTGCGGGCAGCGGGCCTATGGCCTTGTCCCCGCGCCGTCACTAAGGGATGGAAACCTGGAACCTGGAGGAAGGAGGGGTAGGAGGGTAGAGGAGGCACCATAGAGTAGCCCCGCAAGGCCATAGGGCAGGCACGCAACTGTGTGACACCGCACCAGGAAGCCGACCGTTGTTGCCCATTGGCCGTCGCTGAGGGCTGGAACCTAGAGGAGTGGAGGGGTAGGACCACAGGAGGGCAAAGGCAGCACCTGGCGAGTAGCGAGATGGAGATCGGGGGTGACCGAGTAAGTAGTGAGTGGATTGGAGTTGGCCAACTGTAGAGGGTGATGATGATGGACCGTGGCCTACCGGTTAGGGAGCTTGAAGGGTTAGCCTCAGGCTGGAGCTTGTGTTTATTTTTTGGGCCTATATTGGAGGTAGTACCACATCTAATTATTCTAGGCCTAAGGCTATAGCCTACCTAGCCTGAGACCCAGATCCGCCCCTAGCGGTGGGGGTAGGGACAAGGTGGTAGAGCAATGAGGCGATCACCAGCCATGGGTGGTGCAAGTGACCGATGACAACACGGAACTGGTGGCCACAGTACCAATGTCTGTATCAAGCAGTGGCTCTCCGGGGCAGCGAGGTGGGGATGCAAGGAAGAAACGATGTGCGTTGGGAGAAACTATGCATGCAAAGAAGAAGCTAGGATGACATGCTGTTGGATTAGGGATCTATACATGTTTTGCTTGTTGGTCCCACTGTAACTCTCAGTTACAACTGACATGGCTCTCTCTCCATATCTTCCGAAGGCACGTGGAAGACGGAGGGCATGTTCTTTTTGGTTGTGGCTGATGGCTTATGGATGCGTGTCGATGATCAAATTGTCCATCTTATAATTGTGGGGGAAAATCGAAGTCTCTCAGAAGGATTTAAGAGGAGAATTGGGACTACCTTTTATTGTTATGAACTGATTACAAGATGTTCTTGATAAGAGATTACAAAAGGGATGTTACTAGCCTTGGGAGTGCTACTTCTTGCCTCTATAATATGCTTGCCGGTTGAGAGGTTTCCTTGATTCTCTAAAATTTGTCTCTATGTATCTTTTGTTCTATCTTTCATCTCTTGTCAGACTTCAAATAGAGCCGAAGAGGTGTTAGTTGTCCATGTGAGTAGGCGCCTTGTCGATTCCTTACGTTTGATCGAGCGAATAGTTGCTGACAGCGAGAGAATCCTGACATTAACTTTCTTTAGTTATTGTCAGTGGGAGAGAATAATGGGTTGAACCACAAGGTGATTATCATCAGAGACATAGGACCAAGTATCATGAGGTTAGGAGAAAGATAAAGCACTTGCTTTATCCTACCGTGCGGGAGGAGTTGCCTAGAGGCGGGCCTATGTATCAGTTCGTGAGACCTCCGAGTGGTGGTTGGTCAGTGAATGAACAGTGACCCTCCAACCAAGGGTACTAGGGTAATTTAGCCTTTGGTAGTTCACGATCACATTGGTCTAAGGCCTTAATTGAGTATTAAAGTCATATAAAATGGATTATTTAATACTCGTTAGTTAGCCTTCGAACTTTAAGTGAATTCATAACTTGAATTTCTCTGACTAGAATACAAGTTGGGGATTACCCTTTAGCAAGAGTAAAGAAGTTGTTTTAGTTTACTTAAGGTTGAAAAAGCCAACTGAAAGGAAACTGAAAAGTTTTATGCCCGTTAGGCACAAATCCCATAATCACTACCCTTGGTACCTTTGGTTTAATGTTTTCTAGAGAAAACTTTTTGCATTCTTCAATCTTCTAGAGAAATTTTTTTTGCATTCTTCAATCTTATATGCCTCTCCGCCTTAGTGTTCTTTGAATTTGGCTCTGAATCCCTTCAATCTTTACTTAGATCTTAGCCATCCCAATTGAAAATGTCTAAATTGATTACCGAATGGTTGAGGTCTAAGTTGGGATCGAAGAGGCTGAAGGCCTTGGAGGATATGGGACTAACTCTTGATAAAGTTTTGATCCCTTGGAAGTCGACGATGGGGGAGAACTTCTTGAGCAGCAATGATGGTGAGATTCCCATCTACTGGGTGTATGTGGAATATAGATTTAGGCTACCAGCGCACTCCTTCCTATCGAAGGTGCTCGAGTTTTATGGGATCGAGTTGGTGAATCTTGCTCCCAACTCAATCGTACTCCTCAACATCTTCATCTATCTATGTGAGGCATATTTGGGATTTTGGTGAATTTATAATTATTTAGATACTCTAGGATAACCGAGAGAGAAAGGAAAGCAGTGGTGTCACCTGGAAGCTACTCCCTATGTCTTCACGACGGGAAGACAAGGGAGTACATTACGATGTACTCTAAGTCTTCTTGGTCATCGTAGAAGAAGCTCTAATTCTACATGATGGTCAGCAAAGAAGATAGCCTATCTTTGGTGGGAATTATAGCGATGGAGAGCCCGGAGTGGAGGTCCTATTCCAAGAAGGAGGGGAATATACAATGATGAGTTGAGGCCATCATGTATCTTTATGGACAAGGGTTGACTTCATGGCACATGGTGAGGGACTACACCATGCACCGAATCAGCACCTTAAAGTCATGCAATCATATCATGCTATGGTATGAAGGTGTGAAAGATTCGACTAAAGACTCCTTGGAAGGTAAGCACCGAGAATTTAGATTAGTTGAATCATTCTTCATTTGGTACACTTTTCCTGATTCGAATTTCTCCTTCTTTTTCAATTTTGTGGCTTTATCGCCTTCCGAGATAAGGGAGATGGTGAAGGCAATTTGAAAATGGGAATCTGAGCAGAAGGAGGGAGTCCCTTTGATCCTAGTGGTTACCTCTCCAGATGATAGGAGCAAAAGACTTAAGGTAACCAAAGATGCTCTTCACCTAAACTTTACTTGATGGTCAGGATAGATGGCTCTAAGCTAAAGGAGAGCATAGAGGAAGTCGCTTTGACCCCCCAAGAGACGATGACCCATCAAGAAGTCATACGGGGCATCGAGACCGTCTCATGCTCCTCTGACCATCCGAGCACCTAAGGAGAAAGGAAAATTCCCCTTGAAGGTAGGTTTTTACTATGACCCGAGATCTTTTCTTACAAACCTACTCCAACTTCTTGTACAAAAAATAAAAAATTACACTGTCGTTGAAGGGATTTGCCACCAAGCTTATCATTGTTGATGAGACAACGAGAGCGAAGGTGGAGCCATTGATTGGTGGAGTCAAGACCATAGAGCCTACAGTGGTTGCGGGTCCGCTGGTCATGAGCACCAAGGTGGTTAGGGCTGAAAAGGTCCAAAACTTGGTAGTCACTCCGAGACTTTGACAACACCAGCGGAGACAGATGCTTTGGTGGTCGAGGAAGCCCGACCTTCCGAGGAAGTGCAGGTGATCGAAGAGGTAATCTCCTATTCCCTCGAATAGCACCAAGGGTCCGACTAGCACTACTAGTTCCAGACTGGTGAAGTTGGTCGAGAAGAAGAGGAAGGCGGGCGCTCTGGACTATGCTTTAGGGCAGTTTAAATTCAAGACAAAGAAGCCTAGATATGTGCTTGTCATAGGAAATTTAAGCAAACATACCTTTTTAATTTCTTTGTGCCTCAAAGTTCTTACTCTTCCCCTTTCTTATTTTGCTGGTTTTGTCATGCATCTACTACCTCGGTCGCAATCCTGTCGAGTGCTTCTATTGAAGAAGTATCGAAGGACAAAGCGGTTGAAAAGGCTCCTCAGTCAATGGCAACATCGACTGAAGGGACAGAGACCACCACGATCAGAGATCCTTCTGTAGCTTTGACACCATAGAAGGATATAGAGGTGGAGATGAAGTCTCAGCAGACCCTTGTGTTTGCTAAGAAAGCAGTGGTCGAGGAGGAGGAAGTAGAGATACTTCCTTTTTTTGGAGAACCAGTGGTTGAGAGCTCTTCGACAATAAGGAAGTCTCCCCATCTGAGGAACATTCCCGATCGAGGCTATATCTTCAACAACCAAAGACTCGAAGATCTTTGGTGTAGGTTTCAAACTTTGAGTTGAAGACCGGCCTCGAGGAGCTCTACTCCACCTTTGCTAATAAAGGAGTCTTGATAAGTTCTTAAGACCACTCTTATTGTACTTTGGATCTTATTGAAACCTCTTCTTATTGTACTTTGGATCTTATCGAAACCTCTTTAACTTTCTTCTCCTTTTTTAGTAGATGGTGGAGGTAGTTTTTCTGGTTGGAGAAGTGACCAGGCGATCGTTAGTCCTCGAGAAGGAGAGGTCTACTATTTGTTGACAAGCTGACGACTAGTAATGAGTTCTTTGTTCTCATTATTTCTTGTCATGAAGTGTTTTTCCTCTCATAACTCTTCAATCACTTTTACAATTTAGGAAGCACCATGAAGGTGCTCGAGGATACCCTAAAAAAGGAGGACTTATTTAGGTCGATAGTGGTCGAGAATGAACAACTCCTTAATACCCTTGAGGAGAAGAATCTCCAATTAAGAAGTAAGTTACTTCTTGATTTTTCCTTTATTGCTTCTGCATATTTGGGTTTTTTGTTATTTCCTTCCTTGTCATGGTTGACAGAATTAGAAAGTCTTGAAAAGAAAGCAAAGGCCAAGGGAGTTGTGATTATAAAGCTAGAAAAGGCGTGTAAAGCCAATGACTAGTCGATCAAAGACTAGTCAACCAGATTTAATGATAGCATCCTTAAGCATAAGGAAGTGACCGAGGCTCACCAGAAGAAGAACAAGGATAATTGATCATTTATTTGACCAGTTTGTTATACTCTGGATTTGTCTTAACTGACTTTAAGCTACTCTATAGAGCAAGCTTTAAAGCTTCAAGAACTAGAAATGGCTCTTGGTACTGAGGAGGATAGGAAGAAGGACATTTAAGAAAATCCTTAAGATAAGATCCTTCTTTTCAACATGCTCACTGAGATGTGTGGAAGCACTTACCTCCTCCTCGGAGGAACCGGTTGAGAAGGTAAATTGTCTTAGTTGACAACTTGAAATCCTTCGAGAGTTGTTGGCTACTTCAAGGAGCAACCATGAGCAGACCATGCAAGACACTGTAGCAGATGGAGTCAGCTTTGCCTTAGCAAAGCTTAAGGCATAAGAAGCGATGAATTCTTTGAAGAAGTGAACCCTTCGGGAACAAGAACACCGATAAGATGAAAGTTGGGTCTCCATCACACAGTGGCCAGTCGGGAGGCTCCAATGAGTAGTTAGCTATAATGTAATTTGTATACACAGTATGTAAAAACTTATCTTTGGTAGTAATAAAGTTTATGTTATTTTTTTATTTGAAAAGTTGTCATATCTCTCCTAGCCCCCAACTGTTTTCTTAGTACGATGTACTAAGTAAGCAGTACAAAAGGAACGCATTGTAGTCGCCTCCGGTCAGTAGACTTAGTATATCAACACGTTTGATTATAAGCCTTAAAGGATCGAGTAGCACTAAGAAATTATTGTGATGGACAGGGCCAGTGAGAGATTTCAACTAGAATGACCAGACATGCACTATGACAGAGATTTGTGCATTTATTTATAATAAGAACTATGTAAGACTAAATGCTAATAAGACAATTGTTTTTATTTGTAAGCTTATCTGATCTAACCGTAGGATAGCCAAGGACAAAAAGTATGAACAAAACTCCTCTAAACATATTCAATCTCCGGTTTTAACCAGTAGTAAAGATCATAAGAAAAATATCATCACATTACAAGGAGCAAGATCATTCGTTTCTACAAAGCCCAGTGGAGTAATCACATTACAGAGGAAGCCACTTGGGAGCGTGAAGAGGACCTAAAGGCTGAGTTTCCGCACCTATTCTCTGGCCAACCCGAATCTCAGGGTCGAGATTCCCTTCAAGGGGGGGTAGGTTTATAACATCCCCAAAAAATCATTTTCTTAAAAATTTAATTTCAAATTAATTAGTTAAAATTTTGGGATTTTAATTGGATTTTTCTTGGATTATTTGTAGTAACGGAAGAAAATATAAAAAATTTCAGAGCCAGCCATCATCACCTTCCTCCCCTTTCTTCTTCCTCTGCCGTCCACCACTGATGCCTCCGAACCCTTAATTGTCGGCTCTTACTTCCTGAAGCAAATGCTACCAATTGATGACCCCTCTTCATTCCTCACTTCCTTCGACGGTTTTCTCCGCTTTAAACCCTTTCATCAACCACAACCGTACGCCTCTACGCCCGCCAAAAATCCGGTGAGCCGCCTCTCGGCCATTTTTATTCCAAGCCTATAAATACCTTTCCAAGCATATCTTGTTCACTCTATTCTGCCCCTTAATTTTTGCTTTTGTGCGCTCGAAACTATTTGCACTGAGTAAGTCCTTCGTAGGCCTTAAATCGAGCTTCGGCGAGCATTTTTGCTGAGCCTGGGATTCTTCGCGCTTCACCTCCACTGCCTCCACCTTCACCGAGCCTGCACGACCTTCTGTCGCCCCTTCGTCGATCCAGCCCGCCTCTAGAACCCCTTCACCATCGATGACTGAGCCGCCTCCGTTGCTTCTTCTTCGCTGTTGACCAACCTCTGACCTCCTCGTAGTTCGTGCTGAGGTACTTAACTCTTCTCTTTGTATCTCTCGACTACTAAAGTCTTCTTCGTTTATGATAGCCTTCGACCCCAACCTCTCAAAACCCTTCGATCCCTTCGATCTATTCCAGAGCCATCCGAAAAATCTCCTTTTTTTCCCTTTTTCTTTAGATTTAAACTTCTAGAAGCTCGTACTCCTTTCTAACTCCATGTGCGCTTGTTCAAATTTCTAAATTCATCTAAAATCACAAACTTCCTTCCAGTATATATATTTTACATTTTTGTGGTTTTATTTGAATTTATTCATTGTTTCTTTATTCTTCTTGTTTCGCACGTGTAGAATCCGACGTCGTCGATGCTAGTTTGGATCAACAAGAAGTGTTCAACTCCAATTTCAACGAAGGCAAGTCATAGACCTTTGACTATATTGAGCCCATTTATAAAATTATATTATTTTAAATTAACATGCATTGCTAATTTTATATTAAATGTTTTCAGAACTAGTTAAATACCTACTTGATAGTAGCCACCATGAATAATTGTGAATGACATATATTCTTGAACACCATAGGAAGGATAATTTTAGTTGGACATATTTTAATACCAACATGAGAATCGAAGTTATGCTTAGTCATGATTTAGTTGTGTGATGGGTTTCTTCACCATGTTTATCATAAAATTTTGACTTAACCATATATGGAATTGTGGCGAGTAGCCACTGATAATAAAATTTGTTGTGCCATAGTAGGGAATGCCATTGAGCTTGGTTGAAAAAAATTAATTTCGTACACAGGCGAATGATCGTGCGGTAAGGGGGGGGGGTGCGGGTAGCACATTTTGGATGAGATTGTTTCGCTTGAGTAGTCACTAAGGACTTAATCTTGTGCGCCATTGATCTTGGCGCTATCATACAACCACATATCTGGTATGGGATGAATCTAGATAATTAATTAGTAGTGTTTTGATTTAATTCCATTTGGGTTGAAGTGTGTTTGGGGTGGACATTCACACTAGGCGCGAGAGGGGGCCAGATGGAGATGAAACCTTAGCGAGCAGAATTGGGTCAAAACAGAGCTTTGTAAAGGTCTTATCATGATGTCACCATCGCACACCCAAGGAAGTGTGTTAATCGCGTGACAATATGAGATGATCATGTCTTGTGGGTAAAGCAGTACAACCTTTACAGAGTGTTAAAAACTATTCGAATAGCTGTGTCTCCGATTATGGACAATGCCTGGTGATTTCACATGAGAGATAGATTTTATCTAAAACCTATGGTTAGATTTTATGTAAAACCTATGGTTGGTGGAATGGTTGGGAAGTGAACGGGTAGTTCAGTAGTTGTTTCAAAGTATTTGTTTACTTATGTATGTAATCTTTTCAAATTATGCCTTTCAATCTATATACCGTATTTACTATCAATACTGCTTTATGCAAAATAGCCATAAAGCTACTCTTGTTCATGCCTTGCATGAATGCTATTTGCATATATTTCCCTAAGACTTGCTGAGTACTTTATGTACTCACTTCTTTATGCCATTTGTCGATCAGTTATCGAAGAAGATCTAGGGTACACTGACTTCTACGAGGAGTACTTCGATGACTATGCGAACTAGGGTGCGCTCTTCACTCGATTGCCTATGGGTATATCGGATAGCTACCATGAGAGTTTCTTCCGCTGCAAGTTTATTTTCTATCGTTAAGCCCTACGTGGCAATAATTGTAAAACCTTGACCATAAGATACATTTTTACTATTTAATAAATGTTGGCTTATTCTTAGTTGTTTCATTGTATGGATATGATTTCATCAATGCTGATATTGTGTGAACTAGATACTGATCTTGGGACAATTTAGAATACACAGAGAATCC
This sequence comes from Dendrocalamus latiflorus, assembly GCA_017311315.1. NCBI lineage: Eukaryota > Viridiplantae > Streptophyta > Magnoliopsida > Poales > Poaceae > Dendrocalamus > Dendrocalamus latiflorus. The sequence continues at coordinate 40,646,289 of CM029666.1, read as the reverse complement.
AAATTTACAGATTTGGGTCCAGACAATGATTCGTACTAGTCAACCTTCATCTATGCTTTAATATCTGTGCACCGATCTTAAGGGTGGTGCATTTGGCATCAGATTGGCCATGCATGTTTTCTGTACCTACACTATTGTAATCTTCCTTCCTATCCAAAAGAATGCCCGGTTGCACTGGTTTGATGTGCGACAATTTTTTTCTTGCCATATGAGCCTAGTTGGTAAGGTTATAACACGACAAAAGTGGTTGTCTAGTTCGGCTAAACCAAGTCGTAGTGCTCTGTTTTCTTTAAAGCGTTCTCAAATGATGAGGTTACACTTGGGATCAACATGTTATGGGGCTGAAACGTGCATGGGACAAACCCAAGCAAGAAACTTGTAATCTCGAAAGAAAAAGGCGGCAGGAAGAAATTAGATTCCATGCATCTCAAGTTTGCCATATGGCCATGTGTGAGGCAAAGTTCATATGACTTTTGGCTTTTAGGTTTAAAATAGTTTAAGCTTTTTATTCATCAAATAAAAAGATCATATCTTTATTTAGGTTTTAGCTTTTTTTACTTATAAACTAGATATTAACTTTTTTACTTATAAATCAGATAAAAAACCTAAATAAACAGCACTATATACAGGCATGAAGCTTCGTGCTGTGCATGCCCAACTTCTCATGTCCGACGAACCACATGCAGACGCAGTCCGCAACCACTCCATGAAAGCCATATGTTTCCTCATCAAGTGGTACTTATCTTCCACAGCCTATGACGACACGATCAACTTTAGCTTTTCTGTCTTATATAATCTTCATCTTATGGCGACAAAATTGAAGACACGACTGATTGGGATTACATTTGTTGTGCCAAACCCAGTTACTAGTACAAAGGAGTCTTTTCACGGTACAAGAGATCAGGATAGATCTATAACTTATGGATTCTCATGAATAAATAAACAAAACGGTTTATCCACCATTTATTTTAAAACAGTTTATCGGCATAATTCTTTCAAAGCAGTTTATCGGTTTATTGGCTTTCAGTTTATTTGCACAAGCACTAAGATAAAAAAAAATCAACCGCTTTCAATTTATTTGCACAAATACTAAGATAAAAAAATATCAACCGCAGCGATAAACTATAAGAAAAAAAAAGAGCACCCTATGTATGCTCGACCGCCAGCAGCATGAACATTGACACTTCCAGATGCGGCCCACTTGTCATCCAACAACTTCCCCGTTATGAAATTAGGAACCTGACACTGTTACTACAGTCCGAACAAACCACAACCTTGCAAGAGACATATATCTCCCTATACAGTCTTCTCGATGAGTCACACATGATCGATCGGGTATATAATATCTTGCCCCGAAGAGAATGGCGCATTGTACCACAGAGGGTGGCCGGCACAAGCACACTGAGTGTGCTCCACCGATAGCTCAACGACTCCATGGCCAGTACGCAGCAAGAGGCAGGAGGAGCCGGTCAGGCGAGAGGGGAGGAGGAGCTGGTGTTCGCCACATGGGACTGTGGGAGCCCGCTGTACGACTCCTTCGAGCTCGCGTCGCTGTACCACGTACTCGAGAGCCACCTCATGATCCTGCCGTTCCCCGGCGCGGCGTCGCGGGAATGGGACCATCATCAGGGTGCCGCCGCCGTGCTCGACGTGGCCGAGCGCGGCGCGACGAGGAGGAGGGGGAAGGCGAGAAGGATGGGGCGGAAGGGCAGGAAGGCTGCGGCGGCCATCTACAGGGTTGTCGCATGCTGGACGAGGTTGTAAGGGAACTCCGTATACGAACCAGACTACCGTATGCAGATACCCTCTATCTAAGTAGTATACATTTTCCTATCTCAAGGCTATGAATATACATACATATCTTTTTTCAGAATTGCCGAAATTGCTTGGGGGTGCGAACGTGTGATGTATCTATTCTTCAGATCTTGCACAGTTCCGTCGAATTGACACCTTTCTGCTCGTTTTGCGTACGCTAGTCGTGCCGCGGGGAACTCTCCAGTCAGCCACCACTTGCTCTGGCATGCATCAGGTCAGACACGTCCTATGATCCACACAACAGAGCAAGTAGGGCTGTTCGTTCGGTTTTTTCGGTTTATACAGTTCGGTAAATACGGTTTGATCGGTAAATACGGTTTTAGTAATTCGGGAAATACGGTATTTTACAGAATACGGTGTGGTATCGGTAAATACCATATTATTTCGGTACGGTATCGGTAAATACCAATTTTACCAAAGTTTGCACGAATTACTAAACATTAATCAGTTAATCTCCAATTCTCCATTCCAGTCATCCAGAATTCTAGACTATAGTCTGGCTGCTGGCTGGCACCTGGTAAAGTCTAAGAGGCAAGAAACTTCCTTTAGTACAATGTTGCAGAAAGGAGAATGTGCATAAATATCAAATAGAATGGAATTTAGGATTACTAAGTGGGGCAATCTTAGGTACCTGTCGCCGCTGCCGATCTTTGGAGCTGTGGGTCATTGTGTTTCCTTGCGCGATGCGCTGCGCTCGCTGCTCGGCTCTCGTCTTTCCCACTGCTCGACCGCGGCCGCGGGGCGACAGTCGTTGGCGAAATGGACTGGCGGCCGCTGTGCCATGCATATATGGACGTGCGTCTCCGGCCAACACGGCAACGTACGCACGGCCAGGCAAATATTTATCTGAATCTTTTCAATCTTGCTCTGGTTTGCTTCCTTTGGGCACAGGCTCTGCCAAGGTTTCCAGAATTAGCGCTCCAGAACTTTTCTTCAGAAACATGGGGTAGGAATGAGTAACATGGTACTCCTAGCTAGGTAAGTACGTTGAATTATTTTGCAACTAGTCCACTCCCAATAGCACAGCACTAGCGGAAACGGAGCCCTTGATCTTACTGGATATTCATGTGCTGCCGGACAGGAAAGTTTTCAGCGCAGGACAGAGATGGTATCGCGGTGCAAAGAATATGATGGATGATCGGTTTATTCGGTAATTCCGGTTTTTACTCGGTTTATACCGAAAATACCGAATAAACCAGATGCCACTTTTTCAGATCCCGAACCGAATACCGGTCAAACCGAGTTAACCGGTTCGGTTCGATTTTTTCGGTTCGGTGTAAAATTGCACAGTCCTAAGAGCAAGCATAGGACTTCCCCCAAACGTCAGATGAGATCGGCCTCCCAGGTCGTGGAACTACGCGCGTCCCACAGGTCGCCCAACTCAGCGCCCGCGCCAAATTTTTACCGTGCGCCACCCGCGCACGTGCGTGCGGGACGCCTTTGCTTACGCCTGACCCTTGCGTCCCAGATTTCGTGCCGGATACCAAGTCTGCTGTTTTATTTTGCTGTTTTGAGTGGCGGTGAATCCGGATCGGTTACGGTTGCTAATCCGGTTCGGTTACGAGTTATGGAGAACGTGCAGGCGTCTTGATCACGCGTCCTGGTCTTCTATAAATACGGAGCCGCCGCTTCATACAGAATATGCGAAAATCAATCTAGGGTTTTGCCTCCTCCATCCATTGTGCTGCGCCGTCCCACGTAGTCTACTCCGTCCCGTCCGCCGGCGTGCACTGTCGTTCGGGAGAGCAGGTCTCCGGAACCGTCGCCTTCGAAGTCCTGCACCGGGAGAGGGCGAATAAGGTTTTTGGGAAGCGCTCTGCGCGACTGCTCGCTGTAGCTCTGGCTCGTCTTCCTCGTCGTTCGGCTTCGGCGAATCGTCATCGACTTCGTGTCATCCTCACCGTGCCTGCGGCGTCTACATCGGCAAACCGATCAGAACAGAACCATCGGTACGTAACAGTAATGTTCTCCGTATTAGATCTGTTCATGTACAGTTTCCTGGTTTACATGTCTAGATCTTTTATGCCTGTGATGGTTCTGTTATTGTGCGTGCATGATGTCATGATTAATTTATGGAATAAATTGAACCTACATGTGCTTATATTTTCAACAATCCAAAAACCTTATTGTAGGCACTGTGGTTTTACTATGGCTGGATTTGCCGATGCACTGAGGCCGGATAAGTTCTCCGGTGTGCACTTTAAGAGATGGCAGATCAGGGTCACTCTGTGGCTTACTGCTATGAATGTATTCTGGGTTAGTAATGGCAAGCCTGAAGGTGTTCTTGATGCTGAAAAGCAGAAAGAATTCGAGACTGCCACTACTCTCTTTGTTGGATGCATTCTTAGTGTTCTTGCTGACCGTCTGTGCGAGGTGTATATGCACATGACAGACGCGAAGGAGTTATGGGATGCACTGAATTCCAAATACGGTGCTACTGATGCCAGCAATGACATGTATGTCATGGAGCAATTTCATGACTACAAGATGGTTGATAACCGTTCTGTAGTAGATCAGGCTCATGAGATACAGGCCATTGCCAAGGAACTCGAACTCCTGAAGTGTGTCTTACCCGACAAGTTTGTGGCTGGATGTATTATTGCGAAATTACCTTCTTCATGGAGGAATTTCGGAACAGCACTCAAACACAAGAGACAAGAATACTCTGTTGAAAATCTGATTGGGTCTCTTGAAATTGAGGAGAAAGCTCGGGAAAAGGACGCTGTGTCTAAGGGTGATGGAGGGCAGTCTAGTGCCAATGTGGTACAGAAACCCTCAAGCAAGAACAAAGGGAAATTTGTTAAAGCCCAACAGACAACCAACTTCAAGAAGAAGAAGAACAACAACAATCAGGATGATAGAACTTGCTTTGTGTGCGGTGAGCCTGGTCACATGGCCAAGAAGTGCCCACAACGCAAAGGAAAGAAGGCACCTGCAGGACAGACTTCTAAGTCTGTCAACGTGACCATTGGCAAGACTGGAGATGGGACTGGGTATGGTAATTTACCTACTGTTCTTTCAGTTAGTCAATCTACCAATTGGTGGATTGATACAGGAGCTAATGTACATGTGTGTGCTGATATTTCGTTGTTTTCTTCTTATCAGGTCGCCCGAGATTCCTCCGTCCTAATGGGGAATGGGTCACATGCTACTGTTCATGGTGTTGGCACGGTAGATCTGAAGTTTACTTCGGGAAAGATCGTGCAGCTGAAGAACGTGCATCATGTCCCTTCTATAGACAAGAATCTCGTTAGTGGCTCCCGTTTATGTAGAGACGGGCTTAAGTTGGTATTTGAGTCTAATAAAGTAGTCGTGTCTAAACATGGACATTTTATTGGTAAAGGCTATGAGTGCGGAGGCTTGTTCCGCTTTTCCCTATCAGATTTCTGCAATAAGACTGTAAACCATTTTTGTGGTAGTGTGGATGATGAGGCTAATGTTTGGCACTCACGTCTATGTCATATTAATTTTGGTTTGATGTCTCGGCTTTCCAGTATGAATTTAATTCCAAACGTTCCCATCACCAAAGGTTCTAAATGCCATAGCTGTGTGCAATCAAAGCAACCTCGTAAGCCTCACAAGGCTGCCGAGGAGAGAAACTTGGCACCACTAGAACTCCTGCATTCAGATCTTTCTGAGATGAATGGCGTGTTGACGAAGGGTGGAAAACGATATTTCATGACATTGATTGATGATGCAACTAGGTTCTGTTATGTGTATTTATTGAAAACGAAAGATGAGGCTTTAGACTATTTTAAAATCTATAAGGCAGAAGTTGAAAACCAGTTAAATAGAAAGATAAAAAGACTTAGGTCAGATCGTGGTGGAGAGTATTTCTCAAACGAATTTGACTTATTTTGTGAGGAACATGGCATTATACATGAGAGGACGCCTCCTTATTCCCCCGAGTCAAATGGGATTGCCGAAAGGAAAAACCGCACGTTGACTGACTTGGTGAATGCCATGTTAGATACTGCGGGATTACCTAAGGCATGGTGGGGGAGGCTTTGCTAACGTCTAATCACGTATTAAATAGAGTTCCTAACAGAAATAAGGACAAAACACCATACGAGGTATGGATTGGGAGAAAACCATCACTTTCTTACTTGCGTACATGGGGGTGCTTGGCGAAAGTTAATGTGCCAATAACTAAGAAACGCAAGCTTGGACCTAAAACTGTGGACTGCGTTTTTCTGGGATATGCTAATCATAGCATTGCCTATAGATTTTTGATAGTTAAAACTGAGGTACCTGACATGCATGTTGGTACAATTATGGAGTCTCGAGATGCAACATTCTTTGAGAATATTTTTCCTATGAAGGATACACATAACACTACTAGTCAACCTTCTGAAATAATTCCCAGTTCAATCACATCACCTGAACCTTTTGAACATACACATGAACTTGTCAATGAGGAGGATGACAGTGGAGCTCCTAGAAGGAGCAAGAGACAAAGGATATTCAAATCCTTTGGTGATGATTTCACTGTGTACCTTGTGGACGACACTCCCAAGTCTATTTCAGAAGCGTATGCATCCCCTGATGCAGACTACTGGAAGGAGGCTGTCCGTAGTGAAATGGATTCCATTATCGCTAATGGAACCTGGGAGCTGACAGATAAACCTTATGGGTGCAAACCTGTAGGGTGCAAGTGGGTGTTCAAAAAGAAGCTTAGGCCTGATGGTACTATTGAAAAATATAAGGCTCGGCTTGTTGCCAAGGGCTATACTCAGAAAGAAGGCGAAGATTTCTTTGACACTTACTCACCTGTTGCTAGACTGACCACAATTCGAGTACTACTTGCTTTGGCTGCCTCACATGGTCTTCTCATTCATCAAATGGACGTTAAGACAGCTTTTCTTAACGGAGAGCTGGATGAGGAAATTTACATGGAACAGCCTGATGGATTTGTAGTAGAAGGTCAAAAAGGCAAGGTGTTAAAACTGTTGAAATCTTTGTATGGTCTGAAACAAGCCCCTAAGCAGTGGCATGAGAAGTTCGATAGAACACTGACATCTGCAGGCTTTCCTGTCAATGAGGCAGATAAATGTGTATACTATCGTTATGGTGGGGGTGAGGGAGTTATTCTATGTTTGTATGTGGATGACATCTTGATTTTTGGGACAAACATTAGTGTGATAAATGAGGTCAAATCATACTTGTCTCAAAACTTTGATATGAAAGATCTGGGAGTGGCTGATGTTATTCTAAACATTAAATTGGTTAGAGGTGAGGATGGGATTACACTTTTGCAATCTCATTATGTGGAAAAGGTCTTGAGCCGTTTTGGCTTTTCTGACAGCAAGCCGTCTCCAACACCTTATGATCCTAGCGTGTTACTTCGTAAGAATAAGAAAATTGCTAGGAATCAGCTGGAATACTCCCAGATAATTGGCTCACTAATGTACCTAGCTAGTGCAACAAGGCTAGACATCTCCTTTGCTGTGAGCAAATTGAGTCGGTTTACATCTAACCCAGGAGATGATCACTGGAAGGCGCTTGAGCGAGTATTGCGCTATCTGAAAGGTACCTCGAACTTTGGACTTCACTATACTGGGTACCCGTCGGTGCTGGAGGGTTACAGTGATTCCAACTGGATCTCTGATGCTGATGAGATCAAAGCCACTAGTGGATATGTTTTCACTATTGGTGGTGGTGCTGTTTCATGGAGGTCTTGCAAACAGACCATTTTGATGAGGTCAACCATGGAAGCAGAGCTTGCGGCACTAGACACTGCTATTGTTGAGGCAGAATGGCTACGAGATCTATTGATGGATCTACCTACGGTGGAAAAGCCAGTGCCAGCTATCCTTATGAACTGTGATAATCAAACCGTTATCGCTAAAGTGAACAGTTCTAAGGATAATATGAAATCGTCTAGGCATGTTAAGAGACGATTGAAGTCTGTCAGGAAATTGAGAAACTCCGGAGTTATAACCTTGGATTACATCCAAACAGATAAAAACCTGGCAGATCCCTTTACAAAGGGACTATCACGGAATGTGATAGATAGTGCATCGAAGGAGATGGGTATGAGACCCATGTGAGTTATCTATGGTAGTAACCCAACCTATGTGATCGGAGATCCCGTGAATTAGGATCTGGGAAAAACAAGCCATTAGTTAACTGGAGGAGAGTAATTTCAACCCTCTCTATGTGAAGATGCAATACTCTCAGAAACTGCAAGGCAGGTTGACTAAGGTCTTAATGTGTTCCATTGGCTTTTAGAAGCGAAGACGCTATCCTGCAGAGCGTTCTTGAAAGAACACACCTATATGAGCCCGACTGTTAGTCGCAGTCTATGGAGATCTTGGGTAATCTCCTACTAAGCTCATGAAGAGACCAAGGAGTATGACTTATACGCTCCAACCGAGGGGTAGCCTACTGGCGGCCTAGTATCAGTTAAGTCTTTAAGTGAAGCTTACTTGCACCAAACTTGCAATTCAAGGCATAGTCCATTGTTCAAGTTGTGAGTAAGTGTAGCTTGGAGTTCTAGGTGGATGTTCAACCTTAATCGGTCTCCATCGAAATACTGATATATAAACAGTACATTGGAATTCAGGCAAATCTCTGTGGGACTTTGAGATCTGGTGGGGGATTGTTGGATTATATGTGGGCCAAGCCCATATAATAAGAATAATTCCTATTAAATCTCAAAGGCCCACTCATGCAAAGGAGGCATGCATGTGACCTTTAGTACCATATTGCTAGTTCTAGGAGAGGAAGACCACCTTAAAAGGGATGGTGCACTCCTAGCCACTTGAGGCATGTGTGGGAGAGAACTAGAGGATAACACGCGCGCGCTCGCTCGCCTCGCCGGGCCGGGCCGGGCTGGGCAGGGCGGGCGGCGCGGGCGCACGGCACCTGCGTGAATGGTCCACCAAAATCCGCTCCAGGTGCTTGCGCAGACGCGGCTTCCTTTTGCAGTTTTATTTTGCTGTTTTGAGTGGCGGTGAATCCGGATCGGTTACGGTTGCTAATCCGGTTCGGTTACGAGTTATGGAGAACGTGCAGGCGTCTTGATCACGCGTCCTGGTCTTCTATAAATACGGAGCCGCCGCTTCATACAGAATATGCGAAAATCAATCTAGGGTTTTGCCTCCTCCATCCATTGTGCTGCGCCGTCCCACGTAGTCTACTCCGTCCCGTCCGCCGGCGTGCACTGTCGTTCGGGAGAGCAGGTCTCCGGAACCGTCGCCTTCGAAGTCCTGCACCGGGAGAGGGCGAATAAGGTTTTTGGGAAGCGCTCTGCGCGACTGCTCGCTGTAGCTCTGGCTCGTCTTCCTCGTCGTTCGGCTTCGGCGAATCGTCATCGACTTCGTGTCATCCTCACCGTGCCTGCGGCGTCTACATCGGCAAACCGATCAGAACAGAACCATCGGTACGTAACAGTAATGTTCTCCGTATTAGATCTGTTCATGTACAGTTTCCTGGTTTACATGTCTAGATCTTTTATGCCTGTGATGGTTCTGTTATTGTGCGTGCATGATGTCATGATTAATTTATGGAATAAATTGAACCTACATGTGCTTATATTTTCAACATACGGTGCCATAGGTGGGGAGCCCAGGCTCACCGGCGAGCAACTCCGTTGAACTCTGTTAGATACTTATGGATCTCCCGTCACACAACGACTGGTTTTGCCTAGGCTTCCACACAGTAGCCGACTCTGCCCAAACTCTGACTGTCGGCTGGCTCTGCCACTATATGATGCACCGATACATATATCACTATTCAAGTTACTATTCTTTTTAACTTATGATTTATAACTTTTACGAACAAACAAATATAATGGTTTTTTACTGTCTTAGAAGCGTCGTACCAGCATTCGATCCGTTCACATAAATACACATCAGAATTAAAAACCATCACTTATAGCTATATCTATGTACCGTAGTAAAAAAAATCACCCTGAGATGAACAAACGCGTGCAAAGCCTACTTTGCGCGGGCTAGGACGGGGCTAGAAATTCGGGCTCGACGTGGCACCAAATTTCTAGTCAGAACGTACACAGCTGGCTCATGCAGCGTAGCAGTTTTGTAGGCTTGAATGGGCCTGTTTGGTTGGAGGCTAGTCTTGCCCTATGAATGTACGCAAAGAGTTTGGTCACAAAATTAACTAGACAGGGACACGCGCTTCGCCGCGTACAGAGAGGGAGCAGCGACCGAGATGAGTATGGGAAAAAAATGTTGGTATGGAGACCAGTAACGGATGAAATCGATGTAGGAATCAGTGATATCTGAACAGAATTTTTCGTTTGCGCATGTAATACTGTGCAATTATAACATATGTAACTAAATCTGTCCTGTTGCAAAGACAGAACGTCTGGCTGTGGCCTGTCGATGATGCACGTGAACTGCTGCACCTAATTCGGCAAGGTATGGTAAATATTATGGATGAAAGAAAAACAAAGAAAACGTAGATAGCAGAAGTCATCATTAAGAAGCAAGAAATATATCATTGCAATAATACAAGCTACTTATAGCTGTGTACTGCTGCCATCTAATATTTTGAACAATTAATCTATCGGAACAACAAACAACTTAAAATTTTTTTAGAACGCGAAGCATGAACAATCTGTACGAAAGAAAACTACGCCAACTTCTTAAGTCCTTTTGCAACATACTGTACATCGCGAATCATAAGCATGTAACTATCATTTCTTATTTAACCTTATGTAAAACTTTCTTGCTGGTTATCTATGCTGAAATCAGAGCGCAAGCTCTACGAGCTGACATCGAAGCACAACCCTAACTTCTCTCTTCGTGAAGCACTGTAGCCACTAGGCTGACAGCAAAGCACGAAAAGTTGTCCACGAAATTCTTGTTTCCTTTGGATTCCTCGGCAACGCTGTTCACTCGTATACAAGCGTAATTTTCAAAGGTATCGCCTAGCACTAGTAGGAAAATACTCGTGCCTCAGAGGCCCGGTTCTTTTCAGTTTTTAAAAGTTATTTTTTAATTTTTCTACAGTTAACTTTTAAACAAAGTATTTTTTAAAATAGAGTCTACTAGTTAATTGTAGTACATACTTTACTGACTTCATTTATATTGGCAAAAACCACACGTAAGTTTATGTTACTCTGTAATCTCTCATACAAACAGCTCAAAAGTCAAAAGTCACAGCCAAAAATCATAAATCGTAGTAAAAAAGAACTGATCCAGAAATTCACATGTGCACGTCCCATTCACTCGTGTAGCTAGCGCGTACAGCACTACAAGATTGTACAGATTTTAGGTAAACAGAGCCATAAGTTTGAGCACGAAAACAGACAGAGCACACTGCACACAGAAACATAGTACAGAGCACGTAGCAGAGGAACACTATTGAGTTGCAGTATGTCGAGTGGAATGATGCGGTGCTTGTTTGGTTTATGATCAGAAGTTGCCTAGCCATAAGTTAGATGTACTATAGTTTTTAGGTAGCTGTTTGGTTCACTGATGTAACTGTGGCATGCCACACTTTCTTAGCACCCGGCCCCACACGTCATAGACTCAGTTTCTTGCCAAACTTTGCCACAAGTGTGGCTTCGATTTTGTTAGCCACACTTTCTGTGGCAGCCACATATTGCCTAAGCTTAGGCATGACAAGCTTAGGCACTAACCAAACAGGCCCATAAATCAAGGGGAACTAATGGCGAAGCGTGAACATTATAAACTTGAGCACAATGAACAGCCTACAGGTATGCATGAACCGATATCCAGCTACGTTGCTACGTACTATACTATATGCTAAAATACAGGGAGAAAAGGGGTATATATCGTGTTATATCTTGCTACAATACTAAAACTCTGCGCTGGTCTATCTATCGAATATGCTAGAGAGACATAGTTACGGGTTATGTCGCCAGATCAAGACCTTAATCTATGCGAAGGAGAGTCAGCGGAAGTCCAATTTTGACAATAAAATAGTTCATGCACACTAGAAGAGTATGTGCTAACAAATATGAGATGCAGAAGAACAGTTAGATTTTTTTCCATGGCAAGTACGATAGAAGCTGTCGTTGAAGAATAAGGCGCGGTTAAAAAAATAATTGATACCCACTTCTATTCTACGTGTTAGGTCTGTGCGAGAACACATGAGGAAGAGTGTTGATTGTTGAAATATAAGTGACTTGCTCATTTTTCTCATCAGTTTAAAATTTTGGATGAACTCGTTGGTGCATATACTCAATATAGTATCAGAGCCAGGCCCCGCGCGGCGACGGTAGATCGGAGTGGTTGCCTGGCCGCGCGCCGCGCCCTCTCCACGAAGCTTCTGGAGCCTTCCGAGACCTGAGCCTCCGGGGACGGGTAGCTTTCCGCGGCCCTCGGCTCCCGCGCTCGCCTCCGTCTCCTCTCCGGAGCCCGACCCCTCGTCGGGGGGTCGCGTCGCAGGAGCTAGGGCTTCGCCGTCTCGTGCGCTGTCATCTCTCTCCCTTCCGGGTCCCGCCGCCGGGCGCCAATGCCTCGCGCCGCCGGGTGCCTCCAGGAGACCTGACAGGCCGAGTGGCCGAGACAACTCGCGCTCCCCAGCCATTGGTGTTGTCCAAGAGAGGAGCTAGAGGGACGAAGACCGGTGAAGGGGGCTGCCAGCGGTCGTGCGGCAGCTCCTGAGGCTGGTGCTGGCAAGGTGTTCGACATTTTTCCCCAACCGGTCCTAGTTTCAGGTACGTCTTGTTCGCCCCCTCTAGTCCTCGTTTCTTCTTTCCATCTCTCCGTTTCTTCAGCGGTGTGAGCTGGGAGCTAGTTTCCATTTAGTGAGGCTCGGTTAATGGTGGATTTGACCCGTCTTGATGGAGGTGGCTCACTGTGCGCTAAGTCGCAATCCCATGTTGAGCAGGAATGGATTGGGGTGTTGCCAAGAAGGCAATCAGCGCCTAATCTCCCCAAGTTTTCTGCTCCGCTAGTCGGAGATAGAAATTTCACGAGTAGATCAAAATTTTGGGCAGCAGATGGGGAGGTTAGCTCTGAGGAAGAAGATGAAGCTGCTAGTACTGTTTCATCTAATTCAGGTTCAGAATTTATTCGAGATGCTTTGCGAGTGGGTTTCTCAGTAGACGAATTGATCAGAGCTGAGGCAATGCTGTCTGAAAACATTGAGTCTCCGAAATTTGGCTCGGTTGACTGTGGGGCTGGCCATGTGAGGCATCCTAGGCCTCTACCATCAAGGATAACCGAGAAGGTAGCGGACTGGCGTTTGTCCTCAAAAATTCGTCCTTGGAAAGGCCCCTTACCTAAGTTTGATCGGTCTTCAGTTAGTGAACTGGGGGAGATTAAAGTTAAGGACATGAGGAAGATTAATCTTGGTAAAACAGGGTTGTCCCTGAATGAGTGGTGTCGGGGCACTGAAGAGGTATGTGGGCCGACGGTGTCGACTGGTCTGGGCCAACTTGTTTTGGCCAAAACTGAAAGACGACGTTTGGCCCGCTCTGGTGTGATCCGGATTGGGAGCAGGTCGGTCCGTTTTCCAGCCGGGCTGTGTGAGCTTTTCTCCCGGGGAGGACGCTTTCGTCCTAGGTTTCTCGCCTCATCTCACAACTGTTCGTCTGCCTGCGACGTTTCGTTGCCAGCGGATAGACCTGGGTTGCAAGGAGCCGGGGGCAGTGTTGAAGCCGTCGGCAACAGTTACGCTCAGGGTGTTGCGATGGATAGTGGTGTGCACAAGGGACGACATGGCCACCAGGTGGGCGGCTCTAGTCCTGACTGGGGTGGCCGTGCTGGGCGTTTTGGCCGCGGCGGCGTAGGCTTTTTTGCAGCGGCAACGACCAGCATTCCAGCTGGCCAGTGGGGTGGTTTGCCGTCGTCGCAGGGTCCAACAAGAAAGGCTACTTCCCAGGCGACCCTTGAGGCAAATTTTAAAGTTATGGCAGAGCAGATTAAAGAAATTGAAGCAAAAATTAAAGGTATGGAGGTTCGGATGCTGGATATGGCTTGTGATCTCAAAATTAATAACAAGTGTTGTAACAAGGTTCTTGTGGAGAATGATAATGTTCTTGTTGACGAGTTGGTGGAAGTTGTGTTCACTGAGGAGGATGGTGATTTGCTAAGTGTTGAGGGAGATGGAGCAGCAGCATCTAATGATGTTGGGGTGCTCCAAGCACCGATGGAGGAGCGGGTACTTCACGGGCTGACGCCGGCAGGTGCTGGCCAACGGCTGGCTGCGCCGGAAGGCGCTCGTCAGCAGCCGGATGCAGCAAGGTTGCAGTACCCGGCCGTGGCACAGGAGGCGCCCAAGATGGTGCCACTACCTCCTGCGTTGAATAATTTGGAGCAAGTTGAAGGTAACAAGCAAAATCTGTCCTTCACATCTTTTTCAGATGTTGTTGTTGCTTCCAAACTCATCAATCTAGGCCTAGATGTTGGCAAAAATGAGAAAGAAGTTTTAGGTTCAGTTCGGGTGCTTAAAACTGTAGAACGCAATAGACTGTCGGCTTTTTTTCCTAGAATTGTTGAAGAACATGACAGTGATGCTGTTTTTTTAGAAACTGATGAAGATGATGACGTTAATAACCTCACTCTTGGTCACTTATGTGGTGATTTGATGGAGGAGGTTATGGATGACGACAGCGATCACCTAAGTTGTGAATTCGAAACTGTCTTCAAGAAGAATAAATCTATGTCATCTTTTAATAAGAAGAATAAGAAAATTGGAATAGTTAGGAAAAAAAGAAAATCAAATCGATCAAAATGAAAGGAATCTTTTGGAATAGCAGAGGTCTTAGTGACTTGGCTAAATATAGGTTCCTTTCAGAATTATCTAGAGAGCATAAACTAGACTTTATTGCTCTTATGGAGACCGGGAAGAAAGATTTTCCAAAAGCGGCGTTGAACAATATTTGTGGTGGTCGAGATTTTTTGTGGCACTGGTCAAAACCTCATGGTAGGTCCGGTGGCATCCTTCTTGGGGTGAATCTAGAAATTTTTGACGTTGGTAGTTTTGATGAGGGAGACTTTTATGTTAAGTTCCACTTGAGAATGAGAGGTGATGGTTTCCAATGGGTTCTTATAGCAGTTTATGGGGCTGCTCAACCTGAACTTAAGGAGGCCTTCCTTGCAGAGTTGGTACAAACATGTGCCAAGGAAACACATCCGGTTCTTGTCGGAGGTGATTTCAATATTATTAGGAATCCTCAGGAAAAGAACAATGATAGGTTTGATGATAGGTGGCCTTTTTTATTTAATGCCGTCATCGATGGTTTAGATTTAAGGGAGCTTGGATTATCTAACCGGAAATTTGCGTGGGCTAATTCTAGGGATACACCAACATATGAGAGACTTGATCGGATCCTTGTTAGTACAGAGTGGGAAACAAAATTTCCGCTATCAACGGTTCAGGCGTTGACTAGGGAAATTTCGGATCACACTCCTCTGTTACTAGATACTGCAAACGGTACTCGTTGCAAAAATCAACCTCTGTTCAAATTTGAGCTCGGTTGGCTGTTATGTGATGGCTTCTCAGAGTTGGTGGCGGAAGTGTGGAACAAAGAAAAAAAGGGGGAAAACATCGTTACAAAGATGGCAATTTAAAATTCAAAGACTTAGACAATTCCTACGGGGTTGGGCTAAGAATGTTAGCGGTTCATACAAAAAAGAAAAGGAAGATTTGATTCGGAAGGCGAATGAATTAGATAAGAAAGCTGAGACTCAGCTTCTCAGTGCTACGGAAAATGTTTTAAAGCATTATTATAAAGAGCGGTTAGTTCATTTGTTGCGAGAGGAGGAGATAAAATGGTACCAAAGAGCCAAAACAACTAAGTTGTTATTTGGCGACTGTAATACTAAGTATTTTTAGTTGGTAGCCAATGGAAAACATAGGAAGACTAGGATTTTCCGCCTCGAGCAGGAAGAGGGGATTATAGAGGGTGATGAGAACCTTAAGAAATACATCACCAATTATTATAAAGGTCTCTTTGGGGCGTCAGAGAGAAATAATTTCTCAATGATGGAATCCTTTAGGGATGATATACCACAGGTTTCAGAAACTGAGAATGAGATTTTAGCGTCCGCTTTCACAGAAGAAGAGGTTAAAAAGGCTATATTCCAAATGGAACACAACAAAGCCCCGGGGCCTGATGGTTTCCCAGCTGAGTTTTACCAAGCTTTTTGGGGTCTCGTCAAAGGAGATCTCATGGCTCTTTTCACTGATTTTCACAAAGGAAACCTCCCACTTTTTAGCCTCAATTTTGGTATAATTACATTATTACCGAAGCAAAATGAGGCTACTCAAATCCAACAGTTCAGACCCATTTGCCTACTTAATGTTAGCTTTAAGGTCTTTACTAAGGTAATGGCTAACCGTTTAGCACTAGTGGCTCAGAAGGTTATTGTAACATCCTAAATTTTGAATGTTTGAAAATTTGGAAGAATTTAAAAATTTTCTCCACATCTTACTAGCATTTGAGATTTTTGGCCAAAATCTTATTTGGGTTTTCCAGAGTTTTGCCCTGAGCAAGTAATAACTGGAAATAAATCTCGAGCACAAAATAGCAATCATAAAATAATAATAATAAAAAAATACAACTCAAATAAATATAAATATATATATGTACACATATATAGAAAATTCAATATTAACATTAGAGCTACAAATTAAAAAAAGGGGATTTTGGACACCAAGCTCAAGTACTTAAAAATTTGGAATACTGGAATTTTCCTTTCCTTCTCTATGCCATGTGAGCCCACTCCTATTTTTCTCTCCCTCCCTATCTTTCCTTTTTCTCTCTTCCTCTGCGCACGGGCCCGGTCGACTGCGCCTCATTTCCTTCCTTCCTTCACAGCCGCACGGTGGCTCTCCCTCCTCCCTCCATTTCTTATTTTCTTTACTCATTCCTTCCTCCCTTCTTCCATGGCTACGAGTCCTCCACGTCTCCCTCCCTCCCCCTCTCTCCTCTGCGCAGCGCCGCGCCTGCCCCTTCGCCGGTTCTCTATGCTCTGCTTCGCCTCGTCTTGTCGCCGCCTGCTATGCGCCGAGCCCCGCGCCTCTGGGCACCGAGCCTGCGCGGCGTCTTGCCCGGTGGTCCTTGCTCCGCTTCGCCTGGTCCTTCTCCGCCGCTCGGTCCCAACCGGTCCTCACCGCCACGCTATAAAAGCCTCCGGCTTCTTTCCCCTTGCCCCGCGCCATTTCCTCCTCCCCCATCTTTTCCCCTTCCTCCCCGAAAGCAGCCGCCTCCGCCAGTCTCACCGCCGCCTCCCCCACAGTCGATGCCGGTCCAATTCCTCCTTGTGGGAGCTTTACCACGACGTCCCGGAGCTCCGTCGGTCGCCGGCCGAGGACCTCGCTGCCTGCACACCGCCGGCACCGTGCACCACCACCGCCCGACACCGCCTCATGCCGCCGGCGCGCCTCGGTATCTCCCCGGCCTAACCAACCGCACGGTAAGCCTCCCCTACCCTCCCTCCTACTTATGCGCGTACCGTCCTCTCCACTATCCTTCCCGGCCGCCGGCGCCTCTTTTCCACCTCACCGGCCGCCGCCCGAGCAGCTGCCCCCGCCGACCCGCGCCATCCCGGGCCGCGCCGCCTTCTCCACCGGCTTGCGCAACTTCCTGGGACACCATTTTGCTAGCTCACCTCGCACCTCTGACCTTCCCTTGCCGGAGCCCCGCCGCTGGTCGGGCGCCATCACCTCCCCTGTTTCAGTCAGAGTGGAGGCTCTGTCTTGGGAGCTCAGTCCTGCACCACCTCGTATAAACTAAACTTCCCCTGTTGTCGCAAACGGGCTGCAGCCCAGTTGGTTAATGCAGCCGAGTGCCAACTTGCTGCCCCACGTTCGAATCCCAGCGCTGCACGTTTATCTCTTATTTTTGCTAGCCCGAATCTAAGTAGGAATTGAGTCAAGGAAAATTAAGAAAAATCCATGGAAGGATTAGGGCATAAACAAGATTATTAAACACTTAATCTTAGACTGATCATCAGCTAATGTGCCTTAATTAATTGTTTTAAATCTAATTTTAATTAAGAAGTGTGAGTTAAAGATGGTCCTACCTAGTGTCTAAATTTAATGAGGATCCTAATTTTTATACACACACACCCACCCAAAGTAAAGTTAAGGAAGGTAATCTAGGAAAGCCCAAAATAATGAGGTATGCACAAATAGAATTTGAATATACGTCCAGGTATAGAGTGATATGTAAATAATCAAGTGGCTAATGGAAAATAATCTAGTAACACATAAAACCAGATGCAATATTAATTGCACTTTTAGAAATCGAGTTTATAACCATCCAAAAATATTTAAAGATCAAATCCGGACTAGCTACCTGAAAGAAAGGATTTATGTACATCATAATAGCAACCTTGAGTATGACCAATTATTCACAAGCAATACTAGCAGATATATTGACTTAAAATAGTTAGGGAATGATTTAGTACGAGACCCCTAACCTTTTACCATAAGTATTAACGTAAGAATGGAAGATTTCATGTGAATAATTAAATAAATCATATATATGCATATATGTGTGTGTATATATATAGTTCACCAGCTGTCAATATTTCCCTAGACTCAAATTTTAATTGAAGACAACCTTGGTATACTATTGATAAATAAAATCTTAGCAGACGATTAATAAAATATTATGATTGATACAACCAGTCAGACTTTACATAAATGGATTTATTTCTAGAATTAAATCACCCTGAATAATAACTAAAAATACATAGGCTAATGTTGAGGGTCAAGTCAAAGGGGACCTTTAACTGAAAATTTTGTTGGCCCATCTATTAGAACCTTTTGGGTCATCAGTCATTATAGTAACCTTGCCAAATTGCATTATAGAGAACGCAGTGCTCTTAGAACCACATAGAATGATACGTCTCAAATTATTAGCAGTATAAATTAATTTGATAACCTAAAAGTCATATGCATCACCTATGAAATCCCTACTCATGAATGGCAACACTCAACCAATACATTAAACACTGGCTTGATTCATACATCTGTGCATAGGTCTAACCTAACTCGTAGAACTTGCTTGATAAATATAAAAGTAATAAAAGAGATTATTAGTAAAAAGATCAAGTTATCGTATTCTACAACCAGCCCTGCCACAAATCATCTGAATCACCCATTAACTCATAATAAAACTAAATTGAGTTTATTCAGATTTATTTGGATCTTTTTGAGTTATTTGCTTTTATTTGGATTCTGTCGTTTGCCGCGTAACTAGAAATTGGAAGTCGTGAAGAATCAGTGGATCAAGCGAGGCCAAGATTGAGGTGAAGATAAAGAGCAGAAGCTCAGGACCTTTGAATGAGGAAGCGTTAAGTGAGCTCAAGACCACAGTAAACCACGCGAGGCGAGTCAATACTTTGATCATTTCGAACCTACATTTTCTGCAAATTACTTTGGTTTAAATTATCAAATTGCATGCTGTTACTTTATATGCAAATACATGTTTAGTTTAATCTCCTAGTTATATGCCTACTGTTTACATTGAATAATATTATCCTTCATTTGGAATATTTGAATGTGTGAACCTTGTCGCCCTAGCAAAAATTTATATTAGTAACCTTTCGAAAGTTAAGTCTGTAATTATACGCCATGCTTAGCATTGTTTAGAGTCTCATGGGCGCGAAAGCGCCCAAGCATCACTTTTAATCCTGAGAAAAATTAGTTGGGGCAGTCATGGTGGTAATGACTGGTGTATGTTGGATATAGTTATTTTATATTCCCAAAAACCTCGAATTGCTTAATTATCTGGGCGGATGGTTCGGGGGTATGGTGCAGGTGCACGAGAGTGTGGTTTGTGGTAGAACCGCCCAGATACCACTAAGGACCGAATCTTGTCTTGTCAACCCATGTAAAACAGTGCAACCACAAGTCTGCAAAGTGCAACTTGGCTAAGTAGATTTATCGACACCCCCGGACTCATCTCACCGGTAGTGGATAGAAGTGTTAAGCTATGGCAAGGGGGCCTGAAGGGACACCAGTGGAGGGTGAAGTTTGCCCAGCTGTCCTAACGTTGCGGGAAGGGGAGCCCGGCTGCGTTAGTGGCTGTGGGGAACATCCCGCGCATAGATGGGACCCACCGCAAGTGGGAGAAGCCCATAAAGTGAGATGAGAAAAGGGACTAGATACTTTGAAAAGTCACTGTGATGGTCTGCTCAACCACACTTCTAAGGAATCGTGTGGGGCAATGAGTTGATTGTCTCTTGTGGTGAAAGTGTACAAACTCTGCAGAGTCAAAACTATTCGAATAGCCGTGCCCACGGTTAAGGGCAGACATGGGAACTTAACCAGATATAGTTCTATTTCAAAATGTTTTGTGGGTGGGATGGAAAAGTGGAGGGCAGTGAAAGGCCCTAGTTTGGAGTTGTCCTGGGTGTCGTCCCAGTGGTAAGTTAAGCGGCTATAACGC
The DNA here is from genome assembly GCA_017311315.1 of Dendrocalamus latiflorus. Classification (NCBI taxonomy): domain Eukaryota; kingdom Viridiplantae; phylum Streptophyta; class Magnoliopsida; order Poales; family Poaceae; genus Dendrocalamus; species Dendrocalamus latiflorus. The sequence goes on along the minus strand of CM029666.1, from coordinate 40,626,131 downwards.
TGAAGAAATTGCTATATGGTGCAGATGCCATGTAACGGTGGATGGAATCTGAATCGATATTAATAATGCATTTCCTTGTACATTATGATTTGTTCCAAAATTGCTAAGTCATAGGGCTTTTTAATTAATTGTATTCAAAAGCACTCTACGCAAAATAAAATAGCCCGAGCCTCTCCTTTGTTAAGCTGTGCATACTATTTATTTGCATTCTGTGTATTGGCTCGCGGAGCACGGGGTCGGAGTGCTCACGCTCGCTTTTGCGACAAAATTCAGAATCAGGAATCAAGTCACTGCACCGCAGCAACAAGATTGGACAAGCTGGCAGAGAAGATGAAGATGTCAAGAGCTAGGTCGCGAACCTCTAGTTGGCTGCCTGTGGGCATGTCCTGAAGGTCCCACCTGTGTGCTTCGTTCTTCCGCTGCTGCAATTTAATGATTTCGGCCTAATCGGCCCATGAGTAAGTCTACTATTAAATTTTACGCTTCCGCATGATATGTATTTTGATATTCATTACTGTAACTGTGAGCACTATCTACTGATCCAGGGAATAGTGCAGTAATCACAGAGGAATCCGGATGTTAATATCTGGGTCCCTACAGTTATACAACCATCTCAAACAGCTTTTATGGCAGGGAGGAATATCATGGAAGGGGTTATTATCCTTCATGAAACCATACATGAAATGCATAGGAAGAAGCTTGATGGAGTGATTCTAAAGCTGGACTTCGAAAAAGCATATGATAAGGTGAAATGGTCTTTTCTTCAACAAACATTGAGGATGAAAGGTTTTTCGCCACTTTGGTGCAAGTGGATAGATCAAATTGTTAGGGGTGGTAGTGTGGGCATTAAAGTTAATGACATTTTAGGGCATTATTTTCAGCCAAAAAAGGGACTTAGGCAAGGTGATCCCTTGTCACCAATCCTCTTTAATTTAGTGGCAGATATGTTGGCAACGTTAATTGGTAGAGCTAAGTCGGATGGGAGGTTTCAAGGAGTTGTTCCACATCTTGTAGATGATGGCCTCTCGATCCTCCAGTATGCAAATGATACTATTCTCTTCATGGATCATGATTTACTTCAAGCCAAAGACCTTAAACTAGTGTTAAGTGCCTTTGAGCAACTTTCTGGGTTGAAAATTAATTTCCATAAGAGTGAGCTCTTCTGTTATGGTAGTGCTAAGGATTGCGAGCATGAGTATGCACAACTTTTTGGTTGCAAAACCGGGGGCTTACCTTTTAAATATCTTGGTATTCATTTGCATCATCGTAAACTCTCTAACAAAGATTGGGCAACCATTGAGGAGAGATTCCAAAAGAAGCTCAGCAGTTGGAAAGGAAAGCTTCTTTCCGTTGGAGGAAGGCTAGTTTTGATCAATTCGGTCTTAAATGGTTTAGCTATGTATATGCTTTCCTTTTTTGAAGTCCCTAAGGGTGTTTTACAAAAACTTGATTTTTACCGTTCAAGGTTCTTTTGGCAAAGTGATAGTCATAAAAAGAAGTGCAGGCTTACTAAGTGGAGTGTACTTTGTAGACCAAAGGACTGTGGCGGGTTGGGTATCCAAAACCTTGGGATTCAAAACAAATGTCTCTTGAGTAAATGGTTGTTTAAACTTATTAATGAGGATGGTGTTTGGAAAAATCTTCTAAGAAGGAAATATTTGACCAATAAAGCCATAACTCAAGTTTATAAACGACCGGGTGACTCCTACTTTTGGTCGGGGCTAATGAAGGTCAAGGATGATTTCTTGGCTCATGGTTTTTTTCGAATTCAAAAGGGAACACAAGTAAGATTTTGGGAGGATATTTGGTTAGGAAATAAACCCTTAAGGGATGTCTATCCATCGCTCTATAGGATTGTGAGGAAAAAGAATGAAACTGTGGCTAAGGTTTTAGCTTCTACGCCACTGGATGTGTCATTTAGAAGAGGTTTGGTGGAAGGTAATTTGACAGCGTGGTACGACTTAGTCTCTAAAGTTGTGACAGTTAACCTTACAAATGAGAAGGATGTGTTTGTTTGGAACCTTCATAGGAGTGGGTCTTTCACGGTTCACTCTATGTATTTGAATCTGATTCAAGAGGGAGTCTTACCTACGAAAAACCCTCTATGGAAAATAAGAGTGCCTTTGAAAATTAAAATTTTCCTTTGGTATCTCCAAAAAGGGGTCACTCTTACAAAAGATAATTTAGCAAAAAGGAATTGGCAAGGGAGTGTCAAGTGTTGTTTTTGTAACTCTTTGGAGACGATACAACATCTTTTCATTGATTGTCACTTTGCTAGATTTATATGGAACACAGTGCACATCACCTTTGGAATTCATCCACCATCTAGTATATCGGATATGTTTGGCTCTTGGCTTCATGGCATCGGGGCAAAACTCAAAAATCAGATTTTACTAGGTGCTGCGGCTCTCTGTTGGGCAATGTGGTTGAATAGAAATGACGTGGTGTTCAATAATGTTAAAACCAACACCTTTCTGCAAGCCATTTTCAGGGCAACATATTGGATCCGACTTTTGTCCTTGTTAAGTAAAGAAGAAGAAAAACCAATCTTCAAGAATGGATGCCAGATTTTGGAGACGGTCATCATGGAGGTCTTTGCAAAATTTGGATGGAAGTTCCGGAATAGGATTGAGGCGTAGTGTCTGTTTTTTCCTGTATCTTGTGTCTTTTGCTTTGTGTTAGTTCTTGTGCTTGAATGCTCTTGGTTGTAACCTTTAAGCTGTGTACGATCTTCGGATTGTAGAGGCTGGGACCTTTTTCATTCCCTTAATGAAATTTTCCCTTGATCTAAAAAATCAGAGCCAAGAAATCTTGTTCAAAACCCGGTTGACGTAATTAAAAAATAATAATTACAACTCACTTCTATTCCACGTCTTAGGTCTGAGCGAGCCTACACGTGAGAGAAAGTGTGGAAGTTTAAGGCACAATTAAAAAAATAATTGTTACCCGCTTCTATTCCATGTCTTAGGCCTGAACGAGCCTACACGTGAGAAGAAGTATTGATTGTTGAAGTATAAATGAATTACTCATCTTTTCTCATTATGTTAAGCTTTTTGATGAAATAATTAGTGCATGCAACTCAATAGCTGTGATGTTCCAGAGTTCAACAATTTAAGAAGTTGATATCCGTGCTCAAGACGGCGAATAGGATTGCTCGATGCCGATGGGTTACGAGGAGAAGAGGCACCGATCGAGGACAGGATTCCAATAGTGATGTTTTACGATAATTTAAACTTTTAAAACTTTGAGCACTAATATACAACAAATCATTTGCATTGGTCAAATGAAAACAATGTTAGTCCAGCAATATGTATACTATATACATCTGAAATATCATATAATTATAAAACTAGGAGCACAATTACGGATTGGGGAAAGAACAAGGGTTAGGGGTAAAACATACTTTTTATTTATTTTCTTTCTCGTTTCTCATACTCATATTATATTTTAATAGATAGGACTTTCACTAACAAAGAGCTACAAAACTGCAGTGTGTTTCAGCATTCTAGAGCAAAACGCTACATAATTTAGGTGTGTAATTTAGCCGATTTTTGCTTTTACAAAATTAGACGTAGATCTCATTCAGTCCACACCGCCCGAAATTACACAGTACTGACTTTGCAGGGAAGATTTCCCATAGCGCTAGCAAAAATAATGAAAGCATGGACCGCTAATACCAGGTTGAAAACGTCGGCTGCATTTGGACAGAAACGAGAATACAAGTAGATTTTACAGCCCAGTACTGGAGTATGCACGGACTCCGAATGCGCGCAATGAATTATAAATCAAATCAATTTGCCGAAATGATTGCTGCCCAGTTATCAAGTCATCGTGTTCACACATCAACTCAAAAATGTCTAGCTATGCTCATTTAGACTTCAACTTCTAACTTTCAGCTTATTTTTTACTGATTATAAATTTTGTCATTTTTTAAACTTTTGTTTTTTATGAGCTTTTTTGACGGTTCTTTTTTTCCTGTATTTGTTTGTATTATACGTAATGGGCTAATATATTTTTTAATTTTTTAAATTTAATTATGTTAAATAAGCCTCTGTCATCTACAGTGTTTTTTCAGCTAGCTACAGTGCTTTTCAGCCATAAGCCACTCAAAAAAGCCCAAATGAGTGTCCCAGGTCACTCAGGAAACTACCCAAAACTATACATTGATGAGACTAAAATAATCACCCAGGATTAAGCAGCAAGCAGTTACTGCTAGGATTAAGCAGCAGGCAGCTACTTACTCTCAAAAATAACTAACTAGGAGTGAAGTAGGTTACTTACTAATAGCAAGGAAAGATTTGTCCTTGAAATCTTGTTTAACTTCTAGGTTAGGCCTAGGGCTTGGTGCCTCCACTCTTCTACTCTGGTCATGCTGTTGAAGTGATGCGTCCTCTTGAGGAATTTTGGACATATATGGCACTGCTGATCACTAGAATTCTAATTGTAGCCCCCCAAATAACAGGATTTTCATTTCTAGCCCCCTTCCGACCGCATAATTTTCCTGGAGTTGACATGTGGCATATCGTGCGGTCCCCAACCGCGCAACCACTGTTCACGTACTAATCGTGCGGTCGGGGACCGCGCGACCACTGTTCACGTACTAATCGTGCTATTGGGGACCGCGCGACCACTGTTCACGTACTAATCGTGCGGTTGGGGACAGCATGACCATTGTTCACGTACTAATCGTGCGGTCGGGGACTGCACGACTACTGTTCATGTACTAATCGTGCGGTCGGGGACCGCACGACTACTGTTCATTCGTCCCCGACCGCACGACCTGGCTTTTAAATTTTGTATTTTTGTGTAGATAAGAGTTTATTTAGTTGTGCAAATTGTTTGTATTTATAAATATTATGCATATTCATTTGTAATTTATTTTGTTTGGAGTTAGCATCAATTTTGTAATATAGTAGAGGAAGTGCAAAATATTATGAAAAATACGCAGTGTAGATGATATATGTATGAAATGTTTTTTTAGATTGTTATTTTTTCGAAATATAATGTCAGACAATATAGGTAGGCTGGTCCGTTTATGATTTTTGTAGGTTCTCAATGGTACAATCGTCGTGCGATGTTATAGTGCGGTTAATTTTTGGAAGAAATTTGTAGGGACGATTGAGCTCTGAATGACTCATACGTACGGAGGTAAATTATAGTGCGGTGGAATGGTTGATCCGTTTGTGTTTTTTTGCACATTGTGAACAGTTAAAAATATGTTCGATTCGCAAAAAAATTGTGAATTGGCTGCCTGCACCAAATGTTTTTGCGAATCAAACATAATTTTAGCCGTTCACAATGTACGAAAAACACAAACGGATCAACCATTCCACTGCACTATAATTTACTTCTACGTACAAGTCATTCAGAGCTCAATCATCCCTACAAATTTCTTCCAAAAATTAACCGCACTATAACATCGCATGGTGATCGTACCATTGAGAACCTACGAAAATCGCAAACGGACCAGCCTACCTATATTGTCTGCCATTCTATTTCGAAAAAATAACAATCTAAAAAAATATTTCATACATGTGTCATCTACACTGCGTAACGAGTTTTCAAAATATTTTGCACCTCCTCTACTATCTTACAAAATTGCTACTAATTCCAAACAAAATAAATTACAAATGAATCTGTGTAATATTTATAAATACAAACAATTTGCACAACTAAATAAACTTTTATCTACACAAAAATATAAAATTTAAAAGCCAGGTCATGCAGTCGGGGATGGATGAACAGTAGTCGTGCGGTTCCCGACCGCACGATTAGTACATCAACAGTAGTCGGGCGGTCCCCGACCGCACAATTAGTATGTGAACAGTGGTCGTGCGGTCGGAGACCGCACAATTTGCCACGTGTCAGCTCCAAGAAAATCATACGATCGAGAGGAGGCTAGAAATGGAAATTTTGTTATTTGGGGGCTACAATTGAAATTCTAGTGATCAACAGTGCTATATATGTCCAAAATTCCCTCTTAAGATCCATGTCCAATCTTCCTTCGAGGTCATGAAGCTGCTTTCTTGCAAAAGGGACATGACATCAAGGTCCAAGCCATGAATGATTATGGATTGGAAAGCAGCAAACAACACAAATACCGTTTATTTCGACTTAAGTTTCTAGTTTTTGACTTATTTTTCACTATTCTAAAATTCCATCTTTTTCTAATTCTTTTAGCTTTTTTTGGAGCTTTTTTGCCGATTCTTTTTCTCGTATTCGTCTGTATAGTTCGTAATTGGCTAGCCTATTTTTTTAATTTTTTTAAATTTAATTACGTCAAATAAACTATCATCAGTTACAGTTTAATTTCAGTCAGCTATAGTGTAATTTCGGGCATAAGTCACTTTTTTTAGCTCAACTGAGCGGGCTAAAAATCAAAGAAGTTTGACTGTGTTATCTACTTGATATCAAATGAACACTGCCGAATGATTTGCATAATCGCATTTGCACATTTCTACACCCGTCTACAAATTAATTTGTTCTTTTGCAGAACATACTTCGCTGAATTTGTAGTATGTTCCATGTGTCGATGCTTCTCTTTTGGAGAGACGATTAAGGAGACTATACTCATGTAGATTTTTTTGTTGAGTTTTCTTTGTAAGCTGCTCGATGCTAGTACATTTGTGCTATGAGACTTATGCTGAGATTGTAAAAAGACTACACATAAACTTAACTGAGCTCTTTCGCCTGTGACTGATTTGAATTGAGCACATCTGATATCCAAATGATACATGTTTCCCCCATTTCTCCCATTTACAATTTCATATGTACTCTTGCAAGTTGTAACGTTTTATTAGTTAGTGTCATACAACCGTTACCGTCGGCCGCTTCACCACGGCGAGTGGGCGCGGGGAACGGTGAGGCTCGGGCGTGGCGCCGGGCAGTCGGCGAGGCACGGCGGAGCCGCGCGGCGAGGCTACCTACGGGTCTGGGAATAGAGAGATGGGAGAGAGGTGAAAAGAGGGAGACGAGGAGAGTTGCTTCGAGACTGGCTAACACATGACAAATATATAGAATTACTAGTAAAGTATCCGTGTGTTGCAACGGAGTGCTAAATAAAAGTGATACATACTATCAAATATGATCTCAAACTGAACAATGAATCAATTTTATCTTACGTCATCATGTATCAAGCAAAGCATACATGTTCATACTCGTAAATAAATCAAGTATCATATTAATGAAGTACAAAATTTCAGTTACCAGAATTGGTTACAACTGGAGTAGAGAAGCTAATACTCTCACTCAAAAATTCTTATCACCGTGGGAAGCATGCAGTCAAACAATTTTTTTAATGTTTGGGTAGATCTCACGAAAATGGAACGAGTAGAATCATCATTTTAAAAAATAATTTCACAGTTTCAAACTTTTGCAACTGAGAAATATATTGTGACACTGTAAGCAATGAGAAGTAAAATAGACACACAAATCAATGTATCGCCCAAATTATTTACAATGGTTCAAGGAAGTGAAGGATTATCTATTCTGTATTCAAGACAGCCCTTAAATACCATGTCCATCCAGTATATTGCAATTACTCATGCATGGTAATGGTATGGTTACACTTCAGTCAACCAATCAGCAATGCTCAGTCAGATAGAAACCACCATCAACGTTGTTTGAAATTCCACAGAATTACAGCTATTTTAGAGATGGTATATGCCACTGCAACAGTAACTAAGAAGATGCAAATTTAGACTGTCATTTACCCAGCTAAGCTTTTTTTTGCTGGCATATATCGAATTTTCCCTTCGTAAAAGCAAGGATGGATCATAACAGTCAACAGATTTTTTTTACCCACAAATTAGCAGCCAGAAAGGTAGAGTGCATAGCAATAAAATGTGTAGCAGCAAGACATGACAAACCATTCCACTAATTATCATACCACTATACTTCTCATTTCTTGATCCGAAAGAAGATCCATACTCTGTTGACTGTCTTTGGCTCTCATCAACAAGGGTATTCTCCAAATGGAATGAGTAGAATCATCATTGTAAAAAATAATTTCACAATTTTTAACTTTTGTAACTGATAAATATATTGCGACACTGTAAGCACTGAGAAGTAAAAAAAAAGAAGATCAATTTTTTTTACCAAAGAATGTACAATTCATCATTATGATAATACCTGCTGAGCAAGATCTTTGTAGTGTTAAGTGAATATAACACAACATAAATGGGGTAAATACTATACTCAGTGCGGTATCGTAAATACCGTATTTACCAAAGTTGATGTGAATTGTGAATGATATAGCGTCTAGCGGGGCGAGTAGGCGACAATATATATACTCCTAGCAATAGAATTAGAACTTTAGAAGCACTTCAATGGAGTATGATCGTATAGAGATTCAATGGCATATGCATAAAACAATAAAGAATAATGATTAATGATATGCTCTGCCAATTTTTAGCCACCACATGTGTAACATCCCAAAAATTTGCTTTCTGAAAAATTTAATTTCAAATTAATTATTTTAAAGTATTTGAGTTTTATTTGTATTTGCCCTGAATTTCCGTTTTTGAAAATTCGATTTGAAAAGTATTTTAAGTAAAACCTAAAAATATTGTTAAATAAAAAGATATTTTGAATTTCTATAAAAATCCTAATTCAAATTAATTATTTGGAGTTATTTGGCTTTTATTTGGTTTCCTGGATTTTCTGGAGTTTAAAAATGTATTTTTGAAATTAAAAAGTATTTTAAAGTATGGAAATTAATTACCAACATTAGTTGGAAATATTTTTATTTAGTTCAAAAGATCTCCAGAAGCTTCTGTAAATTTTTCTGGAATTTTTGGAGGTATTTTCATATTTTTCTGAGGCTAAATGAATTTTCTAGCCTTTTCTGAAAATCTGAAATCAAAATCAAAATTTAAAAATCCAAACCCCCTCCCTCCGGACGACACGTGGACGGACCAGATCCGCCCACACCGCCTCCCGGATCCCGCCTACCCTCCTCCACCGCTCGCCACGTGGGCGGCCGGGATTCACCCGCCCCCACGTGCCCGAACCATCCCACCGTCCGCCTCGCCCTCGCACCAGCCGCCCGATTCCCCCGCGCTGCCACACGTCGCCATCTCAGCCTCGCCCGCGCCCCGCTCTCTCTCTTCGGCCCCACCTGTCGGCGCGCCACTCCCTCCGCCCCTCTCTGACCGCCCGGGCCAACCCGTCAGCTTCGTCTCCTTCCCCGCGATCTCCTCCTTCCTTCCGCTTGGCCGCACCATCCCCGCCGCCCTCGCCCGCCGGGTCTCCTTTCCTTTCCCGCCGCCCGTGCGACCCGCGCCCATTCCTTCTTCTCCCTCCCCGATTCCCTTCCATCTACGGCCGCACCTTCCCTTTTCTCCCTCTCCGCAATCCCCGCCGATCCCGCCATCTCCGGCGAGAAATCTGCCCCGCCCCGCCCCTCTCCGGCCCCTATAAAAGGCGCCCCGAGCTTCGCCTCTCCTCGCCCATCCTCCCCCGCTACTCCTCCCTCTCTCCCGTGCGCTCCACCGCCCCCGCGCCGTGCACCACCGCCATCCTCGTCGCCGACGCATCTCCAGCCGCCCTAGGTGACTACCGTCCCCTCCCCCGAATTCCCCACTTCCCCCTCTCTCGGTTCCGCCTAGCGCCGCTCGCCGCCGGCCATCGGAGCTTCGCCGTCGACGCCGTGCCCGAGCGCCCCCGTCCGCCGGACGGCCACCTCAACCTGCCGTCCCACGTGGCGCCAGACCCCCGCCACGTCGGTGCCACGTCGGCAACCTCGCCCAGTCGGCTGCCACCCCATCTCCCCGTGCCACCTCAGCCGGTTCACCCCAAGTGGACTCGGTCCATGGACCAGGGGCCCACTGTCAGTCTGCCTTTCCCCGGGCTGACGTCATGCTGGCGTCATTAATCCTTTTCCCGTTGAAAAATAATTCACCCGAAATTAAATTCCATGCTGACGTCATAATTCGAGATTTCCTTTAGAAAAATAATTTCAATAATTCAGTTTTTCCATTTTCCCTCTTTTCAAACTTCCCGGAGCCTGTTCTTCTTCGTCCTAACTCCGTTTGAGCCCATTCAAATTTCTAAATTCATCAAAAATTCCAAACTATCCATTTATTCCATCCTTTCAAATATTTGAAATTTATTTGATATTTCAAATATTTAAATTTCAAATTCCAATGCCTAGTTTAAATTCAAAGCCTCAGTTCCATTCCAAATTTTCTGTGCACTTTCAAAATTCAAATTCAAATCTTGCCAAATCTCCATAAAACCCATTCTATCTTCCTTGGTCCAAATATTGTCTCAGTAATTTCATTTCCCAACCGATCTTCCAGATATTCGTTCTCCCTCGTGTGAACCCCAAATCCGCTGAATCTTTCTCCTAAATTTGTCTAAAATCATGATCTATTCAACTATGGCCTCTATTTGAATTTTTGAGTTTGTTTGAATTTTTATTTGTATTTATTTGCTTTGTTTGCTTCGTCTTTTCTCGCGTAGATTCCAACGTTGTCGACGATCACTCTACCCAACAGCAAGAAGACTCAGAGATCCTACAGGAAGGCAAGTCTCCTTTGATCATCTTGAACCTATGATTTCAAAATATTTTAATTATTTTAAATTATGTACATTGCTATTTACATAAAATGGTAATTCAAATCTTAAGGCATTAGTTATTCCAACTTTGTTATGCCCTCATTTGACATTGATTGCCATGTACCTTGTCACCCTAGAACTTTCTTTGTCTCAATAATGAGATTAATATTAATCTTTGTGAATATTAGAATGGTAGGATAATGTTTAGTCATGTTATCTAATATCTTTAGAAACTCTTGAAAATGGGAAATTATGAATTATTGTAATACCCTTGTGTTTACAAATTTAGTGGTAATTGGAGTTACCATTGTTCTTTTAAAATAAACTAAAATGTGAAAGTTGGTTTAGATTAGGGTGGATGGTTGGTTTGGTTTGGTGCAGGAAGCACGAGATCTTGTAAAGTGTATGTTCCACCCTAGTCAATTAAGGATCGACGCTTGTGTTTGTCCAGACTGAGCATTAACCGTACAACCACAAGTCTATATGGGTACGACCTAGCTGACTAACTTATGATAGTCTAGTTTAGGTGCCACCAGTGGAAAGTGGGTGCCAGGGATGGACTGGTTATTCACAGTGAGGGACAGGGATTTACTGTACTCATATGGCGCAAGATGGGGCTTCGGTTCGGGTAGTTAGCCTACCTGCGGTGAAACCTCAGCGGGTGGTATCTAGCTAGATTAGAGTAATGTAAAGGCTTTGTGATATTTTATCTGGGTCTCATGCCAAAGGAAGCGTGTTGACTTTTAGGATAATTTATCTCTTGTGGTTAAAGTTGTACAACCTCTGCAGAGTGTAAAACTATTCGAATAGCCGTGCCCACGGTCAAGGGCGGGCAAGGAATGCATTCACATGGTAGATTTTTGGTTTTGGTTTCAAAATTAAAGTTTTGTATTCCGAGAGTGGAGGGAACTCTCGAAAGGGTATCCTGGCGGTTGGAGCCAGAGAGGGTGGATGGAACCCACAGTTTAAAACTTGACCAATTGTAATTGGTTAGTTAGTGTTGGTAGATGGAACCTTCACTAGAGAGTTAATGATAGTTCTGTTAAAACAGTTACTTTATTAAAATGATGCATTCAAAAATAATTAGAAGTAATTAAATGAAAATGTTGCTTTGTGCAAAAGAACCATATAGCCTTCTTTTGTCAAGCCTTGCATCTATTGCATTTTTTCCAAGACTTGCGGAGTACTTTATGTACTCACATGCTACACTCAAAAATAATAACCAGAGGAGTACGAAGCTCAAGAAGGCGACTACGACTTCTTTGCGGGTGGATTCGACGAAGGATTCCAGGAGTTCTAGGTCGCGCTTCCCTAGTCAATTGCCTGTGGCGTATTGATGGGTCTTCACCGAGTTTATCTTTTGCTTCCGCTGTGTTTCGTGTGTGCGAGGTCTTGAAACCTCAATTGTAATAATGAGACCTTTCGGTCTGTAATCTTTAATATTGTAATAAAGCGTTGCTGGTTATGTATTCATTTCTGTTAACTGTGTGCACTAGCTTTGATCTGGGACTAGTGCAGTAATACACAGAGGGTCCGGGTTCGGAAATCCGGGGTCCCGACAACATGGGAAAAAGGACTTTCTGTGTGAGTTCAAGTGCCACTGATAGCAATGAATATCAACCACAAAAGTTCTGTTTATACACAAGTTTCCGCATCCAATGTAAACTTACATCATGCAAAGATAACAACCTAAATACACTATACGTAGGAAAGCATTATACTGTAGGTAAGGGCAATACGCGCATACATTTGCATATCTTCACCATTTGAGCCAGTCCCTTCCATGTCTCCTCCTCTCGCCTCTGGATATTTATCAGTCACCTGCATCATATTTTTGTCATGTTTAACCCTCCAGCTCTCAAATCTTTTCTTCCAGTCAACACTGCTAAGCCCATGGGAATTCAAGTCCTTCTAGGGGTCCACAATCCTCACAGGAATTGAAATCATAGTAGAGCAATGTTAGCACTTTTCAACCAATGTGCAGACAAATCTTCCAAAATAAGCAGTCTATGATAAATAAGAGAATACCTGGGACACTTGGATCAACATAACTCGATGTTGGGATGCGGATAGAATGGCGATCAGGGGAAGCATCAGGGATCTCTTTAGAGATTTGAAGCAAAATGCCAATGTCTTGGTGCCCAAGAGCACAACACTCTTACATAAACAAGTTCAATCACACAGGAACCTATAATCTCCATGATATATTGTACCTGTTGCCCACTTGTCAGCTAGGGAATCTGATGATGCAGTTCATGGCGAGAGGACAAAGATAAATCAACATCTTCTCTTTGACCCTGCATCTGCCAGTCTGGACCTTTGACATTGCCTTGCTTATAGTTGAACTCATTGTCCAGGGCATCAACATCTTCCTCCTGCTCATCTCCCTGAACTCGGGGGCTATCTGAATTTCATCAAACACAAAATAAGTACCACATGCATCAATCATCAGCATTTACAAAAACAAAGATAAGGTTTAATATTAGATGTCAAACAATAAGCATCATCCAGTACATTGCGACTTTGGTTCATACAAAGCAAGGACGAAATGCAGACTTCCATATACTATTATCATGTAGATGAAATATGCAATCAAGAAGTTTTTACAGAAAGTAACCTTTGTGCCTCTTGGATCTAGTCTTGCACTGAGGGCAGCATTGGTTCCCTTCCTTGCAATCAGGAAATGCGGCGAATCTAGGGACCTAACGCACGAACAGCCCACGAAAACAAATGGAATTGGGGCAAATTCAAGAGGTGAACCTAGCATCGCAGCAGCCCAGATCCACCGACAAAAGCATGCACCCACGCACGCATGTAGCACGAGCCACCACAGACAGAACTGGAAGTACACGCGCAGGCATCGAGAGAGAGAGAGAGAGAGAGAGGGAGAGAGGAACACGTACCATGGCGACGCGGCGGGCACGTCACCATCATGGCGGATCATGACGAACTCATTGTAGTTGTGCAAGCCCGCCACCATCCCCGCGTTTGCCGCCATCTCCACTCACCTCCACACCCCACCGACGAAGACGACGAGCAAGACGAAACAACCCGAGGCAAAGAGAGATCCGCGTCGCCTCTAGATCTGGGGTTTGGTGGGGCGACGGCGGAGAGGAGGCAGGGCGGCGGTGCGGTGGAGAGGAGGTTTTTCTAGGGGCGGTTGCATAGGGGAAGGGGAGGAGCGGGGGGGAGGAGGAGGAGGCGAGGGCGAATCGGAGGAGCGAGGGAGGAGGAGGCGAGGGCGGAGCGGAGGAGCGGGGGGGGGGGGGGGGCGGCAGCGCGGGGGGGGAAGGAGAAGGCGAGGGCGGATCGGAGAAGCGGGGTAGGAGGAGCGGAGGGGGGCACGAGGCGGCGGCAGTGCGGGGTGGGGAGGAGGGGGTGAGGCGGAGTGGTTTCTGCGGAGGAGATGTGACTCTGGGCCCACATGTCGGTGCAACGAAAACTGTGGAAAAAACCTGTGGAGAATGCACTGACGACCACCAACTCAAATTTTTAAGTAGTAGAGATAGGGAGGACCTCAAGAAGAGGGTTCAAGGCCCTCCACCATAGGTTTTTCCTCCCGAAGTGAGTCGTCTTAGAATAAAATTGGTACTAGTCCACATGTTGCTATCTCTGCCTGCACATACATGTTGTTCCAGCCAGACCTACCTCCAGGAGTGTCATGTATGCAAGTAAAGTAATACTACAAAGTTGGCGAGTTTTTCTTTGGTCGAAATAGCAGTATTTAACGTGCGATTAGTAAAAATGGTACTCATTGTGTGAAATTTACAAAAAAAAAATAGCGGTTTTCACCACATGGTTTCCTCATATTCAAATGATGATTTTGTTCTTTCTCCTCCTACCATTAGCTTTAGAATTATAGTATTCCAGTTGCCTTTTCTCCTCTATCCTCTCCATTTAGCCCCATAGATTCACTATTATCCAGAATATCAATTTGTTCAAGGATAGCTTTTTTTTTCAATTTTCTATACCAGCCTCCTATATTTAGATTCCAACCTATCGGATATTTCCTCCAGTTTCTCATTTTCTTTTGCCAAATATCAATGCTAGACTCATGACCAACTGGAGAATAAGTATGCCCAAGTCCCAATATGTACGAATTTGAGTGGATTTGTCTTTCCCTCTCCCACACCGTCTCTTCAACCATATACTGCGCCCGTCGTATTTATATCCGACTGGAGTACGGCACAGTTTTGGAACCGACCGGACTTCCTTACTGCACCCGTTTTTATCCCTACGAAGGTACGAATCGTGTTAGAATTCCGGGGTTTTGATGTCATCATCTATTTGCACAGGGCCTGCCAGTCAAGTCTCACCCATGAACCGCTTGACATGAAGATCCACGTGCGATCAACTCACGTGGGATTGCTTCAGACAAGTTTTTGATTCATGGCCAAGTACTAGACTCTATTGCCGGTTCATAGCATTGTAATTGCAGTAACAGCGACCATAAGACGTTAATCACGCTCCAACCACATGAGAAAACCAATGATCAGAACTGACAAAAGCAGCTTATGCTTTCTGCCGATTCGGCCGAGGAATGTCAGCATAGAACTAAAGAACCAACTCAACGCAACGCAACACGATAGCACACTTAACAGTCACAAGTTCACAACACAGGAGCAGCTCCAGGGACAGATCCCTGAGCCTTTTTTTACAATATACCAGCAATCTCAGCTGTAAATCATCTTTCCTCTCCCCCTCGCCTCTCGCCATGCTCAAATATCGTGACATCCCCGCCACTTCTACATGCTACCTGCCGTTCTCTTTGATCGCCGTCTTCCTACCCTTCAATCGTCTCAACTCGACCACGACAACGCTGATGTTGTCCTTGCTGCCGCGCGAGATGGCGAGCTCAACCAACAGGGAGGCGGCGTCGGTTGCTGTGCTCCCGGAAACGGACTCAGGGTACTTGGAAGCTGCCCGCCCACTCAGGCAATTCCTCGCAATCTTGCAAGCCACCTCGTTGGACACGACATCCCACAGCCCGTCGCTCGCCAGTATGAGGAATTCGTCTCTGTCTGTCCGGTCCATTATGGTGACCTCTGGTTCTGCTATCACGTATGGTTTCAGGTAATAGTCTCCTGAAATGACAAGAAGAAATAATCCAGTGATCAATTGAAAATAGAACATAATTTGCGATGCCTAATCTAAAATTAGACATGAGCTCATGTTATGCATTTGGGGTCCCCCAATTGCCAAGTGCGCAAAGGGCTTTTGCTCATCCTAGTGAAGTCGATTAGTAGAGCTGTGCTGTTCAAAACTGGTTTTTGCCAGCCCGCCAACCCGACGCCGGAGAGCAGTGGTCGTGGCGAGGTGGCTGTCACTTCTGTTCTTTTCATGCCGTTCAAAACCAGTTTGAACAGCCCTATACTGCAGACTGGAGCGCAACTGTACTAGACTACTAGTAAGGGACCGTTACTGGTGCAGATTGGCTTACCAGAAGGTACACAGAGCATGGCATTGCAGAAAATGTCAAAATGAACTCAGTGGCAAGATGATCCACTATACTCCGCTAATATTAGTTATTTTTCTAAGCAAAGTTACTATAATTGTTCCATCTCAACTAGAAGCATGCAGTGTGTGCATGACTGACATGTCAAATGTATCGAGCAAAAGATGACAACATTATACCGATTGACCTAGAAGTCGCAAGCACCCCCAGGATACGGTATCCATTCCAGTTGATGACCCTGCCACCTGCTGCTTCTACTCTTTCCATCTCGTCGGGCCGATCTGGCTGTGTGCAGACAAAACAAAATTTTCATTAGCATAACCTGAAACTGCAAAATGAGCAAAGTAGTATAAAAGGAAGTGATCCCAACAAAGATAAATTCAATATGCATGACATGGACAAACAATAGACAGATAGCTATAAAAACCACCAGCATAAAACAAAGTTCTAGGTGAACTCAATGGATTCAAATATTAGTAGTAGGCATAACAAGCTTTAAGTGACTCACTCCAGAATTTATCCTTTTGTTCAAATATAAAGAACTTTATCTTATACAAGGCAACTTAGAGCAGAACATAGTTGAGAACTTTCACATTTCAGGCATTTTAGGAGTTACTGTTTCCTGTACTCAGCAGACAACTTGCACAACTTGTTCTTTAAAATGATGGATATGATGAACAACGGTGCTTTTGTATAAAGTTGCTATCACAGAAAGGGCATGTTGGACGAAGTTGAGTTGGTTATCTAAAGGAAGCGTGGCATATCAACTCTCTGGAAATGAGTTCAAGAAAATAATCCATTCTAGTTGCGGATATATCAAGTCATACCAAATGCAACGGGAAACTTCAACTCTTCAAGTACTGCGAACAGGAAAATTGTCCCTCAAATCACTTAAGTGTCATTGCATTCTCCTAGTGCCTACCGTCCTAAAGAGACAAATCTAAACATAATTAGAATTGATCAGTGCAACTATAATTTTGTGTTTTTGTTGTGCAACAGGAGCGTTCACATATTCAGGAGAAACTATGACCAATATTTTCGAACTATCTGCCCCACCAATTTCTTTTAAGAACACATGCAGGATTGGTGCAGAATCTCTTCTGCATCCTGCATCATTACAGTTCAAGGCTTGCACGCCACACGATCGAGGTTGGTCCCCACAATGACATTGAAAACACCTAGCCAGCCAATGACAATGCTTAAAGCAGCAGCCTGGCAATACTTCAATAAACGATCAACGTACTTGATATGATTTGACATACCCACATCTAAAACTAATTATTTTCCCACTTAATTTCAATAGTGTTCATGTATAACACTTGCCTTAAGACACCCACCTCCACTTCGTCCACACACTAAAATGTCTTTGCTCCCCGTTACTCCATCTACTTTCCAGGTATGTTGAACATAATGGTACCCGTTAAATAAAATGAACATAATGGTATGGACATGGATTGTATCACATCCTTCCGAGATATTTAAGCCTACAAGCGCTGTAGACAGCATGTGCGCAGCAATGCAGTATGCCATTAGAACTAGAAAAACTGCAAAAAAAAAAAAAAGCCTCCTGGGTCAAAATCTAGTCCGCTTCGTGAAAGACTGATCCTAACTATAGTTCTTCTGACACAGGTACAGACATAGCCCCGCTCCAACTGGCTTACAGTTTAAACTTCTAGCTGAAATTGTAATGTAGCGACGATTACCTTATTTTAAAAAAAAGAAATAATAGAAAAATGGGGAAAAAACCGTTATATTATCACGGACAATACAAAGGAATAAGGGAAGATAGAAAAGGCAAAAAAAGCAAAAAAAAACCCAAACAATCAAAATAACCGAAATTAAAAGTAAACGCGTTACAAGTGGCTTCTAACTTAAATAAACCGAAAACCAAAATAAACTAGAAGCTAAAACCGTTTAGAGGGGAGGGCGATATTTGACTAAATAGAGAAACATTACATGGCACATTTTAAGCGCAACTAGATTGAATAAGATGGCAGTACTGTATGCATTTACCAGCCAAGGAGGCAAGGAAATGGGGAGTTCTCACAAACAAATCTGTTTGTACAAAAACTGACAAAGTGTTATTTACGATTTATCCCAGAGAGCCACAACAACACGCAACTTTGGCAAGAAAAAACAACCTATAATTTAGCATAGATAAACTACTGCAACTACAATACAAGAAAAGGTAACTCAAAAGTCACTGAACACACAGTTGGTACTATTCCAGTTTAGTTAGTCCATGGCTTGAGCTGCCCTCCTAACGCACACAAACCATCGTCTCATAATAGCTTGACACCACATACTTGCATAGAGCAACACATATGCCGCGTGCCATTAGCCCCTGGTAGAGATGGCAACGGGTATAAACCAGGGTTTTGCTATCCCAAACTCGTGCCCATGAAAGTTGGACGTGCCCGCTAAAAAACCCATACCCGTGACGGGTGCAAATTTTTGCTCAGACCCATGCCCACGGGGTTAACGGGTACCCATGGGTCACCTGTCGGGTCAGTAATGCGGGCTGCAACAATGGTTAATGGAGAGGAGGAAGAAGTTCACCGGCCATCTTCGTTGGAGCCGGAGTGCAGCGCCATGGCCAAGGCCTACTGCTGTGATGCGCGTTGGCTGCGGCGTGGGGGCGGCGGGACGGGAGGGCGAGCGTGGAGACTGCCGGAGATCGAGCGCGGAGCACCAGATGCGCCGCCGCTGCAGCGGCTGTTGAATCGGGGTGGGGACTGGGGAGGAGTGAGTAGTGACCGTGGCGAGTGCTAGCTAGGGTTAGCCATATGGGTAATGGGGCATTGCCGCATTGGATTTGGGGGCTTGGGGCTAAATGGCTAATGGGCTGGTTTGCCTGGGAGGCTGGGAGCCTGGGTTTATAACTCCTATGGATCGAGTTTATATTACTCATGGGTTTACGGGTTTGGGTACTATAGGAACGTACCTGAACTCGGCAAACCCGATGGGTTGGGCTTTTTGCCCATTAAAAGACCCATGGGTTAAGAAATTGACTCAGACCCATACCCTAATAAAGTAAAAACCCATCAGGTATCGGGTTTCAGGTACCCATTGCCATCTCTAGCCCCAGGGCCTCTTTTTTGGGGGGAGGTTTTGCCTTTTTGGTTTATCCAAAAGTCAAAATAAACATGACATTTCTCAAAGTGCATTCTACAAGCAACTTTTCAAGCTTAAAATTATGTGCACTATTCGCGTCAGCATCTCTGTCGTTCGCTGCCATCTTGAAAAGCGTAAATTAAAGTCATCAGCACCAGCGCAAAAGAACATACGAGAAAAGGAGCCGCCCGCCGCAGGCATTCCTTGCAGCAATCCCAACCGTGAAGGTACCCAGAGCATCAAAACCCAATCCGTTTGATGGCTAACTGACTGCGAGCCAACCAAAAATTCTGCCGACACACACAAACAACAAATTTAGCAACCAGGAGCTAGCACGCCAGTCCTTGCCGCGAAAGATGTCCTAGCCCAACGGAGAACACCAACCTACGTGTCGCGCCTTTTCGGCACGATTAGTACCCGGGCCAGATGTCACCTGCGATTTGGCCTTTACCTTAACGACCCCAACCAAGGAGGTAGGAAAGTTTCCGCAGACTGATCCGCTTGCACACAACGTGACAACGCGACAGCCTAGTCCCACGCGGCCCCACCCCACCCCGCGACCGACGGGCAAATCACCTTCTAATTTGGCGCAACGTACATGGAGGCAGGCTAAAACTAGTAGTGCCAGTACCTTGCCAAAAGCGACGAGCGAGTAACCCGAGCGCGCCACGGAACACTTTGCCTGTTTCGACACGGCCGCGCCACACGCAAAAGCAGAGGTTGCTGCGGTGGGGAGACGAGGCTTGGAGCACACGAGCGACACCTGTTACCCGCGGCCTAAAAAAATCTCGCGGAAACAATGGCGTCATGGCGGCGACGTCCATGCGTCCTTTATTCGCAACCGGGTGGGTTGCGCCCGAATCTAGATTGATGCGGATCTAGAGCGCTTGATTAGTAAGTTGTTACGCGGTTCTTGGCCATGGTGGTGTCGGGGAGCTTGATTGGACGGGTGTGTGGTGTACCTTGTGGTCGGAGGAGAGCGGCACGGCCACGCCGCCGCGGGAGAGCACGGCGCGGGAGTCGCCGCAGTTCGCGACGACGATGCGGCGGGGGCCCACGACGGCGACCACGGCGGTGGAGCCGACAGTCTTCTCGCCGGTTTCCGTCTCGTCGGCGCCGCCGACCTCGCCGTCCACACGAGCGAAGCAGGCCGCCATGGCCTCCTTCCACCGCGTGCCGTCCTCGTCGGCCCCGCTCTGCCGGCTGACCCCGCGCTGCAGGCGACGCAGCCGCACCTCCTCCGCGAGCACCACGTGCATCCGCTCCCGGCACGCCTCCGCCACGCGGGACCCGCCGTGCCCGTCGTACACCGCGAAGAAGCCCTCTTCCTCCTCCTCTTCCCCCTCTCCGTCTTTCTCGCCCCCTTCCACGTCGCCGCTCTTCACCTCCGCCGCCGGCGCGGCCAAGAATGACGCCGCTACGGCGACCGCGTCCTCCATCTCCCGCCGGCGCCCGATCACCGACACCGCGCCGTGCGACACGCAAGCCGGCCACCTCGCCGCAGCCGGCGGAGGCTCATGCGCCGCCTTCGCGGAGTCATACGAGTCCGACGGGCTCTCCGAACACGGCCGCACCCTCTTCGCAGCCTCGTCCTCCGCCGCGCCCGACGCCGTCCGCCCGAGCCGCCGGAGCTCCAGCCGGCGCCGCCGCGCTGACCGGGACACGTTGGTCACCTTCTTGTCGCCGGCGAGTAGCTCCCGTACGTACACCTCATGATCTCGCTTGCTCGTGTCACTGCTCATTTCCCTCAGCGCAGAGAGCAAAGAAGTGGGGGCATGGGAAGGGAAGGTGCCTTTAATACGCACGGTCACGGTGGAGAAAGGTTGGAGAAGGCGTCAGGACCGTCGGATCATCCTTACATGGTTCGGATGCGCGACACCGGGGCGGAAGCCGTATCCGGACGTGGATCTCGCGGACCGGGACGTGGACGAGCAGGATCAGCCGGCGCCCGTCGCGTGGCGCTCGCGATGAGCGGCTTTCCATCTCGGGGCTCGAGGAAGGGCGTGGTGCGCCCGGCTCATGTGGACCGCAGAGGGATCTCGGCGTTTGGCGGTGGGGTCAGGCGTGGCAGTGGGTTAAGGTGCATGTGGAGAGGGCGCAGGGAGCGGTCTCACTGCTTGGCGCTTTTAGGTAACGCGTGGGACCGAGTGAGATGGGGAGAGGGGCTACGTGGAGGAGAGAGAAAACACGCCCTGTGGGGCATGTCGTGCAATTTTGACTGGTTGGAAGGAATTGGCACATGCACACTGACTATCTCGACTTGCCAACATGTAACGCTCGGGTAGCTTTTGATTATCATCGCTACATGCATTATCTTCCTCAAATCTTTACTCATTTAACCCAAGACGTTTTTTTTAACTTCTAATACTATTTTTTTTTACAAATTTAGCCTCGCTCGGAATTACTCGAGTCTAACATATAGCAAATTCGCGCCTGAAAGCGTGGAAACTCCAAATCCACAGTATTGTAGCACAGCTTTTGTATTGTAACTACACACCGTAGTGCGGTAATACCATTTTCCACGCTCTCCTAGCGCGGAATTTAAAAAACCGCATAAATAGAGTTTCCGCGCTCCTCATGCGCGGATTTGACACGTGTCGACCTCTAATAATTCTGCGCTCAGGGAGGAGGCTAGATTTGCCAAAAAAAACGAAAGGAGCTAAAGCTATAAAAAAATGGCGCCGGGAGCCAATTTAGCAAATATTTCTATCTTGCTTTCATAATTAATTGTTCTTTATCAATTAATTTAAAATTTTATTATTCGGCATTTTTAGAAGACGATTGCAATAAGTAAATAAGCGAGCAGGGTTCGAGAAAATCAACTCGATCGAAAAGAAAGTTCAACATGGTTTAGAAATATTTCAGTCAGGTTTCAATAAGAATCAAAATCGAATTTAAAAAAAATTCAACTATGGTTAGGGGGCTTACCTACTAGGGTCGTGTGAGCTCTTCCGGTGGCGGCAAGGTGCAACCTCATCGTCTGGTGGTAAGTGACGCGAGCTCGACCTCCCGCTACGTGCACAAGCCCGTCCTCCGGTGGCACCCGGTGCGACCTCATCGTTTGGTGCTGTGAGGTGCAAGCTCAACCTTCTGCTACGCGCACAAGCTTGTCCTCCGGTGGTGCCTGATGCGATCGAGCTCCTCCTCTGACGGTGACGCCACAAGATGATGAGGTCTGATGAGCTCATGGCCCGTGCCAGAACCCTAGACTCGTCGGCGCTCTCTTTCTCTCTCCCTCTCTGCCGTGACAACAAACGGAAAAAGGAAATGCCTCTCTCTCTACCGGTAGCAACGGGAGGGTATAAAAGGGGAAAGAAAAGGTGAGCCCCACCACACCACCCTGTTTCAGACGAAGCATGCGGTGGAAAACCATGCGCTACAATGCACAATGGTTGCATAGCGTTTTCAATATAGCTTTGTATACAAGCAAGAGTCGCATAAATTTTACATATTTGTCAAAGTAGACAAAAACCTTTGATGAATTGATCACAGCTACACGTAACTTGTTCACCTTGCTGCAATGTCCAATGGTTCTAGCTAATACTCTCTCTCTCTCTCCCTCTCTCTCTCGGTTAGAAAAAAAATGAGAGTACCCCCTTATCATCCTTTTTCTAATGTTTTCACTTTCGTAATAATGTATGGTACATTTTTTCTTTGTTAAATACCAGTCCATTGTACATACATTGCCATATTCAAAATGCTTTACCAAAGTGAACATTTTTACATGCGCGCGCTAATATCCAAACTAGGAACATGGGAAAATTGAGAATAATAACCAAGGGCTATAGTGCAGTAGGCATGCATGTAAAAATGGCGTGTAGTTAACCAACTGTAAGTTGCGGAATCACGAGTACGTATTGCAACGGGTGCGCATGAAAGATGCTGGCGATATACAGAAGTGGAATCAACTAAGGCAAAAGTAAGGTACATAATTGTGGATGTGATAGTGCCAAACATACGAAATGAGGCATGGCCTCGAGCACCAAAGATCGACAAATGTTGGCACCTAATCGAGTGGGGACTTGTCCTTGGCCGATGGCGGTGTTCGTGAGATTTAGGAAACTGGGAGCTCTTTCGATCACAACACAACAAGGAGCTAGCTAGCGCGCGCGGTGGACGACAGGTGCGACCGCCACCGCCGTGGGCAGGGAGAGCGAGTAATCGTTCCGTGGACGGTTGCTGGGGTGGACAGGAGAAATAGCGTGAGGCCTGCGATATTTGGACCGTGGCGCGGGACGCGTGTCAACGGCTTCGGCTCGCGGGGGCCGGGACAATGCCGGGGTCCAGGTGCAGCGCATAGCCTGCGCGCCCCAGCCACCGCTCCCGCCAACTCTGGGCGACGTGGATACCTTGGCCGTTATAACGGCTGCGTGTCTACAGTCTACGGCCTCCTTTAATTTCCCCCGTCTCTTTTACTCTCTCTCTCTCTCTCTCTCTGCATTAGTTGTGATCGAAAGAGATGCTTGAATGCAGGCCGTCTTATTTTCAGCAGGGTAATGATCATTTGAACAGTATTTTATGGGTGCTTTTTATTTCAATAGCATCTTATTATCTTAGAGTATATATATACGTGGGTATTTTCAGTGGTTAAGATATATACCTATGCTTTGTAGGATTTTACTATCTCCGTTTTGTCTTAGTATATGCTTTAAATATACACACGTGTGTATATGAGTGCGTGTATGTGCAGTTATAAGTGTGTTTTTATTGTACTCATGGTTAAAAAAGAGCTCAGTGGCCTATGGCACAATCACGAAGAGGCGATGTGGGGGCGCGTTGCGGGCATAAACAAGCGGCGGCTGAAATAGACAATGCATGGCGGCGCGGTTGTCAAGAGGTAGCGTAGTCATGGGCATGTCGTGGGCATAGACAAGGGGCGGTTGAAACGGGCGAGGTGCGGCGGCGTGGTCGTGGTGAGGCGGGCGCAAACGAGTGGCGACCGGATCTGGAACGAGAGAGGCGCGATGGCGCTGTTATGAAGAGGTAGCGCGGCAACATGGGCACAGGTGAGCGACGACCCTAGAGTAGACAAGGTGATGCTGGTGGGCTAGAGCAGGATCTAATGTATAGCCTTGATGAGACGATCCGTATGGAGTAGATGAGGATGAGGCCATGGTTGAAAGGTGAAGTAGGGAAGAAGATCGTTAGTATTCTTTGAGATTAGTGATACTTGGGTGTCAAAATCTAGGATAAGGGTTTTCAATGGTGAAGCTTTAGGTCGTGCCCTAAAGTATTTTTTTTTCTCAATGGCCTTGACGTGTACACTCGTACTCACGAGCCCCACCTCTCTCTCTCTCTCTGTTGCCGCGTTACTTGCCACGTGTGGCACCATGTAAGCTCGTAAACAGGGTACGGCTTGTAGTTTTCTGCCTGATCTGGTTCTCCTCAGCAGAAAGAACTTCTCTGGTTTTTTTTTTAATTTCGCGGTTTGATCGATCGACCCGTCGGTTCGGGCAGTGTGACTACGGGCTACGGCGTTCTGTTTGAGGTTATAGTACTTAGCTACCAACAAAACTATTCGTCGTCTAGTGCTTTAACGAGGGCTGGTAGTCCGTGAAAATTGCTTTGATAGTTTTAGCCTTTTAGGGTCCGTTTGCTTCATATACTAACGCAGGCTGGCAAAGTTTGTTACAATTTTTTACTAAATTTTTCTAAGGTTAGTTCATTAAAATTGTGAGCCATACTTTGGCTAGCAAAAAAAGAAACTCACCATACTTTTTTTAGTTACTAACGTGTGGGACCTAGGTGACATAAAAAGGAATATTGTCATAGTTATGGTTTCGAATAAAATGGGTGTCTAACTTAATCAAACTTGTTTAACTTGAAGTATGGCAAAAGGTGACAAGGTGTGGCTACAAATCAAGCATGTCAAGTGCTTGGTTCTCAAATAAATGCCATTTTATCTTTCAAACTTTGTTTGAAATACATTTCATTCTACGATATCAAGATAACTTTGTATCTTTTTCCCTTTTTACTCCTCTCATTTATTTTTCCATGGCTATTTTCAAGGTCATCTAGTACTAAGGATTAGTGTAATGCATACCATCCTAGAGTAACAAGTGACCTATTGAATAGAGTAACATGGGGCTTGTTCTTTTCCTCCGAAGCTGGCAGCTTTTGCTACAGTACCTAACTTTCAAGCGGAGTATTTTCTCAGGACGGGGTCTACAAGTTAAACGATGTACACGTTAAAAGCCCAACATCTGTACCAACCAAAATCGCAAGTGAGTATTTCTCTCTCTGTAATCTGTACCGTAAACAGCCAAAATTCAAAAATTTCAGCCAAAAACCATAAGCCGCAGCCGTTGCCAAACAGGCCCATGGTCTTTCAATCCATCTCCTTGGTACTTGTACAAAATCTTAGAATGAGATTTATTGAGCAGCTCGGTAAATTAAGCAATGGTGCATCTAATGAGCGCACACACGTAACACACATGTTTTGTCATCTGCTGTCGGAATAGTCGAAATAACCTGGCGAGCAACCTTCAATGGCTGCTTTTTCCACACCGGCTCCTCTCCCACCCATCACCCCCACCCTTGGCCTAAAATTTGGATTTTTTTTTTGGGACAAAAACAAATTGAGAAGCTATTGTCAAAATACCCTCCATTACATGATAATAGACAAAATACTCCAAAGTTGAGAGGTCAATTGACGATTTACTCTTTTTCCATTTAAAATCAATTTCATAATCGTTTTCTCGAGGTTTCAATTTAGACCCAGAACTTTCGACACAAGTTTTCCAAGGCTTTCAACTACAAGATACATACCATTACTACTACAAAAGGCTAATACTAGACGCCACATCATAGATGGTCAATCAAAATCGTCAATATTAAATACAATTACAGACGGTTTTGGTTTAGACACCGTCCGTGTTGCTGCCAGCGCTAAAAACCGTTTATGAAGACGTAATATCACAGACGGTTTATGGTGAAAATCGGCTGTGAAGTATCACAGATGGTAATTAACAAGAACTGTCTGTGATATTATCAAATATCACAGACGATTTTTTTCCTTTTAACCGTCTGTGATACTTCATAGACGGTTTGTATTTAAAATCGTCTATGATAATTAAATTATCATATATAGTTTATATTAAAAACCGTCCATGATAATTTTACTATATTAATTACATATCGTCAGCCCTCACAGATTTGTCTTAAATTCTAGATCTGTTCTCACAGCTCTACTGCTTTGAGGAGGTGGGGCTTTGAGATCATTTGGTAAAAGGAGACCACGAATTTGGTAAGAGTGATTGTAGATTTATTAAGCTCTTGACTATCTATGGTTTGTAATTTGTTAATAATTGTATTATATTTTAGATCTAACTTTT
Organism: Dendrocalamus latiflorus; assembly: GCA_017311315.1. Classification (NCBI taxonomy): domain Eukaryota; kingdom Viridiplantae; phylum Streptophyta; class Magnoliopsida; order Poales; family Poaceae; genus Dendrocalamus; species Dendrocalamus latiflorus. Next base: position 40,599,668 of record CM029666.1, on the reverse strand, counting down.
GGTGAAAGGAAATATGAAAATGGTTTAGATCTAGCAGCTTGATATAGAGAGAAGATTATTTACATATAGCATGATTTAGGGTTTAGCCAATTCATAGTCTATTTCTACTTAATTAAATTTAATTAATTATTTTTGCTACATATAGCTACTGTAGATCATATATATCTAGCATACTAATTAATTAATTCAATATTTAATACTAAATTATTGAATGCATAACGTAGGAACGAAGCTGGATTTACGCTGGGAACCGTGTGAGTGAAGAATACATTAATGGCAGGCCTGCTTTTACAGGAGTTGCCGATGAGGATATGTTGAATAAGAGGGTGGAATATATGTACTGTCCATCCATGCATTGACTACGAGAATCTGAAAATGTTTAAGAACCAAGCGCAGATTGGAGCGCACTTGATTCGAAGGGGTTTCAAAAAAGAGTATGCACATTGGACTAGTCATGATGAAGAGCAGATTACATAGGAAGGTAGTAATAATGACCTCACCGACGAAGTCAATGATATACCGCCGGATGATATCGATTGTGGTTCCAATTCAGATAAGCTGCATGATGACAATCTGGGTCAAATGCTTCGCAATGCAGAAGGGAACTATGATGAGAGAGAGTATTTATTATTCTAGGGCTTAATAGAGGACTCGGAGAAATTTTTGTTCACGTATTGAAAGTCAAAGTACACGAGGTTCTCAGCCGCGGTTGAACTGTTGAAATTGAAGACAAGCAACGTTGGTCTAGCAAGAGTTTCACGACGTTGTTAGGTCTTTTAGCGGACATACTTTCAGAGAGAAACGAGTTGCCCAAAACTACCTACAAGCCAAGAAGGTTCTTTGTCCATTGGGAATGGAAGAAGAAAGAATACATACATGTTCGAATGACTGTATCCTCCACCGTAAAGAGTATGCAAATATGCATATATGTCCGGTGTGCAACGTATCCTGATACAAGCATAAGAATCAACCATATGGCGACGAGGGAATAGAGGTGAAGAAGGACCTCCTGCTATGGTGGCATGATATTTTCCTATAATTCTCCTTTTGAAGCAGTTTTTGACGAACCCAAAAGAGTCAAAACTACTGCATTTACACTTGGAGGAACGTAAAAAGAATGGAATACTAAGACATCTTGCTTATTCTACCCAGTGGAGAAATATCGATAGGAGGTTTGCATACTTCGATGCACAACCGAGGAATATAAGGTTTGAATTGAGTACAGATGGAATGAATTATTTCGGTAACATGAGGAGCCGACATAGCACTTGGCCCATGACTCTCTGCATCTACAATATTCCTCCTTGGTTGTGTATGAAGTGAAAGTATATTTTACTATTAATACTTATCCACGGGCCAAAACAACCTAGGAATGATATTGATGTGTACCTAACATTGTTAGTGTAAGATCTAAAAGTACTATGGATCAAAGGGACACAGGTATAGGTTACATACAAATGAAAGAACTTCACTTTACACTCCTTGTTGTTCTGCACCATAAATGATTATCCTATCCTTGCTAATCTATCAGGCCAGAATACAAAAGGGGTCAAAACATGTACTCACTGCTTAGATGATACCAAGTGTGTGTGGCTGAAGCACTCGCACAAAACTATGTGCATGCATCACCGTAGGTTCCTTTAAAGGGCTCACTTATAATGCAGAATGAAGAAACAATTCGACAGAGGGAAGGAGGACAGTTCAGCTCCAAGGCATTTAAGCAGAAAAGATGTCTATGATATGGTTAAGAATTTTTAGATGTTGTACTCAGAAAGGGACGTAAATTGAGGGACTTACCTTATTGGGAGCACCTAGAAGTTCGCCACTATATCGACATCACACACGTAGAGAAGACTGTATGTGACAACTTGATTAGTCTATTATTGAACATTTGTGACAAAACAAAGAATGATGTAAATGCACGGCTTGATTTAGTTGATATAGACACCAGGCCTGAGTAAGCACCGACAAAGACCAATAAAGGACGAACTTACCTTCCCCTTGCTTGTTACACTCTGGCCAAGGTTAAGAGAACTGAACTGTGCTAGGGCTTTGTATGGTGTGAAAGTTCCGTCTAATTACTCCACCAACATGAAGAAACTTATCCGTTTAGGATAGTCAACTATCATAAATGATTATGCATTAATAACCGTATGTGATAGTACGTATCACAGACGATTCAAAAACCGTCACCTTATGTCATTACTGACCCATAAACTCAGATGGCTCACGAAATCATCTGTGATGATATTTTTGAACTGTCTATGATGATCTTTTCTGCAGTAGTGCTTTCAACTAATAGATCCCAAACCTTCAACTCAAAATCTCTGAGCTTTGAATTCATATCCAAAACTTTCAAAGCAATTTTTCCAAGACTTTCAGCTAAAGATCCAGAACATTCAACAACAATTTTTTAGAACTTTCAACCCGAGAGGCCCAACTTTCACCTAGGGGATCTAGCTTCACTAATGGTCGAGGAAGATGCTGAAACAACCCCAAATTTTAATTTGTGTCGAATTTCTTCAAATCTTGGTTTCTTCCAATTCTTGACCCAATCCAGTACCTTCTCCAACCCTTGGTGCTGCCCCTATTTAATCTTTCCGCAACCTACAATCACTTGTTCAAAGCACCATCGATCGGTACTATTCAGTGTCCGACAAAATGGACAGAGGACAAACTCGCTCCACAACCTTCAGTTGCCTCAAACCATTTCATTGCTACCACCTCCACCAATTTTTCCAACCGTCGTACACCTTGCTAGCCTCACCCTGACACCTTTAAGTCTTCCTCTTGACTCATGGTGAAGCCCCCGTGATGAACTCGGCTACCACTGCCGCTATTTTTTCTCTTGGCCGACATCCCCACCACAATTTCCACCGCCTCTCTCGTTTAATCCGCGCCGCCATCCTCGAGTCAGTCAGGGTACCCTCAACTGCCCAAACCCCAACATGCCCATCAATGGCATTTGATCAACATCAAACAAAACAAAATCGGATTTTGCCACCGCTGCCACTCACCCCTCTCTTGGCTGGCCTCTCCCACATGACTCCTCACTTAGGTGACCTGACACCCCTCTGCCACCAAGCACCAAACCATGCCGAAGTCTCCCGTGCCTCCCCGTCGTGGACATGTGCCGAAGACGAGTGATGCCATTCCCTGCGCTGAACTGCCTTAATTCGCTAGAAAAATAGCCCCGAGCCCCCTCCAATGTGTCACATTGGTGCCCAGGTAGCTAGGAATAGACACCCCCAATTTCCTTCAACAACTGTCACATAACAGTCGTCCTCAAAGACCCCAATTAAGCCTGAACCTCAATTCTTCTCAGTCAGTTCATTACTTTTCAATAGCTTGCTTCTGTAGCATCCATAGGAGCTTAAAGACCCTACCAAAGCACCATCATACCCTCCCTTGCCCTAATCTCCACCCATGGCCATGACCAACGCCCGGCCGATGGCCATCGCCGTGGGCAGCCTTGCACAGCCATTCCCAACCCAAGATACCACTTTTCTAAGCCTCCTCTACTCCCAAAGATGTTCAAACGCTAATGCTTTTGTCCCCTTAACTCTTGAAGCTCACCGTGGCCATTAAAAACTGTTGCAGAGACATCTCACCGCCGACGAAGCTCTAATCATCCTCGGTCACCACCAAGCCCTAAAATGGATCCCCTATGGTCCTAGCAACCCATCCATAGTATTGGATTGCATCACCGACCACCACAGCCCTAGGAATTGCTGTCGCCAAAGTTTTTGTTTTTGACTGCTACAGTGAAATCGGGAGGAAGAAGATGAACAGTAGATTTTGGGCCAAAACAGTAAAAGGTCATTTGGTTGATGGATCGGGCCAGCTAAAATCACTGTACTACACTGTAGCAACTGAATTTGGCATGAACAGTAAAACAATCCAGTAATATAGCATCCGTCCCATTCTGAATAGTACCCAAACCCGCCATGAACAATGCTCAGATCCGTGACAAATAGTAAAATACCCACTACTATTCATCCATACCCAAAAATACAAAATATATCCATTTTGTCCATCTCAAACCCATCTATCCTATTCTTAACTCTATAACGATAAAATCCTAGCCCACCTAAACAACATATCGAATCCTAAATCCAATACGGTCCAAAGCATCTACTGTTCGCCAAAACCTATATGCTTGCCGTAATTGTTTTGAGCCATAAAGTCTTTTCTCAACTCTACTTAGCCTAAATATGCTCTGATGAAACTCTAACCAATCCAAATATCATTTCGAACCTATGTTCGGTACTATGTCAGCTGTCATTATTCACCGAAACCCTAAAAACGCATATACACACACACATTTTGATCATCTTGAACCTATCTACACAATTCCCAGTTCTATTTTGCCATCTTAGACTCTGATAAAACTTGAAACCACCCAGATGATACGCTAACTCCAAACCCAATATCATTCATAGCCGTAGCCATTCGCAAAAATCCATATAACACATTTATACTTTCTTCAACCGTCTTAAACCTGTATAGCCCAATTCCAACTCTGATAAGCCAAACCACCCACCAACTAAACCCTGATCACCCCACCTTTTTTTTGGTATCTTTTGGTTATTTTATTGTATTTTGACCCAGCTAGCATTTTGCAAAGCAGGGACATATTTACATTCATTTTTTTGCACTAGTATTCAAACCACACGAGATGGTCAATAGAAGAGCTACAGTAGCAATTAAGGAAGTCAGTATCCAATCTAAAGACTACAATAAGATAATTAGAGACTATGGACAAAGGCAAGTCACATGTTTTTGATTATGTTGAACCCATATTCCTTTAAATATTTAATTATCAGTATTATTATTATGTTATTTACGCACTGTTGTTTTATGTACAATAATTGTTTAGAATGACATGATATTTAGTTATGTCCTACCACCTAAAAATCTAATTTAATTTGATGGCCATATTTATCTTGATAAGACTTAGTATTATTATAAATACTACAAAAAATCATGGTAGATCAGAAACTCAACTGTTTTATACTAATAAGAGACTTGGCACTTTGCCGATAGAATTTCAAAAGTGGTTCTAGGATAAGGAGATATCATAGGAAGCCACGAGATTGAAGAATCCCATGACCTTATCCTAGGGTGGAGGCTTAGACCGGAAAAGTGGTAGTGCTAATGGGCACTGAAACAATGGTTTGTGGATAGAAGTTGTCTCGGTGAAATTATAAGGACTAGAATTTTATGCTAAGTAAAGAACAAGTGATCGATCAAACCTAATTTAGTAGCTACTCAAATTCGATTCAATGTCTACAAAGGGTGGAGAGAGACTGAGGGAGTTTTGTGCATGGTATGGAAAAGATAAAATCATATTTAGCAATAATAGATCTGTATCAAATTGGGCGAGGCCGTGGGCCACTCGAGTTTGTTGGGAAACATCTACTGGGTAGAGGCTATCTAAAGAATTGAGCAGTAAAAAGTCTTGTTTTCTTAACTCAGTCATGAGGGTTAAGAAATCTTGTAGGTAAAGCTAGGCAGCTCTGCAGAGTCAAAATTAAATGGTACTCGAATACGCCGTGCTTCTAGTAAATGAAGTTGTGTTTAATGAGTGACTCCAATAGTGAAGCGTAAGTAGATTTGAAAATAATTTAAAAATATTGAAATATGGTAATCAAGTTTTGAAACCCCAATTCCTTAAGAAGCTATTGTTCTTTTATGTTTAAACATGTTTACAAATAAAATTGTATCCACAAATACTTTAATAAAACCCTTATAATCCCGTCATTTGAAAATCTTTGCAAGTAGTTATGTAGCATTTCTTTATGTGACTAGTTGAGTATGATTGATTGTATTCAATCTTACTTCATTTTCCACTAACACAGAGATCAGATGAAGAAAGGATATTACAAGTTTTTGTATTAAGGTTACGACCGCATTTAAGTATTTCTATGGAAGTTTTCTTCGGGTTTTCTGATTGTAAGTTAAGCTTTAGGCTTAGACGCTTTTATAACTGTTAAAATTGATCGTTAGGTCTTATTTTAATCAATTAACCCTTTTGAAATATTCGTGGGCAAGTGTGATATTTTTTTTGTCCGTAACTAAATTACTAGACTATTGCCGGCGATGACCATGTTTCCAGAAACAGGCTGTTACAGACGCCCCGTCACGACCAACTGAGCAGACAACAGAGGCTTCCTCGGCTCCTTGCCGTGCTGCGCGTGTTTCTTAATCCTCGGATTTTTCTGATTGATCTTTAGCTAGATATATCGCATGATGAAATGAAATAGCCGGCTTGTATATATGTTGTCAGAGGTCAGATGACAAGAAACACGAAGGAATTCCCATTTTATGGAGATGCTATGGTAAACAAGGAATGGAAAAGGAAATTTTTTTTGCAATACGTATGTTCATGCTATGCATGCATATGCACGGGGCATGTCGTCGATAATTTAGAAAATTCTACTAGTTATTTATTATTCACAAAAAAAACCTAGCATCGATTATAATTTAGAAAATTCTACTAGCCATGCATTTCTTATTCACAAAAAAAACACACCTAGCATCGACCATTACATATGCCACGTCGAACAAGATATTTGTGCATGCATGTTAGACATAAAATGCAATCAAATGGAAACAACACACTAGCAAGTGGCATGCATCCAAATGATTCTTTTTTAGACCAAGAGCAAGTATCATTAATTAAGTAGGATCACAATCAAGCTCCAAACACTGAAGCAAGAAATCAGGAGCCTCATACAGCCAAGTGCACCGAGGAGTATTAGCAGTTGTTTGTTTGGAACATAGATGGACATCAAACAAACAGAAATAAAAGGCCTGCATGCTAAGCTCTTGAATTTCGCCTAAGATAGGCGATACCTCTCCGATCGATACTCGGCTCGATTGTTCCACAGATTGACCATGGTTTTGCCGATCGGATTCCACAATCATGTTTTCCAGATTCCGATCAGATAACAATCGAACTCCCATCTTCGTTTTTCACGAACGTTGTTAGCTTCCTATAGGCCGTGCATTTCAGAATTCAGTCGTGTGATGGAGACATAAATCGCGTGGTTCTTTCACGGTCCATGGCATGCACGCATGGCAGGGGCTGCACATGCCCGCATGCGCATGCAGGTACTTGTGTCCAGGCAGACATATCCAACTTGGCAACTCCTTCATCATCGTGGAGTTGCAGGCTAGCTAGCCACGTACTGTTTAGTACTTCTCCATCTAAATTTATAAAATATATTTTTCTTAGTACATAAACAAAAAAATAACTAGATTATCCCTAATTATTATTTTTAAGCACTATATTCAATGTATGTATGTAAAGAATAGAATAAAACTGCATATTTATTAAGAGTATAAAGTGAGCATCACAATAATTTTGCATTGGAACATAAAATACGTCCTATATTTATAGATTAAAAAAATGTTCTATAAACTTGGACGGAGGAAGTACTTTATAGCACTTGTGAATTATATATATTAACCAAACATTTACAATGGTCAAACGACCGCAAGATCGATTCTAGCTAGCTGAAGTATTTGACTTGTCCCCATATATATATTTGACTTGGATCCTCGTCGAGCCACCAGGATAAGGCGGGTGGAACCCCCGGTACGGCAATACTTTCTTGCGAACAGTACATCTGAGCCATCCCCCGGCACTGCCCCTCCTTCCCGGGCCCTACCCTCCCCGTCTTCCCCAGGCGCCACCCCACCGCCGCCCTCGGCTTCCCTCCACAACTGGCGCCACCCACCCGCCTCCCTCCACCCCTCCGGTCTCCCTCGGCGCCGCCCCTGGCCTCCCTCAGCGTCGCCCCCTGCCTCCCCTGAGTCCCTTCCTGACTTCCCCCTGCGTCACCCCCCCATCTGCACCTCCCCTCCTTGACCACGCACTATTTTGACCATGGCGGCTTCGACCACGTTGGTTTCGACTACGACGGCTTCGACCATGGCGATTTCGACCACGGCGGCTTTGACCACGATGATTTCGACCACGACAGCTTCTACCACGGCGCTAGGGGAGGTCGAAGGGGGCAACGCCGGGGGAAACCATGGGGCAACGCTGGGGGAGGCACCGGGGGGGGGGGGCAGTTTGCGGCACCGAGGGAAAGCGCCGAGGAGGCCGGGGGAGGCACCGGGGGGGGGACAGTGTGCGGCACCGAGGGAGGCTGGAGGGGGCGATGCTGGGGAGGGAGCCGGGGGTAGGTGCCGGGGGAGGAGCTCGAGGAGGGGCGGCTCTCGAGGAGGAGCTCGGGGAAGAGTGGCGCTCGGGGAGGTGCTCGGGGAGGGGCGGCACCCGGGGAGGGAGGAGCAAACTCTTGTGAGTTGTGACTGAAGGCAAAGAAGCGGCAAGGTGTTTCTTGCAAATAAGCATAAGTCATCGGTGGTTTCCACCTGTCTAGATCGTGCCCGTCCGGCTGAGATCCGATGGTCGTAGACATTTGTTAGTATTTAGTATCCAAATAGACATTAGTATTAGATACAATATATATATATATATATATATATATATATATATATATATATATATATGTATGTATGTATGTATGTATGTATGTATGTATGTATGTATGTATGTATGTATGTATGTATGTACTAGTTGAATGCCCGTGCGTTGCTACGGAATCCTAAAAAAGAGTGACATTAATATATGGGATCCTAAACAGCACAATAAATATCCATTTTCTATCGCGCTGGCATGGTTTGAGATTTGATGACAAGGCAACACCTAAATGTAATGTAAATCAGAAAAGCTAGACTTTAACCCTTTTTTGCATCCAATCTGAACATGGATTAAATAAATAAGAAATCATCAATTGTTGATAGACAATTAGACTAAAGTGTGACAATAGGAAGGATGTCATTCTCAAAACTTGAAGGATGGTCAAGAATGTCTGCAGAAAGCTTGAAGCTCTGAAACACGGGGATGAAGGCCAGAAAGGACACACATCACTTGCAAAGGCAAGGCGGTGCACAAATCCACGAGGCATCTTAGTATGAAAGCTCAAGCTTAGGAATCATGAATAGAAATTGATCTTTAATCTAAACAGTGTGTACAACAAATATTTAAGGATGATTTGATGACAAGTAGTGGAACAACTTCTGCTCATATGTCTGAAGGATACTGATGCATTCATATGGCCTGCTGGATTATTATATTTAGCTTAAAATACCTGAAGGTCACTAAGATAACCCTCATTATGGTTTCCACCAAATACATACATTTTGTCTTGCAACACAGTTGCTCCATGCTGTCACATTAGTGCTACAAAAGTAAATAGAAGAAACAAGTCCTACAAGTTACGAAATGAAGAAGGCAATGGAGCATATGGCACACCTCATAACGAGGTTTCGGACACTGCCCACTGACAGATAATGGAATCCATTCTTCATGAGCACTGACAATACCAAGGCTTCTTATGAAAAGAAATGCAGACAAATAACTTATTAAGTTCATTGCATGCTAAGAACAAGAAAATACTAAGCTAGACAACGAGATGGAACTGTAATTGAAAAACTAATAATTTCAAAGATAAAATTGAATTATGAATACTCAGGCAAACAATAGCAGAAGCAATATACTTTGACAGCGAAAAAACCCACATTTACCAAGCATATTTTAGAATACAATTGAAATTTACCAAGCATGAATGTCCTAAGGCATTAACAAAACAACCAAAACCTTTTTTACCTGGGGTTATCAGCTACTGATAAAAGGCATTAACAAAACAACCAAAACCTTTTTTACCTGGGGTTATCAACTACTGTTTTATCAAGAATAACCTTGTCGTCGTTGACCTTCAAATTTCAGATGAGAAAAGTTTTGCAACATAAGACAATTTCTTTGGTATGTGGGGCAACTACAAGAAAGATATCAAGAATAACCTTGTCGTCGTTGACCTTCCAATTTCAGATGAGAAAAGTTTTGCAACATAAGACAATTTCTTTGGTATGTGGGGCAACTACAAGAAAGATAAATGAAAGAGATAAAACAAATGCCTAAATTAGTGATTACTTCTAAGGGAAGGGGAGCTTGATTCCTTTTCGCATCCTGCATCTGGATATAGTACTCCTTAAATTCTGTAGGGGTATTCCTCACGAATTCAACCATATCCTCTCTATCTCGCTAGGATTAAGAACAACATAACATTATTAGCAAGTTTGTGCGCTGCGCACAACTGTAGCAAGAAACAAAAAGATTATGCGGCAACATGAAAAGGAAGTATTTTGTTCGGTGAGTATGCCTAGACAAAACTCAACCGTTAGTTTGGTGCATTCAACTGGTTGTCCTTACTCTGTAAATTGTTAGTTAAAATTATGTAGCAATTCTCACATTAAGATAACCGTACTATAGCCTGTGAACTTTGAAGCTAACTTGTGTAAATTAATCTTTAATCTCCATAACCTCGATGAGCTCCAACTGGAAGTAGCGATGAGGAACAGAAGGGATTACCGTCCTGTAGAGGTTCTTTCCAAGCGCACTCCCTGAGTTTAGCATTGGAGGGCAGGCCCACCTCATGCAATTCCTTAACAAATTGGAAAGGGACCACACATGTTAGTCGAGTTGAATTGCACCGAATGCAAACATTGGATCACAAGGGCAGCCTTAGCTATCTTACAGCGGCGCCAGAGGGTCTCGTCGAAGGCAGCAGCGTTCATGAAACGGCAGACAAGGGCACAGGATATGAGATCCTCCGAGGAGAGGAACTTGAAGATCTGCATGAACAGCTCCGACGGAATGTTGCTGAACATGCCCGTATCGATCTGAGGCTGCACGTCAGCCACAGCTTTCCCTTTCCCCTTCCTTCTCCTCACCCTCTTGTTCTGCTCCTCCTCGTTGCCGCTTCCGCTGCCATTTCCGTCAAACTGCGAATCTTGCTTCCCCTTATTCTTGTTAGCATCATCTTCCAGCCGCTTCTCCTTCTCCTCGCCCTCCCCCTGCTGCAACCGATTTCCAATCACATCCAGATTCGCATACGGCAATCAAGGGAGAGATCGATCGAGAGCACTTACATCGAGAGGGTCCTCCGCGCTGGATCCAGAGAGGATCTCGGATTCAAGGAAGCTGGCGAGGCTGTCGACGTCGTCGTCCTCTTTGTCCTCGGCTTTGCGCCCATCTCCCTCCTGCCGACCTAGCTGCTCTTCCGCAGGAAGGGGGTCGGCCATGCTCGTCGCCGACAGATCGGCGCTCCTCTCCTTACCGCAACGAGAGAGAGAGATTGGTAGGTGCGGTGCGGTGCGGTTGGAGGAGGAGGCGGCGAAGCGGGGGAGGAGGCGGCGGCGGCGCGGGGTGGGGAGGATGAGGCGAGGGCAGAGCAGTGGCAGAGGGAGGGGGGAGGCAAGGACGGAGCGGCGGAGAATGGCGGAGCGGGGGGAGGAAGAGGCGGGGAGACGCGGAGAACGGGGGAGAAGATTCAGCGCGTTGGGACCACATGTCGGCGTTGCCTTTTGTCGAGCCCAGGGAGGCAGCGGCGGCGGAGCGGAAGAGGCGGCGACAGCAGAGCGGGAGAGGCAGCGGCGGAGCGGAGGAGCAGGAGAGGAGGCGGTGGCGGAGCGAAGAAGTGGAGGGGAGAAGGAGGCGGCGGCGGCGCGGGGTGGGGAGGAGGAGACGAGAGGGAGCGGCGGATGAGGGGAGGAGGCGAGGGAGGCTGCGCGGAGAACCGGGGGGAGACGGGGGAGAACGTGGGGGGAGAAGGGGGGAGGGGGGTTGCACGTGATTCGGTTGGTGGGGGTGCGGGGCAGCGCACGGTTTGGAGGCGGGGTGGGCGGGGTGTGGAGCCCACACGTCAGTCAGTATAACGCTACCTTTTGTGAGAAGGGGTGGGGGAGGCCGGACCAACCACCAACTCCTTCTTTTATAATAGTAAAGATATATATATATATATGTGTGTGTATAATTTGTCATTGCATTTCTTCTTCCTCTATTAGTCTTTGACAAGGACGTAGATCGAACCGCACGCACGCACGTAGCTAGGTTCAGTTCTTGTGATCGATCGTGCATGACCCAAGATTCCACAATGTAAAAAAAAGTGGAAGACATCAGTCATGGGAGGAGGCATGGGGCCGTTGTAATGTGACGGAGACGGGACACCATGGGTACGTGAATTCTCGGCCGAAGGTGGTGATCCGTTCGGCTGAAAGCCTCATAGCTTATGGCTGAAAACACTGTAGTTGGCTGAAAAAAGCACTATAGCTGACAGAGGCTTATTTACCATAATTAAATTTAAAAAAATTTAAAAATAGAAAAAACATATTAGCCCATCACGTATAATGTAAACAAATATGAGGAAAAAAGAACCGGTAAAAAAACTAAAAAAAAACCAAAAGTTCAGAAAAAGACGAAATTTATGAATAGTGCAAAAATAAGCTGAAGCCATATTGATCAGTAAAGCGATTCCTCAGTGAGTCAGTCATCCGAATCTCTCGTTAAAAAATATTGTTTACCTGAGAAGTCCATGCGAAATACTCCTGTTGTATATTAACAATGATCCCATGATCTGTTTGTCCCTTTGTACAGGAAAGAGATGCTAGGAAATTTCCCTTTTTTTTGTCCTCGGAATGAAGAGAACGACAGCAATATGCACAGAAAAACGTGTACTAGAGCTAGCACGCACGGTTCCGTCCGTTCCTAATACACCTGGTAGTTGAACCGAACGACGTTGATGCTATTTCAGCTTTAGCCTTGCTCATTTTAGCTTTAGTTTCTAGCTTCTCTAGCTTTTAGCTTTTTTCACTATTTATAAATTGGGAGTGTCTATACAACATTCGACTATTTTTAGGACAAAAATAGTCAGATTTTGAGCCGTTAGATGGAGATCCAACGCCCTAGATCATTTTTTTTGGAGGGGGTCATTTTTTTGGAGGGGGGCTTGTATGGGAGGATCCGTTGGATGGAGATCTAACGCCCCAGATCAATCTGATTGTTTTTGTCCTAAAAAACAGTCGAATGTTGTATAGACATTCCTTTATAAATTTCATCTTTTTCTTAACTTTTGGTTTTTTGACCTTTTTCCCGATTCTTTTTCCTGTATTCGTTTGCGTTGTCCGTGATAAGCTAACATATTTTCTATTTTTAAAATTTTTTAAATTTAATTATGCCAAATAAGCCACCTTTAATTGCAGTAAAATTTCAGTCACTATAATATAATTTTAGTCATAAATTATAGCTTTTCCGACCAATGGAGCGGACCTTCTAGGGTGGTAGCTTGATGGGCTTCGTCGAGGGCACGTACACTTGCCACCAGCTAGCACACGAAGCCATGAAGTACAGACACGCATGTACTTGCATAGTTGCATATTCCTTCAATTGTACGCGCACATACAGAGAGAGAGAAAGAAAGAAAGAGAGAGGCGCTTGCTGTATATACTGCGCGCGCGCCGCGAGGCAGTGATACCAAAAAAAATACGGCCACGCGAACCGGAAGGGAATTTGCTGGGGAGGCCTCGTGCTCTTCCCATCGGTTGGTGATTTAATATTAGATCAACGGTGGCTAACAATGGTCTCACCTAATGAATTTTGGACACTGTTAGACCCCTGTGCATCCAAAATTTCCGTTTTAGCCCTCGAATGAAAAAAAATTCTGGTTTTGAACCCCTCTTGAGCGCGCATTTGTGAGATGGCGCCACGTGTCCCGGTCGTGCGGTCTGGTACCTCACGACCGCACTGTTCACGGGTCATGCGGTACCAGACCGCACGACCCGCCTGCCCCGCCGCGCGATCGCCCTCCCGAGCGCACGACTCGCCTCTGACCGCACGTTTCCCGTCCCGAGCGCACGACTCGCCTCCCGACCGCGCCTATCCTTCCCCGAGCGCGCGTTCACACTGTAGACGGGGACCGTTAGGGTTGGGGCTGCTGTTAGGGTTTGAAATTCCCGTGGTTTTTGCAAGGTTTGGCAATTTTGTAGTTGTAATCTGGGAAAGAATCTGATGAAGTCGTAATAAAAGTTTATGTTCATTGCAAGTTGTACATGCAAAAAAAATTTTGCTAAATTTTTTTGACGAAGGATTGAGTGTAGAAATATCGATGCATATAGTAGTAAGTGAATTTTAGGGTTTGGGCTGTTTTTAGGGTTTGCAATCTCCGCGATTGTTTTAAGTTTTGGCAATTTTGTAGTTATAAACTGGGTAAAAATCAGATAAAGTTGTAATAAAAGTTTATGTTCATTGTAAGTTGTAGATGCATAAAAAATTTTGGTAATTTTTTTAGAAACGATTGACCGTAGAACGGTCGATACATAAAGTGGTAAGTGATATTTTGAAGGTTAGTGATATTTTGACATGGCAGGCACCTCGGCGCCACTAGTCACGGCGCCGAGCTCGGCGCCGCGACCAGTGGCATGTGGCATGTGTGGAACTCTATACTTCTAATGTTCAGAACTCCACCACTAGTCCTAACATGCCTTAGGGAATATAACTTGCTGGGTCTATTACATTTTGTCTACTGGGTGTAGCGTGGTTGTTTCCCCTTTTTCTCGCGCCCTGAAGATGGCTCCGTTGCATCCTTCTTCCTGTCACTCTTGGTCTTGAGAGCTACCTCACGAGCTTGAAGCTCTTCCTCCTGACGCTTGATGATTGCTTCACGCAGACTTAACCGCTCCCGCCTCCTTTGCAGCTCATCCTCCTTGCCCTTAAGACGGATTTGGTCCACACTCACGCGGCGCTCTTGCTCAAGCCGCATCTGTCGTTCCACCTCGCGAGCCTGAGTCATCTTGACAAAGTATTGTCCTTTGTTTTCCACCTGCATTGGCCGGTTCCGTGGCCATGCCGGCGGCACCTGATCCACCCATTCGATGAACTCGCAAGGCTATGTGTGGCGTGGTAGATGTCATGGATCAAGTTGAAAAACGATAACGAGAAACAAATGATTTAGTTGTCGTCGTTACCATGATGTCGTCATCCAGGTCTGGACACTTGAAGAACCTACGGCCGTAGTTGGCTTGTTGTAGTAGATCCGTCCAGACGGACAGCATCGTCCTAAAGCCGCAATGGCACTTCGGGCGCTCATGCCACTCCGGCACTCCAAATGGGTCGGACCTCCAGGAAGACATTGTTGTGTAGTAGTATTTGATGGCTTGAGGAGGAGATGTGGTATGGAAGACATAGGAGGCCTTTATGAAGACATAGGATCCCCGTTTAGTCATGTCACTTTGCAAAGCTGGCCTCTTTTGTCATGTCACTGCGGAAAGCTGGCCTCTTTTGTCATGTCACTGCGCAAATCTGCCCCGTTTAGTCATGTCACTTTGCAAAGCTGACCTCTTTTGTTATGTCACTGCGGAAAGCTGGCCTCTTTTGTCATGTCACTGCGGAAAGCTGGCCTCTTTTGTCATGTCACTGCGCAAAGCTGCCCCGTTTAGTCATGTCACTTTGCAAAGCTGGCCTCTTTTGTCATGTCACTGCAGAAAGCTGGCCTCTTTTGTCATGTCACTGCGGAAAGCTGGCCCGTTTTGTCAAGTCACTGGGCAAAGCTGCCCCGTTTTGTCATGTCACTGGGCAAAGCTGCCCCGTTTTTGTCATGTCACTGGGCAAAGCTGCCCGGTTTTGTCTCGTCACTGGGCAAAGCAGGCCGGTTTTGTGTTGTCACTGCGCAAAGCTGCCTGATGCCTTCTTATTCCGTGGTCTTTGTGCGTGAGGCTGCCCCCCACACAGCCTATAAAAGGGAGACATTCCTCACCTAGTCCCTTGCCTTGTTATCACTCGCCTTGTGAATTAGTTGTTCCCAATCTGTGTAGTTTTCTTTCGTGCACACTCCCCCGGACTAGGCAATGAGTCACCTGAGCACCTCTTCATCAGCACCCACGGTGATTTGCCCAAAATGCAACACGGTTGTTAGACGGAAGACCTCACAGACGGCCGCAAATCCTAGGCGGCACTACTACAAGTGCCCCTATCACTCGGTGAGTAAAATTGTTTCGGGTTCATTCAAATCATGGTGGCATGTTTAAAAATATTCTTATCATTGAATCGCAGGAAGCCCCCGGTGGTTGCCGATTCTGGGTGTGGGAGGATGAAATAGGCACTAGGACAGACAGCGTTCGCCAGGAGAGAGTTGTCGTGGGGGGTTGCGACCCCGTCGGGATGCGGCATCGTTTCGACAGACTGGAGTGGAAGATAAATTTAATGTTGTGTGCTATTTTATTTCTTGTGTTTATTGTTATCCTCAAGCTGTAGTGCTGGAGGTTCTCCTCGTGTATGTTGGTAATGTTTTATGCTACGTTGTCATCAAGCTATTTTCTTTCTTGTTGTTCTTGTGTTTGTTGTTATCGTGTCTTCTCCCGCTGCCCCGTGTTGTCATCTCTCAGTTGGTTGTATGCCCTAGTAAATCAAAGAACTTAGAGCAACCCTTTTATACAGGAAACCATCTTTGAACATCAAACCATCAAGCACTTGAAAAACATCACATGCGTGTTGTGAGGTATAGTGGCCACATGCGTAACACAACAAACCATGCGATGTCACAATAGCACAAATACAAAAATTCATTCATCATCTCCTCGTCGCCGCCTCGGACGGCGTATATGATCCTTTGAGAAGGTGAACCTACTAGGGGAGCGCGGTGCATCGCGAAGATCGTAGTGCGAGGGCTGCGCCCGAGGCGGTGGTGGGTACAACTCTGTCGAGCTTTGCGACGGCTGGCCAAAAATAGAGCTCAGCCATTCGGAGGAGGGGTCTACGTCCTGCTTAGATGGTACAGCTGAATTAGGCAATGGAAAGTACAAAAAATGTTCATAATGAGTAGTAATATCGCAAGGCATTTACCTGGGTACTCTGAAAAGCGGATGACCCACCGTGAACATCATGGCCCAGTTGCTCCGAGTAAACCTGTATTTTTTTGGCAGTGCGATTAGATGCTTTGAAATAGACATGTTTAGCTTAGTACGTTACTGCACACCGGGGTATGTGGCTGTCAAACTGACGATGTCGACAGGTAGTCGCACATATACTCCTGCGATGTTAAGCCTTGATAGGTCTGCCCAAACCACCTGTCCCGGTCATCTAGGTTGGTCGGCATGGTAGGGGTGTACGAGGGCATCTCCCCCTCTGGTTGGTCCGGCGACTCAGGATTGCCCTCTGGAGTGGGCCCCCGTCGGCCTGGAGAGCGCGGTTGCTCCTCCGTTGCCCTCCGTGATGACGATGCCCGTAGCAACGTGCTATCCTGTCGCAATTGCTGCAAGACGAACATGTGGTTAGACATAAATGGTAAATGAGTGGATGAACAAATAGTTGGCAATTGTCCAACCGCCGGTCCGAAGCGCGTGGAGGCCGAGCGAGCGTAGCTGGGCCGACTCTCGGACTGGGATGGACGCGACGACGATGGCCGTGCTGATGGTGGTGCTGACGGCGGCGCGGAGGGGGGTGGTGGTCCCTGGCCACGTCCGCCACTGCGTGTAGCAATAACGTCATCTCGGTGGCGACCACAACTCAAGGACCGTATCGCAGCCCTTGCCTCATCGTAGATGGTGCGCATCGAACTGACCCACCGCTCAGTCGTATTTGACTTCCTACGGCGTATAGACTCAGCAGCCTCGTCCTCGATACGATGCAGGCGGTCCACCTGCAGTGAAACAAACAGTCAGTTAAAACGTAATCTTGCACTGTTTAATGACATACTAATCTCATATCGCCTGGTCGTGCCGTGCCGCTAGATGACGGTCTGGACCTGCCTGTAGAGCGGCCTCGTGAACAACCTCAAGTGGATGATGTGGCGGAAATTCTTCCTAATGCGGCTTTCACTTTAAAACTTTACATAAATCAACAAAATAAATCTTTGTTTATTTGCACTACTTTGACTTCACAGCATAAGTTCCCTAGATTTCTTACTGTTAGCTTCTATTTCCATTGGATAACACAATGTCAGAACTTCAACTTTGGGCATAAACCATAATAGGTAGTTGCAATGAACTACAGATAATACAAAGAACAGAAGCATAGAAAATTAGAAACTTTGCGGTATAAAGGACCTATTCTGCTTTCTGAACAAGCTGGAATGTATCTATGTTGCTCCTGCATAATTGGAGCATCTTTTTTGGATTGTTGCACTCCAGTTAAGAGTAGAGATTCCCGCAATTGGCCAAACTAGCTTATATGACGTACAAGGAGTGTTTATTTCATTTCACTATACCTTCGTACTACTTTCCTGGTATTTCTACTATAATAATCCAAATTAACTCCCAATTTTAATTTTACACGTTGCCTACGGGCACACTAAGCCTAGTAATTATCCAAATTGTCTTTAATCAAAATAGGGTTCCTATCGCGTACAAATGCTCTAATATAAATATTTACTTTTTCAACACCTACACATGTAAGCACATATGTTCACCAAAAACTAACTACATTACAATACGTAACTTCAACATAAAATACGACATTATCTACACTACAATAAAGCATGCATCATATGTGGATTTTTACCTACACATACACACCGTATCACACATTGGCTTATAATACATATGTTCACATAAAGATTAGCTACAAATACATAACGTACCAAATATTGACATGGCGTATTCTCACACATTCACATAAAATAACATTACAAAACGATGGTTTGTGCTAATGGACTAATTATGGACTAATCACATACATAAAAATTTAGTTTCGCGGGCACAAGACTTACCTCTTCTTGAAGCTCACGACACGATCTACAACTTTTATACTTGCAAAATCCGCTAATTCCAAACAAAAACAACTCAAATCTACGTGTTTTCACTCCTCACTTCCCTTCACTTTCTCCCTCGCTCTATCTTCACTTCAGCTGCAAATGAGCGTTCTGGCTTCGACAGCAGCTCTTCTCCCTCCCTTGTGCTGTGGTTCTGGTTTTTTAAGTGTGCATCCAGCCCTCATGGAGAGGGGGTCGTTCCTGCGCTGAAGACGCGTGTGCGAGCAGACGGCAGAAAGCATTGCGCGCGAGAGGGGGCCATTCCTGCTTTCGGCGGACGGACGGGACGCGACGGAGACGTGCGGTCGGCGTGCAGTCATGCGGTCGGCAGAGCGAATCCCGCGGTCGGGCAAAGATTCGCGCGCTGGGGACGGCAGTCACGCGGTCCGGCCAGGAGGTCGTGCGCTCGGGCGACGAAACGCGCGGTCGGAGCGGATGCAGGCCGGTCGTGCGGTCTGGTACCGCACGACCCGTGCTACAGTGCGGTCGTGCGGTACCAAACCGCACGACCGGGACACGTGGCGCCATCTCACAAACGCGAGCTCAGGAGGGGTCCAAAACCGGAATTTTTTTGTTCGAGGGTCAAAACGGGAATTTTGGGTGCACAGGGGTCCAACAGTGTCCAAAATTCTCACCTAACACCCGTTCTCCGCGCGAACCGGTGCACATATTCACTGACAGATGGCCCCCACGTGACACGCTTCTCGTTCATGCAATGGTGAGCCCACAGCCACATCATCGACACCGACCGATCCCACCAGACGTGCTCCTGTTCGTTGGAGCCCAACGGCACGTGTCCAATTCTCCGCGCGCACCCCACGCGTCCCCGTCGCGCGACGGCGACTCGCACGGCCACACGGTCGGTCAAACCGCACCAAGGGCAAGTTGGAACTGCGATGGAACTGAACTCACGTCGATCACAGCGCTTAGTGCATGCATGCCCGGTACATGGCACTCTCCTTTTATTTTACTATAGCCGATAACTTTTAGTCTTAATTTAGATATTTATATAAATAAATTAAGTGTTAATAAATCGTTTTAAAAATACTGTTTTAATAAATTAATTCGTAATGATTATAAAAAACTGTTTTACCTGTTTATTAGAGAAATCATGAGTACTAGGACATAAAATAAAAAAGAACCGGGTCACACCAATCGGCTGATCGGAATTGTTCAGACTAGGACTCTCGATCGACAGGTGACATGCCACGCTCGATCGCTTTAAACCTTTAAGTGATCTGCCCGTTGATTGATCCATGATCAAGGCCTGCCAGGCCAATACATATGCACTGTATACAACAGTACATGGCTTCATTGAGATCCCACCTATCCCTGCCAGATATGTACGTAGCCTTTTCATGACCCTGTACTGCTATGAATAGAACGTGTTCATCGTACGTGCCGATCCTGACTATGAGTGCATTTAGGCGTTACACGTACGTGCATGGCTATACACGACAGCGCACAAACCCATCCGGTAAGTAAGGGCCTGTTCTTTTTGCTGGAGCTTTTGGTTTTTGGATGTCGCTTGTGGCTTTTAAGTTGTTAGTGTAAGAGATTACAGAATAACAGAAACTCACATGTGATTTTTGCCGATATAAATAAAATCAGTACCGTATGTACTACAATTAATTAGTAGACCATATTTTGAAAAGATACTCCGTTTAAAAGCTAGTCACTGTAAAAAAGCCGAAAAACAGCTTTTAGAAGTCGAAAAGAACATACCCTAAGGCCCAAGATTAAGCGATCGAGACCGCACGTGCATCAGCCCAGAGAGACGCAACAGACGTACGTATGTACTTCATACGATCGTCTACTTATAACTTAATATAAACTAGTCATCTTCTCGTGCATTACAATAAAATTTATTTAATATATAGAGAATCATGCTATGAAAGAAGACTACTCTGATCAGTTGAAAAGTAGAGAGTGGTGAGAAATTGAAAATGAGGCTGTTGCAGGAGGAGTGTACAACCACTAATTCATTATTTTATAATAGTAATGATATCTCACTTTTCAAAGCAGCTTTCTCACTCATCTTGTTTCTGTCTCGCTTTAAAGATAAGACAGGGATTACAGACGCATCATGTACTCTGTTTCTCTCCTTTTCTATCTCGTGTACGTATCTCTCTTCTACTTTTCTCACCGCTCGTTTTCTTCTTATAAAAAATATTTTTTTATTATTATAATTTATTTTTAACTAAAAAGTATGGACAGCAGCCAATGAAATATGCTCTACGTTTCCTTTTAGAACAGGAGTATGTGTGTCTCTGTCAGTACATGAAATGAAAGGCACGCACAGGCGCTGGCTGGGCAGGTGTCCGTCGCTCCGTCCGTCCCGCGCCATCCATCGTACGGGGCGAATCGATAGGTGAATTGCCTCTTGCTTTGCTTGCTCTGTACAGTTGGGCTTTGGAGTTGCTAGCCACACACGTGTTCCCGGCTAGCCAGCCGGGGATGGCATAAATTAAAGCCTTTCCCTTTCCTAACAAGTACCAAGCGAACAATGTTTACTGTATTACTATACTGCAGCGAGTATGTGTACACGTATAAAATGGGCCGTATACAGCAACAGGGGAGTTGCCCACTGACCGCAGTGCTCATGCCTAACACACGACATGTTTGCGCACACCCCATTTTGCCGCTCGATCGATCTCCTCTCTCTCTCTCTCTCTCTCTCTTTCACGGTTAAGTTGTCAGCGCATGCCTAATCACCCGGCTTCACTGGATGTGTCAGCCTTAGGTAGGTGTAGTAGTCATGTCATGTCGTTCTTCGTGTGCCTCGTGTCCTCTGCCTGCTTCTGCTGCAATTGGACAGCACGAGTCAGAGCTTTTTTCTATTTCCAAAATATCGTAGTATCCGCTAATAAACAAATAAAATATCATTTATCATCTTTTCAAAACATCTTATGAGAACAATTCTTTTCAAAATAGCCCATCAACATTTAATTTATTTGCATAAATATTCATGTTAGACCTATAAATCATCAACTGCAGCAAAAAGAACATATGATCTACTCAGATTTTCTCACTGTTGAGTGAAGTAGCACAGGCGCTCGGGCTGCTGCTGCTACGGAGGCGTTCATATTGGTTGTGGCAGATGACTTTTGGTTAAAATAAATAGTAGTAGTTGAAAAAAGCTTTTGGCTAAAAATAAATAATAGTGGCTGAAAGAAATAACTTTAGAGATTCTCATTCTAACTTAGGGGGTGTTTGGTAGAGTTCCTGCTCCCAGCTTCTCATTCGGATCTAGTGGAGCTGTGCAAAACATCCAGCTTCTGAAAACAACTGGATTCTGATTCTAACGAGGAGTAGGTTGGAAAATGAACTAGGAAGGAGAAGCAGCCTTGGGTGGGTTCTTATGGGGAGCTAGCAGACCCTAGCATAAGAACCCTGTAAGTTTGGGTTATTTACCCGCAAAATTCCATCGCGTAGCCCTTCGTTTCCTTCAGTTGTTTCGCGTGCACGTAACTGGGCCGCTCGAGGAGTTGAGGTCTCCTTCCGCCGATCGAGCCCACGACACGGCGACACTCCCTTCCCTTCCCCACCGTCAAACCATAGCTCCTTCCCTGTGATCTCTCCCTATCCAATTGGAAAGCAAGCTTCCTCTCCCTTTCCCTAACCCCCCTACGTTCCCCCTCTCTCTAGTTTTGTTCGTTCCATGGCCTGTTGTGTAGATAGATCTTGGCTTTGTTTCATGGTAGAGATGTCTGCAGGATTCGGCGGGTTGTTGTTGGAAACCCTAGGGCTATTTAGGCGGTCAACGAGATGAGGCTGGGATTGAGGGATTTGGTTAGGGTGGCTTGACAATGAGTCCACATTAGACACGCCACGGATTGGGGGCATCATGGAAGGGACGAGCTGGGCTGGTCTTGGCTTGTATGATTTGCATCTGCGTATTTCAATGTTGAGTTAGTAGCGGGTGGCTGAACCTCTGGCATAAAATCCATAAGCTGTCTGGAAATTCAGAATGTATGCTTTCAAGCCATGGCAAACTTTCCCTTGTTGCTGAACACGACTGCGCGTACTGCACGCGACTTGTTGCTGTGGTCAAGCTGTGGCTTTGTTGTTTCTATAAATATTGTGCAAATCATTATTTTATATATGTATGCAAATAGCTTACATGTGCTACTAGCTTCTGATATTTTTTGTCAAGAGGTGGTTCCTCTAGGCACTCTGTTGAGGGTTCATGAAAAGGACCTTGATGTACAAGTGTTGCATTTGGTATAATTTTGGCAAAGGCTCTTGTCTGATTTTCGGTGAATACATACTCTTTTGGGTTAAAAATAAGATTTGCCATGTGTAATTAGTTTCTTTTTTACTTGTTTCCATATGGGAATACTATGGAGCTTATCTGGTAAAGAGAGCTAGAATATTTGCCACTGATAAACACGGTATGAGTTTTACGGCGTCAATTGATACTAGAATAATTTGTGAATTTTGTCTGTGAAATTTTCCTCTGTGAACAATTGTATGCTAGAACAAATGGATTGTCATTAGACATATGATGTCTTTGTGCTTACTAAAGTGTAAGCTTGTGTGATGCTCAAGTGACTGAACAGAAACTAGAAGATTAGAATTTTTAAATACTTCGATCAATTCTTGGTTACCTAAAGTTATAAGGTCAACTAGAACAAAGTATATTTTCCTGGACAGTGTTTTCTAGTTCACATAGCTATACATTTATTTTATTACATAGTTATAACCTTGTTGGTAGTATTTCTTTGAATACTGTAGTGAAGCATAATGTGGGTATAAAATATTATGTAGAGAAAACAATTGTAGTTGTGGGCTGAAATAGGTGCAAGGACAGTTTTACTGAATAATTAGTGATGACTCTATTTTGGAGTAAGCAATGACAGTTCTGTTATCATGCCTTGTACAGAATGTGAAAGTTGAGTAGCTAGAATGGTCACAAGATTCTGTCCCTCTCTCTCTAAAAAAAGCATAGTCACCAGATGCGATGATTCTATTTTTCTCCTGTGTAATTTTGGCTACATGGCTTGTCAATACTATTGTGGTGGTGCTTTCCAAGTTGTGGCAACATTGTAGTGAGTCAGGATATAAGTTTCCTCCTATTCAAATTGCTTACGGCCTATCGGGTGGTAATATGCTCAGTCTTTTTTTATTGATAGCCCTCATGTATTTAACATGTATTTCTATTTTATCTCTATCATGACTCATGGATTAATTTTATTGTGTATTGTGGTAATGCATTGTGTATTATGCTAATACAATGAATTCATGGTTGGGTGATATTAACGTAGTAGATGGGTGACAATGCTGAGTGGAATGACGAATACACTAGGATATTATGTGAATTATTTGTTGAACAAGTAACTGTTGAGAATCGCCCAAGTACCCATCTGAATAATCTTGGCTATGCCATATTAATTGTTAAATTTGAGAAGACAGGATAAAATACACAAAGAGACAATTTAAAAATAAATGGGACAAACTGAAGAATGACTATAACACTTGGAATAAATTGACGGCAAAGAAGACAAGCTTAGGTTGGGATCTTGATAAGAAAACAATTAAGACCACCACTCGACGGTGGAAGGAATTAAAGAAAGTAAGTCATTATAAATTACACATTCGTGCACATATGTACACTAATGATATATACATAGGGTTTGTTTTTATTGGAGTTTTTCTAATCTAAGTTGGTATTTTGTTATATTTTCATGCACAGATGTCCTCCTCAGAAATCAAAAGTGGAGTGATACATTCGGTGAAGAACATGAGTGTGATGTCCAGATGATGCGTCTACGGCAAGACATGGCATGCCAGTTAGCTGCTACTGCAATTATCGTAGAGAATTACTATTCAACCTATATTGACAAGAATGAGCCTAGGACTTCACGTCTTAGTGGAATAGGTTGGGTAAGAGAAACCTTAAGCACTCCAGGAGAAAGCAACCGTATGTTGCGTATGAATGCTACAATCTTCTATAGCCTGCATGATATCTTGGTCAGTTCTTACAACTTAAAATCAACAACCCATATGAGTTCCATTGAAGCTTTGGCTATTTTTTTGTACATTTGTGGTGGCTCTGAATCAAACCGAATAGCACAGAATCAGTTCAAGCATTCTGATGAGATAATTAGTAGAAAGTTTGACGAGGTTTTGGAGTGTATGGTCAACATGTCTAAGGATATTATGCAGCCAAAAGATTCTAACTTCTCTACTGTTCATAGTGAAATTAGAAATTATAGGTGGATGTGGCCACATTTCAAAGACTACATTGGCGCTCTTGACGGTACACACATCCTTGCAATAGTTCCCCAAGAATATCATATTAGATATATTAGTAGATCAGGAAGTACAACTCAAAATGTAATGGCCGTGATCAAAGTCAGGCTATGGTCGAAGTCGAAGGGTCGTGGTCGAAGTCTAAACCGTGGTCAAAAGGGACAGTGCTCGAAGGGGCAGTGGTTTAAGTCGAAGGGCAGTGGATGAAGTCGGTCTGTGGTCGAAGTCGAAGGGCTGTGGTCGAATTCGAAGGGTCGTGGTCGAAGTCCAAGCCATGGTTGAAGGGGACAGTGGTTGAAGGTGCAATAGCTGAAGTTGAAGGGCCGTGGAAGAAGTTGATCTGTGGTCAAAGTCGAAGGGCCGTGGTCGACATCGAGGTTGTGGTCAAAGAGGGCCATAGTCGACGTTGGGGCCGTGGTTGAAGGAGCCGTGATTGAGGGGCCATGGCCAAAATCGAAGATCCACGGTCAAAGTCAAAGCTGTGGTCGAAAGATGTGGTGGTCGAAGGGAGAAGTGGTCGATGTTGAAGGGTCGTGGTCGTCGAAGGGGACAGTGGTCAAAGTCGAAGCTATTGTTAACATCGAAGGGCTGTGGTCAAAGGGAAAAGTGGTCGATGTCAAAGGGCCATGGTCAAAGGGGGACAGTGATCGAAGGGGACGATGGTCGAAGGGGGAAGTGGTCGATGTTGAAGGGCTGTGGTCGAAGGGGACAGTGGTCAAAGGGGGCAGTTGTCGAAGATCCATGGTCGAAAAGAAAGATCCGTGATCGAAATCGAAATCGTGGTCGAAGGGGGCCGTGGTCGAAAGGGTAAGTGGTTGACGTCTGTAACATACTGAAATTTTGAATCCTGAAAAACGTGTAATTTTTTGAAATATTTGGTAATGTGTCTTTTGATATTTGGATTTTAATGGAATTCCTTTGGATTTTTGGTTGAGGTTCCAATAATTGAAGAAGAATCATGAGACATAAAACTAATAGAATTTTTTTAAAATAAATATAAAAAGGGAGAGAAAGGCCTCCTGGCCGAGCCAGCCCAGGCCGGCCCATCTCTTTCCCCCTTCCGCTAGCTTCGGCCAGGGCCGAAGCCTTCCCCTGCCTCGCCGCTAGGGGTGGAAACGGATCGGATACGGTCGAATAGTCTCAAATACGAATACGAATCTATATATTTCAAACGAATACGGATACGAATTCGAATATTCTCAAATACGGATACGAATATTCTCGAATACGAATACGGATATTTTCGAATACGGATTTTCTCGGATACGGATATCGGATAAAACGGATTCCTAGCGGTTTTACCAATTTTTCACCAGTTTTTGACCGGTTACCGGTTTTAAACCGCATAAATTCAAATTTTGAATCACAAAATTTGTACAATTTCTTCATAAGTTCTAGAAACGGATCGAATACGAATCGAATAGTCTCGAATACGAATACGGATACGAATATTCTCGAATACGAATGCGAATACGAATACTCTCAAATACGGATACGAATATTCTCGAATACGAATACGAATATTTTCGAATACGGATTTTTGCTTACCATATTTGTGTTTTCTCGGATACGAATATCGGATAAAACGAATAATCCGTTACCGTTTTCCACCCCTACTCGCCGCAACAGCCCGCCTCCACGCCCGCACCTCCTTCGGACCGCTAGTCGTCGGCATGCCCCCGCGCTTGCATCACCGGGACCCACCTCTCTGCCCGTCGTGGACCTACTCTCTCACTGCCTCGTGCGTCACTGCCAACCGCCCGGCAGCTCCGACCCGTCACGTCACTCTGCCGCTTGACCCGTCGCCCCGTCGCATCGCCCTACTCAAGCTTCCACTCCCCGTTGCTCCGGTCAGCCATAGCGCGACTCTACCACTGCGACCGACTCTTTGATTGCCCCGTCATGTCGCTTTGCGTCACCACAGGCGTTGCTTCCACCCGCCACCGGCTCGCCCGACCGCCTCCGTCAGCCACAGTGTGCACCTACTCCCGTCGCGCCCCACCTCGGCTCCCGCGTGATTCACAGCTTCCCTGTTCCAGTGTCAGCACACATCCGCCCCATGCCTTGCGCCAGTGTCCCATCGCCTCCGTAGCCACGCCAAAGCCAACGTCACCGCACGGCCGTCGCAACGAGCCCACACGATGCCAGCCCTCCCCGCCGGCTATAAAGCCTCGCTTGGGCTTCCGACCGCCCCGCACTGCTCCACTCTTCCTCCCACCTCGAGTAATCAACCTCCCGTGCCCCTAGCTCGTCGGCGGTCTCTTCTTTCCCAAAGCTGGCCGGCGGGCAATCCGCCGATTTGTGCCACCATAGTCCAATTCCGCCCCACCGGAGCATCCTCAGAGCACCAGACACCGTCCCCATTCTCGGCCGAACCTCTCACCACCCGAGCTAAGTCCGCACTGTGCGCCTCCTCCGCCAGTCACCGTCGCACGCCGCTAGCTCGCCACCGTCTCTCCCGAGCTAATGCTAATGATGGGTAATTAATAATACTGATGAGTAGTTAATAACAAATAGCTCACTGTCATGTGGGTCCTGCCCTTTAAACTAAATAGTAACCGGTCCCACTTGTCAGATTTTAGTTATTTTTTTGAATTTATTTAAATTGAGAACTTCAAAAAGGCATAACTTATTCATTTTAACTCCAAATTGAGTGAAACAAATTTCTAAATTCATTTAAATTCAAAATCTATCCAATGGAAATGAAACTATAATTTTTGAAGCTCATTTGAATTTTTTTGGGAATTTGTTTGGTTTACAGATTTTTATCCAAATTTTTGCGCAACGTAAAAATAGCGTACGAAACATAAGAGGAAGAGGCTGAGGCTGAAGCAACTCTCGACGATCAATACCAAGGCAGCTGTGACCAAGGCGAGTCAATACTTTGATCATGTTGAACCTACATTTTTGTAAATTAATTTCATTTTAAATTATCAAATTGCATGATGTTATTTTATGTGCAAATTTATGTTCGATTTCAAGCTGTTAGTTATATACCCAATAGTGATCTTGTTAGTATTACTCTCATTTGAAACCCTTGAATATCTGAGCCTTGTCATCTTAGCGAAAACTATAATATTAGAACTTTCGAAAATAAGTCTACAGCTATTCACCATGCTTAGTATTGCTTAGATATTCAGGAGCACAAAAAATGTCCCAAAGCATCACTTTAAAATATGTGAAACTGTTTTGGGAAGTCATGGTGGTAATGATTGGTGTATTTTGGCAAGATTATTTTATGCTCCCTAAAACCTCAAATTTCTTAGCTATCTGGGCGGATGGTTCGGGGGTTGGTGCAGTGGTGCACGAGAGTATGGATAGTGGTAGAACCACCTAGATAACCCTAAGGACTGAATCTCGTCATGACCTCTTGTGTAATATAAGTGCAACCACAGGTCTATAAAGTACAACTTGGCTTAGTAAATTTACTAGACTCTGAAAGTCATCTCATCGGTGGAGGAGGTGAGGTAATGCAAGTGGCTGTCTGTGTGACGACTTGAATGTGACACTCGCAGAGGGTGAAGTTTTCCGCGGCGTGCTAGTCAGTGTGGGTAGTCTAGCTGCTAGTCGCATAGGGAAAGAACATCCCGCACAACTTATGGGACCTGCCGCAAGCGGGAGAAGCCCATATGGGTGAGATGATGGAAGGGGCAAGGTATTTTGGACAGTTATTGTGATGATCTACTCAACAACACAACTAAGGAATTGTGTGGGGGGTAACGAGCGGACTGTCTCTTGTGGGTGAAGTGTGCAAACTCTGCAGAGTCAAAACTATTCGAATAGCCGTGCGCACGGTCAAGGATGGACATGGGAACTTAACTAGATATAGTTCTATTTCAAAAACTTTATGGATGGGATTGGAAAAGTAGAGGGTGGTGGAAATCCTAATATGTGTTGCCCTGGGTGCCGTCCCAGTGATAACATAAGCGATTATAACGCTGAAAGGTTAGCATAGGGTGTAGAAACCATGTAACGGTGGATGGTATCTGGATGTTATT
This sequence comes from Dendrocalamus latiflorus, assembly GCA_017311315.1. NCBI lineage: Eukaryota > Viridiplantae > Streptophyta > Magnoliopsida > Poales > Poaceae > Dendrocalamus > Dendrocalamus latiflorus. Next base: position 40,570,762 of record CM029666.1, on the reverse strand, counting down.
ATTATTGCCCTATTTCACCCATTATATTTTAAGTCAAACTACTAGGTCTTAGAGAATTCCTATGTAGCATATTTAAAGGTAATTTATAGCAAATAAAATAACCTGTGTCTTTCCTTGATAAGCCATGCATGCTACCTATTGCATACTGTGTATTGGCTCACGGAGCATGGTGGATTTGTGCTCACATTCGCATTACCAAAATCAAAAATAGGACCCCAGGACCACTACGCTTTTGAAGATACTCCCGCCACAGATGGAGGAAATAACGAAGGAAATTAGAGCGGCTTCTTCGATTTGAATCCTAGACAAGTAGACTTAATGGAGATAGTGTGCACATATATTACCTAGGTTTAGTTAATATATGTTGCATACATTTACCACTCAGTTGTTTGCCTATGGAGTATTGTCTTACTTTTGCTTTTGCTACCGCTGTTATATTTGTGATGTAGATATTTGGCCTGTTCGGCCCTTGTGTAAACTGTTGCCCAACGCGGTGTATTTTAAACTCTGATCTATAATATTGTGGTTCATACGATGTATGAGTTGATGCAGCAATCTACCTGTGAGCACTATCTACTGATTTAGGGAATAGTGCAATGAATCACAGGGGATTCTGGATTGAAAAATCTAGGTCCGACAGAGCTGGTATCAGAGCATACGACTGTAGGGTAAAAGCCTTAGGGTGGCCATTAGAAAGGGCCTAGGATTACACTTTTAAAAATTTATAAAAAGGAGTTTCTAAAATATAGCGTAGTACTTCTTTTCTTATCCTCCCTAGATCCAATCTTATCCATCTTTCATTGCTTTTTTGAAAAGATATTGACACTAGTGTTTTAATTTACAGATGTCAGGAGGAGCAGCTGAGGGACATTGGGACTACCTTGCTCACGAACTGCAGGAGGGAGAGTTTGCCAATATTTTGTGCAAACTCCTACACTATTTGGGCTACAAGGACCAACCCATCTACTGAGGGCGTAAGGCCACTGAGGGAGCGGGGTAGTCAAAGGGGGCCATGGTCGAAGGGGGAAGTGGTTGACCTCGAAGGGCCATGGTCAAAGGGGACAGTGGTCGAAGGGGGCAGTGGTCGAAGTCGAAGATCTGTGGTCAAAGTTGAAGATCTTTGGTCGAAGTCGAAGCCATGGTCAAACGGGGGAGTGATCGACATCGAAGGGCCGTGGTCGTTGAAGGGCCATGGTCGAAGGGGACAGTGGTCGAGGGGGCAGTGGTCAAAGTCTAAGATCCATTATCGTCGTTGAAGCCGTGGTCGAAGAGGGAAGTGGTTGACATCGAAGGGCCGTGATCGAAGGGGACAATGGTTAAAGGGGGCAGTGGTCGAAGTTGAAGGAGGTAGTGCTCGAAGTCGAAGTCATGGTCGTAGTCGTAGTTGTAGTGCCTGTGGACGTGGTCGTAGTTGTAGTGCCTGTGGACGTGGTCGTAGTTGTAGTGCCTGTGGACCTGGTCGTAGCGGTCATGGACGTAGTTGTAGCGCCAACCTAAAGGGCACCTACTGGTTCGTCCACAATCTCCGCCACTACGAGTTCCCCCTCAAGTTGGACATCCCCGTCACCTACCCCCAGGTCACCCCCAAGATCGAGCTCCCCACCCTCAACGGCAAGACCCACAAGGTCTCATACTCCCTATGGATTGTAACATGCTTTTAACCACGAGGTGTGATCGACGGCTTCCGATTTACGACCACGAGCGCTTGTCGATGTGTTCCGACTTACGACCATGAGGTGTGGTCGATGTCTTCCGACTTACGACTACGAGCGCTGGTCGAAGTTGAAGATCCGTGGTCAAAGTCGAAGCCATGGTCAAAGGGGGCCGTGGTCAAAGGAGGAAGTGGTCGACGTCGAAGGGCCGTGGTCGAAGGGGACAGTGGTTGAACAGGGCAGTGGTCGAAGTCGAAGGGGGCAATGGTTGATGTCGGGGTCATGGTCGAAGTCGACACCGTGGTCGAAGTCGGGGCCGTGGTCGAAGGGGGCATGGTCGAAAGGGGCCGTGGTCGACGTTGAAGTGTCGTAGTCGAAGTCGGGGCCAAGCAGGCTGGTGCCGGCAATCGAGCGACAGGGCACAAACGCACTGGAGGCTTGCCAACGTACGACCACCAGCGATGGTCGATCACTCCCGACCTACGATCACGTGCGATGGTCGACGGCTTCTAACTTACAACCACGAGGTGTGATTAACGGCTTCTGATTTACGAACACGAGCACTGGTTGATGTGTTCTGACTTACGACCACGAGGTGTGGTCAATGTCTTGTGACTTACGACCATGAGCGTTGGTTGATGTGTGCCGACTTACGACCACGAGGTGTCTCGATGGCTTCCGACTTACGACCACGAATGATGGTCGTCGGCTTCTGATGTATGACCATGAGCCATTGTCGAAAGCCCTCGATTTATGACCACGATCGATCATCTGCCGCTGCCAACTTATGACCACCAGCGATGGTCGACCACTCCCGACCTACGATCACGCGTGATGGTCGATGATTTCCGACTTACGACAACAAGGTGTGCTCGAGGGCTCCCGACCTACGACCATGAGGTGTGGTTGATGTCTTCCAACTTATGACCATGAGGTGTGATCGACAGCTTCCGACTTACTTGACAGATTTAAAAACTTTTAAAACATGTTCGTATGCCATCAATACCATAGAGATATGCAAAATATGTTATATCTCAGGATACATCAGATGTGTAAACATCACAATCGAGTGATAGAGCTATGGATAGGTTTCATGATGACCTTGCAAAGGTAATTGTTGAAAGTTGGTGAAATCCGTCATGTTAGTTTATTTTCATAGTCAGGCCAATATAACACTATGGTTTATGTTGCTTTATGCATGTTAGTTTATCAGATGTTAGTTCACGGCTGCCGCACCAGCACCGCCCATTGGGACAAAATTATCATATAATGTTAGATCTGATACAGGTTAACCCACTTGAAATGCTAAAAAAATTGTTTTAAGGAAAGGATTCACAATTCACATTACATCATTACCCCACTTGAAATGCTAAAATATTCTTGAATCAATTACTTCATGATGCGCTCAGGTCCAGAGCCCCTAATTGTCACAAAGAACAAAGCTATGATGAGGTGCCATATAATGACGGCCAGTACTTCTCAAGCATCGCCGTTCATCATCCAGGATGATATATCTAAACAGGAATACAATAGCATTAACATATCACTGCATTAGGCATGGTACAACAGATGTGTTTTTATACCAAAAAGAGAGAGAACAAGTGAATAATATGGTCGTGGCTGTGTCAAAATCGATAGCCTGGTGCAACAAGTTGGTCCGAACAAAACATTGACATGTTTCAACTAGGGGTAGTAGGGTCTTTTTGTCTACAATCCCCACTTATGTTTCTGGAGCTAACCTACTGGCCAAGTATTTTTTTTAAAGGTAGCTCCAGATTATTAGAGAAGTGGATTCTCAGAGAATGAAGCTGAAAAAATGAGAATCTGGAGTTGTACCAAATATGCCCATATAAGCCTGACCTTATAGCTTATTTGGTATTATTTGGGCTTTTTTTTGTAACTGATGCTAGCTTTTTTAATGTAATTAAATTAAAAAAAGAAAAACTAGGTTATATTATCACTGACAATACAAATAAATAAAACAAAAAAAAGGCAAAAAGAGAAAAGGACGAAATTATGAAGCTAGTAGCTAAAAGCTAAAAACTTATGCCCAAATGAGCACTCTGAAGGAGGGCGTGAGCTATGAGAGAAAAAAATAAGGGAGAGATATATGTGCGAGATTGAAGTGAGAGGAGTGAGATGCATAATGTGTTTATGATCTCTGTTTTATCTTTGGAGTGAGAAGAGTGGAGAAATTGTTTCGAGAAGTTAAATACATGTATTAGCTTTTAGCATAAATCCATGTGCCACTGCTAGTACTACGATGAAACGCGGTCCAATCTGGCTGAAAGGCGTCCCACGAGTTTGTTTCTTTACATACGGATGTTGATGATGGTATTTAGGAAGGGATTACAAGTCCAACTGCTAAGCTGTAAAAAAGAATCATCTAACGAAACGATAAAATCCAATTGACTATGCTCTGCTGGGTGTCTGAAATGTCACCAATCTGGAAGAGACGGGAGCTACGAGAGACTAGTTGCTTTTTCTGCAGACAGAACAACACGCGGTTCAGGTTTGCTGTGTTGGGTTTACCAGTTCACCAGTAGCACAAAAAATAAGGCTGCAGAACCCCCTCTTGCTCTGTTGAAACTACAAATGTCCACATGCACATTGCTCCATTCCTCGCAAGTTCGTACAACAAAGAACCGATTTCCAGTCTTTTGAGCCATGAGGTTATTTGTATATATAAAAAATTACTCATAATTATTATCTCTAAGCACTGTATTCATTATATGCATGTAGAGAATAGCAAGTAAAAATACATATTCATTATGTATAAAGAAAATATTATACTAATTTTATATTAGAATATGAAGTACGTTCTATATTTATAGACAGAATTATTTAAAAATATATTTTATAAACTTGGACGGAGAGGGTACACAGAAAAATAGGGGTAGAGAGAAAAACATAAAAGCATTGCCGAACATCAGACCAACAAAATTTATTCCTCGAGCTCGGACGAATTTAGCATTTCAAGAAACACACAAGCAAAAAAAATATAAAATAAACGCAATTTGGGCATCAGAAACACCAGCAAGTTCATTCGATCATGTAACCCTGCTGCTAATCAGTAGTTGAAAATTTGGCAGTTTCAGAGTTCAAACTGGGAACGGTGCCTGCCATTATGCATGCTGGTGCATTGCCCGTTTGCTATATATATGGCAAATCGTTTTCTGAAAAGCTGTTACAGCATTCTTCCATCCAGACTATCAACATATACACAACACAGAAAATCACTTTTGAGTTTGGTACTTCTGTCAGATCCTTCAGTGCTGGAAATCTTGATCTTGGATGCTCTTCTAGATGGCATGACGAGCTCATTTGGCACTTTTGTACATGTTGTCGATTACACCCTGCAAATTGAAGGTTAGAGCGGTTCTCTCCTTTGAATGGAAGACATATGAAAAACCATAAACAAGCAGAAGAATGCTGCAGAGATAAAAGAAAAACAGCAATAGCTCCAGAAGTATCCAAACATCCATTGTAATCGTTTTCCGATGGCATGAAAAAAATTACATCCCATTCCAAAGATCTAAAATTAATTCAAGGACCAAGAGAAGCACATTTCATAAGGTCATACATGCATGTAAAGTTGTAAACAACATATGCCGGACCAAGAGAAGCAAATTGCATAAGGTCATCCACTCCAAGAATTGAATGAGCTGTACCTGGTAGTACTTGAGCAATTGTGGTCGCTTCTTTTTATATGTTGGAGTGATCAAGTCACGATCAATGTCAAATGGCACTGGTTCAAGATGTATAGCTTTTATGAATTCAAAACCTTTGAGCTGCAAAAATATGTAGAAAGTTAAGGCGTGCACTGGAGTAAGCTGACAAATAACGTTAGAAAAAGAGCAAAACAAGATACAATCACCAGCTCACCTTCTTCTCTTTTCCAATTTTGGACAGTTCTCCCAAAATATATTCCTTTGCTTTCGGATTCTCACTCAATGCCTCAAAATCATCACTGACTCCATTTGCCTCAGCCCAGCTCTCAAGAGCTTCCTTGTTGGGATTGACCACAGCAACAAGGAACGACTCGAAGCTATTCCCATATATCCATATCTGGACAAATGTTTAAAAAGTTGAAGAAACTATTTCAAATTATTTCCACAGAACGATGCTGGCAACATAAATAGCAGGAAGCATAAGCAAACCGTTTCGATCATTTATCATATAAAGAACAATGTTGCAGCAAAAATTGAAACAGCAGACAACAGAGCAATTAAAAAATGAGCGCTATATACCGTGTCTATAGCAGAAACAAGACCATACACGTTCTCCAAATTTTCAACTGCCACATATTCTCCTTGTGAAAGTTTGAAGATATTCTTTTTGCGGTCTATGATTTTCATACTTCCATCACGTTGCCACTCACCAATGTCTCCTGCAAGCAGAAAAGGAAGATGTTTTAAATCTCCACTCAGGATGATGCACAATATAGAATAGTTGATAAACGACTGGAATCTCAAGTAAACGACTGGAATCTCAAGTGAATTTCTCTCTGGAGCTGTTACTATTAAAAATACAGAAAAGTAGAAAACACCAAAATGTGATCACTATAGTACTGTTATTCAGGCACATGTTGAGTAAAAAAAACCTTGCAATCTGAGTAAAATACAGACTCACTCAGATTAACTGGAGTGAACTTTTAGCCTACTTCTCAGTATGTTCACTCTTACCATGTGGACCCATACTGCCACATTCAGAGGCCTAGAATATTTCAAACTACTGAGGAAAATAAATTCTAGTAATGTGCCAATGCTTATGTGCCACTGTTTAGTTTTGCAGACGCTACATAGCGAAAACAAAAAAAAACAGTTCGAACACTGAAATAGCAAGACGCACCAGTATGGAACCATCCATCAACCAAAACCTCCTTTGTAAGGTCCTCACGCTTGTAGTATCCTGAGAATAATGTTTCTCCCCTGATGCAAATTTCTCCACAAGCTGTGCTTGCCAGTGCATCATAATCCATTTCAGGGACAGATTCTAGACGGACATCAATATTTGGCACTGGAGGACCAATAGTCCCTATCATGGCCATCTGATTTGGTAATGAGACAAATGATCCTCCACAAGTCTCCGTGAGACCTAAAAGAGAAGAAAACCATTCAAAACAAGGCGGTAGTGATAGTTAGGTTGGAGAAGAAATCAAGGTTTTCGAACAAAAAACGCCAGCTTATGCAGATCGAGGGCTATGACCTAACTTAGTTAAAAGAAGAACATATGGAGCTCTTTTTTTAATGTTGAAAACCAATTTAGGAAGTAGTGCATGTTGTGTGAAGAAAAAAAACAAATACCAGATAGTTCTATTGCCAGATTTACATTTGTTAATAACATAGATCATTAAATCAACAACATTAGTGATGCTGTGAGCACAAAAGCCTAAGACAACATTCCATCAAGTAATTATTGTCCTTTGAGTGTAAATTATGTAGTAACTTCACTTACATGGCTACACCGATTTGCCACTTTAATTGAAAATGATAGATCTAATCCATACAATTATACTAATAAAAGTTTACTGACCAAATGGACTAGAGCAGAAATATCAGGCAAGCTTGCAACTTGAACAAATCATGACAGTAGAAAGTTATTGTCTTCATATCACAAGAAGAGCAAAAGAGAGATACCATATCCCTGTATGACATGTGCGCATGTCACTACTCGCAAGTATTCTTCGACGTGAGTGGCAAGCGGGGCACCTCCAGATAAAATAACACGAACATTTCCTCCAAGACCTTCTTTCACCTGAGGTGCAATGAAAATTTTTTCTAAAATAAGAATGCAGCAAATCTAAGAACACCATACATAATAAAGAATCAGTGACTGACAAGTTTAATCACCTTACTGAAAACTACTTTGTCACATATGGCAGAAGCTTCGTTGTGGTTAGCTCCTCTGATCATTCTAAATTGCTTGCTGCAAAATGCAATGCCTCAGTCATACTTGGATTTGTGACAAGGTGAGGTCTTTCGACAATGCAATCAAAACTGTAGCTACGGACACTTATTAATTAAAGAACTTAGCATGAAATGCACATTCAGAAGAAACATTGGGTTTAGAATGTTAAAAGTGCAAGCAACTATTCAACATTCCCACCCAAAAAAGCAATCATTTAGTACCACTCAGGGTAGTAAACTTACTATTTGTAAGCAAGATTGAACAGTGTACTCTTTACGAAACTACCAGACGAAGTTTTAGCTTGAAGCCCTGAAAAAAGGGTAAAAATCAGGAAGATATTTTATGAACAGTCACATTTGGTTTTAAAACCTTTTGAATGGTAGAAGCAGACGGCAACAATGGGTAGACCAAAAACTATACACCAGTTTCATGCATGAGCATACATCAATAATGAATACAAGAACCTCAGATGCCAATTCTTGAGGCTGTTAACTACACAGTTAGTAGACACAGGAGAAATTCATGGCCAGGCATGGAAGACTAGATCTGATAAGGATATATTCAATCTAAGTTTGTTGCTTCCTACTTCCTAGAGTACATTGGTTAGGCCATTTGGCCAAGGCACTTCAAGATTGTTACTGGGCCAGCCAGCCAACTAAAGTCAATAAAACAGCATTATGGTCTAATATTCAGGATAGTACCGAAGCGCATGTACTGTAGCACGTGTGCTGTAGAGCGGTGCTGTAGCACGCGAGTACTGTAGCGCCGCTCATATTAGACATGGTTTGTTATTTAGAAATCTATCTATTAGGTATTTATCATTATCTATTAGTTAGACAAATTGTTAAATATTTAGATTACATTGTTAGAGATAAGTTTACTTATAAATTATTTCTTAGGAGTCAAGTCAGGTCATCTCTATAAAAGGAATAACATATATCTATTATAAATCAAGCAAAGATGAATAAACAAGTCCATAGTCCCTAAAGTCCAGCTGTGGTCGTTCTCTTGACCAGCTATTCTAGATCTATTTCTCCCTCAATCAGTGCCCTATTCACCTAGCGCCGTTCTACTTCAAATCGTCACTGTCCGACCTCTCTCTGACGGACGATTACCCCTTGTACTAATTCATAACAATTGGTATCAGAGCCACTCACCATGACTTCCAATACCGCACCATCTCTTTTAGAATAGTTGAAAGCTAACAGCGAAAAGCAGAAGGTCTTCAACCGTGGCCACCACCACAGCTCGAGGACGGGTTGCCTTTTCGCGAGGGGTGTAATATTATGGTCTAATATTCAAGAAAGTACTGTAGCGCATGTACCGTAGCACATGTGTTGTAGCGCACGAGTACTGTAGCGCTGCACGTATTAGACATGGTTTATTATTTAGAAATCTATCTATTAGGTGTTTGGCATTATCCATTAGTTAGATAAGTTATTATTAGATTAGATTATTAGAGATAAATTTCCTTATAAATTATTTCTTAGGAGTCAAGTCAGGTCGTACCTATAAAAGGGATAATATGTATCCATTATGAATCAAGCAAAGATGAATAAACAAGTCCCTACTCGCAAAAGTTCAGTTATGGTCATTCTCTTGACCGGCTATTCTAGATCTATTCATCGCTCAATCAGTGCCCTCTTCGTCTAGCGCCGTTCTACTTCAAGTTATTGCCGTCCAACCTCTCTCTGACAGATGATTGCCCCTTGTTGTGCTAGTTCACAACAAATAGTCTACCGAACGAAGGTGCAAACCACACCATAAACATTAAGCAATATGAACACCATGGAATAACAGAATTAACAAATATTTCACCGAAGGAAAATAACACTGCATAAACACACATCAACCTACACTTATTAAAGTATACATTGACATATTTGTGTCATCATAAAATAATGGAGGACGGAACAATCTGATCATATGATATCTGGATACTCTCCCGCCTCAAATAATCGCAATAAATATCTCATAGGATACCCATGGGCCATGGAAAAGAACCATGAGATGTGGACAGGGTTCGAAATCCCGGCAGTTACCGACCGGTAACCGCCGGTTACCGTTTTTACCAGTGGAGTCCAGTAACCAAAAAAACCGGCCGGTATGAATTTTTTATTTTCGAATTTTGGCCCTTTTTTCCGGTTTTCCGGTTACCGGTTTCAAAACATCTCAAAATTCAAATTTTGATTTTCAAATTGTGACCGGTTTTTCCGGTAACTGCCCGGTTACCGTTAGCGGCCGCCAACCGGGATTTCTTCCGGTTTCAGTTTTTGGAACCTTGGATGTGGATAATTTGTCATACACTTCAAGTAGACCCTTACCAGAAAATATCCGATCAAGAACGCGTGGAACAGCACACAAGATAGTTGGCTTCAGTGCCCCAATATCTTCAACTAGTAACTTAGCATCCTGTAGCAACATTTAAAATAGTCAACACAAGTCCAAAAGTAAAATCAAATCACAAGAGGGATTTAGGTGAACACATAATGATGCTTACTCCACGCCAAAATCCAATAGACGCACCATGGAACATAAACAACTCTTCCACAACACGATCAAAGATATGGGCAAGAGGAAGGTAAGACATGTAAACGTCGCTTTCCTCCAGCTGAGATTTTCACATAGTAAAAGAAATTAAAGATTAACCAGTGGTCAGGTAAGATCACATAATGTAATAGCTGCTAGCACAAGATTAACCAGTGGTGAGATAAGAATAAGATCACATAATGTCAATAGCAGCTGGCACATCTTACCTGCTCCTTCACACTGTTAAGCAGCCGATCTACACCTGCGATGAGACAAATAATGCTTGCGTTGGAGATCAGCACACCTTTAGGGTCACCAGTAGTTCCACTAGTATACATTATAGTACATATATCTGTCTTCTCCTTCGCTGGAAGATCAAATTCTTGGTCACCTGCCTGCAGATACAATGCCAAATGGAAAGTGGAATAGTTAATAACTGTGTAGACATGAAAACCAGCCCAGTAAAATAGGTCATATCAACTGAACAATTAGAACAAATTTTCACGTTTGGTCTTGTCAGTCTGTGTGATCAAGCACAAGTACCAAACGAGAAACAAAATTCTGAGTAGGTTGACCATCATAAATGGCAACAACAATAACAGCAGACTTGACAAGTTTGTAGACAACAGACATTAGAAGTCTTTTTTTATGTTCCATGAATGACACATTACTAAGGTGTACATTAGAAAGCTTATGCAGTCATTCACCAATTTGCGGATAGACACGTTACTAAGGTGTACATCATGATGACACGTTCATATTTAAGAAATAATAATATTCAAAAGAAACCCCATGAAGAGCTGGCAGCTTATCTTACCAACGACAGAAATTCATCCCATGAGTATATTGATAGGCCATACTTAAAAACTTCTTCCCTTTGTTCTTGACTTACGTTGCCAAAACTCACAATTGCTGCAAATAAGATTATATATTTAGTTTCATGGTAGAAACATTTTAGTTCTAGATGATGGAATCTATCTAGGACAAGTGAAACTTACTTTTCAAGAACTCAGTTGACTTGGGGAATGTCTTCAAGAGCTGCCAAATCGAAAGTATTTAACATGTATCCAGAGAAAGATAAAACATAGGCATTGATAATTGAGAATTTTTATGGTCCTTAGAGAGGTACCACAAGGTACCGGTACCTCCTACCTCATATGGAGGTACTAGTTAAATCAATTTCATAAGGGTATGATCGGAACTACACAATCCAGTAACAACCCTTAACAGTCATTCCTCGTCTCCTTTTTAATCCACTCATGCCTACCCGTCTCCATTCCCGCAGCAAATCAAAACCTCCTCTCCTCGAAGAACTATTGTGTAAATCAATCATGTAGCACACAATCTGGAGCGAACCACATCGTTGAGATTTGCATGCCAATTATCGCAATGTTCAGATGTAAAACCATAGAGGACAAGGCAATGAATGGGCATAGGGGATAACAGCCGATCCAAAATGGTTCTTCACCATAAACTGATCAGATAATCAATGCAAAGAATCAGGAATTTGGGGGCAACGCCATTACTATTATGTCCCTGTGTGGTTAGCACCTTCCTTGGCTCATCTGGTATTGGTAGGAGTGCTTAAGATACCTTGATATCTTAACCGTTGGATTGTGTTGACGTGGACGGGTCACAAACTTTTCAAGGACTGCAAAAAACTCTTGATAATTGAATATCCCACTAGAACAGTAGCAACACAGCTGTCATGCACAAAATACAACCATGTTGAAACAAGATAATTGCTCAACTATGGAAAATTGTGTCGACAAATGGTATGTTTTTTGTTACCATGAACCAAGGCTTCTATTGATCCAGACAGCTGATGGAACCATACAGAGCATAACTGACAACAAGAAATTGGTTAGGCCTTATTTGGATGGCCCAAACCTGGCCAGGATCCCAGCCGAAAATAACTGGGCTTGGCCGGGATTGGTCCACCCAAATGAGGCCTTAGGAATATAGAAAGACATTCGACGTACTTCTATTGTAGCCCAACGGACTGATATAAAGCTGCTAACCAAATTGTATCCTACCTGTATCAATGATTGTCCTATTTTTCAAAAAAGAAAATAATTCCTGATACTTGGTGAATATTTCCCCGATATCTCTCAACCTTTACCTTTTATTTTACTCGTTACGAAGCCGTTTGTTCTCTCATTTTGTTCCCATAGGCGTATGCAATTTCTCACCCCCAATGCTGCTTCCTTGCTCCCCTGTCCACACCACTACTACCCCTACACTCGTTGGCTGCCACCGCTCTCGTTCCCCCTAGTCCCCATATGCAGCGACTGGATTTGGAGAGGGGCGATGGAGGAGGAAGAGAGTCCTAATTTTCAAATGTCGCCGTTTGGAGGGCATCGTTGGCTCGTCACCACCTCCTCCCGTTTTGCTCTCTTCTCTTCTTTATTTCTTCTCTATGCTTATTGAGGAAGAAGAGAGAGAGAGAGATGGGATTAGTGTGGGGTGGCGGCTGAAGATGGAAGTAGAGAGATCGAAATAAGTAACCCTAAGTGGCTGGCTATAGTGGGATGGTATGCTGATGCATTGTTTTGTACAAGTGGGCTGGTGGGTTACTCTTTGTTGGTGGGTTGGTTGGTTACGATGTGGTGATGATCTAGTTGGGCTACCCATTTCCTTATAAGAAATCAATTATTTCTGTATTTTTATTTTTAGTTTTTTTATCATATATATACATACGTATCGCCGTATCGGTGTTTTTGGAAAAATGACTTATCGCGGTATCACCATATCGCGTATCCGTATCGTCGTATTCAGGCAACCTAGAATACCATATATTTAAATGAGAAGTTCACAAGACATTGCAAGCATATAAATTCCACATATGAAATAAGGTAAGGAAACATACCTGCTCAACTTTCTTTTCCTCTGCAAAAGCAATCTCAACTTCTGCATGGCACAAAATAAACTCCACCGCACCAGCTCCTAAAGAAAGAGCATCTTCAATAAGCAGGTATGAACTGTACCATCATGTGTTGCTTCTTTTTATGTTTGTAAATGTGCCAACTAGGAAAAAAAGATCCGAACTTCATAAAGTTCAATTGCTTAATTAGTTGCTTACATATTGAAACCATCATATGTGTTGCATAATAAATTAATAAGGTCATCAGATAACTTATTTGCAATATGTTTCAAAGGTGTGGAAGGGCTTTTCATTCCTTCTCTTCCATTTTGGAAACATGACCAGCACTTGATCATGGTTAAAGAAACCTTAAAATAGTGCATGAATGCGAGTATCGAGACTGACCATGTGATGGTCGTGCATGTTGTTGACGATGAATAATTGATATTTGGTTTTATTGGAATTTGCATTTGTGAAAGTTTTGGTCGATGCGCTTCTGTACTTGAGTTTTCAGAATGGCAAAATGACCACGGTCCACGAACGGTAGTCCAATCAGTCTTATGATGGATGGTCTAATCAGCAGGTCCGTTCGGTCCGATCAGCCTTCGTATGAATGTCAGACTTCGACCACAGCATTTCAACCATGGTATTTTGACCACATCAGCTAAGCATTGCAGATTTCGACCACATCAAGCTTCAATCACGGTAAGCTAAGCACTGTAGATTTCGACCACATCCGGCTTCGACCACGGCAAATCGACCACGGTATTTCGACCACAGCAGAACGACCACGATAGGTAATCGTAGATTTCTACCTCAAACAATGAACCGGTCGTAAGCAACAGTGAACCGGTCTTAGCTGCAGTGAACCGATCGGAGGTCGTAAGGTCATCGGCTATAGTAACCAGTCGATGGTCGTAGCTACATTATTTTTTGATGGTCGTAGCTACAGTATTTTCCATAGTCATAGACTTTACTGGTCGGTACTCGATAGTCATGGTTTTCGCGATCGTGATCAATGATCAGTTGTCGGAGACTTGTGGTATGTGATCAGTACTCGTTGATAGTAATCTGTGCGGTACTCGGTGATCAATGATGCAGCGAATGGTTGGAGATCGGTAGTCGTAGACTTAACGATCTGGTGTTTTAGTCGTAGCGATCGGTACTAGGTAGTCGGTACTCGATGGTTTTGTGGTCGGTAGCAATGTTTGTTATCCCCAAGTGTTTTGAGCAGAGCAATAGTAATTCCCTAGTACTTGTTGTTTTCGAGTATTCATTGAGCTAGCGATCGTATTGAGTGATCTAAGGCTGATTTCTGGATAGCGATGAGAATTGTGGTCGTGGACGACATGGTTGGTGTATGTGGATGGTTCGATTCTTGTCTATGGATAGACGAGGGTGTGTTATACGTTTGTGTACTGATGACAGTCAAGTTGTGAAGAATTTGTGCCGAGGAAAACATTTCTTTGGTCTTTGCATGTGTAGGTGGGCGTGAAGACGACCATGGCCGGTGATGAGGAGAACCGGGGACTAGGATGGCGAAGTCTAAGGTCTAGGCGGTCGAGGATGTCACGCGAGATGGTCGAGTTCACGCTGGAGAACGTGGAGATCAAAGGTGGTGATTCGTGGAGAAGCTACGAGCAGTACGGTCTAGGAGGCTTCGACACGAGAGGTGATGATGCGCGGAGAAGCTACAGGAGGTGTGGTCCTGGAGGGTTCGACATGGGAGTTGATAAGGCGTGATCAAGATACAGGAGATATTGTCTTGGAGTCTTCGTCACGTGATGAGTTAGGAGTTATGGATGGAGTCCATAACTGAGAGGATTTGGACTTTGGTTAAAACCCGTTTTTGGAAGGGTTTTAGGTCCCTTGTTTTTGGAAGACATAGGATTGTGTGTCCAGTTTGATAAGGACAAGATTTAGTGCTCTAGCATATAAAAGTAAGGGAGAGGCTAAGGGTTTAGGAGTGGCTTTGCAAGGCTTTTTGTGCTAGAGTTTTAGGGGTGCCATGAGGGCACTTTGTAGCCATATAACATAATCCAGAAATAATAGATCAATCTATTCCAAAAAAAATTAGTTGACGCCGGCGACATGTTTTATGAGCATCGGTTTCTTGTGTCTTCGGAGGCGTGCTAACACATCATGATCTTGCGTGTCACGAGCTCGGTTTTTTCCGTCGTCGGCTAAATCCAACCAAGCAAAGTGCGGTGTTGTCTTCGACGTGTTCTCGTTCGAGCGGTCGAAGCATTTGAGTGGCTGAAGCTTTCGAGCGGAAGGAAATTTTGACCATGTGCAAAGGCGGTCGTAACGAGCTTTCGAACAACTTGCGGTCGAAATCTACATCAGGTAATTTAGATTGCTTTTCTTCTGATTTGAGATTTATTTTTCAGGTATCAAAAGGCCCTCAATCATTCACCCCCCTCTGATTGTGTCATACGATCCTACAGAGACCCATTTCTCAAAGGAAAGAGGAAAAAGGATATAGTCCACTGATCCACAATCGGAAAAACTAGCAAGTATCAGAGCATAAAATGATAAGCTCATCCATGCAAAGCCAAAGCTGAAGAAAATGTCAGGATATATACCAAGAGTGTCATATAATGGAACACAGTAGATTCCATGGGCATTGCAAGCCTGCAAGGGATAGAGATTGCAAGGCAAATAAGTTGGCCAGAGATATGTATCAAACATGATGCTCTGATTGCTTTTAAAACAAATTCAGAAGTACAAAGTGATTATAATAGTTGTAGCAAGAATAGTGAAAATGGACTCAAATCAAAAGCTGGCAACAGAAAAAGATTTTACCTCCATCGTGATAATCCATTCAGGGCAATTAGCGCCATAGATACCACAACGACTACCCTGCAAAATAAAAAGTGCAAAAATTTTAGTCAGCAAAGATGACATGATCCTTCAATCATGAAACATCAAAGTGATGCCCCCAAGCTGAACAAAAGTTCCCAAAATGTTTAATTCACATGTCCTTTCAAAGTGAAAAAGAAAAATTAACATCTCTCTAAAAATGCTCGAAGTAAATTATTATCGCTTTGAATGAAATAGAAGATACATTAAAGATCAGTGACCAAACCTTTGTATGTCCACAGCTCCTAATAGAGTTACCAATTTTATTTGCAATCCCAAACACTTCCTTGTATGTCTTCCAAACGTATGCACCAGCCTATTACAACACACAAATCCTATTTAGCAAAATTTATACTGCTAGAATATTGCAGGGGAATAGAAGTTGTGCATGGAGTAATGGTACCTTCCCATCAATAATCTCACGGCGGCCAAGCATCCTGTTGTTAGGATACTTCTCCACGGCCATTCTGCGTATGAGCAGACATTATTGAAACCAGAAATTAAAGAAACTCGCTACTTGGAGACAAACGGTCACTAAATTTAAGAGTTATCAGACGCAAGCCAGCAGCTAAATGAAGGATCAACCTGTCCTCTTAATTTCCTCTTTCCTAATTAACTAACCCGAAACAAACCAGACACCATTGACCAATCTGGCATCAGCATTACCACCCATAGATCCAGTAGCGCTACACCCAGAAAGTGAATTCCACTTACGAATTACTTGTTCAAAGGGAAATTTTACCATCCTTGAGGGGGAAGAGGTACCAAATTAGAGCCGTTGATCACACTGATCGGACGGCTGAGATTTGGCAGTACCTAGTGGTACCGGACGCGAGGTACCAAATTTTGAGCCGTTGATCACACTGATTGAACGGCTGGATCTAATTTGGTACCTCTTGGTACCTGATACCTCGTACCTCTTGGTACCTCCTCAAGGATAGGAAAACTGCTCTTGTTCAAATGTGACATGTTTGTGTGGTCAGCCAATTTTATTGATTCAGAGACTTCTCTTCTGAGGGGGAAAAATGATTAACACATCTGATTAACATTTTTGCAGGGTCATGGATGATCAGGAAAGAAAATAGTAGTGACTTCCAACTAGTAATGCAAAATTAATCCCTAAAAAAAACAAATGCATAATTAATTACTCTAAAATATAGAATATTCTTATCCATCCAGAGCCGTGAAGGGAGAGAGAGCTGTGATCTCTCAAACAAAACATTGCCACTAAGGGACAAATCGGGCAAGAGAAAAGGAAGCGTCCAAGCTTAGCAATCCGCCGATGAAACAACGGAGGACTGGATCAAGAGCAACACAATAGAGCCTACAAGAGTGATGTTTCGACAAATACCCAGCGAATATGAAGTGGAACTAACTAGGATTTCGAAGCACAAATTAACAAAAAAGAAGTGAGCATGATAAGTAATCTTGCACATAAATCCCATAAAGAATTGGATTTCTTTTGTTGTTTTGGTCAAAGTAAGGGAGCAAACAAAGATCAACTAGTCCACAAGCTTTTTTTTATTCAGACGAATCCCCAGGCTAGCATAAGCAAGCAACTAACCGAGCAACGCATACAAAATTTGTCATCCAACTAATCAGAGGTTAACCAAAGAAGAATTAGGCATATCAAACCACAACCTCCATGTGACAAAACAGTGGCAGACATCCTCTGAATCTTACTGTGCAAGAACAGGATCACCACATCAACAAAACCTTGACTTACCGCCACCAAAAGAGAGTTCAAGCAAACAATCTTTCCTCCATCCCTCCTCACCAATGGAACAAAGAAGCAAGAACCCCGAGCACGGGAGAAAGAGGAGCTCACCGGAAGATGTCGTAGCAGCTGTCCAGGCCGGGGACGGGGGGAGGGAAGCCGTCGCGGGCGAAGGCGCTCCGGTAGGTGGGCCCCACGGAGGGTCTCCCGCCGGCAGCTGGGCCGCCCTCCTCGACCTTCACCACGTGCTGCATCTCCTCTCCCTCCTGCCTTCTCTTCTTCCTGCTCGGGCTGGGCGCGGCGCTGCCTTTTGACTCCGCAGCGGACCGAAATGGAAAGAGGCGAGGGCACCGATGGGGTTAAATAGAATAGTGAGCGGGAGCGGAGGAGATTGGGGGGCCCACCTGTCAGGTAGCCAGCCCGTGGGCTGCACGGTCGTAATCCGCTGCTGGGTGGGTGTGGCTGGTGACCTAAGCGTGGAACGGCGGCTCTCTTCCTCCCTTGTCAAAGAAGGGAAAATTGCTCTAATACCACAAAGTTATATGTCATCCTTCTTTTTGCCACATACTTCAATAGCTTTGTTATTATGCCACAAACTTAGTGTTTATTTCTCTCTTTTGCCATTTCCTGCACTTAAGTTACCATTTTGCCCATCTTCTTGCTCCTTCCTCCCTCTTCCTTCTCCAAGTCCGGCGCCGGCGGGAGCTGTGGGAGGCGCGCGCGAGGCCTCCACTCTCCAGATGGCGCCTCCGCCGCCGTTCCGCGCGCCGACCTGCCCCCGACCCCGCTCGCCTTCCTCCGCGACCACGTCTCCCCGCGCCGCCCGCTCGTCGTCTCCGCCGCCGCCACCCGCCACTGGCTCGCGTCGGACGCCGTGGCGGCGGCGGAGACGACGAGCGGGCGGCGCGGGGAGACGTGGTCGCGGAGGAAAGCGAGCGGGGTCGGGGGCAGGTCGGCGCGTGGAACGGCGGCGGAGGCGCCATCCGGAGAGTGGAGGCCTCGCGCGCCTCCCACAGCTCCCGCCGGCGCCGGACTTGGAGAAGGAAGAGGGAGGAAGGAGCAAGAAGATGGGCAAAATGGTAACTTAAGTGCAGGAAATGGCAAAAGAGAGAAATAAACACTAAGTTTGTGGCATAATAACAAAGCTATTGAAGTATGTGGCAAAAGGAATAATGGCATATAACTTTGTGGCATTAGAGCAATTTTCCCGTCAAAGAATCAAGAAGATCGCTCGTCCGGACGTATGCAGTGCCATACACCCATTTGTGGTCCGAAAATGGTGGTGTCATCAACTCTTTTTTGCTCGGACAAAACGTTTGAAAGCTGCGCCGTCCGCGTTAACACATTCACTGTTCGTAACTGTTTTAAAAATATATAGCTAAAAAAACCATAAGCTATAACATAAAATGGTAGGTCTATAGTAGGATAGCTCTGGGTAATTTTCCAGTTTGCGCAGGTGAAATGTTGCGGTAGTAAAAGAGAAAGGCAGCAGAGGAAGATAGGAAACCAAAGTAACAAAAAAAAAGGTACATGTAGCCACAAATTGTGACACTAGCAACCTCAACTTTTAATATATAGGACATGTTCTTTAATACTTTATAAAAGCGGCTTTTGGTTTTTGTTACAGTATCTAACTTTTAAATGGAATATTTTTTAAAAATAGGATCTATAAGTTAATTGTAGTACACGTTAAAAGCTCAACATCTGTATTAACCAAAATCGCAAACGAGTATCTCTCTTTCAGTAATCTTTATTGCAAACAGCTAAAATTTAAAAAATTTAGTTAAAAGTCATAAACCACAGTTATATTAAACAAGTCCATAGAAATTCAGCTTTATTCATTGTGCTACCTGTTAGGCTGTTATGTACTTATGATCGTAATAGGTTGTTACTGTAAGTCATGGCGATTTATTTTTACTGCTAGCAACACTTGCTGCTCTGCTATCAAGTACTACTTACATCAACATTTCTATCATGAAACTAACTCATTTAAGACATAATAGTATTTGTTTCGAAAGTACATGTTTCTGTACCACTGGAATTTGATGCTGGCTGCTGAACACGCACCTGCAGACGGCTCCCAAACAGTATCTAATCCTGTTTGTACTTAGCAATAGCAGTCTAGCATAAGGAAAACTAGGAGCAAAATTAATTGTGCAGATGCGCCCACCCCGTACTCGGACAGCTATAGGTTTTGCGAGGGTTGGCCCTACAATAATTAGTTTTTAAATAAAATATTTTTATAAGATAAAATTTATAAATTAATTATAGTAGATACTATCTTAATTTTATCCATATCGGTCAAAATCGTATATGAGTATCTATCTCGCGAACAGTCAGAATTAAAAAATTTAAACTAAAAGCTATAAGCCACATCCCAATAATCACTATCCTTTTTTGTTTTTCAATAGGGTTTTGGCTTCCATTTCTTTCAATAATCACTATTTATTAGACAAATAAGCCGTAGCCTAAAAGAATAGGCTTTATACATATGACTTTTCTGAACAAATAAATAGGACGACTTCTTCGTCGCGCGTTTTAAAGCTACTTATCGGAGCAAGCTTTTCAAAGCGGATTATCTATATTTGGTTCATTTGCACAAACGTTCATGCTAAGACAAAAAATCATCGCCATAACTAAAAACACACAACCTTTGTGTTGGAGGAACAAATTTGGTCAGCCGAAAAGGACGCAGCCTTTGTGTTGGATGAACAAATTTGGTCGATGCAACTTGTAGTTGTGTGGTTGCTTGAATTATCGAAGCTGACCAGGGCACACTACTACAGAAAGCCTAATACTAGACGGCCAATCACAGATGGTTTGACAAAACCGTCTGTGAACGACACTAACACAGACGGTTTTAATTTGGACATCGTCTGTGTTGGTGGCGTAGGAGAAAATGAGTACCACAGACGGTTCTTACCAATGAACCGTCTGTGATACTTTAGTATCACGGACGGTTTGTGTTAAAAACCATCTGTGATAATCTGGAATTATCACAGACGGTTTTTTATTAAAAACCGTCTGTATTGTGTAGACTATCACAGACGGTTTTTAACAAGAACCGTCTGTGATGTCCCGTCTGTCATATTCTGTACATAATCAGAGGTTAATATATAAGTACACATTGCTTCTAATAACTTAACTACAGAACTACTGAGACAAGAGATCACAAATAAAGGCAAATTTATTAATTTCAATTAGAGGCAAATTTATTACAAAAATCGCACAGGTAAAGAGTTTCCAAGATTGTAATCTTTTGGGCTTCGGACGCTTCTTCTTCGACTTTGGGACTTGGAGGATCAGCCGCTAACTTCTCGAACGCCGTTAAGATTGTCCTTGTCCTCAGCACTTCCTCCTCCAGCCTGGGCAAATGATCAGTAGCATAGCCCATAATCTCGTAGAGGATAGCATTATAAGATTCCTCAGAATCTGCCGTTTCTGCTTGATCGGCAATGCTATCCATCAGTCTCTCCAATGCCTGTAGAGCTTCTTCCGCTTTGTGCACATTGTGGAGAAGAACCAGGGTGAGGGCTATTTCCCTTTCTTGAGCGGCAACGAGACGCCTCCGTCGACGGCGGATGATCAGGTCGAGCTGACGGATGCAAGAAAGTCGGGGAAGGAGAGCAGGGCGTGTACGGAGAAGCTGCTCCAGATGTAAATTGCTAGCCGCCTGTGTAAGGTTCCGGCCGAACAACTGTTGATGAACAGATGAGACCTGGATTAGGCGCGCATATTTAACCTTTAGCACAGACGGTTCGTATACCAAACATTAATGATATAGATGCTTCGTATAACGATCGAGATACGTTTAGACGATCGAAACACGAACGTTCTGACTTCGCATTATCACAGACGGTTTTGTATTAAAAACCGTCTGTGATAAGGATTTTCACAGACGGTGTTTAATAAAAAATCGTCTGTGATAATGGCGCTAGGCATTTATTGCGCTGCTCAGAACCGCATCTATCTTCATTTCGATCCAGATCTAGCCGGTGCTGCACTCTTTCGCTCAGGAGGCAAGCTAGGCGATTTCAGGCCAATTAATTTGGTGGGAGGAGGTAGAGATTGAGTTTTGAAGATTCATACTTTCTTGGTTGCTCTAGATATGGTTAGTAATAAAATTTATTTTTCTTTGCATTACAATTTAGATCTAAGAAATTGATGGTGTTATTGAAGATGGTTTGCAAAATTGTTGGTTATATAATAGCTGTTGTGTTTATAATATGAATTAAGCTAGCAAATTAAGCTTCAATGCATGTGGCCAGTATATATGTAGTAATAATTAATTAATTTAATTTTTAATACTAAGTTGTTATATATATACATAACGTAGGACCGAAGCTGGATGTATGCCGCGAGCCATGTGAGTGAAGAGTATATTAATGGTGTGTCTGCTTTTACAAGAGCTGCGGAGGAGGATATGCTAAATAAGGGGGTGGAATATATGTACTGTCCATGCATTGACTGCGAGAATTTAAAGATGTTTAAGAACCGAGGGCAAATTGAAGCGCACTTGATTCGGAGGGGTTTCAAAAAGGGTTATACGTGTTGGAAAAGTCATGGCGAAGTCAATGATCATATGCCGTCGGATGACATCGCCGGTGAAGTGAATGATATGCCGCCGGATGACATCGCCGGTGAAGTGAATGACATGCCGCCTGATGATGTCGATTGTGGTTTGAATTCGGATAGGTTGCACGATGACAATCTGGATCAGATGCTTCACGATGTAGAAGAGAACTATGATGAGAGAGAGTATGTTAAATTTCGGGGCTTGATGGAGGACTCGGAGAAACCTTTGTTCACGTGCTGCAGGTCAAAGTACACGAGGTTGTTGGTCGTCCTTGAACTGTTGAAATTGAAGGCAAACAACGGTTGGCCCGACAAGAAATTTCACGGCGCTGCTAGGTCTTTTAGCGGACATGCTTCCGGAGGGAAATAAGTTGCCTAAAATCACGTATAAAGCCAAGAAGGTTCTTTGTCCGTTGGGAATGGAAGTAGAAAGAATACATGCATGTCCGAACGACTGTATCCTGTACCGTAAAGAGTATGCAAACATGCATGTATGTCCGGTGTGCAACGCATCCCGATACAAGCGTAACAATTAATCAGATGACGGCGAGGGAACAGAGGCGAAGAAAGGACCTCCTGCTAAGGTGGCATGGTATTTTCCTATAATTCCCCGTTTGAAAAGGTTTTTTGCAAATCCAAAGGAGGCAAAACTGCTGCGTTGGCACTCGGAGGAGCGCAAGAAGGATGGAATGCTAAGACACCTTGCTGATTCCGCCCAGTGGAGAAACATCGATAGGAGTTTTACAGACTTCGGTGCAGAACTAAGGAATATAAGGTTTGGACTGAGTACAGACGGAATGAATCCTTTCAGTAGCATGAGCAGCCGACATAGCACATCGCCCGTGACTCTCTGCATCTATAACCTTCCTCCTTGGTTGTGTATGAAGCGAAAGTATATTTTGTTGTCGATACTTATCCAAGAGCCAAAGCAACCTGGGAATGGTATCGATGTGTACCTAGCACCGTTGGTGGAAGATCTAAAAGTACTGTGGAACGAAGGAGTACAGGTATGGAATGCATACAAATGAGGGAACTTCACTTTGTGCTCCTTATTGTTCTGCAATATAAATGATTATCCTGCCCTTGCTAACCTATCGGGCCAGAGTACAAAAGGTGCCAAAGCTTGTACCTACTGTTTAGATGGTACCGAGAGTGTGTGGCTGAGACACTCACGCAAAACTGTCTACATGCGTCACCGCCGGTTCCTTCGGAGGGCTCACCCATACCGCAAGATGAAGAAACAATTTGACGGAGAGAAGGAAGACGGTTCAGCTCCAAGGCATTTAAGGGGACACGAGGTTTATGATATAGTTAAGGATTTAGATGTTGTCCTCGGAAAGGGACGTAAATTGAGGGCTCATGAGAAGAATACATGGAAGAAGAGATCAATATTTTGGGACTTACCTTATTGGGAGTACCTAGATGTTCGACGCTGCATCGACGTCATGCACGTAGAAAAGAATGTATGTGACAGCTTGATTAATCTCTTACTGAACATTCATGATAAAACAAAGGACGGCGTCAACGCACGGCTTGACTTGGCTGATAGGACATCAAGCCTGAGTTAGCACCGACAATAACAGATAATGGACGAACGTACTTTCCCCCTGCGTGTTACACTCTGTCCAATGCCGAGAAAATAGAACTGTGCCAGTGCTTGCATGGTGTCAAAGTTCCATCTGGTTACTCCGGCAACGTGAAGAAACTTGTTTCGATGCAAGATTTGAAGTTAAATGGCATGAAGTCTCATGATTGTCATGTGCTGATGACACAGATGCTCCCTATTGCAATTAGAAATATTTTGCCGATCAAAGTCTGAGAGACAATCATGAGGCTATGTTATTTCTTTAACACAATTGCTCAGAAGGTCATCGATCCCGAAGGACTAGATGCTCTGCAGGACGAGGTGGTGATGACTCTATGTCATCTTGAAATATATTTCCCTCCTTCGTTTTTTGATATCATGGTCCATCTCATTGTTCACGTTGTGTGGGAGATAAAAATGTGCGGGCCCGTATTCCTACGTAGCATGTACCTATTTGAGAGGTTCATGTGAATTCTCAAGTCCTAAGTACGGAATCGATCTCGGCCGGAGGGCAACATCGTCGAAGGTTATGCAAGCAAAGAGGTCATTGAGTTTTGTGTCGATTATATGGCTCAGACTCAACCGATAAGTGTGCCTCAATCTCATCATGAGGGGAGGCTGAAGGGTATCGGAACTATCGGAAGGAAAGCAATCACTGCAGATATTGACACGTATACTCAAGCCCATTTCACGGTCTTGCAACACATGACTGAAGTGGCACCTTATGTCGACCAGCACAAGGATGTACTTCGGCAACAGAATCCGGAGCGGCCGGATGTTTGGATCATGAGGCAACACAACAGTCGGTTCAACCAATGGTTGAAGGAGCAAATTGCTAGGAGATCGCCAAGTGAGACGCTGACATGGTTGACAAAAGGGTCAACATTTACAGTTGTGACATGGCAAGGACATGACATAAATGGGTACACATTCTATACAAAGTCTCAGGATGTAAATAGCACTAACCAGAATAGTGGTGTCCGCATAGATGCGTTCAGTACCGATGGGTCGAGAAACTCATACTATGGGTTCATAGAAGAGATTTGGGAGCTCGACTACGTGGTTTTCAAGATCCCCTTATTTCGCTGCCGTTGGGTGCATCTCCCACAGGTGAAGGTTGACAAGTACGGTGTCACTACCGTGGACCTCCAACGTGTCGGGTACAAAGACGAACCATTCGTACTCGCCAACCAAGTTGTTCAAGTTTTCTATGTAACCGACCTGACAAATAAGAAACGCCATGTAGTTCTTCATGGAAAAAGGAGAATTGTCAGAGTAGAGAATGTAGTGGACGAGGAAGAATACAATCAATTTGATGAGTTACCTCCTTTTGGAAATGGCATAAGGGTCGACGACGAACAACGTGACGAAACTAGTTATGTACGCATTGATCATCATGAGGGGCTAATTTTTAAAGGAAATAAGCAAGTAGAATGAGAATGTGCGACATATATGTGGGCATTTGCATATATGTATATAACAATGCATGTGTGTGATGTATATGTGAATTGGCATATATGTATACAACAGTACATGTGTGTGATGTATATGTGAATTGGCATATATGTATACAACAATGCATGTGTGTGATGTATATGTGAATTTGCATTTATGTATATGTGAAAATATGTGAAGAAATACATTGTGTGAATGCAGCTGGTTGGTGTTTGTCTTAATAACTACAAGCAAAGGCTTATCACAGACGGTTCTAAAGTTAGAACCGTCTATGATATCAACTATCACAGACGGTTCTAACTTTAGAACCATCTGTGATATCAACTATCACAGACGGTTCTAAAGTTAGAACACCATGTGGCCTATTGTGATGTATGTCAAAGAGTTAAAGCTGAACACCAGAGACTAGTAGGACTGCTGCAACCACTACAAATACCTAAATGGAAGTGGGAAGAAGTTGGGATGGACTTCATCATTGGATTGCCACGAACTAAATTAGGATATGACTCCATAGGGATCATAGTGGATAGATTAACCAAGGTCGCCCATGTCATCTTGGTTAGGACCACATATAAGAGAGATAGATTGGCAGAACTGTATATGTCTCTCATTGTGTGCCTGCTTTATCTCACATTTTTTGGGCTAGTCTTCATGCAACCCTTCGGACCCACCTGGTCTTTAGCATAGCTTACCACCTATAGATCGATCGACAAACAGAGAGGGTGAATCAAATCCTCAAAGATCTACTTTGAGCTTGTGCTTTAGACTTCACCACATACTGGAAAAAATGCCTACCATACGCTGAGTTCTACTACAACAACATTTACCAGTCCAGCCTAAAGATGTGTAATAGCCTAGTTGTTTATTTTAATATTCTTAAGAAAAAAATATAAAAATAAAATATTATTTAAGTTAAATTAATTTGATTTAAAATAAAACTTGTATTTTGGTTGCCTGACTTTTAAAATTTGAATTGCCCTAATTTTCTGCCTTTAAAAGATTTGATTTTGAAAAGTAGTTTAAGTAAAAACCTAAATATATGAGTAAGCGAAGGTTATTTTGAATTTTCATGAAAACTCTAATTTAAATTAATTATTTTGATTTAATTGGCATTTATCTGGTGAGTTTAAAATCTATTTTTGAAAGTAAAAAAAGTATTTTTAGTATAAAATTTAGAACCAAATTAGGTTGGAAATACTTTTCCTAAGTACAAAACATCTTCAGGAACTTCTGTGAATTTTACTAGAATTTTTGGAATTTATCTGGTATTTTTCTAAGCCTTTTTGAATTTTCTCAGATTTCTAAAACTTAAAAATAGAATTTAATCTCCTGCCTCCCTCCTGGACCAACGCGTCGATGGTCCAAATGGAGCCACATCCCGTGCCAGCCCATCCCCACCGCTCCCTTCTCGAGCCGACACCTGGCCAGTCCGATTTCACCCATGTCACTGCCCCGGCCCATCTCCCCCGTCCGTACCCACTTCTCTCCTGGCTGCCCGATCTTTCCCT
This sequence comes from Dendrocalamus latiflorus, assembly GCA_017311315.1. Taxonomy (NCBI): domain Eukaryota; kingdom Viridiplantae; phylum Streptophyta; class Magnoliopsida; order Poales; family Poaceae; genus Dendrocalamus; species Dendrocalamus latiflorus. Next base: position 40,544,106 of record CM029666.1, on the reverse strand, counting down.
TCTTCCACACGTCACGCATCCGTTCATCTTTTTCCCCGCTACCCCTTCTTCCTCCTCCTTCCTTCTTCTCCCTCCCCTTTCCTTCCTCACTCTGGCCAACGGGGTCCACGCTAAATCCGACCATTCCCTGCCGCCTTCTCCCTAGTTTTGGAAACCGCATGCACCGCCAGGCCCAAATCCCCCAAAATCCGCACCCCTTTCCCTCCCGAGCGCCCTTCCTTACCTTTCGCCCTCCGCCCGAGATCTCGTTCCCCCTTCGCCCCTATAAATACCCCCTCGGCACTGCTTTCCCTCACACCACCACCTCCCCGCCTCCTCCTTTCCTCACACCCGAGTTCTCCCTGCGCCACGCCCTCTCTCTTTGAGCTCTGCCGCCAACTCCGGTGAGCTCTCCTCGTCGCTTCGACCGCCCTCGAGCTTCACTAACCCTATCCTTAGCTTCGCCGCATCGCCCTTGACCTCACTCACCCCTCAACCGTGCGCCAACCCTGTTGGAGCGCCGCCACACCGGAGACCTGTGTGCCGCTACCGCCTTTTCTTGTCACCGGTCACCCACAACCACATCGAAGCTCTACCCGCAGGTGAGATGAAATCCTCGCAGCCTCCTCTCCCTCCTCTGCCCCTCATCGGCTACCACCAGATCCGAGCACAGCCATCGAATGATGAGCCACATTGGCACACCAGGGTGACGTGGTTGCCATATGGCACCACAGGCATGCCACATCAGCGCTTGGGAGCCACACAGTGCCACACCAACAGCCAGCAGTCACCTCACCCCTTAGGCCCATGTGGAAGCCACGCGTGACACCACCTCGGCACACCGACTCATGTGGTTGCCATGTCAGCACTGAGAGCCTCCGGAGCCACATGTATACCATGTCAATGACACCTGGCCACCACGTCATCCTTTTTGTCCAGACATCAGCCACGTCACCTGCCACGTGTAGGGCTGACGTCATAAACCTAGATTTTCAGTAGAGAAATAATTTAGCCAAAAATCTAAAATTCCCTACTGATGTCATAAATCCCTTTTTCAATAGAAAAATAATTTCAGAAAATCCTTTTATTCTTTTTCTCTTATTTCAATCTTTTGAGAGCCCGTTCTCCTTCATCCTAACTCCGATTGAACCCGTTCAAATTCTTAAATTCATCAAAAATTCTAATCTATCCATTTATATCATACATTTAATTATTTGGAGTTTATTTAAATTTATTTAGATTTTATTTGATTTTGGTGGGTAACTTTCACGTGTAGACTACGACGATTCGAAAGAATACTACTTCAACGACTCACACCAGACTGTAGAGTAAGGCAAGTCACACTCCTTGATCATGTTGATCCTAGATTGTGAAATAAAATTATGTTGATTTAAATTATTCTACATGTGTATTTTTATTCAATGTATTTCAATTCCAGTTTTAAATTTAGTTAGTACCTATTTGTTATTACCTCGTTTGACACTGCAAATCCTTACACCTTGTCACCGTAAAATAAAACTCTAGTTAATACACTAGTATGACTAGAGAACTTTTGTAGCAAATGCTTAGTCTTGCTTAGAAATAAAACTAGGCTTGGGATACCTTTTTCACATAAAATGTTGAGCTTTTGAAATGTATTCTTGACTTTGGTGAGTTAAGAAGGATTATAAAATATTTCAAAATAAAATATAAAATCTGGTTTAGACTTAGGCTAATGGTTAGGTGGTGGGTGCAGGCATGCACTGTTGTTCGGTTATATAGTGTTGATTGTCGGGCACAAGGGGTATGTGGTTTGAGCCTAAGTCAAATTAAGGACCAGTCTGTGAGCTACTGCTATAAAGTCCTATCGTACTACCACAATATTGGTATGGGATAGTTTTGGCTGACTAATTTGTGAGTCCCAACCTGAGTCTCATTGTAGGTTGAAAGTGAGCGTGGCGTAGGCCATGAGAAGTCTCACTCGACTCAAGAGAGGGTCCCGGTCTAGTGGATTCCTTACTGGGGTGAAAACTTAGTGTTGGCTTGGCCTGGTTGAAGGCTTTACATTTTAAAGGCCTTGTTATGATTACTCAATCACACGCCTACGAAAGCGTGTAATGGCCAACATTATGAGATAATCATATCTTGTGGGTAAAGCTGTACAACCTCTGTAGAGTGTATAATATATCCTGGATAGCCGTGCTCATGGTCACGGGCAAGCTGAGTAAAGTTTTCATGGATTAGACTTTATTTTTCAAAATGGTTTATGAAAAGCTTATGGATGGAATCCATGAGAGATTGAAAAGCGTATGGATGGATGGAATCCATATGAGATCTTTTGGAAAAGATGGTCTAGTGGGATGCCCGTGGTTAGGTTAGTGTGGGGGATGACCTGCACTAATGGTATTAATTTTATTTACAATTATTGTTTTTTACTTACTATATTAAATTCAACATTTTCAATCTATTTACTGTATTTGTTTAAATGTTGTTTTACGCACAAATAACCATATATGTCTTCCTTTGTTGCATTCTTCCGTGTAACTTGCGGAGTACAAATTTGTACTCACATTGCTATCTTCACACAGAGAAAGACGACTTCGACTACGATGAAGACTTGGACGAGTAGGTCGCGTCTTACTGTCGTTTGCCTATGGGCGGGCTTATTGGGCTTCTTCCACTTCAGTGTTTATCTTCCGCTACTTATGTTTAAATTTGGCCTATTGGCAGTGGATGTAAACTTTGGCAATCATGTCCATATTTAGTTAATAAATATCATTATGGTTGATATTTATCTTTGTTATCTACTGCGTGTACTAACTGATCCTGAACTAGTGCGATTTACACAGAGGATCCAGAAGTTGTTGCTTCGGGGTCCGACAAGATGCCCCCATTTGAAGCTCTCTGTGGAAGAAAGTGCCACAACCCTTTGCATTGAACAGAAGTAGGAGAAGGTTATATCTTTGGACCATATACATTGAAGAGGCAGAAGAGAAGGTCTGCCTGATCAAAGACCATCTGCAAGCAGCTCAGTCAAGACAAAAAAGTTACACCGACAACCATCACAGGGATTGAACTTGAAATTGGTGATTATGTCTACCGGAAGATATCTCCTTTGTGAGGAACTAAAAGGTTCAAGGTCAAAGGCAAACTTGCATCAAGATATATAAGGCCATTCCTAATCTCCACCAAACAAGGAGAAGTGGCTTACTTACTGGAGTTGCCCTCCAACCTAACAGATATGCATGATGTGTTCCATGTGTTGCAACTCAAGAAGTATCTTAGAGTACCAGAGGACCAAGCCACACAGGAGACCATTAGGCTAAATGAGGAATTGACTTACCAAAAGCATCCCATCAAGATTCTTGATGTTGTGGAACAGAAAACAAGGTGCTAGCCCATTTGCCTCTACAGGATGCAGTGGAGCAATCACATCGAGGAAGAAGTCACATGGGAATGAGAAGACCAATTGAGAGTAGATTTTCCCTACCTATTTTTCGACTAGGTAGAATCTTGGGGTCAAGATTCCTTTTAAGGGGGTAGGTTTACAACATCCTAATTTTTCAAATGCAAATCAACTGCATGGAAATACCTACACTTTAAAAGCTTTTGATTGCATCATGGTGTTATTTGAATATCTAGAGTTTATTTGAGAACGATATGTATTTCATCAACTCAATTCATAATTGAAAAGAACCCAAACCTGGTATTAAAGAATACCTGTTTAGACAAACAAAATTTGATTAAGAAGCTGAATATGAAAACATGATCTAGAAAGTAGCCCGGGAGAATTTATCAAGAAATTATTTCAAATTGGAAACATAAATGCAAGTTGTATTTAAGCGCTATGCTTAGTCTTGCTTAAATACTGAGGCATTAAATTGCCCTATTACCATCTTTTAATTACGAAACTAGTTTTGGGTAGCCATTGGAGGGAAATAGCTGGTATATTGAGATAACTTAGTTTTATGCTTCTCAAAATCTTAAAACTTGCTTTGTATATCTAGGCAGATGGTAAGAGGGTTGGTGCAGATGTAGCACGAGAAATTATGGTTTGTGATAGTGCTGCCCAGATAACTCTAAGAACTGAATTCTAATATAAAATAGTACAACTACAAGTCTATAATGGGTACAACCAAGCTAATTAATTTGCATCCACCAGTGCAGGTTGCCCCATTGGAGTGACCCACAGGTCATGTCGCTAGTTTTAAGTCACTGTGGACACGAGTTGTGTCATTGGATTTAAGCTGTCGTGTGATACAAGAGGGGGTCTTAGTGTGGTAGACATAACCTCACTAAGATGGAACCTTAGCAGGTGTAATCTACACTGGGTGATGCACTTTAAAGGCCTTGTGGTGATCTTCTTGATTCACAGGTCCAAGAAACTATGTAAAACCTAACAAGTTGATTATCTCTTATGGGTAAAGTGTATAAAATCTGCAGAGTGAAAATTATTTGAACAATCATGCCCACGGTCATGGGCGGGTATGGAAACTTACTTGAGCTAGTATCTATTTATAAAACTTTATGGGTGGGATGAAAACTCGATGGGTGGATGTAACCCTGGTTTTGATTTGTCCTGGGCGATGTAACCCAGTGAAAATAATGGATGGATATAACCCTATTAGCAAAAACTAGCACATGGTAGATAGAACCATGTAATAGGTGGATCGAACTACACTGTTATTATTATTGCACACTGTTAACCTAGTCAATCTCTTGCCTGTAGCGACATGTGCTCTCCCCTTTTGCTTCCACTTTATGTAATGTATTAATTTGGCCTAATTGACCCTATTGTAAACATGACCCGATGTGGTCCATTTAAGCTCTAATCTGTAATATTAATGTATGGTATAGTTCACATTATATATGAAATGATTCAATCATGTATATGTGAGCACTATCTACTGATCCAGAGAATAGTGTAGTGGCTTCATAGAGGATTTTGGATTGGCTAAATTTAGGTCCAACAGAGTTGGTATCAGAACATATGACTATAGGGTAAACTCCTTAGTTAGAATGGTCGTATCTAAGGACTTGAGTCATATTTTCAAAAGCTAAGAAAAACTTTGACAAAATATAACATATTACTACTTTTACTCATTACTCTTAGTTATTTGCGTACCTTTAATTTCTTTATATCTTTACTCTGTTGCTGACTCTTTCTTGTTCAAAACTATAGATGGTCACATCGTCTAACTGGGCCCGTGGGACTTCTTCTCCCATGGTGAGGATTTCAAGGAGTTTGCGGATATCTTTTCCTCTATGAGAGGAAAGGGGAGTTTGAGTCTAGCACCTTCAGGACCGAGCACCCTAGGAGCTCCACTTCTGACGCTTCCAAGATGTAGCCTGCCTAGCTTCGGCTCACTTATGTGAAATTCATGAGGCTGCTCTCCTGACCTCTCCATTCTGCTTCTACCCATCTCTCCGTGAGGGAGAGCACTTCTGCAAGACCTACATTGTCAGGGAGGATGACCTGTTGTTAACATATTAGGTCCAACTCACCAGATCTATGGAGGCTATCTACACTGATGCCTTGGAGGATATCGCCCAACTCCACATGCTCCCCACCACCAATTACACTCACTTTGACATGCTTCGCGCCCAGCTCAACAGGTGCACAAGGACCTTAGTTGTTGTAGAGAGCGAGAGGATCGCAGCAGTCATTGAGCTTGAGCGCACTACGATGGCAGCAGCTATCTATGCCCCGACACTTCCTGGACCCGCTATCATCCCCAGCAACCCGACACTGACTCGACCTTTGGGACCTTGCCTAAGGACTACTACACGCATGAGCATGCAATGCCCCAGTCTACCTATCATCATCAACATTGGAGATTCCAGTCAAGAATGTAACCTCCCCCGTTCTCTCTCCTGCTCCTGTTCACCTACCTAGAGTTGCAACCACTCCCGTTCTAGCTCTTTGAGCGACTGCACAGCTTGTTGTGGCCATACCCTCTGTTCAGGTTAGCTAAAGTGCTTGCTAGGTAGTCTTTTGGGTTTCACATTAATAAAAATTGAAAATTGAATTTAAACTCTTTTCAAATTTCAAACCTAATTTAAATTCAAGCTGAAATTAAAATTCAATTTGAATTTTCTAAGAACTTGAGACCCAAACCATGCTTGGGGCGAGCGTAGCCCGCCTTCTCCCCCTCCCCTGGCCCAGTTGGCTTGGCTTGGCCCATACTGTCTAGTGCATGCGCCAGACATGCCCCAGCCGTGCCGTGCACGCTCTGCATTATGCGTATCGCGTCGTGCATGCCCACGCGTGTTCCTGTGCCGCTACAGTGCATGGTTGCCCATACCTATGCACCACGGTGCTGCACTGACCTCGCTTAAGCCTTGCCCTCCTCTCCCTCTCCCTCTTCTCCCCCCTTGCACCATGCGTCGCACGCCACTCACTGTGCCTGTCGTGCCCACACCGCATCTACACTATGTGCCTGTGTCTCATGCCTGATCATTGCCTCTATACCGCCTACCCCGCATTTACTCCCATGCTGTGCGCCAGCAGTGCTCGGCGTGGCTTCGCTCTCGTTGCTCTAAACCACACTGAGCACCACCGTCCTCGGCTTCCACCTACCTTAACGTTGCCCGACAGCCACTTCTCCTCTCTTTGGCTATAAATCCTCCGAGCCACATCCCCATGCCACCAATCGACTTCCCACCGCTTCCCTCACCATAGAACGCCTCCTGCCCTCTTTCTTCCACGACTTTAGCCAAATCCCTGTCACCGATTCTTCGCACCTCTACCCAATTCAAGCCACCTAGAACACCACAAGGAAACCCTGACACCATCCCAAAACACATGACCCTCTTCATCCCCTCCGGTGAGATGCCCTCTCCATCGCTGCCATCCATGTCGTTAGCTCACTTCGCGCTTCCTTGAGTCCCCCTCAGTCCCGTCATGAATGATAAAATTCTGGTTCGACATAATCTTCCTAACAATGTGAAGTGCAAGATTAATATGGTTAATTAAAATTATAACCATCACATGTAGACCCCAGTATTTGTCCATAGGTCTCACCTAAGTCATGGAACTTTCTTAATAAATATAAAATAATAAAAGAAATTATTAATTTAGGATCAAGTAGTAGTATTCTCCGATCAGTTATGCCTAACCACCTTCGAATCTAGAGCTGAATATTCCTTCATTCTCATTGATCCTTCTTTAATATCCTTCCCAGCAGGTTTCCTCCCTACCATCTCCTATTCACTAAAACTTCATTTAATCTCGTCTACATCTCGCGCTCACTAGACCTTGTCTCATGTCACCAACTTAACCATAATAAAACTTAATTGAGTTCATTTAGATTAATTTGGTTTTATTTGAATTTAGTTGTTTTTTACGTAATTAGAATTTGAAGTCTCGAAGAAGCAACAATTTTAGCGATATCAAGATAAAGACCAAGAGTTTTAAGACCATTGACTAAGAAGGCTTTGAGCAAAGATCAAGGCCATGGTAAATTGAGCGTGGCACATCATCACTTTGATCATATCGCACCTACCTTTTGAGTGTAAATTATTTGTTTAAAATTATCAAATTGCATGCCTTACTTTAAACTAAACTATATTGTCAGTAGATTGTAGTTAATGCCTTAATGCTACTTGCATTCTTAATTTCCATTTCTTGACTTTGGACATATACCCTTTGTTGCCCTAGAATTAAGGGTAAACATACTAAATATAAGTCTGTATCTAAGTGCCCTGTTTAGCCTTGCTTTTTAAAGCATGCAAACTTAGTTTTAGGTAGCAATTGGATAGAAATGGCTGGTATGTTGAATTGAAATATTTTATGCTCCCAAAAATGGTAAAACTTGCTTTATATTTGAACAGGTAGTAAGAGAGGTTGGTGCGGATGGAGCATGAGAGTGTAGTTTGAGGTAGAATCACCCAAATAGGTTTAAGAACTGAATCTTGTATGATCTCCTAATGTAAAACAACACAATAAAAGGCTATATGGGGGTCGCCTGGCCAATTAATTTGCATCGACCCAGAGCTGGTTATGCCATCTAGTGGAACATGGGCAAGTGAGCCGGATAGAGGCTTTTGACGTGAGGGTGCAAGAGTGAGCATCTGGAGCAGGTGGATGGAACCCCATGGCGGTGGAAACCGTAGCGGGTGTAGCCATGTTGGAAAGATGCATTGTAAAGACCTTATAATGGTCTTCTTGATCTGCATGCCTAAGAAAGCATTTAGAATATAACAGCCTGAATATCTCTTGTAGGTAAAGTGTGCGACCTCTGCAGACTGAAAACTGTTCGAACAGTCATACCCATGGTCATGGACAAGCATGGGAACCTACTCGAGTTTGGAACCCTAACTTTGAATTTCCCCTAGGTGGATCGAACCTAGTGAGTATAATGAGTGAATGGAATCCTAGTAATAAAAATAGCATATGGTGAATAAAACCATATAACAAGTGGATGGAACCCTAGCATACCTGAAGTAAAAGTCTGTAACAACCCAAAAATTCGCTTTCTGTAAAAACTTAATTTCAAATTAATTATTTTAAATTATTTGAACTTTATTTGGATTTATCTGAATTTTATTTCAAAATCTAAATCAAGAAAATGTATTTTAAATATTTTATTAAAGCCAAAAAGAGTTCATTTTATTTTTCCCAACCTTCCCTAAATTTTTAAATAATTTTTTAGAATTTGTTGGAATTAAAAATCAATTTTAAAAGTTAAAAAGTATTTTATAAAATTATTAAAGGAAAATTTGAAATTAAAAATATTTTTCCTAAGTCTAAAATAACTCCAAGAATATTTTATGAATTTTCTGGAATTTTGAGACATTAATTATTATTTTCTAAGTATTTATAATGTTTCTAGTATTTTCTGAAAAAGCAATCCGAAAATAAAAATCAATTTAATCCCAGGCTGCCACGTGTCGCTCTCAGATTAAATCCATCTTTTCGCTTGATCTAATCCTAGCCATCCATAGCCACTTACCCCTTCATTCAATCCAATGGCCTTGATTCTTTCACTTGCCACTTGTCACCCATCCGACGGCCCGTACCCTTCATTCCCCTCTCTCTCACCGACGCATGGGCCCCACATGTCATATGTTTCTTCTTCCTCCCCTTTCTTCTTCCTCTAGTCTTCTCTCTCTTCCTCCATTGATGCCGAATAAAAGCTTTAAAACCGGCCGTTACTTCCACTTTAACTCCCGTTTAAAGCATGCATTTGAATGCCCTAATCACCCCACTAACCGCCGGCCGCTCTCCCTCCTTTAATCATCGAAAATCGTTGGCCCCCCATTAACTCCGGCGAGCTCCCAAACCGTCGCTGTTTCCTCTCCCTCTCCGCCTATAAGAGCCCTTCCCCGAGCCGGCCACCCCCTCCTTTCGCCTTGCCCGTGCGCTGAAGCTCCCTCCCCTCTTCTTCCCGCCGCCTCCTCTCTCTCCACCACCGCCGCCACCATCTTTCCTCGCCGCCGGTCGCCCCGGTCCTTCCCTTGCCCCGCCACCGGTAAGCGCCGCATGGCGCCATGTGGCCGGGTGTGCCACCTCGGCCACCGCCGCCTCCCGTGGATCCGGTCCACGGTAGACCGGGCCCGCATGTTCGAATTTTCGAATTTTGAAATTTTGCTGACGTCATAATTAAGATTTTTCAGTATAAAAATAAATTAGCAAAATAGCCCTTTTTCATTTTCTCCTATTTAATCTTTCAGAAGCCATAACTTTTTCATTTTAACTCCAAATCGAGCTGTTCAAATTTCTAATTTTTTCTAAATCATAAACTATCCAAATATGCACTCTTTTTGAATTTTTGAATTTTATTTGAATCTTGTTTGTATTTATTTATTTTGTTTGTTTGTCTTTTTGCGCGTAGAATCCGATGTCGCCGAAGTGTTTGATTAAACAGCGCACAAGAAGGCAAGTCACCTTTGAACATTTTGTACCTATGTTTGAGAAATGCTTTTTATTATTTTAAATTTAATTGCATTGCTAATTACATAAAAACATTAGTTTCTATTTTAAGGTATTAGTTAATCCAACCTTGTTATGCCTTCAATTGAAGTTGAATGCCATGTACCTTTGTAACCTTAGAATTTTCTTTGTCTCAATAATGAGATTATTATTAAATCTTTGATAAATATTAAAACGGTAGTATAATGCTTAGTCATACTATTTAATTCTTTTATAACCTTGGAATGGGAAATTATATTTTATTGTTCTAGTCTTTGTATTCAGAAATTAGTGGCGATTGGTATTGCCGCTGTTCTTTTAAAATAAATAAAATGTGAAAATTGTTTTAGACCAGGGCGGATGGTTAGATTGGATTGGTGCGAATAGCACGAGATTTTGTAAAGTGTATGTTCCGCCCTAGTCAATTAAGGACCGACTTTTGTGATTGTCCAGACTGAGTATTACCGTGCAACCCCAAGTCTATATGGGTATGACCTAGCTGATTAACTTATGATAGTCTAGTTTAGGTGCCACCAGTGGAAAGTGGGTGCCAGGGATTTACTGGTTATTCACAGTGAGTGACAGGGATTTACTGTACTCATATGGCGCAATAAGGGGCTTCTGATTGGGTGGATTTAACCCTTCAACGGTGAAAGCTTAGCGGGTGGTGTCTAGCTAGACTAGAGTGAGGTAAAGGTTTTGTGATATTTTATCTGGGTCTCATGCCAAAGGAAGCATGGTGACTGTTAGGATAATTTATCTCTTGGGGGTAAAGTTGCACATCCTCTGCAGAGTGTGAAACTATTCGAATAGCCGTGCCCACGGTCAAGGGCGGGCAAGGAATGCACTCACATGGTAGAACTTTGGCCTTTCATTTTAAAAACAAAGTTTTGGTATTCCAAGAGTGGAGGGAACTCTCGGAAGGTTGTCCTGGCGGTTGGAGCCAGAGTGGGTAGTTGGAATCCGTCGTTTTAATCTTTATCGGTTAGAGCTGGTTATGTAGTGTTGGTGGATAGAACCTTCACTATAAATTGTTTATTAGTTTCAGTTAAAACTATTACTTTGTTCAAATTAATGCTTTCAAAAATATTTACTGTTATTTAAAACAAAGCATTGATTTGTGCAAAAGAACCATATAGCCTTCCTTTGTTAAGCCTTGCATCTACTGCATTTCTTTCCCAAGACTTGCGGAGTACTTTATGTACTCACATGCTGCACTCAAATCAACTCAGAGGAATATGAAGCTCAGGAAGGAGACTACGACTACTTCGCGTGTGGATTCGTTGAAGAATTCCCGGAGTACTAGGTCGTGCTTCCCCAGTAAATTGCATGTGGCGTATTGATGGGTCTTCACTGGATTTACCTTTTGCTTCCGCTGTGTTTTGTGTGTGTGTGAGGTCTTGAAACCTCAATTGTAATAAAGAGACATTTCGGTCTGTACTCTCTATTATTGTAATAAGCGTTGTTGGTTATGTAATCATCACTGTTTGACTGTGTGCACTAGTTTTGATCTGAGACTAGTGCTGTATTACACAGAGGGTCTGGGTTCGGAAATCCGGGGTCCCAACAAAGTCTTACTTCCCTTCTTATTTTTTCAGTTATGTCAAGTACTTCTTGCAGTTTTTCATTTAGTGTCTAGTCCCATGGCAATGGTAACAAATAGTATCAGGTACAACGCTAATTTTGAGCTTTTGAAGCTTAGATTTGATACTCGAGATCTCATTTTGAGTTTTGCCCATATCCTTTGTTTTGCCTAAAGCCTTAGACTTCTTTTTAAAGTTGGAAATCTTCTAAACCATATCACATGATTAGAGATTTTCTTAATACTCTCCTATACTGACTTGAGCATCCTATGTAATTCGATCATTGACTTCTCCATATCATTTGTATAAAAGTTCAAAATGAATGGCTCAAAACTCGAAGGGAGCTGTGTTAATGGTAGCATTGTCACTGAGAAGGTTAGAACCTGTTCACTCAAAAGTTCATATATTTCGCGGCTTGCATCTGAATAACATGAAAAATACTGCTGTGTGACTATACCAGGTTCTTGCTAACGATTACTTCAAGTATGGCTACAATGCTGCTACCGGACAATATGAGGACTTGATGGCTGCTGGTATCATTGACCCCACTAAGGGCCTGTTCTTTACCTCAAAAGCTGGCGGCTTTTGGCTTTTGCTACAGTACCTAACTTTCGAATAGAGTATTTTCTCAAGACGGGGTCTACAAGTTAAACGATCTACACATTAAAAGCCCAACATCTGTACCAGCCAAAATCGCAAGTGAGAACCTGTCTCTCCGTAATCTGTACTATAAATAGCCAAAATTCAAATATTTCAGCCAAAAGCCATAAACCGCAGCCGAAAAGAACAGGCCATAAGTGTGTGGCCCTGTGGCTTCCCTATACTTTTGCTTGCATTGATATGAAATGAATACCAATTTGTGATCCTGCAACTTCAGACATCAGTTATTCTGTCTTACCAACGGGTTGCATCTTGGTTTCCTATGCAAATCACCTTTTTCTTTTGGTTTTATTACTTTCTAAAGTGTCCAGATCTAAGCTTGTAGAGTTGTATTCATAGAAAGACAAGGCAAGTGAAATGGATAAGCCAACCTAATGTAGCTTCAATTTAGTAAAATTGAAGAAAAAAACAGTATAAAGAACTTCAGGAACTGCTGAAGGAAAAAAGAATGAAGCAACAATGGTCGGAAGTAAAGAACATAGTACTAGCTCTTGCACGTGGTTGACACTGATTGTTTCCTCTGTTTTCCCTACCTTCATTGGTGAGACAAAACTGCGTTGAGCTAAAGGGCATCCGTTCGTGATGATGAACAACAGGTGGTGAGATGTTGCCTGGAGCACGCTGTGTTGGTGGCCAAGACGTTCCTCACATCAGCCGTCGTCGTCGTTGAGATCAAGGAGCCCAAGCGCGCGCCCATCACTAACCCAATGGACAACTCTGGTAAATGACGCTAGCAAAATGTTTCTACGCTTCATTTCAGTGCGTGCCAGTGACCAACGTTATACTTAGATGTTAAACATGTTACTATTTTCTGCTACTTTAGCGATGACCAGGCTATGGATACTGATAAGTGACGACCAAGTTACAGTGGCCTTGTTTTCTGGGAAGGTGGTCATCACTCTTGATAGCATGAATATGAGTTTTGGAGTGTGGGAGAGAGAGAGGTGTAGTTTTCAGATAAAAATGTGATTTGTGGTACCACTGGAGGCGAAATAAGCAGAGAAACATTAATGAAATTTGTGATATAATTGGAACAGCTCTCAAATGACGCAGAAAAATATTGAAAGATTTCGGACGGTTCCCTGTGGCCTTGTAACAATGATCTGTAGCGTATCCTGGTTTTCTCTCCTGCACGTCTTGTTAGTCTCGTAGAACTTCTATGGTAGAAGCAATTCACATTGCTTTGCACATGGAGTACATTTCTAACTGACAGTGATGCTAAGTTGCAAACCCATTGATTTGCCTTCTTCACAAAAGGTAGGGTGAAAGAACGAAAGGAAAGCAAGCTTCTGGATCCTTCCAGAGCATTTGCATGTAACATGTGCCTGCTTCGCAATTCGCATGATATTCGTTGGCCCACCTGTCAGTATGGATCAAGAAGAACTCGCCTTGTGTGTTCTGTTTGGCTGCAGCTGATAGTGTTTTTAGCCCTAGTGTAAGTGTTTATGTGAAACTTCTATTATCTTTGTGATATTGTTTTCTTCCAATGCTCTAAAGCCTTATTTGACAAATGAATCACTTGCAATAAGGAATAAATGTATGTATCAATGAAATGATTTGAACATTCAATGATTACACACTCAAGCGAATAGTATGATTAAGGTACGATTAGTGCACATTGCACAAAAATTAGAGCATGAGTTTTCGTTGCAACGCACGGACACGTGATTAGTAATATAAATAATAGTATAACAAGAACATAAAAATATTCATAGTTAACATATTAAACTGTAAAATAGCATACCACTTAGTATGACAATCTCCATCATCATGCTTCCTATTCACCGAGCTATCAATGCTTGAGGTCACCTCATTCATCTACTTAGCTATTAGTCCTAACAACCAATCAATGAATTAGATATGAAAATATCAAGCATCACAAGTCGACACATATGCCATTATACAATAATATGTAGCCTATAGTTATAAATCAGCATGATGCGCTGGTTATGAAAAACTCATACATGCATCACATACACAATTAGTCATACTATTCATATTAACCCCTGCAAAATGAGTAGTGCATAGAATCTAATTCTATTGCACAGTATGAACACGTGATACTTATGACGTGTGGTATGATTACCTAGCATGGTGGTCCCACGTGTCACGATTAAGCCCACTTGGCTCATTAGTAACGGAGCCAATCCAAACTGATATCTTCCAACCTGTTAAGTGTATGACCCTGTAGATTCATGTATATTCGGTCGTGGCCAAAAACTCATTTCTGGTCCACAAGTCGGTAGCAGTCCCTAGCAAGAAAGAGTGACTTCCAAATATGAATAAAGATCATATCAGACGAACTCATAGAGTGCTCCTGTACCAATCCTTTTGCCTCACGATACTAGATTGAACTAAAGGTGAGAAGCATGACATCCTATGAAAGCCCAATCCTTCGCTTGAACATATAGTGGATTACTTAGTTGTGATTGACTCCTTGTAGGATCAATGATACCGACTAGAAGGGGGGTGAATAGGAGGTTTTAAAATTTTCTTGTTCACTTGATTAACTCTTTACAATTTAAATGACTAGAATGTAAAGCAATTAATCCTATGCAATTCTAGTCAACAATATAGCAATTCTAACTCTAAGCAATCAAATGATCACAATGAAGCAAATAACCAAAAGCTAAAGAGACAAGAGACACAACCGATGTTTTTACCGTGGTGATCGGAAACTTGCCGGTTTCCCCTAGTCCACGTTGAGGTAAGCCCGGACGAATCGGACCGGCTCCACGAATTTGAGCCAAACACATCGATCACTAATGTAGCTATTCCCCGCTCCGGGTAGGTGAGCTCCAACCTTTACAATTTGCCGGGTCTTCTCACAATCTTCTTGAGAAGATCACCAAACCAACCTCCACCGGATTGTCCAAGTGCCGGCAAGCACTAAGAGTAATAAACCCCGGTGTTCACTTGAATGCAATTCTAGTGCCAATGAGGATCAACAAATGGAAATCTTGCACTAATTGCAAAACCACCTCAATTTAATGCTCAATGTGGGAAAGTAGGTGGAATGAATGCTCGTGGGCTCAAGGAATATGCAATGAGTCTCTTAAGAATGCCCTTGAGCAGTGGTGGAGGTATTTATAGCCTCCACCAACCAAAACTAGCCGTTTTACACAATATCCAGAAAAAATTCTGGTCGAGCGGTACTACCGCCCCCAGGGGCCGGTACTACTGCTACCAAATCTTCGCGCCAGAACAACTATGTCAGAGCTCTGCAGTGACCGTTGCATTTGGCGGCGCGGTACTACCGCCGTTGAAATTTGCGGTACTACCGCTCCCCGGTAGTTCCGTAAAGTCGGCGCGGTACTACCGCTCCAGCCAAACTCCGAAGGGTCCCAAATTTGGCGCTCTCTGGAAAAATTGATCCGCTCTGGGTCCGGATCTTCCGGACTCCGGAGGTACCGCTCTGAGAAGCGGAACTACCGCGCACAGCGGTAGTTCCGGCGTTGAAATAACCGGTACTTCCGCTCCAGGAAAATCCAGACTTCATCCGGAGGGTGCTCTCTGGAAAAATCGATCCGCTCTCCCTCCAGATCTTCCGGGCTCCGGTACTACCGCATTTGGGCGCGGAACTACCGCATTCCGGTAGTTCCGACGTTCAAAACTGCGGTACTACCGCCCTTCCAGACAGAGCACAAATTTAGTTTTAAAACTGATTTTTGATGGATGCAAGTTTCTAATGTTGATCTATATGGCACAAGAAATATGTTCTCAAGTTACTTGCCAAGATCCCTCTTGATGGTACGATCATCTAACCTATAATCCGGTCTTCCACCATTCGCCTAAGACCGGTAAAAATAAAAAGGATCCTACGCTAAGTATTCCTTTGTCTTGAGCCAATCTGATCTTCACACATATCCTTTGGCTTGCATCTTGTTGCACGTATGTGAACTAACCCTTTGCATGCTCATAAAACACGTTAGTCCCATATTCACATAATTTCATTAATTACCAAAACCATTTTTAGGGGCCTAGATGCTTTCAATCTCCCCCTTTTTGGTAATTGATGACAACTCAAGTTATATGTGAGATAAATGTTTTGAATATATCAAATTATTTAACAACAAATTGTATATTTCATGTTGATTTTTAAATGAGAGAGGTTCTTTGCAATAATTCTTGAGAATGATATAAGATGAACTATCTCTATTTTAAAGTCCAAGAGAGGAGATGACTCCCCCTAAACATGTGCATGGATAAAAATTACAACATTTCATACAAGATGCACAAGACAAAGATGTGACATCAAATGAGAGTAGATAAACAATTAAGCAACAAATAATAGCATAAACATTTATGACCATGAAGGTTCATTACATCCACATGATCATTGACCAAACATAAGTTCATTACAACCATTAAAGACAATAATAAAAAGATAGTAGATATAAGCCCATAAGCCCATAAGACCAAAAGTAAGCCCCAATCTTTCCTAAATCTGCTCCCCCTTTGGCATCAAGTACCAAAAAGAGATCAATCCTGAGAGGTACGGCGACGAGTGTAGCGACGAGGCGATGGAGGGTGCTCAAGAGCTGCAACTCGACCATCTAGCGAGGTCAACCTGCTGTCAATGGAGTCTAGACGCTCATCCACCCTATCCATCCTGGAGTTGAGGGTGGAGAAACCCTCAAGCATGGAAGAATACATCTGATGGAGAGTGGGCTGGCCAGGCTCCTGTGACTGAGCTGCTGCTCCTGCTGCTGCTGCTCCCGCTGCTGCTGCTCCCGAGGATGAGCCTGCTCCTGGATCTGCCGACTGTCGAGCTCGAACACTAGTGGGAATAGGAGGCTCCGGTCTTGGCTTGTATGGCTTATGCACTCCACCTCGTCCTCCACGATAGTGAAACTTGGAGTCAATTAATGCCATGATGTAGGGCGCGTAATTGATGCGTTTGTTGCTATCATTTTTGGAGGAGACTATCTCCCTCATGATCACATCAACGACATCAAACTTCTCACCCTTCATAATGTAGTCAATGATGTTCCAGACATGACCTCGAATGGCATCATAGTTGCCACCTTTTAGGAGAATGGTGTGATTGATGATGCGATTGACCAAGCTTAGAATGGGGTGAAGTCCAATATTCTTGCCAATAACATACTTTTCTGCAGTATTGTAGTAAGGATACATGGCATGAATGTCGAGAGCGGGCTTGTCATATACTTTCTGATAAGCACTCAGCTCCGCTCCTAAAGCGATCTCAAACTCATGCTTAGTGGCCTCATATCTTGTGCACACGGTCATCCATGTCATATGCTGAAGATCGGGAGTGACGTGCACAGTAGCATAAAACTGACGTATAAACTCCTCATTGTAGTCACGTCCTAGGGCCACAAGCTGCCGAATACCGACCCTTTGAAAGAGCCTGAAGGTCCCATCATACTTATCAATGCTGTCAATATGATCCCAGTCAATGTATTTATGATCTGCAAACTGGCGATCTGGTCCATACATCTCATCAAATATTTTCTCTTGGAACTTGGTATGGAATTTTGGATTGATTGAGTTGGAGGGGAACTCATACTGATTTGTGTGGCGAAGGCGAGCGTACTCATCAGCTGAAATCTTCTTGAGATCAATCTCAAGGCATTCTCTCCCAGCTACATCTTCTTCGGATTCCTCCATGGGAGAGCTCGCAGGCAGTGGCTGTTTAGACTCCGTTTCAGATCCGGAGTCGGACTCAGTGTCAGAGGCAGGTGCTTTTCCCTTATCTTGATCTGCCTTTTGGACTGCCTCAGGTGATGTAAGTGCAGGAAGGCCCGAAGAATCCTCTGAAGCATATGACTTCCTGCTAGCGGCTCTTGTTCTAGGCATCTAGAAACAAGAAGCAAGGATCATGAGAATTAAGGGAGTATAGCCAAGTTAGATTGAAAAGAAATGGACTGAATTTGCTACACTGTCAGGAAAAACCGGTAGTACCGCCGTTCTGGGCCAGTAGTACCGCTCAGCGGTAGTACCGCACCAGACGGGCGGTAGTTCCGCTTCCTGGCAGATTCTAGGGTTTTGGAAATGTCAATGGATTATTTGGTGTTTTCTTGGATTGAATCCATGGAATAGGTTTGTATATACCCTTAAACACCAAATATACTCAATTTTCTTAGAATTAAATAGCAAAATCAACCACTTTTTCAATTTAACCTAGAATATGACCTAGGGTTCAAAAATGAAGATCAAAAAGAGATTTTTGATCCGAAATACCTTGAGGATCGGAGGAGTTGAACCCTTGGAAGAAGTTTTGATTTGAAGACTTGAAAAAATTACCACTAGATTTGAAGATCTGTGGCGCGGTTTGGGAGGTTTTTGGTGGGAGAGAGAGAGAAAGAGGAGAGGTACGGGCTCAGGCGGAAGTGGAGAGGAAGTACCGGAGAGGAGGAAAAAGTGGGGTCCAACAGAGGAAAACCCTCGGGCGCGGGAAGTTGCTCCCCTTAAATGCAGATCCGGTAGTACCGCAGATGCGAGCGGTACTACCGCTCTGAGCGGTAGTACCGCTTCCTCGGCCGGAAGTACCGTTACCCGGAAGTACCGCAATATACAGCGGTAGTTCCGATTATTTCTAGAACTTCGCAGAATTGGAATTTTAAGAGAATAGATGCAAATGATCCCTAGTTTTTGCACTCAACTAAAGTCTTTAAGGATCATTATGCATTAGATAGAACAAAATATTACCTTTAAATAATTTTTGCATTTCCTTTTAAAATCAAAACCTTTTGCACAAAAGAGATCAATTTCAAACAACCTTTCAAGCTTCCTCAAATGAGTATGCATTTAAATTTACCATAAATTTATGCAACATTTGAGTAATCCAAGACATTCAATTCACTCCTAAGTTTGCAAAAACGGTTTTCATCTAATGGCTTGGTTAAGATATCCGCTAATTGATCTTCGGTCCGGATGTGGCTAATGCAAATGTCTCCTTTGCTAACATGATCCCTCAAGAAATGGTGGTGTATATCTATATGCTTGGTTCTTGAGTGTTGCACGGGATTATTGGAAATTTTCACGGCACTTTCATTATCACACAATAGAGGCACTTTATCAAAATTTATTCCATAATCCAACAATGTTTGCCTCATCCACAATAATTGAGCACAACAACTCCCGGCTGAAACATGTTCGGCTTCGGCGGTTGAGAGTGCTACGGAGTTTTGTTTCTTTGAGGACCAAGATACTAAAGATCTACCTAGGAATTGACAACTTCCCGAAGTGCTTTTTCTATCCACTTTGCAACCCGCATAATCGGAATCCGAATATCCAATTAAATCAAATTTAGCACCTTTGGGATACCAAAGCCCTATATTTTGGGAGTGTTTCAAATATCTTAAGATTCTCTTTACGGCTTTTAAATGGCACTCCTTTCGTAAAGCTTGAAAGCGAGCACACATGCATACACTAAATATGATATCGGGCCTAGATGCGGTAAGATAAAGCAAGCTACCAATCATGGATCTATAAAGTTTTGAATCTACCGACTTACCTCCTTCGTCGAGGTCTAGATGCCCGTTGTTTGCCATTGGTGTCTTGATGGGTTTTGCATCTTCCATGCCAAACTTTTTGAAGAGAAATTTGGTGTACTTTGTTTGGCTTATAAATGTCCCATCTTTGTGTTGCTTGATTTGGAGTCCAAGAAAATAGCTTAATTCTCCTATCATTGACATCTCAAATTCCCTAGACATCATATCACCAAATTCTTCGCAAAAATCTTGGTTAGTAGAACCAAATATAATGTCATCAACATAAATTTGGCAAACAAAGAAATCATCACCAATGATTTTTGTGAATAATGTTGTATCTACTTTACCAATTTTAAATCCCTTCGAAACAAGAAAATTTCTAAGGCGTTCATACCAAGCTCTAGGAGCTTGTTTTAACCCATATAACGCCTTTCAAAGTTTATAAACATGATTAGGATAATTAGGGTCTTCGAACCCCGGAGGTTGTTCAACAAATACAAGTTCGGAGATTGTTCCATTCAAGAAAGCACTTTTAACATCCATTTGAAATAATTTAATATCAAAGCACGATGCAAAAGCAAACAAGATTCTAATTGACTCAAGTCTAGCAACGGGTGCAAATGTCTCATCATAATCTAACCCTTCGACTTGAGTATAGCCTTGAGCTACTAACCTTGGTTTGTTTCTTACCACAATGCCGTTCTCATCTTGTTTATTTTGAAAGACCCATTTAGTGCCAATCACATTATGCTCTTCGGGTCTCTCCACCAAGGTCCATACTTCATTTTGTGCAAAATTGTTTAATTCTTCATGCATGGCATTAACCCAATCCGGGTCATCTAGAGCTTCATCTACAAGTTTAGGCTCAAGAGAAGAAACAAAGGAGTAATGTTCGCAAAATGAAGCTACTCTAGAGCGAGTTTGAACACGCTTACTCACGTCACCCAATATTTGATCTATTGGATGATCCTTGGCAATTGCATTGTGAATCTTGAGGTTGTTTTGTTGTTGATCCTTTTTCCTCATCTTCAACAAGTTGAATATTACTTGAAGTAGACGATGTGGGTGGCTCTACTTGTTTTGATGAGCTTGGTGAAGATGGATCTTCCTTTGGCTTGATGTCTCCAATTTGCATGTTTTCCATAGCTTTGCGCAATCCTTCATCACCTACATCATCCAAATTTTCTTGCTACTCTTGAGAGTCATTAGTTTCATCGAATTGTATATCACATGATTCTTCAACTAAACCCGAATTTTTGTTATAAACTCTATATGCTTTGTTATTTGAAGAATAACCTAATAGGAAACCTTCATCACAACGACTTTAAAATTTAGAGAGTCGAACACCCTTTCTTAGAATATAGCATTTGCAACCAAATAATCTAAAGTAAGAAATGTTCGGTTTTCTTCCAACGAGAAGCTCATAGGAAGTCTTTTTCAAAAGTCGATGTAAATAAAGGCGATTTATGGCATGACAAGCGGTGTTAACAGCTTCCGCCCAAAACTTGTCGGAAGTATTATATTCATCAAGCATTGTCCTAGCCATTTCAATTAATGTGCGATTTTTCCTTTCTACAACTCCATTTTGCTCCGGAGTGTAGGTAGTGGAAAGTTCGTGCTTTATTCCAAGTTCATCACAAAAATCTTCAACTTTTGTATTTTTGAACTCGGAACCATTGTCACTCCTAATTTTCTTTATTTTAAAATCAAATTCATTTTGAGCCCTTTTTGAAAAACTTTTGAAAATCCCGGAGGTTTCGCTTTTGTCATTTAGGAAGAAGACCATGTGTATCTAGAGTAATCATCCACAATGACTAAACAATAGCTATTTCCCCGATGCTCTTGTAGGTTGTTGGCCCAAACAAATCCATATGTAAGAGCTCCAATGGCCTAGAGGTTGACATGATACTTTTGGAAGGATGAGAACTAGTGACTTGCTTTCCGGCTTGACAAGCACTACAAAGTCGATTTTTCTCAAACTTCACATCTTTCAAGCCAACAACTAAGTCATGTTTGAAAAGCTTTTTAAGTTGCACCATACCCACATGACTTAGCCTCCTATGTCATAACCAACCCAAAGAGGTTTTTGCAATTAAACAAGTTTTTAAGCATGCATCATTTGAAGTAAAATCTACTAAATAAAGATTTCCAAATCTAAAGCCTTTGAAAACAAGTTCATTACTATTTTCTTTTGAGATAGTTACATTTTCTTTAGAGAATGAACATGTTAATCCTAAATCACATAGTTGAGCAACGGATAGCAAGTTAAAATTTAATGTTTCAACTAAGGATACATTAGAAATGGAAAGATCATTGGATATAGCAATTTTACCCAAACCAAGTACCTTCCCTTTGCTATTGTCTCCAAAGGTGATTCTTTCATTGCTTCCACTCAAAAATGTTGTGAACATTTTCCAGTCTCCGGTCATGTGTTGAGTGCATCCACTATCCAACACCCAATGCCTTCCACCGGTTTTGTACTTTACCTACAAAAGAAAATCAAGCCCTTTTAGGTACCCAAATTTGTTTGGGTCCTTGGAGGTTAGTAACCAAGGTTTTGGGCACCCAAATAGATTTCTTTTTAGCACCCAAAATCGAGGTGCCAATAAAATGAGCAATTACATTTCCATTCTTAGATTTTTTTTAAAGCATATAGCAAGAATCATATAAGCCAATGGAATGCATATTGTTCTTAGAACAATCATTTAGCATATGTCCTATATTCCGATTCCGGCATTTTGTACAATACTTACCATTCTCATTTACAAACCTTGGATGTTTGTATGCCGACTTCTTACCTTTCTTGGGAATGTACCCAAGTCCTTCCTTGTTAAAAGAACATCTTTGCCCGCTTAGCAACTTATCAAGGGTATCCTTTCCCTTGTAAGCTCTTTCTAAGCTTTTGTTCAATTTTAGCACTTGTTCTTTTAAATTCTTGTTTTCATTCACTAGCACATTATCATGAGCATGAGATAAGGCATTATATGAGTCAACATTGGATGAGCATGGCATAGAAAGTAAATCATCACAAGAGGTTGACATGCTAGATGTTGATTTTTCTATACTAGGCATCTCATTCGAAATATTACAAGATATACCAGTGCTAGTACTAGACTTCTTTTGATTTTCTTGGAGAAGCAAGTCATGAGCTTCCTTTAGCTCCTCATAGGATTTTTGAAAAGATATATGCTCCCTCTTCAAAACCTTAAATTTTGACTTCTCTTTTCCAAGAAATTCATTTAATTCTACTAACATGTCCATCAAATCATCATAAGAGGGCTCATCGTCGTCTAGAGTTTTTACCTTCTCCCCTTTTGCCATAAGACATGTGGGAGTGGAAAATAGCGATGGAACTTTCTTGATGGCGATGCCGACAAGTCCCTTCTTCTTGGGAGACTCATCCTCGCTTGAGTCGGAGTCGGAGCACTCCGCGTCGGAATCCCACTCACCAATGTGGGCTTCGTTCTTGCCGTCCTTGTGAAGCTTCTTGAAAAGCTTCTTCTTGCCTTGATAGCTCTTCTTCTTGGACGACTTCTCCTTGTCATCCTTCTTCGTGGGGCATTGTGATGCGATGTGCCCCTTTTCATCACATTCATAGCAACGGATGTTGCTATACTTCTTGTTAGAGGAGGATTGCCACTTCTTGCCTTTGTCATAACTTGCACCTCGGTTTGAGCGCCTTCTCATGAACTTGTTCATCTTTCTCACAAGAAGGGCAAGCTCCTCTTCGGAATCCTCTTCTTCATCTTCGGACTCCTCACTTGCCACCGCCTTTGCCTTGAAGGTGGTGATCTTCTGTCCTTTGGAGGTGGATTGCTCCAAGAGTTCCTCCTTGTCCTTCTTGTACAACTCATTGGTAATTAGATTACCCAAGAGTTGTGTTGGCGTCATCCTTGACAACTCCGGTGAGTTGAGGAAGAGTGTCACCAACATCTCGTACTTCTCCGGTAGAGCCCTAAGCATCTTTCTCACAATATCAAGATCGGAGAGGTTAGTTCCAAGGCCTTTGAGCTCATTCACAATGTTGTTTAGCCGTGTGTACATCTCATTGATGTCCTCATGGGGCAACATTATGAATGTTTCATACTTAATCCTAAGCGGATGCAATTTTGCCTCCTTAACCGTGGATGTCCCTTCGTGTATTTCCGAAAGGGTAGTCCAAATAGCGTGAGCCGTCTCAAGATTGCTCACTCTATTGAATTCATCCGCGTTTAAGGCTCCAAAAAGAGCATTCATGGCTTGGGTATCTAAATGAGTGTTACGCCCATCTTGTTCCGCGTCAAGAGGCATGACGTAACCATCATTTACAATTTTCCAAATGTTAGGACTCATGGCCTTTAAATAAATTGACATTCTAATTTTTCAATAAGCATAATTTGAGCCATCAAAGAGAGGTGCCTTTCCTACCGCAATCCCCTCACTAGCCATCCTTTTCTCTCTAGACGGTTAAGTCTATAAATGAGAGACCGGGCTCTGATACCAATTTTCTTGTTCACTTGATTAACTCTTTACAATTTAAATGACTAGAATGTAAAGCAATTAATCCTATGCAATTCTAGTCAACAATATAGCAATTCTAACTCTAAGCAATCAAATGATCACAATGAAGCAAATAACCAAGAGCTAAAGAGATAAGAGACACAACCGATGTTTTTACCGTGGTGATCGGAAACTTGCCGGTTTCCCCTAGTCCACGTTGAGGTAAGCCCGGACGAATCGGACCGGCTCCACGAATTTGAGCCAAACACATCGATCACTAATGTAGCTATTCCCCGCTCCGGTTAGGTGAGCTCCAACCTTCACAATTTGCCGGGTCTTCTCACAATCTTCTTGAGAAGATCACCAAACCAACCTCCACCGGATTGTCCAAGTGCCGGCAAGCACTAAGAGTAATAAACCCCAGTGTTCACTTGAATGCAATTCTAGTGCCAATGAGGATCAACAAATGGAAATCTTGCACTAATTGCAAAACCACCTCAATTTAATGCTCAATGTGGGAAAGTAGGTGGAATGAATGCTCGTGGGCTCAAGGAATACGCAATGAGTCTCTTAAGAATGCCCTTGAGCAGTGGTGGAGGTATTTATAGCCTCCACCAACCAAAACTAGCCGTTTTACACAATATCCAGAAAAAATTCTACTCGAGCGGTACTACCGCCCCCAGGGGCCGGTACTACTGCTACCAAATCTTCGCGCCAGAACAGCTATGTCAGAGCTCTGCAGTGACCGTTGCATTTGGCGGTGCGGTACTACCGCCGTTGAAATTTGCGGTACTACCGCTCCCCGGTAGTTCCGTAAAGTCGGCGCGGTACTACCGCTCCAGCCAAACTCCGAAGGGTCCCAAATTTGGCGCTCTCTGGAAAAATTGATCCGCTCTGGGTCCGGATCTTCCGGACTCTGGAGGTACCGCTCTGAGAAGCGGAACTACCGCGCACAGCGGTAGTTCCGGCGTTGAAATCACCGGTACTTCCGCTCCAGGAAAATCCAGACTTCATCCGGAGGGTGCTCTCTGGAAAAATCGATCCGCTCTCCCTCCGGATCTTCCGGGCTCCGGAAGTACCGCTCCGTAATGCGGTACTACCGCTCGGTGTGGTAGTTCCGGCGTTCAAGTGGCCGGTACTTCTGTTCCCGCAAGAGCTCAAGTGCATCCGTGGGTGCTCTCTGGAAAAATTGATCCGCTCCAAAACCGGATCTTCTGCTTTCCGGTACTACCGCATTTGGGCGCGGAACTACCGCATTCCGGTAGTTCCGACGTTCAAAACAGCGGTACTACCGCCCTTCCAGACAGAGCACAAATTTAGTTTTAAAACTGATTTTTGATGGATGCAAGTTTCTAATGTTGATCTATATGGCACAAGAAATATGTTCTCAAGTTACTTGCCAAGATCCCTCTTGATGGTACGATCATCTAACCTATAATCCGATCTTCCACCATTCGCCTAAGACCGGTAAAAATAAAAAGGATCCTACGCTAAGTATTCCTTTGTCTTGAGCCAATCTGATCTGCACAAATATCCTTTGGCTTGCATCTTGTTGCACGTATGTGAACTAACCCTTTGCATGCTCATAAAACACGTTAGTCCCATATTCACATAATTTCATTAATTACCAAAACCATTTTTAGGAGCCTAGATGCTTTCACTCCTCAACCACATTTGGCATGGCCATCATTTTATCAATCCAACCACATTGAGGGGTCGAAAGATATATCTCCCGTTATAACAAATTTCATTTTGATCGCTCATATTCCTCCGTATGTTTCATAGTAAACCCGAAAGCTACATATATGACCACCCAGTTATGGAGTAGTGTTTGACAAGTCCTAAGTAAACCATAACACATATAGAAAACTATGATAATCTTAGGTCTCGAGATCTTACATACACTATTTATGAAATCAACTGATAACACTTAATAATATAACAATTCCTATAGTTACTCATGGTAGGTCAATCCAACACCATATTCTCTAACATATGTTCACATTATTGATTTAATATCCCCATATCCATGATGCGTGAAACATAATCATTAGTCAATACATGTGTTGATCTATATATCATAATTGTCCCACATAATGATATAAGATTAAGGACAATTTAGAATATGTCAAGACCCATGTTGTGGCTACAGACCAAACAGAGAGAGAGATGGTAGTGGAGAGTGAGGGAGATGAGTGATGGCCCCTTCTCTCCCCACGGCCTGTATCCATATATATGTACACATGGGGAATGCTTTTACAGTTATACCCTTACATCTGGTTATCCGCTCCGGGGGCACATATGTCATTACACATAGCCTATCCTGGGCCTTATAACCTCCTACCAGGCCTGCTGGGTTTAGGTGGGGGGCCACCCCTACAACAGGAGCCTCTCATGGTAAAGGGCTTCACGGGGCCGAAGCCATGTTGCCGAGTCCTTTGGCCCCCTCCGTCCCTGCGGCCTGTGAACTTTTCCGAACTTGACCTGGGGCTGCGGTGCAGCCGAAGTAGACGCGCGCGCTCCGTCCCCTACCCTTCGAACGGGTGGCAGCGGAGCTGGCGCCTAGCCGAAGTGGACGCGCACTGGGGGCGTTGCACCGGCGCAGGTAAGCGTAGCAGGTCCGTGAGCCGCCGCGTGTGTCTTAAGTGGTAAGGGACGCGCTGCGACGCTCGCTCTTCTGGCCGTCCACGTGGCGAAGCGTGCTTGGCGCGGTGCGGGCCTTGAGGCGTCGTGACCATTAAGGCGACGGCGGACACCCGGCGGCTGGACTTCTGCCGATTGGACTTCCGCCGGTTGGCTTCCCTACTGTTGGGGTATATATATAGCGCTGGTGCGGCGTTGTTCCTGCATGTATTGTGATAGAAGCTGCTCCCCTAAAATGGGCCCCTTCCGTGCATCAACATTCCTGGGTGACGCTGAGCGGCTTGGGGGATGTTGACGCACAGAAGGAGGTCCATTTTTCTCGGGAGCTTGGTCAGCGCCGGTTATCGATAGCCAGCCGCGCTTCCTGCCTTCGCGCCGCGTTTCCGCATGCGACGGCAAGGTTTGCCCTGTTCTTCTTAACAGACCTACCTACAGTCGGTGTTCCTGATGGAGCCCGCCCGCATTACCTTTTATGTTGATGCACTGTAGGTGGCCTGTTAAGGAGAACGAGGCAGACTTTGCGGGACAAGACCCTCGCCTTTGCGGCGCCCCGCCGAAGTAGACGCGCGTGCTCCGTCCCCTACCCCTCGAACGGGTGGCAGCGGAGCTGGCGCCTAGCCGAAGTAGACGCGCACGCTCCGTCCCCTACCCCTCGAACGGGTGGCAGCGGAGGTGGCGCCTGGCCAAAGTAGACGCGCGCGCTGCGTCCCCTACCCCTCGAACGGGTGGCAGCGGAGCTGGCGCCTGGCCGAAGTAAACGCGCGCGCTCCGTCCCCTACCCCTCGAACAGGTGGCAGCGGAGCTGGCGCCTCGCCGAAGTAGACGCGCGCGCTCCGTCCCCTACCCCTCAAACGTGTGGCAGCGGAGCTGGCGCCTGGCCGAAGTAGACACGCGCGCGCTCCGTCCCCTACCCCTCGAACGGGTGGCAGCGGAGCTGGCGCCTCGCCGAAGTAGACGCGCGCGCTCCGTCCCCTACCCCTCGAACGGGTGGCAGCGGAGCTGGCGCCTGGCCTAAGTAGACACGCGCGCTCCGTCCCCTACCCCTCGAACGGGTGGCAGCGGAGCTGGCGCCTCGCCGAAGTAGACACGCGCGCGCTCCGTCCCCTACCCCTCGAACGGGTGGCAGCGGAGCTGGCGCCTCGCCGAAGTAGACGCGCGCGCTCCGTCCCCTACCCCTCGAACGGGTGGCAGCGGAGCTGGCGCCTAGCCGAAGTAGACGCGCGCGCTCCGTCCCCTACCCCTCGAACGGGTGGCAGCGGAGCTGGCGCCTGGCCGAAGTAGACGCGCGCGCTCCGTCCCCTACCCCTCGAACGGGTGGCAGCGGAGCTGGCGCCTCGCCGAAGTAGACGCGCGCGCTCCGTCCCCTACCCCTCGAGTGGGTGGCAGCGGAGCTGGCGACCTCGCATCGCGAACACCGCCACGCGTGCGGTGACTTGAGATCTCGCGATGCGGTCCTGCGCTGCAAAGGTTCCTGGGATCACGCCGGCCCCCGGTCTGCCAGGGTTAGGTTCCCATACCGTGCGACCCGCCCCGGCGCGCACAGGGCACGTGGCGTCTTATGACTGGTGCACGGCGGGATGTAGACGGTTGTGTGCTCGCGGCCGCTCGCCTCTTCCCTAGGCGAGGGGGACACGGGGCGGGCGATGAATGGCGCAGTGCCGAAGCTGTTGTGATCCCCTGGCCCATTAGTGCGCCTTTAATGACGGCTAGGGAGCGTCGTGCTGTGACGGCCCTTGGTGCTTGTGGTCGTGGCTTTTCAGCTTTGGGTATGGGGAATTGCGCTGGACGGGCGTTTGTACGACTGCGGTCGCGTCCCGTACGCAGACCGTCGTGCCACTTCGGTATTAGGGGGAGGTGGCTTAAAGTAGCCCTCGTGACCGCCCCCCCGCAGTTGCACGCCCCCTTCTTGCTTGCCTCTCCTTCCATACTCGCGTAGTATCCTTCGCCGCTATCCTCTTTCCCCGAGAAGCAATGCCGTCTGATGGCAAGCGTGGTCAGGCGGGTGGTGTCTGCGGCATCCGCCGGCGGTCTTCGCTGTTGGAGGTGAAGTACGCGCTCCAAGAACGCGACCCGGCGGCGGCGGACAAGGAATGGTTGGTGGCGGAGGAGGAAGGCACGTTCTCCGGCGAACTAGGCCCCTCTCTTGTAACCGAGAAGACGATCCAAGGGCTTCTGCGTGCGGGGAAGCTGTCCGAGCGCCAAGAGGTACGATTGCCCGCCGCCGACGAGACGGAGCCGCATCCCGAGAGGTCGGAGGCGGTCGTATTCGTTGCCTTTTTCGACGCGGGGCTCTGCATCCCGGCGGCGGCTATCGTGGGCGACGTGCTGCGGACCTTCGGGCTGGAGCTGGCGCAACTGATTCCGAACGCCGTGGCCTGGCTTGCGGTGTACAGCTGGGCCTTGCGCTCGGGGGCGTGCTGGCCCAGCG
Organism: Dendrocalamus latiflorus; assembly: GCA_017311315.1. Lineage (NCBI taxonomy): Eukaryota > Viridiplantae > Streptophyta > Magnoliopsida > Poales > Poaceae > Dendrocalamus > Dendrocalamus latiflorus. The sequence goes on along the minus strand of CM029666.1, from coordinate 40,514,982 downwards.
CCTCGTTGTTCGCCCACCTTCACGAGGCACGGTGCCAGCCCAAGGACCGGAAGGACAGGACGCTGTCAAGCTTCGACAGCGTCACCTTTGTTCTTCGTCCGACTTGCAAGAAGCTCTTCCCTGCGAACTCCACTCGCGGGAAGTGGGAGTCCTACTGGATGAAGCGGTGGTTCTACCACCGCGTGGAGAGCGGGAGCGGCCTTGAGTGCACAGGCCGACCGATCGCGTTCAAGCCCTCGCCCGGCTGGACGCTCGAAGATGAGGACAGGCGGAGGGCCCGATGGCTCGTAGGCGTGGCCGCCCGCTTCAACATGCACGACCTTGCCGAAGCGTACGTGATGTACGGCGTGGCACTGCTTGCCCGCGACTGGCGTCTTGCCGCCGAGAAGCGTCGAGACGACAATGTTTCGCCATCGATTTTCTTGCTGCCGGCGCCCTCCAGACTTCGTAAGCCTCGACCGCGTCTCTCCTTAGTTCACGCGGAATGCGTTATATGCTGATGCTATCTCCTGTGCTTCAGGGATTTGCTTGGAGGAGGCGGAGCAGGCCGCGCGCGTATTCCTAGGGCCGTACAACGGCAGGGAGCACGAGCAGCGCGCGTCTGCTATCGCCGAGGCGGGGCTAGGGCGAATAAACCACGTGTGCGAGGCCCTGGGCCTTGCCGTGCCGGACCGTGTCGCTCCGGACGACGGTGCAGCGAAGAGGAAGAAGAAGAAGGCGCCGTCTCGGAAGAGGGGCCGAAGCGGGGCGCCTACCGTGCCTGGTGCGGCAGCTGCTACTGCTACTGCTGGTGCTTCCGAGGGTGCGACGGACGCGGAGTCGGGATCGGCGAAGTATGCCGATTCGGGCTTGGATGGCGCGGACGCCGGAGGCGAGGGATCTTCGGCGAGCGCCCTGGACGGCGGGTTCGCCGCGAGCAGCCGGAGGGGGGAAGTCTCGCCGCCCGCCGAAGTTGCCGAGACGGAACTCGTGCGGACCGGCGATGCTGAGGTGGAGCCTTCCACCGTGGCCGCTGTGGTGCCGGAGACGCCCTCCGTGGGGGCGCGCGAAACCGTGCTGCCCTTCCCAACAGCAGCAGCAGCAGAAATCGAGGCGCCCCCTGCAAAAACTGCCACAGCGGAACCTTCGCCTCCGGGTGCCGCGGCCGCGGGGGCTTCACCGGCGGCGACTGCTGGGGCGGTGTCGCTGCTGCCCGCCCCGGCTAAGCGGCCGTGTGTGTGCGGCCGGAGCTCCACCGGACGCCGCGGGGATTCGTCGTGGCGACGGGCATCAGAAGCTTGTGGGACTCCGATGCAGATGCCGAAGACCTTGCAGCATGCGCCCCCTCTGGGCCCGTGATCATGCCGCCTGTCGTGGAGGAACGGTCGTCGCCGGCGCCGAATGCGGAGGCTTCTGCTCGCTGCGGGACTACGCTTTCTGCGGGGGCTCACGCCACCGCCGCCCCGTCTGGTGATATGGGGGCGGGTCCCCGCAGTCCTCCTGCTACCGAAGGTAGGGTGGCTTAGCTTGCCCTGGTGTATTCTTGTGCGCCTTGCGGTGCTCATCCGCCTCCCTGTTTGCAGTGTCGCTCATCCCGGAGGATGAGCGCCCGGCGGAACACGGGACCCTCGCGCATGTGAGCCCCGCAGACTTCGTGCCTCCCCCGGAGACGCTAAGGGCGTGGCGCGGGATTGTGGATGACGCGGCTACCAGCGTCGACCAGCAAGTGCTGCAGGCCTACGGGGCGGGGCGCCTCGGGGACGCCTTCGAGGTGTCTGGGGTGAGGGTAAGTACTCATACGATCCCGCCTGGGCCGGCCGAGCTTGCTAAGGCTTTCCATTGTGCAGACGCTTGTGCTGGGGCAGGCCTTGCAAACGGCCTATACTCATTCCCAAAGGGCGCTTGAGGATAGGCTGCGGGCCGCCAAGGAGGAGCTACGCGAAGCCTCGGGAGCCCGTTCCGCCCAGGGCGCCCGCATCCGCCAGCTGGAGGCGGAGTGTGCCGAAGAGAAGGCGCACGCCGAAGGACTTGCTGCGTCCGCGCAGGGGTCGGCCGCGGAGGCTGCGCAGCGGGAGTTTGCGGCAGAGCAGGACGACTTTCTGCAACAGGTCGCCTCGCTAGAGAAGGAAAAAGGCGAACTCGCCCTGGCTCTATCGGAGCGTGATCGGACGCTTGGCAAGGCTTCGGTGGTTGCCTGGGATGCCATGCAAGCACTGGAAAGCCATCTCCAAGGGCTTGTGGCCAAGGTGCCAGACCACGCCTTCGGCCCGGAGGAGCTGTTGCGGACTCTCCGCTGGGCCGAAGCTGCCGCCAACGTCGCGCGCGGCGCTGCGACAACCTTCGGCAACCACTGCGCGTACACATCAGCATGCCTGGTGTGCGCGCTCCTGCAACACCGCGGTTGCACACACGTCGCCGGGCTGGAAGACCCCCAGCTGGAGATGCCCGGCGGGGCCGGGGTGATGTCCGGTGCCGTCCGCTCCGCTCGCCACGCCATCAAGCCCTTTTATGAACGAATCTGGGATTACGTCGGGGCAGACGCTGCGCGGGTCGAACTCCGGAAGTCACTTTACGGGGAGGGGAGCCTCGGCCGATTCCTGGACGAGGTCCCTCGACGCGACGATGGCGGCGCTGAGGCCTCCGAAGGCGCCGGGAACTCACAGGTGTGACGCCGTGGTGCCTGGGTGTAGGCGTGCCTTGTAATGCCCCCTCTTTTTGTGAATGGAGTACACACTTGCTGCATGCATTCTGACTTTCGCCTATGTCCCGGGCAGCTTCCTTGTTGGGGCCGACTTCTTGCGGCCGACCTTGCGACCTGGCGACGCCTTCGACGCTGGCGAAGGGCCGAAGAGTCACTGGACTTTTGGGCGGGCCGACCTTCTTCCGGCGGAACCCCGTCCTTATCGCGTGTTAAGGACGAGCTTGCCGAATAGCTACTTAGAGCGGCAGGGATGTAGTCGGGCCTCTGTACTTGGGAGATTTCCCGATATATAGATCTCCTGATGATTAGGGCATGCGCGGTCGTACTGTGCAAAGCCGAGATCCCCACCTTCCAAATTCGTCGTTGGTGTGAACCGTGCGAGCGCTGCCTCCTGCTCGTCGCCCGGGTGCCAATGCGCCCGCGGGGTTCGCACGCTGAGTACTCGGTGGAACTAGCGCGTGCGGCGGCAGTTGTTGACACTACAACCTGCTTAGAGTCCGTAGCCTGGCGCGTGCGACGGTGGACCCCCGCACAGCGACTTGTTTAGAGTCGCGTGGACTAGCGTGTGCGAAGGCGAACCTCCGCACGACGACTTGTTTAGAGTCGCGTGGACTAGCGTGTGCGAAGGCGGACCTCCGCACCCCGACTTGTTTAGAGTCGCGTGGACTAGCGTGTGCGAAGGCGGACCTCCGCACCCCGACTTGTTTAGAGTCACGTGGACTAGCGTGTGCGAAGGCGGACCTCCGCACCACGACTTGTTTAGAGTCGCGTGGACTAGCGTGTGCGAAGGCGGACCTCCGCACCCCAACTTGTTTAGAGTCACGTGGACTAGCGTGTGCGAAGGCGGACCTCCGCACCACGACTTGTTTAGAGTCACGTGGACTAGCGTGTGCGAAGGCGGACCTCCGCACCATGACTTGTTTAGAGTCACGTGGACTAGCGTGTGCGAAGGCGGACCTCCGCACCCCGACTTGTTTAAAGTCACGTGGACTAGCGTGTACGAAGGCGGACCTCCGCACCCCCCCCCCACCCCGAGGTGGGGGTAGCCTCTGGTGTATCGCATATACCACGTGCGCGCCGGCGCTGAGGCCAGCCTCTGGCGCGCAATTCGCGTGGGATCGGCGTCCTCGTCTGATTTATACTTCGGAGAGTACGCACAGGGACGAAGTCCCTGGCGTGCGCGAGGTTCGCGTCTTGTTTATACTCAGTAGAGTGCGCAGGGAGAACATCCGCGTCTTATTTATACTCCGTAGAGTACGCACAAGGACGAAGTCCCTGGCGTGCGCGAGGTCCGCGTCTTGTTTATACTCAGTAGAGTGCGCGGGGAGAACATCCGCGTCTTATTTATACTCCGTAGAGTACGCACAAGGACGAAGTCCCTGGCGTGCGCGAGGTCCGCGTCTTGTTTATACTCAGTAGAGTGCGTGCAGAGGCGTCCCCCCACACGTCTTTGTTTATACTCATGCCCGCATCTTTGGCGGAGAGTGCACACGCGAACGTGCGTCTTCGTTTATACTCATGCCCGTGTCTTTGACGGAGAGTGCACACGCGAACGTGCGTCTTCGTTTATACTCATGCCCGTGTCGTTGACGGAGAGTGCACACGTGAACGTGCGTCTTCGTTTATACTCATGCCCGTGTCTTTGACGGAGAGTGCACACGCGAACGGGCGTCTTTGGTTTATACTCATACCCGCACCCCTGGCTACGGAGAGTGCACACGCGAACACTGCGAGAGCACACGCGCGGGCGAGGCCTCCGCGCATGCTCGCCGCGTATTTTTGCACAGCGGTAATAAGTTGACGACAAACGGAACTTTATTACATTCCCGTTTGCGCGGGTGAGCGATTACATAGGAGGGGGGTTACTAACCGTTTGCGCTCAGCGCGGCCGGAGCCTCTGGTAGCTGCACTATCGGCGGGGCTTGCGGGGTCGCCTCCGGGTGCCGCCGTGTGCCTTCGCACGGCGGTGCCGATCCTAGCTATGCCGCTACCCGCCGCGACGGGGAAATCTGGTGCCGTGCTCGATACGCCGGGCCATGTCCTGGTCGCCCCGAACGGTAATGACGGCTCGCGGCCCCGGAAGCTTCATGCATAAATAGCTGTGATGCGGTACCGCCCCGAAGGCGTTGAGGATTGGACGCCCCAATATGGCATTGTATGGGTATGGGAGGTCGACGACGTCGAATGTGGCGTCTTCGATCCTTTCATTGTCGCCCTGGCCGAAGGAGACTTGCAGGCAGATTTGGCCGAGCGCCCGTAGGGGTTGTCCTCCAAAGCCTTGCAGCGGGACTCCCGATGGGCCGAGGCGACTTCGGGGGATCCCCATCTGGTCGAAGGCTGCCGCAAACAGAATGTTCGCGGAACTGCCGCCATCAACCAGGGCACGTCCCACATCGCATCCCGCTATTACGACCCGGATGACCAGGGGGTCGTGGTGGGGAAGCTCCACGCCCTCGGCGTCGGCGGGGGTGAACGTGACCTCATGCTGTGCCCAGTCCGGCGGTGCCTGTGCTGGATACGCCGCCACGTGGTGTAGCCTCCACACGTAGGCCTTCCGCTGCTGTGCCGAGGCAAACTCCAACGAGAAGCCCCGGGAGATGACGTTGATAACCCTTCGGTGGGTCGCCTCCGGAGCCTGTAGCTGCAGAAAGCCCTCCTAAGGCTGCTGCACGTGGGCCTGAATCCGCAGAGCACCCTCATGGGGCTGCGTCCCTTGTGCCTAGATGTGCACGGGGGCTTCGTATGGATGCTGTACGTGGGCCACCACGGGCGGACGTGCTTCTAGATTCCTGTCCCTGGTGACGCTATCGCGGAGCGCCGCGATAGAGGTGCACGTGTGGGTGTCGTGGTTGCCGCGGCCGTGGACTACGCACCACAGCCCCTGTTGTTGGTCGTCATAATCTCCACGGCCTTTATCGTCGCGGCCCCGACCACGGCCGCGCCCCCGGCCGCGGTGCCCCCGACCGCCCCGGCCCGTGGGAGCGCCTTCGTCGGAACCGCCTTCGATGTCGAGGACGTACCGGCCTCGCCGCGACTTCTGCTGGCCACGCTTGGGCCTATCGGACGACTCCTTGTGCGGGGCGTCCCTGCGGTCGGGCGCATCCCTGGATGACTCCTGCTTACGTTTTCCCTTCGAAGAACCGTCCTTCGGCGGATCTTCGGCTTTTGCCGAGGCTCCGGCCTGGTTGGTGTCGGAGTCGTCGCCTTGCCTTCGCCGCGCGTCTTCTTCTGCCCTGGCGTATTCCTCCATTTTGTCAAAGAGCTTCGTCACCGTTTTAATTGGCTTCCTTGCGTTGTACTCGGCCATCGGGCCCGGGCGAAGGCCCTGTATGGCCGCATTGACAACGGTGGTTTCATTAACGTCTTTGACTTGGCAACGTATCTTCGCGAAGCGCTTGAAGTAGTCCCGGAGCTTCTCCGAGGGCTTCTGCTTGACGGCGAAGAGTTGGTCCGCGTCGACCCGCTCGACATAATTTCCTTGAAAGTTGTTGTGAAGGCGGTCGCGGATCTGCGCCCACGCGTAGATGGAGTTCGGCTCTATGGTAAAAAACCAGGAGAGCGCCACTCGCGGGGGGGAGTCCCTTCGCCTTTGTGGTGTCATCTCCGCCCGCGGCCTCGATTGCGGTTTCGTACACGTGCACGAACTCGCGGGGGTCCGTGTCACCTTTGTAGGGCTCGATGACGCTGGGGTATTTGAAGCCTTTGGGCCACGCCGCTTGCTGAAGTCCCGCCGAAAGCGGGGACTCTGAATAGACGCGCCGCAGCGGGACGCGGCTGGATGTGGGGGCGTCGCGGCTATCCGCCCTTTCCGGCGTGGGCTCTGGCGCGACCACCGGCGCGGCCTGTTGGCTCCGAGCCTCTTGTATGTCTCGGACAGCCCCGCGAAGATCCCCCAGCTCCTGTTGGAACGCTTTGAGGGCCGCCAGCAGGGCGCTTTCCACCGCCTGTGCGGGCGGGGTCGCCGGTACGCCCAACGGACGGATCGGCGCGGGCACAACCGCGTCGCGAGCTCCCAAGCTGCCGGTCCCTCCGTTGTGGCTACCTCGAACTGCCCGGTCCGCGCTACCGGCGAGGGTTGTGGCGGGGGCGGCGAGGTCGGCTGCCGTCGCGTCGGCGGGGTCGGTTGTCGCCGCACCAGCGTCGACGTCTTCGACCACGGGGTTCGTCGCCGCAACGCCGGTGACGAGGTCGGTCGTCGCGGTGCCGGTGACGGGATTGGTCGTCGCAGTGCCGGTGACGGGGCTGGTCGTCGCCGCGCGAACGTCGACGTCTTCGGCCACCGCGCCTGCGTCGCCACCCGCGCTCGCCGCTGCCAATGCCGAAGCCCTGGTACTCATGCGACGCTCCGGCCCGGCCGCCTTCTTTCCCTTCGCCACCGCTGACGAAGCTTTTTTCGGTGCCATCCTTTTTCAGGTTTCGGGCTTACTCCTGTCCTCCCCACAGACGGCGCCAACTGTTGTGGCTACAGACCAAACAGAGAGAGAGAGAGATGGTAGTGGAGAGTGAGGGAGATGAGTGATGGCCCCTTCTCTCCCCACGGCTTGTATCCATATATATGTACACATGGGGAATGCTTTTACAGTTATACCCTTACATCTGGTTATCCCCTCCGGGGGCACTTATGTCATTACACATAGCCTATCCTGGGCCTTATAACCTCCTACCAGGCCTGCTGGGTTTAGGTGGGGGGCCACCCCTACAACAACCCAAATATACAAATCTAGACTCTCCTATGTATTCTACAATAGTTTAGGAACACGCTAGTGTATACAGTGAAAACATAGATGAAATATCGACCATGATCACGATTAACTAAAAAAGACTTAAATAACATTAATTATCAGAGTAATGACTTTATAGTCAAGCTTACAAATAATAACAGAAAGGGCTTAAACAATGACTAACAGCAAAAAATAAAGACAAACACAATGGCCATTCGACATGCCTGCAAAGAATCAATTGAAAAGTGAAGACGTCGAATTACTCCTCCATTACCTCTAGCTGAAATGGTTCTCCTTCAACAACTGAGCAACAAAAGATATAGCCATGAGTACATAGAGTACCTAGCAAGTCGTTTGTAACAAGATGTAATATATAATGATATAAGAATTACCAAATGATGGCTAAGTGGTTATTTTGCAGAAAGCAACAATTTAGAGTAAATACAATAAATAGATTGACATGCACTTTGAAAATAATTAATAAGTAAATAATCAAAGGAATTGAATAAACAACAAGTAAACTAACCATCCACTTAATGAACTACTTGTGAACTAACCATTTACGTAATGAACCATAAGTGAACTAACCATTCACTTCCTAAACTTAACCCAACTAGATTTTTATGAAATCTCTACCACTCATGTGAAATCACTAAGCATTGTCCATAACCGGGGACATGGCTATTCGAATAGTTTTACTCTCAGAGGTTGCACAACTTTACCCACATGAGATAATGCACTTATCATGTCGGTCAATACACACTTCCTTAAGCGTGCAACAAAGTGATTATTATAAGGTTTTTACAATAGTCAACCTCAACCTAATTCCGCCTGCTAAGGTTTCACCACTAAATGGGGGTAAATCCCCCCAAGTCAGAAGCCCCACTCTTGTGCCCCATAGAATGTCTAACTGGTGCCCACTGACATCTTAATGATAGAATGAAAGTTGAAATATCACCGATTAGTTAGTCAGGTCTATCCCATACTAGACATATGGTTGCATGGTAAGGTTCAGATCAATGACGCACAAAGTTAAGCCTTTAATCATTACTCAGGCAAGACATCCACATACTAATGTGCTACTACACCCTATTTACTACACGACCACTCACCCAAATGAAAACCATTTTGTATAACAAATACTAAAGACACACCCATGTTATGGTACATAAATTTTTTATATTTGTGGCTACCACCATGATTCAATATCTCATTAAATCAAAACTAATTAATTAATCAACATGTGATGATGAACCCAACGTACAATAAGCATGGCTAAGTATACTAGACATACAATCCAAGTAGATACTAATATTGCATCACTAGATAGTTAACCATCCTATTGTGATAATGAAATCATGGCAATCAATTTATCAAATGAGGAATTAATCAATTCAGTTGATAACTACCAGGTACAAGTGTTTTGTAATAAATTAGCAATACATGATAATTTAGCACAAAGTTATAATAAATAGATTTAAAATAATAGGTTTAACATGATCAAAAGTCATGACTTGCTTTAGCCTTACTCAGTTACCACTTCTTGATTTTCAATTGCCTTAGCCTTACTCAGTCACCACTTCTTGATTTTCAATTCCTGCTTTTGCTCCTTTGAAGACGTTATCTAAGGAGAGAAAAAGTAAACGAAACATAATTAAATTTTAATAAAATCTAAAAATAATCAAACTAGAACCAAAAGATAGAGCTCAATTTTAGATAAATTTTGAAACACTAATCACTAGATTCAGAGTTCAAATGACAGAAAATGAGCGATCGAAAGATCAAACATAATGGAAATTCCAGAAAATTCACAAATGCAGGAAATATTCTTCAAAATCTTCTTTCTACTGGGATTTTTGACTTTGTATGGGAGTATGATGCGTGGGGCCTGGCTATCATTGGCTCTAAGCAAAAGAAAGAAGAAGCAACAAAGAGCATTTATGGAGACTATAGAGAGCACATGCATATGCTCTCTGGCCGTGGCTTGCTCACGTGAGGGAGAAGCCAAGGAGGTCTGCCAAGGGGCAAAACGGGTTGCTACCTGAGGAATGCATAGGAGGTGACGACACAGCAAACGGAGTACTGTAGCAGTGGCGACATAGGGCAAGCTACAGGGCGACGGTGCTCCAGCAGGGAACACGGGGAAATAGAGTGAGCACGGGCTAGAACGTAGTATGGCAAAGCTAGAAAGTGGTCGGCTAAGTTGGGGACTCACTGGAGATGACACAATTGATGATTAAAGGCAACAGTGGGGAAAAAGGAAAAACTTTGAATCTCGATGCCTAGTGAAGGAAAAATGAATCTACTTGGAGGGTAGCTTTAGGAAGGTAGACCACGTTTTAACATGGAAGGATTGAAGAAAACCTCACCAGATAGATGGGAACGTGAGGTGCCCTAGGCAAGCATGGCTGGGTGTCTAAAATGACAAATTTGTGGTGGGTTTTTGGGAAAAGCAAGGAAAGCACCGTGTAGAACACAACGAGATGAATCTTGCAGTAGTGATGGCAAAGCTCACCGAAGGTGACGAATCAATGACAGGAGACGATGTAGATCGATTTGGGAAAAACTCGATTCCGAGTGATAGGTTGGATGATACATGGAGGTGGATGATACACGGGAACATGATGTGACACCAAAGGAATGTGAAAAAGCTCATTGGAGTGCTCGGAACACAAGTTGCAGTGACAAAAGATTTTGGGAACGAAGGGCTATTGGTAGTGGTTGTGTTCTGGGGTTTAAGGAGACTTGGCAGGGGTTGGGAAGGGTTAAGAGGGGTCATGATGCTACATACAAAGGCTTGGAAGAGTTGGAAATGGACTCAAATTTGTGGGATTTGGTTTTGAGTTAGTTTGGGAAAATACAAGATAAAATGTAAATAGATGAATGAATTATGAAAGGATCAAAAGGAATGGATTCCTTGCATGATTTGGAGCAACTTTCATTTTGGCATGACATTGAGATAAGGCTCGGATGGAGAGTTGGCTTGGGAGGGGAAGGAAACACAGTGCATAGAGCGTTCAATCTATTGTTCGGCCGAACTGTGGAGAAGATGAACAATGTTGTGGTGAATAGTAAACACGCATGAACAATACAAGATAAAAAGTGTGTGCATGTAAACAATGCTATGGCAGGAAAGAGAAAATATAGAGAGAAAGAAAGAAAAAAAGAAAAACAAAATGAAGGAAAAGAAAAGAAAAGATAAGAAAAGAAAAAAAGAAAAACAAAATGAAGGGAAAGAAAAGAAAAGATAGGTCAAGAAAAAATAGTTTGGACCCAGAAAAATAGAACAGATATTTTCTGGAGATTTGGATATTTTGGAATTTCAAGGAATTTTAGAATTCCAAAAATAGGGATAAATTAAATTGAGCTCCAATAAATAGCAAATAAACTCCAAGAAAATCCAAGAAAATACAAAAAAATCCTTGCAAAATAAAAAATCCAAATAAAATAGTTTTTCATTTAATTAAGGTTTATTTTATTTATTTTAAATCTTTTAATTTCAAAAAAATCATATTAAGCTTTATTGATTTAATAAAAATCCAAATAGTTATTTTTATTTTAAAACTTCAAAAAGGTACTGAAAATCAGGATGTTACAAAATAACATCAAAATATGAATAAAGAGTTGTACAAACAAGTCACATACTTATTGATCAATACGAAAGAATTTATTCAAGGGACAAAATAACATATTATTCAAAAGATCACAAACATAGAAGTGATAAAATTATCTCCATGGTCACCTCTAGAGCATATCACTAACAACTCCCTCGCCTACGCCATGTCACTGTCGCATCCGTACATGACGGTCAGCCTCGCCAACATAGTAGGGCCGCACACGGACGGTGCCCCGACAGCTTTCGATGTCACCGTCAGCCTCATGGGCCTCCCTAAGTGTAGAGGATTTAGCCCAAAGTTATTAATTCTATTCTGATACCTAGCAAAATGGCCAAAACATATCATACCAATGCCTAAAATAGCACATAGCTGACTTAATCTCGTACTAACCTTAATACCGACCATTCCGGGCGGAATCGGTGTTCTATTGTTCTGGTACCGGCCATATTGATGTTAGGAGCGTGTCCGTCCCGCCTCGAGCGGTTGGCCCATCCATCGCACGATGCAACAATTGCGCCCATGCTTTTGGGCTTTTGTTTGATGGGTTGACCGAGCCGGGTTTGGTTTGGTTGGCTGCCAACATTAACTACTAGTAGAGCCCCTCGTGGGGGGATGGTTGCGTTGGGAGCTGCGAGAGTGAAAGAAAAAGGAAGTGCAAGGAAAGAAAGCAACAAAGGGAAAGCCAAAAAATTACACACATAGAGGCACACCCAAAGACTCCCAAGACAGTGAGTAGTAGACTGTCTACTAGTAGTAGGGCTTCATAGCTTGCGCACAAACGCATTAACTGCGAGTTGGTGACAAGGCTTTAAGTGACCCTTCATTTTTATACTATGATTATATACTTAAAGTGAGATTCTAAGTAAAATTATATGCACATATAATTACACATATATACTTATGAATAAATATATATTATTATATTAAAATTTTAAAATCCAAAATGATACACCGGAATGGACCGATATCGGTGTAACGGTGTCATACGCCAGCTACAAGCTAGCCGAGGCCGCGCTGCCCAAGTTCTACAAGGTTAGCAGTCTGCAGTGGATAGTGGTAGCCAGTGTTGCCGCGGCGATGGGGGAGGACTATGGGACCGTGCCACAGGTGGTGCGCGACTACATGCTGCTGGACCAGGAGGTGGTTTGATGTCACGCTCAGCTTCTATGATGTGAACATCACCATCAGCGAGGCCATGCTGAGTTGTCGTCTTTGCACCATCAGTTCAAGGATCCTTGGGGAGTTTGGAGGTGTTTGGTTTGGTTGATGAAACCATTCCATCCTAGACGATGCCTCGTCCTCTTATTTGGTTTAGTGGATGGAATCATTCTATCCCGGATAAGATGATTCCACCTAGGTGATTCGGTGGAGAATATTCCACCTAAATGTTGTATCAGCTAGTTCGACCAAATTGGATGAACCACACCGTGGCGGAGTCAGGATTTTGATGATGGGTGTACGAACTTAAGATTCATCCGTTCTAACACAAATTCAAATGACATAGTACAGAAGTTCAAATGTAACAAATTACATGTTTACACTACAAGATAAATAAATTAAACATGAATTTGTAAAACAGAACTTGCACTTGAAATACTTACCAATCCGCTCATCTCCGGTATTGTAGTTTGATGATGTTTTTGAGTAGGACCATCCAACTCCAGCCGGTGATTCGACAAATGGAAGATTAGACACTGCGATATTAAAGATAAAATAACATACTGAGAGTAAAGACCTACCTTATTCATTCATCTTCTCTTCTGAGTGATGGAGAGATAAGAACCAAAAATTCAACCTATGTTCCATGACTTCTTAGCCTAGCTCCCGGAAAACCTCATCTCTGACCGAAGAACATCCAGGACCTGAAAATCAAATGGGCTAGGACTATAAGCAGTGAATTTTTCTCGTAACCATTAGCATACACAATTCCATCTAGAGTATTGAATCCCATGAGAGAAGTTTTATTGTATTTTTCTTTTTTTCCTTGGAAATGGAAATCAAATGATGCCTCACATCTTTTAAAATCATCAAACGCCACAACATAGAGAGCCCAATGAGGCTAGGCTCCAAGGAAATATGGTTACCTCAAAGATACTCTGTTTCTACTTATGAAGTACTTGGAAAAGGGTACCAACTCACGTTGGCATGGCGCGCAGCGGCATGGCCGCACGCTGCTGGGGAGAAGACGAGGTGGCGCAGCACCTTGAGGGATGACACAAGCGAGTGGTCGACAGTGGCAGCGCGCGAGTGGCAGGTGGCAGGTTGGCCTATTGGGCGCCTAGCGACTGCTAGCTAGGGTAGAAGCCTGAGGCCGAAAGATAGGGATTGGGGAATTTGGGTGGCCGGTTAGGGATTGATTCGCTCCTAAGAGCAGGTACAATAAGGCTTAGTCAGCAGGCTATAGCAAATATAATATCAACAAAATCTTACGTGGCAGAGAGAGAAAGGAAGAGAGAGAAGGAAGCTGACTACTAAATTACAGCTAGCTATAGCACGTAAAAATATGCATTTCACTCTCTTACACATGGGGCCAAATAGTTATTATAATAGCTACTTTATTGTATGAACTATTTTTTTGAAGGCTATAGATGAAATGGACAAGTGTTATAGCCACTAGTTGACTATACTATTGTACTTGCTCTAAGGATGGCATTGTAAGCTATGTTGTGTTGTTGGGCTATGTTTTGACTTGTCGAGCCAAATGGACTGTCGGCTGCGGGCTGCAATTGAAGCTTTGAAGGAGTATGTTAGTATGTAGTGCATACTTTATGTATTGAGGGAGATACATACCAGATTTTTGTGCAAAAAATTTAGGGGTAAAACTGTACCTCCATGTACCTATTGTGGCTTCGCTGCTGCTCAGACGGGATTATCCTATTCACGAAACACTCCCTAAAGTGACCAAATGTGAAAATTACCTGTAGATCATAAGTCACGAATTGTACCATAGAATAGAACGCACTGATTTATTAATATGTCTTGCGTATTTTTGTACCTTGATCTTTATATCAATCATCAGTTTCGATAATTGTCCATTGCGAAAGCAGTATCCAACGTGAGATTATTTTGTGTGAGTCATCCACCCTTAATTCAAGCTTTAATATTTATACAACTTTAAAAATAGTGGTGTAAAAATAGTGGTGTATAAAAGCACCCCTATTTCGTTTACATTTTTTTCCCAATCGGGACGGCAGCTGTTTTGACTTATCCTGACCAAGCTAGACAAAGCTTTTCCTTCCAGCTGTAGGATTCTCTCCAAGCTATAAGTACATGCATGGTGCTGTTGCATGCAATCAACTGATGGAAATCAGAATTTGAAAGGTGGTCAGGTCCAAATACATTGAACATTAGGATTGTTCAGGTCCGGAACAAGTTAGCAACTCCTGACAATCTAAAACTGAAATATGTAACAGTCAATGGGAAAACAGCAAAAGGAGTTTCCGTAAACGAATATGGTAATGTACTTTCCCCTGGTTCGACAAAAGTAAGATGACAGTCTGATTTTGGCCTAGACTGTAAGGATATAGTCACGTGGACCTTATTCTGTACACTTGTACCAAATGAATAATGTACACCTAGAAATACAAGAATGTACTGGAAAAAAACATGGATTCTCCTCAGGAGTCAGTTGTACGATTTGATCTGATGAAAAGTAAAGCCGACCCGTTAACACCACGAAGAATCATCAACCTCGCATCAATGTATGTCCCGCAAACAATCTTCGATAAGTCGAACATTTCTGGTGGCGTCTGGGTACGGACCTCTTGTAGCACTTTTTGTGCAGAATTGACATTCAAAGTCGATCTGCACGTCATCGATACATCGACTTCATCCATAGCAATGCTTACAGTGGGGAGGCTAGCAGGCAGCTCCTCCATTTTTGCAACTTTTCTCCATTTACCACGAAGATATCTCCTAGAAGATTTAGAAATTGTACTACTCTCTTTACTATCCTCTTCGTTAATATAAATCCTCCCAGCAGCTATCTTTGCTGATGTGGTAACAGACAAATTTCCTTCAGTGCCAGATTTGTCATGAGGCCAATCAGGTTCTGGCATAATTTTGAATCCAATATCTGAGGTCAGAGAGAAAGCATCAATGGACTCGGGAGTTTGCGTGAATGTGAGGAACACATCACTGATGAGGATTCTATGGGAAGGCTGACGAAGTGTTAGACCGATGTGCCTTCCGGTACAGTATAAGAGACGCCAACGTCCAGGTAGGAGGTCAAGCCAATTCTAAGTGAATAAAAGCAGAGAGAAACATAAATAATCATCTCAAGCAGAGAACAACATGAATTGGAAAAAGGAGAGAGAAAAGAAACTGAAAATAGATTGATAACAAGAACCATCTATCCTACAGCAAAACAAAAATAGGAAATACTTAAAAAGATCTCCACTGCCTCGTATTGCTGACAGCATAGAAAGAATAGATAAAGTGAATTCATGACATATACACCCTAACAAAGTAACAATTATTGTAATCAAGAATCTATAATGGTGGCTGATCTTGAAAGTGGATATTAAGCTCAGCTAGATAACTGTCAAAACAAAGTTCACATCACATGGGATTCATTATTGTCAGGACTTGGGACCAGAAAGAAGTTACCTCTGTTCTTGAATTAGGGTTTAGAACCTCCATCAGTTCAATGAAATGTGCTAACCGTCTACGCTGTAAACATGGAAAAGAAGCTTTATAAGTTCCTTGGGATTCCATCACAGGTCTTCATGCAGCTAACAAATGATATAAAGTTGGAAGTTTGATGGCTAGAATATAGCCTTCACTAAAAAGATGTCAGTTTCCAACTGGGTGGAAACTCAAGCCTTTTGGCAAGATTTGGAATGGAGATGAAACTTGAGTCATCCATCTGCAGAAAAGTAATACCTGATGACGTCCATAGATATAATCTTCAGCCATGCGGACAGCAGTAGATCCCAAGCCCCACCGTATGACATTCACTGATGGATTTATACGCCATTTAGGTCCACAAAGGAAGGGATGCCGCAATGCATCGAGACAACTGCAGATTAAGTTGGTAAAACAAAGTAAGAGTTTGCAATTCTCTAATGCCAAATAGTAACCATATTTCAAATTTTGCAATGTATAGCTTGTGGAAGTACCAACATCAGTGATTGATCTTACCTTATCCTTTTGTCAGGTTTAATTGCCAGCAATAAGGCCAAAAGATTCCAACCAGCACCCCATTGCCTATCTAGCATCTAAGGAACAGCAATAAACCACACGATCAGTATCAGATAGCTTCAAGGAATGATATGCCAATAAATTACCAGGAATAAAGATACTTACCTGCAGACCAATATTCCCAGATGGAAAATTGTGGCACAGAATTGGTAGAAGGAATTCACGCAAACATGATGGATCATTTCCCTGCAACAGAGGATACCAATCATGGAAATAATAGTTTTCTTAGTTTCATTGGAAATAATAGTTTTCTTAGTTTCAATATTAAGATTTCTCAAGACTTCAAATTGAAGTCACCTGCATCAACATGTGGCATTTAATCTCAAAACAGAACTAAGTAATTTTAGTAAAACAAAACAATTGTAACATTGCAAGTCAGAAGGACATCTAAGATCTTGAAATAAAACACAACCCCAGTATGACAAATATTATGGAGCCTATGTTTTAATTAGTTTGGCTATTCATTAGCTAAGGATGGTATTTCCATAATTCTGTACTTACTACCATGCAAATTTCACAAAATACCATTTACCTTCAGTGCTTTGCTGTAGTGCTATACTGTATAGGCATACTATGACTAACATAGATCTTTGCGAGAACATGGATGGAATCACAAATGGCGGAAAGGATATAACTTGAGGGAAGTGCATAGAACACACCTTTGTCAAGAATGACTTGAATTTTAGGAAAGTTGAAGAATCCATGAGCTCTCTCATAACCATCTTTGCCATGATGAAGCCAACACATCTAGGGAACAAAAGTAATTTAAAATTTTAAACTAATAATATATACAGGTCCATCTTAAATATTGGTTCACTGTTTTCAAAAGCAGACCAACGGATGCAAACATAAGTGTCTCGATTTGCTGATTTTGCTCTAAACCTTACCTCATGTCAAATGCTATCATCATTTTTCGCCTTTCACTGTTACTTGCTTGTGTACTACTGCTAGGATCATTGTCATGAAAATCAACAGCATTCCCAAGAATACCGACCTAAATAAGATAAAGGAACCATGAAATTAGTCAATCATGTTTATATGGAAAAACGGCTACAGAACGTTGGGACACATAGAAGGGACAAGACAACTTCCATGTCTGTAGGGCTTCTGGGGCATTGGCTTAGTCCTTAAACATTAACTTTATGTTTTTATGTAAATTCCAATATTTCCTAGCTTAATATCATGAATATGCATATATGTAAGTCATATAAGTGCATTTCTGTACATCAGCATTCTTAAAAGAATGTAGTTCAAATGTCATGTTCAATTATATTATACGAGAAATTGCTATCTTTTCGGCCACAGTCCACACAATAAATTGAAGAGATAATAGCTTCTAGCTGTTCCGATAAACCATGCACATATTATACAAAAGACATGTTACTGTTAACATTTTCAATCCAAAAGTTCACTAGTACACCGATTGGTTGCTACCAAAAAAAAATACAAGCTTATGAATTAAGTTTATGATATTTGGATTGTTTGCTATTATATGAATTTGAAATAGCTTTTTTTTTTTCTAAAACGTGGATTATTGTTCATTGAGAATAAAAAAATAAGTCTAAAAAAATACAAAGCATTGTAAAACAGCGAAAAAGATCATCATGATTAGAATCTGAAATTGTTGATGTACAAGGATCCTAGCACGACATTTCAACAACACTGATAACTTAGTCCATTCCATTATCTGCCATACAGTATTTTTTCTAATTAGGCATCGAATTTGTCAAATAGGTTAATTGTTGAAAAGCAATAGCTTTATAGCTTGCAGCGAGGCATTCTCCTTGTTGGTATGTAGTTTTGCATTTGTCAGCAGTTAAAACTACGAAAAGAGTAAAGAGATATGTGTAATCCACATGACAATAATTTAATTGTCTCAGTGGTCTTCCAGGTTCCAACTGTAATAATTAATAAAAGTTGACATTTGAGAGTCTATGACATCATGGTAACCTAATTCCTCAATGAAAAAGGAGTCAGACAACTGTTTGGTTACTAGTACTACACAAAAGACTGGGGTTCTGATCCCGGCATTTAAGTGAATGCATTTATATGCGTGATTCAGCTAAGTATACTGAATAGATGATAGAATTCATTTGTCATCAATCAGTACATACAAGCACAATTCAAAATTGCAAGGTAACACCACAATCTTGATGCTCTCATCACATCGATATGTAATTACACTATTGAATTGCAACTACTAAGTATGACACCATTTGGACGCGCCAGGACAGATCCACTGACCACATGCTGATGCAAAATCATTCTGAAAAAGGAATGTAATCTTCAAGTGTTCAACTGTATTGCGTGAAATCATATATGTTTATTAAATGTCCTCTGTAAACTACTAAGCACGATTGCAGAATACAACCACTTACATAAACAACAACAAAAGGAAAGGCTGCTTACTTTGACATGCTTGTCTACTGGGCTTACATGAACATTCTCCAGTCTAAGCTCAGTATGTGCCAGCCCATGGCTATGCAGATAATTTACCTGCATCAAATAAGATGTATCTTCAAGTCCAGAGCAGACGGTAAATGGGTACATGTAAAGATTTTCAAACTTTGAAGCTTACACCAATCAGAAGGTCTCTCATCAATATCCTGATTAAACGTAGTTGTCGGGTTACAGCAGGTCCTCCTACCGAATCATCTCCTACCCTCCTAACTTGTTCTTCATCCAATGCTAATGTTGCTTCTAAGGTTGGAAGCCAATCCGAGAGTTGCAACCAGTGACGCAAGGAGTAACTCCCATGGTACTGCATAAAAGTAAATTGATGCTAAAATAATGAATCTAAAAGCATATTGCTCAATCCAGCAAGAAGCAAAAACTAGCCCTTTTTGAAAAGCTACGTGAAAATACACAACAAGAGCCGTGAGTGTTCAAATATTCTATTTGCAAGAACAAGCGAATCCAAAGTGGCAATTGCATCCAGATACATCCTAAACCCATGCCCTGACATGAATAACTGCATAGTCATTATGCAACTAGGCCCCAAAAATGAAACCTGAAAATGATACGCCACATTTATCGTAAGACCAAATTAAATCAGTTCTAGGACGCAAGACAAAAGCTCAAACCCCGTGGACTAAGATGAACGGGCCATCTCCCTCTTCCATGGCATTCTTCGGGGTGACGTGGCCATGGACCTGCATCGCGTAAGAGTGGTACATCATCTGGCGGTGAGCCAGCTTCTTCAGCACCTGCGATCACACAACCCACTCGAGCTCAACCGTAATATTCCACCCGCATTCGAACGCACTAAACAACGCTTCTCCAGAGAAGAACACTACCTCCAGCGCGCGCCGTCCCCTGCGCTTCGCCTGCGAGCTCGTCAGCTGCCGCAGCACCACCGTCGACCCGTACAGTTCACTGAACACCAAAATCAGGAAAAATGACATCGATTCAACGAATTCGTACTATCTAGAGTGTTCCACGCCACTGACCTGTTCGGATCGCGCACCGTGGCCTCGAAGATCGTCTCGTCCGACTGCAGCAGGAAGCAGAAATCACCACGGGAGAAGCACGACGAAATTATACAGTAGGAGAGCGAATCAATCGGGCCAAACACCCACCCGTCCGTGGAGCCCGACGCTGACGCGGTCGGCGACGGCGAAGTCGGCCATGTCGAACCTGACAACCGGGCACGGCCCCGCGCCGGCCCCCTCGTCCGCTGTCGCCGGCGCGGGCGCGGGCGCTGGCGTGGACGCCGACGAGCTCGCCTCCAATCGGAACCGCCCGCGGTAGCGCGGATGCGCGGAGGCGCGGCATAGGGGACGGGAGAGGCCGATCGGGGAGGGGCGGGCGGCGACGGCGGCTGCCGCGAGAGGCATGAGGGGGTGCGCGGCTACCGTTGGGTTTAGCAGGAGGGAGATCGCTGCAGCGGAGGAGGAGGGGGGTTAGGACTTAAGAAGAGGACGGGGCGCGAGGCGGTTGCGTGCGGGGAAGCGGCGGGGGCGTAGCAGCCATGAGCTCGGCGCGCGTCCGCCTCACCCCGCGCCGCGGCAGCGACCGTGCGGCCGTGCGGGGCTTGCGATTTTTTTGGGCCCGGTGCACCAGCTCGGACGTGCGCCGGCGTTGTCCGCTTCCGCCACTTGGGCTGTGAGGTGGAGCGTTCCAGTGAGTGGTCCTCACCGGTTCGCGTCTAGTCAGTAGTCACTGGCTCGCTGCCGTTTGGTGCGGTTGACCGTAGCTATCAAGTATGAATACCGTTCTACTTGGTATTCTACTGGGGATAAGTCGCACATTTTCATCTATGCTTGCATCCAAAATGGCACAAAAGGTTGGTGAGAACAATAATCCGGATTTATGTTGGTCTCTCGAGCGAATTCCTCATGATCAAGTGTGAAAATCTGGATTTTCTTTATAGGTTTGCTACGTATGTGTTGATCCATTGACTACTAAAATATGGGCGGTGAGGATTATCAAAATCCAATACTTAGTTAACAAATGGCGAATATTCATACATTTCTCACGAAATATGTAGGTTATGAAACTGATAAATAATAATATGTGTTTTTATCTATTGCAATACAAAAAGGACATTTAGACAAAATAGACACTTGATAAAGACACATACATGTCCCACCTAATTCCGTACATAGGTAACTCAATACGCCTGACTAAGTATCCGTTCTACGATGCCAGGCCGTCCTTAATCATACATATCTAAACCTAACCAATTATTACTCTGGCTTACAACCTCTTGGACAAAGCAAATACAACCACTCTTGTTCCATGGCACATTTTGTGAATGAGTTACGTGTAAAAATAGGTCATTTCTAAATGGATGTGTTTACATTTTGCGCGTGTGTGCATTTGTAGTTTCCACCGTATATCCTCATTTGCAATATACGATGTGCAAATTCACGAGCAAACTGCCCAATATAGATTTGTGAGTAAAGTATTACAAATTTAAAAGTATATTAGTTTAAAATATTAGAGAAATCAATACAAATTTGATAGCAATATTAGTGTAAATCTGAGAGCAAACTAGTATAGACTTGTGAGCAAAGTATTGCAATTCAAAAGCACATCAGTACAAATGTTAGAGAAATCGGTATAAATTTGATAGCAATATTTGTGTAAATTCAAGAGCAAACCAGTACAGACTTGTAAGCAAAGTATTGCAAATTCAAAAGCACATCAGTAAAAATGTTGAAAAATCGATACAAATTTGAGAGTAGTATTAGTGAAATTCAAGAGCAAACCAATACAAATTTGTGAGCTAAATATTACAAATTCTAAAGAACATTAGTACAAATGTTAGAGAAATTGGTACACATTTGAGAGTAAAGTAAGGATAAAATTGATTGCAAATTGATCAAAAAATAAGAGCAAATCAAAACTATTTACATGGAAATCAAGACGAATATACAAATTATACGTATCATAGGGCACACAAGGGGAAACATTCTTGACCAGATAAGCTGAAATTGGGCATGTGAGCATGGAAACATGGTATTTTGGTAGTCTAATCAATACTAAAATTAGATAACCAGACAACCCAAGAAGCACCTAAGCCTACAAGAACGGATAGGCTATAGCATGTCCATAACCATGGCCACCATATTCCCCTAAAAACAAGCTCAAAAATCAGGGGAAAAATATACACCAGCAGTTCACCATCTCAGAAACAAGAAACTCTGTCAACCCAAGCAACTACTTGATCTATGCCACAAAGCTCACCATCACATCACCAGAGCGGAACATAACACATACACATGTATGATCTTAGCAGCAGTAAGAAGAAGAGCAGGTCAGAAGCAAACACCTCGTAGAGCCACCTCCTCGGTGGCATGGAGACGAGAGGAGAGGGAGAGAGAGACAGGGAGGGAGGAGAGGCTCAGCCGGTACAAGCAAAAGAAGCAAGGAGTAGTAGCAGTAGTCCAGTACTAATTCAACACTGTGTGAATAAATGAGCCAACAAAAAAAATGCATTGCAGTGGAACCCATAGGGCGTTTGAAAGTGGACGACGCCTTGCTCCCATTCTCGCTCGCGCACGGACGCCTCACGATGGCGTACTCTCTAATCTAACGGCGCTTCGAGGCGTGCATCCCATAAAGCCAACTTACACACACGAAAATAAGGATTCCCGTTTCTGAATTATGCTCATACACGTTCTTATAAAAAAACGATTAGCCTGAGTTGTGTAGAAAAACAATAATAGTGTGTAGGTAGCCAACTTTTTTAAGGATGACACAAGCTACGAATTTTATAGACTTTAGCAACCTTACAAAGCACATGTACACGTTTTAGAACAGCACGTCTTGCCTAGAAGGAAAGGTATATGGGGTATTTGTCCGCAAATCCCTAATATATATATACCTTTAGTTTTGTCTTAACCCACTAGCCTATCTTTAGCCATCCCATATACCTTTCCTTCTAGACAAGATGTGCCCTTCTAAATGTAAATAACACATCACTTTGAAGATGAAAGTATAGTAAGATAGCACGAATTAAGTTAAAACTTCTTGATTTAAAAAAATTGTACCATGAACAATGGTGAAAAATCGTGGGTTGATTTGTTCCACCTATGTTTTTTCTTCAGAAACAGTTCAGTCGGAATCTTATAATAAGACTACCTCTAGAATTCTATTCGGCTTGCAACATTGTTTCTACGAAGGAAAACGATCTGCCATTAGGTAACAAAGATGGCAAGATCAAGAGGTAATCCGGCTCTGACAACAGCTCTAGCACTGTCCCGAAGAGGAGAATCCAAACCGTACACTGCACCGCAGGCAAGCCAAGGACCCGCGCGCGATGCGCATCGTCTGTGGTGTCCAATCCCGTCCCGCCCCTACGGCCGCAGCAGCCACCTGGGCGAGATCCACCCAAAAGACGAGACGAGCACGCACCACCACACCAAACTGACAGGAAAAAAGCTTCTCCACCGTGACCCAGACGGACCCCCTCATTTCCTCCACCCACGAACTCGTCGTCTCCCATCCCTCACCGCCGCCTCCACCCTCCCCCACCCCTCTCCCTCCTGTTTCCCCACCCCCACCAAAACCCTACCCGCCCAGGCCCCGCTTCCCCTCCGCCACGGCCGCCTAGGGTTCCGCACTGGCCTCGGCCTCCCCCGCCTCCTGGCCCGCCGCATCCGACGGGGTGTGATTTCGAGATAGGGTTCTGGGTGGCCCCACCATGCCTCGGAGCTCGCGCCACAGGTCGCACCGGTCGCACAGGCGGGGCTGGTCGGAGGAGCGGTCGGAGTCCGAGGGCGAGGAGGCGGGCGGCGCTGGCGCGCGCGAGGAGCCCGCGCCGGCGGCGGCTAGGGTTTTGCGAGATCCCGAGCCGGAGAGGCGCAGGTCGTCGTCGGGGAAGGAGGTGGTGAGCTCGGGGAACTGGTACGCGGACCACGGGAGGAAGAGGAAGGACAGGGTCGACGAGATGGTGGTGGATGTGGTCAGCGACCGGTGGAACAGCGGCGTGTGCGAGGATCACCTGGTCGAGAAGAGGTCCAAGAGTGAGGTGTTTGGGCCCGTTGACGTGGACAAGCTGGCGGAGATGTCCAAGGGATCAGGGGATGAGTCGAAGAGGTCGAGTAGGGGGATGGTGGGCTTGGATGAGAGGGTTGAGGAGGTTGTGTCGAAGAGTGATCCCGGGAAGCGGCGTTCGGAGAAGGATCTAGGGAGGAGGGAGAGTAGTGGGCAGTATAGGGATGACAGAGATAGGGAGAGGGATAGAGAAAAGGAGAGGGAAAGGGAGAAAGAATGGGAGAGGCTGAAAGAGCGAGAGAAGGAAAGAGGTAGGGACAGAGAAAGGGTTAGAGAGCGGGAGAAGGAGAGGGAGAGAGAACGGGAGCGGGAGAAAGAACGGGATCGGGAGCGTGATAGGGAACGGGAACGCGAGAGGCAAAAGGACAGGGAGAGGGACAAGAAAGACTATGATTCCAAGCATGAGAGGTATGAAGATGGCAGTACCAGGAAGAATGTCTCTATGACAAGTAGGGTGGTGGAGGAGGGTTACTCATACAAGAGAGATATAGAGATCAATGGTAAGGTAACCCTGAGTTGAAATGTTCGCTACAATGCTGACAATGTTCCTGCTACCCTGTACAATGATATGACTTGCTAGCGCTAGTATGGTTTAGTTATACATGTATACTTGGTTGCATAGCATTTTACTTTGGCTGATTACATTTGGACCTGTTCTGCTGGACTCCAACGTCATGGTATTTTTGTAGTAAATACTAGTAACTTTTGGCCCGAAAGGTATCTTCCTAATTAGCTGTTCCACACAGTGCTTTTTCTCTACCGTTGAACAATCCATTCTTCCATGTATATTTGGTTTTTTTCCTTATACTCTGATGCCATCTCACCTGCTAGGTCAGCAAACCGCTGGAAATGCAATATATTCAACCATAGATATTATAATAGCATTATTATCATTGGATATTTATTTAGCTTTGGAGAACTGAGACTAAATTTTCTCATAAAATTGATAGTCTTATTGCTATTTCTATGATTAAAATCTGCTTTGCTTGTTTGCTGTAACATACAGTCAGTAGTTTGTTACATAATTTTTTGAAACTCTAGCATTTTTGGAAGTGGTGAGCGATGTATGTATGCGGAATATAATTTGTGAATCGCTAAGTTTGTGATCAAATTATCGATTGCAGTTAAATTACTTTACATGTTTTGCTTGCTCATTCACGTATGCTCAATATGTTTTTGGGTTCCATAATACTTTTTTTCTGTCTGTTTCTGAACTGGATCTTTTGGAAACAGGAACTCCAGTGAAAGAGAAATACAGTAACCCTGATAAGGAGCCTGATAAACATAGCCGAAGAAAAGATGACTCTGAAGATAAAGATAAGTGGCCCACTGACAATAGAGACAGTGATGACAGGAAGAATCTGTCAAGGTATGATCATGGTAAACTTAGGAGCTCTAAGGAACAAAAGTTTGATGATGACAAGAATAAAGAAAAGTACAAGGATGGTTATGAAAGGCATAAAAGACAGCAAGATGACATGTGTCTGTATGAGCGTTTGACCCGAGATCATGAAAGCAATAAGGCTGATTATAAGAGCGCTAAAGATGGGCACAGAGCTTCAGAGAGCCATTACAGAAAGGATATAGCTCAAGATTGTGAGCACTACGATGGTTATGGCAGTAGGTATAAGGAAAATAGAGGGAGAAAAAGGCCTCCTGAGGAAAATGATGACCAATATGATTTGAAGCCTCCAAGTGCACGGGAGCAACGTGGAAATTTGGAAAAATCTTCAGGCAGTCTGCGGCTCGATTCTCTGATTGAGAGAGCAAGGTCTGATCATAGACATCCAGAAAATGTTGATTATAGTCCGAGTAAAATCCATGAAAGAAGTTCACCTAGCACGAGTTATCATGACAAAGATCAAAGCTGGTAACCTTTCTTCTTTATGACGAGATATGTGAAAATGCTGCACTCATCTTAGTAGGCTTCAGCTTTGTAGTTGTATCTTGTCTTAGTGCTGGGGATGTTATGATCTACTTTAGCACTACAGCAAATTGAAGTAGTGAAGTAATTTGTTTTTGTCATGTTGATCATTTAAAGTTAATCATGGACTATTTGTTGCATGTTTACTAAGTGCATTGATAGATTAATGAATAGTGTAGATCATATAATATAGTGGGCACTGGGCACTTGGGCAGTAAGCATCTTTGTATGAGATGAAAATTTGATTGCTAGTTGGGCTTAACTTGGTTGTTGATTAGCTGGTATCTTTAAGAGTGAAATCACTCTTACCACTGTAAGTTATAGTTTCTGAGGATACTGCATGAGTATAGTGTTCATGAACATTTTTACATAGGTTTGCAACTAAAGGTGTCTATTGTAGTTGTTGAAGGTAAGAAACATATGCAGTTTATTTTCAATGCAAATAGAATATTGCTATGGGGTGGAATAGGTTAGTGGGTAAGGATCCTCTCTGAGGTATAGGGTTTGCGGTTTATTTGACTAATATATTTTTTAGTTAATTTGAGGTAGCATTTTGTTTGTAGTCCAGAGAAAAAGAAATTGTGTTGTTTTAGTGGGGGTGTGACCACTAGTGGTTGACCCTGCCTATGTGTTGTCTGATGCCCCTTCCCATTTACCTATTCAGAGGCAGTTGCCTAAGGAAAACTTCTAGAATTTCATGATCTGTGCTCTATAGATGTTTGTTTTAGATTGAGAAACACTCAAACTCTTGCAACTACTAAGCAAATTTTGATGTAGTTCATGTCGTCTGCATTTCTCTTTAATGCTTGCTTATTCTAACACTTTTCTGATTAATCAATTGATGCCAGGCATGGATCTAAATTGGCAGATCACACGAGGAGAGAAATACCGTATGATGAGAGAAATATTCGACCAAGAACATCCTCTGGGAGAGAACGGACACCTGCTTCTAGACTGCGTGATAGGGATGCAGACAATTGGTCATCTGAAAGGTTCAAACAAAAGGACGACTTCCAGTCACGAGACATACCATTGGAAATCTCTACATCGTCACAATATGATCGCACACCTAGGAAAGATACACATCCTTCACCAAAACAGTTATCTGAAAAATCCCCTTCTAGTGACCAAAGGTTTTCAGGTAGGCTTAGTGGTGGCCGTAGTCTTGATAATAAAGGGGAAAGAAGCAGCTTTACTATATACAGAGATCGAGATGGTGACTTGTCCTTGGACCAGTCACTTCATCAAGATCGCACACAAGCTAAAGCTCCGTACATAGAACCAACACCTTCTGCTTCATCCATAAGCAGAGGTGCCCATTTTTCAGGCACTTCTCCAAATCATACACTGCCACCACCTGCGAGGCACAGAAGTGAAGATTCTTCCTTCTTGGGTTTGCATGATGATGATCGTAGACCTCAAAGTGGAGATAGGAGGTTCCATGGCCATCAGAAGAGGAATGATATGAATTCCGGACGTGGACATGGACATGCCTGGAACAATCCACCTAGCTGGCCTTCTCCAGTTGAAAATGGTTTTGTCCCCATGCAACATGGTGCTCCTGGATTTCACCCACCTGTTCATCAGTTTCCTGCCCCACCTATGTTTCATCTCAGGCCCCAAATGAAGTTGAACCAACCTGGAGTTTCATATCCTATGCATGACGCAGTTGACAGGTTTTCGACCCACATGCGCCCATTTGGGTGGCCTAATCCTCTAGATGAATCATGCCGTGCTCACCTGCAAGTTTGGAATGGTGGTAGTGGGGTATTTGCGGGTGAACCCTATATGTACAGTAGGCAAGAGTGGGATCAGAACAGGACACGTGCTGGCAGCAGAGGGTGGGAGGCAACTGGTGATGCATTGAAGGGACAAAATGAATTGCCTGACACTGAACTTGTTGCTAAAAAGGAACCCGACTGTTTAGTAACCTCAGTTTCCGAGTCTTCTGGCGGACAATATAACCCTCATGCTGAGCAGAAAGAAAGGGGCCATCCGACTTCTGAAAAAGCTGAAGCAAAGGATGACGCTAAAAGTGCGGTCAGAAATTTGGAAGCTCCCCAAGGAGAACCACTCAGGGCTTCTATGTTGTCAAGTAATGGTACTTCAGTCTTTTCTAAAAACTATTTATCCAGAATTAGTGTGTCATGTGATCTTGTTGAGTCAGAGTTGTACAAAAGGTGCATATCCTTGCTGGGAGACTTGGGAATCGCAAAAGCTCCTCAGGTGGTTAGGAATGGACTTATTCAGGTATTACATTGGTTATTTTGATGTTAGTATATGTTTCCTCATATCGCTTTCCTATTCTCTGATGATGGTTATTGCTTTTGCAACAGAACAATGGAAACATTGGAAAGATAACTAGAAAACATGGAAGCCCCAATCTGTTGAGTTCACTTTACCTAAAAAACAACAATGATATCTTTCAGGCAAGTCTTAGGTTCTTACCCAATCTTCTCTTTAGAAGATCTTTTAATTGGGCATATGAATTCAGTAATTCATTGTTTGAGTATTCCATATTCTTGAAATAATAATGCTATAGTCTTAGCTATCAATGTATAGACGTGTGTTAAATTTCTCCTCCTTTTTCACCATAACAGAGAGCCATCACCCTTCACAAGAATCAGACAGAAAAGGCTGTGGCTCCTACCCAAGTCTTTGTACAAACTGAAGGGAAGATGAACCATACTCCTCCAAAAGAATTGTTGGTGACTAGCCATGCTCCGCACCATCATACTGACATCATGGAGGAAGGACCACCATTAAAACAGGAGCCTGGTGACACAGAAATGCTTGACCATACTCCACCAAAAGAATTGTTGGTGACTAACCATGCTCCGCACCATCATACTGACATCATGGAGGAAGGGCCACCATTAAAACAGGAGCCTGGTGATGGCATGGGGGTGACACCTCAAGCTACTACAGAATCTGGTGATTTGGAGGCACCTCCGGCAATCGCAGGACCTGATGAAGTTATGGAGGCAGTGGCACCTCTAGCAATTGCAGAGCCTGACAAAGACATGGAGGATGTGGCACCTCCAGCAATTGCAGTACCTGCTGATGTCCTGGAGGATAGTGCGTCAGAAGTAATTGTAGAACATGCTGATGGCTCGCAGGAGGCACCTCCAGCCATTGGAGAATCGGGTGATGGCATGGAGATTATGCCGCCGGCAGTCACAGAGCAACCTGGCCAAGGCAAGGAGGATTCTCCTGCTGTTGCTAGTCCACCTGACGGTCAAGAGACTGTCTCCATCAT
This sequence comes from Dendrocalamus latiflorus, assembly GCA_017311315.1. Taxonomy (NCBI): domain Eukaryota; kingdom Viridiplantae; phylum Streptophyta; class Magnoliopsida; order Poales; family Poaceae; genus Dendrocalamus; species Dendrocalamus latiflorus. The sequence goes on along the minus strand of CM029666.1, from coordinate 40,486,076 downwards.
GCACGCAGGTGTTGAGAAAGGCATGAAAGGAGAGACTGATAAAGTTATTGATGGTAACCCTGGGGATGGTGAGGTGAATGCATCTAGCTTTGTTCCGGAGTTGGATGTTGTCGCAAGTGGCGCTCAGGTTTGTGAAGCTTTGTTGGTGGAGAGTAAGGTAAATTTAAGTCGGATACCTAATTCCCCAGAAAGTACACATTGAAACTCCTTTCATTTCATTTTTAATTCCTTTTTTGTCTTGAGGGTCTTGCGCCTTAACGTGCGTGTGGATCGCAGGAGCTGCTGGTGGGGCATGTGTCATGGTGAGGCCCTATTATGTATGCCCTTCCAGCATTATACCATGTCTTTCAGCGCACACGTAGTGTTTCCCGTATGCATGAGTAACTAATTGCAGTGTATGCGTAGCATTATGTGTAGGGATACAGGCAAAAATTTCTATTGCGTAAACTAGAAAATTATACGAGTAAAAGATTAAGGATTGTTATCATTAGATGTGTGGTGCGGTGGAAGAAGAGTTAATCCGTTATTGCTATATAACAAGGTCATTAATTTACGCTTGTTCTACTGGCTCACCTGCGTGCTTAGCTCGTACGACACTATCTCTGCGTGCTAATCACCACAAAACGCCAAACATCAGATCCCACACCGGATCCCTAAACCACTAAGGGTGACTTTGGTTGAGCTTTTGGGAGCTGCTTTTGCTTCTAAAAAGTCAAAAGCCAACCAAAGGGGTGGAAACTAGAAGCTGCTTTTTCAGAAGCAGCTACTTTTGGGTAGTACAGTTTTGAAAGCATCTTGGACCCTGCTTTTGGCTTTTGGATTTCTGCTTTTTGAAATGGTGAAAATAGAGAGCTGTTTCACAGTTGTTTCAAGGAAAATAGAGATAGGAGGTAAGTTTTATACTTGTTTGAACCAAACAGCTTACAGCTTTTTCACAGCCCACAATCTACAGCAGCTTTTCCATAGCCCACAGCTCACAGCAGCTTTTTCAGAAGCCACGGCTCAACCAAACACACCCTAAACACCAAACATCCCTAAACACCCCTACTCCATCCGTGCACCGGATCCCATACACCCCACTCCTAATTCCCACCCCCCCCCCCCCCCACACACACTCATACACACAAAACACATCATCTCCCTCTTCTCTCATGGCTGGTTCTTTCTCTCTTGATCTGCTCGCCACCGCCTCCATTGGTTTGGGGAGGGGGGGTGGCGGCGCTCGGGCGAGCCATTGTTACCCGATTTGCCTCCCTAACTTCCTATTGTTGGATCCAACTGCATTGTCCCTCTAGTTCATCTCAGCTTTGCCTGCTCGCCTCCACGGTTTGTGACTTGGGTTTGGTCTTGGGTTGGTGTTGCGAGCGTCTCGACCTTACTAGCCTCTAGTGAGTTCTAGTGGTGCTTCCCCCTTAGTTTCCCCTTCTCCTCCCCTTCTATTTCACCGGTTCTATGGTGGTGCAGTTTAGCTCCTTGGGTAAGCTTTTGGATGCACCGCCACCATCCAGTGGCTCACCTTTGGGGGGTTCTGCCGTTGGTTTCCCTACCTCTTTGGCTTCCTCGGCTCCCTCGGTGTCTACAGCGTCCATGGCTATCTTCGCCGTCCATGAGTCAGGCTCGCCCATGGTGTCGGCTCCGCCAACGCTACTTCTCCGCTTTTCACCTAATGCACTTTATTCACCCTCTTCCTCTTTACATTTTTTATTTAGTCGCTACTTTTATCTTATGTTAATATTCTAACTGCGTACGGCTCGGGAAAGCCTACAGGTGCCATCGTGATGGGACTTGGTGGGTGGGGGGGTGCATGGCCAGGGAGCATGTACTTCCTCCGAAGGGTGCACAATGGCTTCTGCAGGCTCACTGCTGGTGGCGTTGCCAACCAAGGGTGGGTCCTTTCTCCTCGACCACCTCACTTGGTCGGCTGGGTTTGCAGTGGTGTGATGGGGTGTTTGTGTGTTTGTGCTTGTTGTGTTGTGATGGAGGGGAGAAAATGGTTAGGGGAAATGGGGGCCTACTTGGTTGTTGGACTAAAAATGGCAAGGGATGATGACGCCCTTGGTGGTCGTGGTGTGGCCCTCTCGTGCTTGGTGACGTGGTTGGCCTCCTCTTGTCGCTGCGGTGGTTGTCAGCTAGTTGTCCTCTTGTTGTCGTGGTTGATCCAAGTTGTCGTCTATGGTCCTCGTTTATCTCCTTCGTTTTCCTCTACTTTCTTAGCTCCTCTCCTTCGACTCTCTCTCCCTCACTTCCTCTTGGTGATTGGCTTTGTGGGTGGTGATGGTGTTCGGGTTGGGCGTTGGGATTGGCCGAGCGAGGCAATAAGGTTGGCTCTTTGCATGGTTTGGCTTCTGTGATTGGCTAAGTGGAGGAGTTGAGGGTGATCTTGGCTTGGTCTTGGGTGTTCTCTCGGTTGAGAAATGAAATGAGGGAGATGGATACTGGTGCTGGTTTGTTTATGAGGATGGAGGCTTCGGTTGCGTTCTCTCTCCCTTATTGCTCAAAGATCTGGTTGCCCTCACCTTATCCACAACTCTCTTGGCCTGCTGTGCTGGTGGACAAAGCTAGGGTTCTTTTCACGTACTAGGCCGGAGCGAGGGGCCGTGATGCGGGAGGAGTTGCATGGATCAAAATGGTCCCGGCTTGATATGGAGCGAGCGGCACGTCATGGGCAAGGTTGAGTTTTGACGTCGAGGGAGACGTGGCGGGACGGGGGTTTCTCCGCTGCAAGGCTCTCTTGTTCGAAGGAAGGCAAGCCTACGCAGTTGAGTAATTATGCTTGCTCATTGCCATGTACGTGTAGTCATGGCTGAGTTTTGGTCGTGAATTTTACCCCCTATTTTTGTGAGGAAGATGCGAATTTTACCATATAGAGAAGAGTGTATCGGTTGGTCGATCTTCCCTGATCTGATTTCCCTAAAGTTTCAGCGTTTTCAAGTGTTGTTTTAGTGCTCATGCCCCCCCCCCCCCCCGCGCGGGGGGGGGGGGGGGGGGCCGGGCAGGCTCTAATTAAGTTCCCTCAACCCCAAGTCACAAGGGCCAAAACCACGCACATCCTTGTCTATCGTTGCCATGCAGCAGAGGCATGTAGCGAGGTCCCGCTCATTTTAGATTTTATCTTCTAGCTTATTTTTCAATATTTATAAATTTTGTCTTTTTCTGTTTTTTTAGCTTTTTTCCCGGTTCTTTTTTCCGTATTTGTTTGTATTGTTCGTGATGAGATAGCATATTTTTTTTCTATTTTAAAATTTTTTAAAATTTAATTACGCCAAATAAGCCACCTTCGGCTATAGTAAAATTTTAGCTGCTACAGTGCACTTTCAGCCTTAAACCATAGCTTTTTGAGCTACAGTACACTCGTCGAAAAGAGTGCAAATGAAACCTATACTAAAACTTCTTTAAAACCGAAACTTGTACTAGAAATATTCACATACGAAGGGATGACAGAACAGTATTCCTACTACAGGGCACAGGCCCCAAAAGAATGTTGTTAATATAATTCATGCAACGTTGTTTTTTTCTTGAAAGGAAAACCTCTAACGAGGCATGATAATATCCATTTCCACGATAACGAGCTTACGAGACAGCAATTTCAGTCGGTGATTCCAATTAACGTTTCGTTATGCACAACTGCTCCAGATGTACAGTGAGTTGTTTTTACGATGGACGGGCGATGAAAGAATCAGAAAGCCTATCAGGGCGATTGCCTTTCAAAACCAAGCGTGACAACTTCAGAAAATGCCCACTGGTCCAAAACGTTACCCTACGAGCAAACGCTTCATAGTCACCCAAATATATATCTAAAAACCAAAACGGAAAAGCCTCGATTGTATCGCGGCAATGACAACGACGATGACCAGTAAGCATATGCGAATGATGAAAAATCCTGTCTCTGTTGAGTGTTATATTCTAAGTGTAAATGCCTTGCTGGCCCTTCGAACCTCCGTTGGGTGGTAAGCCAACCGGAGCCGCTTCTTAGAAAAGGGCCCGGGACTTTTTTTTGGGTGTTATTTAGACGTAGCTGTTGTAAATAATGCGAATTTAGCAAAATTTCAGACTTAATTTCAGTGTAATAAAAGATAATCAAAGTATATTTTCAGCAGCATATAAATATCAAAATTAACATGATATCATAGAAATCCTCCAAGGCATTTAAACAGGACAATATACTCAAGGCATAGAGCAAGTAATTGATTAAAACCAGCAAAAAAACTCATGTTTTAATGATTATTATTGCTCTCAGAAGTAGAGTTGCTTAAGATTAATTCTTGGCCTTCTCAATACTATATCTACACTCTTCGCAAATTAGATATGACCACTAGTTTTCTGATTTGAGCTCTATATTATGCTTTACTGAATTATCACAGGACTTTGCATTCACAAAAGAAGATGAATTATTGTCGGTCAAATAGAATATCAACAAAAGGATTGATCTCTCATAAACAGTGCACCTACCAGCTTAAAGCAATTTTGATCAATTCATCAGTAACATGATCACAGAATATCAAAGACAGCAAGGTCTCCCTGAAAGAGCCGAAAACAAGCTACTGAGTATTGAAAATACTAGCGATCACAGATCTGGAATGATTCAGCACAACCGACAGTGAATGTCTAATGGACTAAAGATCACATGACAGCACTAAACATTAATCTTAGAGCTTAAATCTAAACTAGATAATCAGACTAATTTCAATAGTAGACAAGTATCCTCATTAAGCATTAAACTGAGCCCACAATCAATACTTGCAAAGTCTCCCAGTGCTAAGATAATTCACAGAAGTTAATTAACTAGCATGGCTCACAATACTTGTAAAGCAAAGAAGGAAAACCGAAATACTCATAGAGCCAATGGTAATCGAAATCACTAAGAAGAACCAAGGCAAGGTATGCCTAAAGGCGCTATCCCAGAAAACCAATTGCCTAGTTGTGTCGCGAATCTGAGACAAGGCTAACGAAGATACAATGCCCAATTGTCGCAAATCGGGACACATCGAAGAACGAAGCCGAGGTACAGGAAAGATGCCACACAAGACCAACCGATGTGCTCCGGCCAAAAGCATCAAAGAACGCAAAGCAACAAGCCTCAATTTCTTCTTCCTCAACTCAACACAGAGCCAATCGGATTCAGTCATCTTGGACAAAAGCCTCCAAATTCCTCATAGCCACGTCTTAAAGAGATATGGATCAAGGAACCGCACGGGAAAGGCCCAGAGAAGACAAATCCAGACTGCACATCTGTTAGTGCCAGTGAAGAATGCAGCGGAATAGCTACCCCAAAACTCAAAACTGAGGAACAACCGAGAGGAGGAAGAGATCAAAAAGGAAGAGAACTCACTGACTTTTTCCGGTGCTCAAAAGAGGAGAGGGGGGCCAACTTGTATAGATGACTAAGGAGGCAGCCAGCGGGCTGCAGCCAACGGCCAGCGCCGAGGCGCTCGGGCCGGTGGAGCCTCCAGCGCCGCCGCCATCACCGCATGACCCAACCACCATATGAATTGGTCAAGGCCGAACTCCCCCTAGGCGCACGCGAGAGAAGGTTGCAGCCTTATCTCCTCCTTTGTCCCACCAACAGGTGGGACCACCTCTCTCTCTTTCTTAAATTGAAAAGTTACCTAAATGCCCTCAAAAGTCCAAGAGTAGCTTTATGGATATTTTGCTCTGATGTATTCACATGATGCTTTAAATCCTAGCACAAATTAAGACCAGAAAGAACGATTTTCAACAGGCATGAAACCTTTACACAACTAAATCATGATATTGTTAGACAACTGCTAAAGCCCGCTAAAAATGGCTCTGTTCTTTTAAATTGTGGCTAATAGTTTTTTGTTACGACTAATGACTTTTATCTACGATTTTTGATACACAGTGGACAACGGAGATGCTGCTGCACATGACGCACACGGTTTTTAGTTTGAAAAGACATTTAGATAACTCATTTTGAAAAACCGTTCTATTTATGTTGATTTTGAAAGAAATCAAATGACGAAAAGAACATACTAATATTTCATGTACCGCTGCCAGACAATGAAAAATTAGACACGACACACAATATATGGTTTGTTTTACACGAAGGCATGGGCTCGTAGCATATGATTGTTTCAGATTGGACGTCCCTAATAGCCAAGCTCAGGTTTCTCAAAAAAAGATGCAGTGTTGCAGTTTGGCCAAAGTGTTGCAGTGCTGGTGGGCGCGACTTGGGAGCAGCTAGTGGGAAATGTTATGTGAGGAGGCTTGCGTTGCTTTTTTATTCCACCTGAGTACCTGCACATGATATGGAACATGAACGCAATGGCTGACACGTCGGACATACATTCTTGTGGGGCCCAGTTGTCGGTGACTAAATGATGCTGACGACTGACGAGACTGGCTTACGTAACGATGCCAGGTAAAGGATGAATGGATGGGTTTTTTAGCGGCTTTAGGCCTTGTTTGCGATGCTGCTTTCGGTTGAAATACAGAGGCTATTAGATTTTTTTATATATTTAATTATAGAAAAATAAAATAAAAATATATTTATATCTCTATACTAGTCACTGCTCGTGCGTTGCAACGAAATTTATTAATGTATAAAGAATCATGCTATAGAAGAGAGCTACTCTGATCAGTTAAAAAGTGATGAGTGATGAGAAGTTGAAAATAGAGTAGTTGGAGGAGAAAGGACATACAACCACCAACTCGTTTTTTTATAATAGTAATGATATAATACAAAAAAATATATTAAAAAACTAACACGTTTTAAGTAATTTTTAGTTTTTGAAAATCATAAACTAGATCGGTGAAGATGCTGCAAGACGCACTGATACTAGCTAGCAGTATTCTTTGGTTGCATCACGTTGGAATTACAGAAACACCCTTAGGAGTTGGGGGCGTTACCGCGTTGGGTGTAGCACTGCTACTACGAGTAAATGCTTGCAAATTTTGTAGAGTCGACGTACAGGTATGCTGCGAAATGCTAGTAGGATAGGTGTGGCCAATCAATGCTAGTCGGACCAGTGTTGTATCCGTGTCATGTGGCTAAGGGTGTAATTCGAGCCCAATGCACCGTATATTTGGAACGATTGTGAATTATTTTTCAGAATTTGATGTTGTAATCTCTGTTACTTAGACTCAAGATAGATAACAAACCATTGTAGTATCTGCCAAAAACTGTAGAACTTAACAAGTAACTTCTGTAGTGTCCTACAAGTGGCCCTGTTCATTTCAGTTTCAGCTTCTATCTTATTTTTAACTATTCATAAATTTTGTTTTTTCTGAACTTTTGACTTTTTTGCCAGTTCTTTTTTCCCGTATTCGTTTGCGTTGTCTATGATGAGCTAGCATATTTTTTTCTATTTTTAAATTTTTTGAAATTTAATTATGCCAAATAAGCCACTTTCAGCTACAGTGAAATTTCATCTGCTACAGTGCACTTTTAACCATAAGCCACAGCTTTTCAGCCCAACCGAGCGGGGCCTACTGAAGTAATGAGTACAACTTCTAGATTCAGTTTTTACTACTTATCCACAGTGATTAGTCAAACTCGGCCACTAAACCTAAGCAAGAAAAACGGGAACTCCTCGAATAGTCTCTACGCCAAGCTCCTCTGGCCACCAAAGTCATCCGCCAACTCCGTAATTATCCACGCAACATGGAAGATGATTCTCTGATGTCGACGCTGCGAGGGGGTTGAACAGTGCTATAATTATAGATGATTATGAGAAGTTCAATCTAAGATGGACGGACTAGGTAAGATGCTACAGCAGTGAGCTACAGTAAATTTACTGTTGCATTTATAAACATTAGTCATGTTCTTTTATTCTACGTTTTTTGGCTTTTTTGATGTGGCTTATCTCTACTACTGAAAGAATCAATTGGTAGGTAGTACATTTCCCCCCTCCCTCCCCTACTCAGAAAATGATTCGCATCAACAGGGGGCTAGCCCTAAGCTGCATACAACGAGATCACCACTACCTCGTATCTCCCCTACTTACGAACGAATCAATGATAGCCCCGCTTGTTCTCTCTTCCTCGCCGCCTCTGCCACCAAGGCACCATCCAACCCTAGCCCTGATGGAGGAGGAGGAAGAGGGTGCCGTCGACAACGTTTTCGGGGCTGATTGCCTCCTCCGCCTGTCGTTTCCACCTTCTCACCCTAGAGACGGCGTGCGCTTGGCCATCGTGGATCCGGTACAACCTTCTGAAACCCAAATGTGGGCCCCCTAATCTGCTTTGTCGCCACCTCCCTTCCGCTGCCGCTCCTCCCCTCACGCAAAGAGCTCAGAATCCCGAGTTGGATTGACATTGTTCATGCGATTCCCCTTCCATTCATTGGAATCAACCGCAGTCAATGCCAGAAAGCCCTAAATTGACTCGGAACCAAAGGAAAGGGGAGTGTTGAGCATCCCCAGGAAGAGGAGGTAGCTGTATTATGTGGTCCCTACTCGTCTCGCTCACCTCCTCGGTCACTAGGATGTAGAACCCTAGTGGCCACCACCCCACCGTGACTGCGGCGGCACAACCCAAGTCCTAGTCATCGACGCCGTCCATGGCGGTGGTGGCAGCGAGCTAGGCATCCTCCTCCCACCACCACCACTCTGACAGTGGTAAGCGGGTACACCCTTCCCAAGATCTTCCCGGCTACTGTGTTTTCCTTAACTCGATCTCAATCCTCTCTACGGTCTTGATTTGGCTGTAGGAGATGGATTACGGGTTCCACAAGCTATGGGACATGAACAATGTCAGGGTAGTTTTTCCCCTCTCTATGACTATTCCCCCTTCTAGGTTTCCTTGTCCTTGTCTTGATTCTTGGTGTACTAGATCTTGCACTCGTGATCCGGGTAGGATTGTAGCCACGCCATTCTTGAATTTTTATTATCTACCATGATGAGAATAATTTGTTAATTAATTGTTTTTTGTGAAGATGCGAATAATCTATTAGCTTATTCTTGTTGATTGTTTTTGTGAAGATGCAAATAATATATTAGCTTATTCTTCTTTGTGCAAAATGAAGAAAAGCCATGCACTGGCATTGCTTGATCGCATTTCATATGCTAATTATTTTTGTTTTATTTGGAGCTTGATGTGGCATGAAACAGTAGCTAGCAAGGATATTTATTCTTAGACTAGAATAGTTTCAAAATGAGGGATCAATTTTTTATGAATCCAAAGGGTGGCTTGCTTTGGCGATTATTTGGCCCAAAGTCATGGTAGTGTTTATGTGATTTACCATGTCATAGCATTTTTAAGGCAAAAGCATAGGAGTAACTCAACATGCACAAGCCTTTTATTTTGGCTTGTGCTTGATTGTGCTTTCTGTAGAGAATCTGCCTATGGTTGTATGTGTAAGTTTGCTCTAATAATCACTGAACTTGATGTCTAAGGCCTATTCTGTTTTTAGTTTGTCTTATGGCGCATTCTATATTCCATCCCTAGCCCAGGGTTTTGGGGTAATAGTCGAAATCTAAAGAAATATAATGTCGAGTAACTGATTCTATTAACCTAAGATAAACATATGAAATTTATTTAATTTGTCAACTTATATATTTATTGTCCCATATAAATATCAATTTTGCCGTTATTAACTCGATTTCATTTGAATTAATCTAATGATGGTTCTGGACCTTCTATAGCTGAAATGCGACTTCTAGGTGGTATGATTCAAGCTCAGAAACAATTTTGGTGAGAACAAATCTAGCCTTTAATAGATCAAAGATACCACAAGAATGATACCAAGAAGGTAACCTCTCTTGGCACATTCTTATCTTGAACAACTATTGTGTTGTATATGAAATTTTACTAATCTAATTGTAGAACTATGTATATTAGTTGATGCGTTTGAAAGTGGTTACTAGTTCTATCATCTATGCAGGATGCGGATCTCCAACCAAAGAAATGAAAAAGATCACATCACATGCTACATGCATTGTCCATGGCATTGATGTAGGTCTGGAACTATATTATAGGTTGTTCCATCTTTTGTAGATTGTTTTATACTTCCATTTATACGAAATATGCGTTGACTGATGCCTTGTGGGTGGTATACAAATTAACTGATAAAATTTGTTCTCATGTATAGTACAAGGTTCAAAATTTAAAGATTACACATTAAAAAATTGTTAAGAGCATCTAACGAGTCTACAATGGCTGCATGCTCTAATAGTTCAGGCGGTGAATTTGTGGTAAGATTTTTTTAGTTTGGACCGTTGGTGTGTAGTAGCTCTTGTAATTTGCTAATCCTTGATTACTTTGTTAATTTTCTGAAATCGGGGCATTATTGTTTTCAAAGAGAACATTTTGTTACCTCCGAGCAACAGTGAAGAGATGTGCCACGCTCCCGTTTCTGTATATTATGCTCCATTTGGAGAAAATGGTCTTTTGTTCTGTTAATTTGGAGTGATCGACATTAATTTTTTTTAGCCTTGCTCGGGTATTGTCATTTATGTAATCCACAAATGGGTGTACTTTTGTAAAGGATGGCTAGAAGAGCTTATTATGGTCACTTGCAACAGAATTATTGACTTATGCATGTAACATAACAGAATGATTATATATGGTAATTTTGCAACAATTGGTAAGCACTCAGCTATCCATATATTCACTTTTTCTAAAGATATGGCCTCCATATGTTTTATTGTGAATTTCATTTTGAGACATACAATTAGCAATTTAATACCAATACTACACAGAATCATGCAAGTGAAGCACTAATGGCCAGGATAGGTTAACAAAACATCTGGTGTGATGAGTGTGTAATATGGAGCAGTACTCCTTTCTTTAGCTTCATGGTTTGTTAGGTTTTTTTGTTGCCAATAATAGGTGGTATAGTGTGTTTTGCAGGATTTCACACAACAGCCTCCAGCCCAAGAGCTAATTGCACAAGATATTCATGATGTTTAGTGGAAGTAAATATTAGGAGCTATAGGTTCTGTAAAGATCCTCCACTCTGGTTGTTGGTGAGTTCCTACTTCACACATGCACCTTCTATTGTGACAAATTTAATGGTTGTGATGGCCATAATACTCCAACAACCTATCATCCCTTCTGGAAAACATTCAGAACACATGGACCATTGCTTTTTTAGAAGTGAGTGATTTCCCTATTTATATTGTTTGAAACGAAATTGCACATGGATTTGAATTTACTAGGAGATGTGTGAAAAGATGTTTACATTTGTGCCTATAGCATCACTAATAGGACTGTAATTGATAGTAGCCATCGAGAGAGTCAATCTAAGCACATCTCTTTTTCTGGGACTTTCAAGGTCTGCTCAAGTAACAAGTGAAGTTTCTTTTAGTGTCTGGATATTGCAGTAATGTTATTTTCCACTACCTTCTGGTTAGAAACTGCTACAAACACATAATTGGATCATACTCAGAAATGCTTATTTATTATTGCAAAAAAGGAATGTGCTTATTTGGTTCAATTTGTAGCTATGGATTACAGTTTATGATGCCACATTTTCTAAGGTATGGATGGCAATAGGTCTGAAATTAAAAGCTGTCAAAATGGTGAATCATATTTCTTGCACAATTTCCTTTATTTGCTTGGTGTAAATACAGTTCTTATTTTGACCTTGCAAGTGCTAAAATTACAGGAGGTAGATAACATAATGAAATTGTTTTGAACATGCTAGGAAGAAGTAATTGTTGAAACATAACTAATGTGAATTTCGGAATGATACAGAAAATAAAAGATTGATTGGATTTATGTGGTATGTGCATTTGTGATTGGTTCAAATCACTTAACCCAGTTTGTTAATCGTGCAGGTTACAAAATTTATTGCACTAGCATATCTGGATTAATTGCATGTCTTTGTGTATATCATCACAAAAAGGGCATTACATATGTATTTTATATACACAGGAAACATACAATAGTATTTTGATTTTCTTAGTTTTTTTATTACATTTTGACATCCAATATTTAAGTGACGACATTCTAAACTGTTGATCGATTACTTATATATTTCAACATCTAAACAAACATGCCAATTTTTCTAATATAGATCTTCTCTTTTTATCTTGATTAAGAGACCTTCTTGGATTTGTTTTCTTTTTATGGATTAATGTGAAAATTTCTAGCACTAAGACAGAATGAGTTGCCTAATTTCTAAAAATTATTTTGTACCGAAATGGTATCCATATCATTCATTTAACTAATCTACAATTTTCTTTTGGCCTCTATTTCTCAAAGCACGGCTAAGCTAGGGTAATTTATTCTCATTGTTATTTTTTATGTCTCTATTACGTAGGCTGTCCTGAAGATCATTAAGTATTGTGAGGAGTTTATGCCTACTCTAGTTATAGGTCAACTGCTTCGTTTGCAAGCTGTCTGCTTGCAAGCAATAGGTATCGTGTTCAACGGGCACGATGGGCTCTGCAGGTAGCACATACTCAACAGCGGCCCTCTCGTCACTGTAATGCCATCGCCTCTTCTTCTCATCTTCGATCGTCTTTGAATATGGAGTGCAGCGTCAGCTTAGTCCTCTGAAGAGGTTGATGTGATGATTGTCTGATATATCACACAGGAATCTTGCCTTTCTATGAAGAATATTTTGCTTATGGATCCTGAAGGGAGGTGTATAGCTACGAAGTACTTCTCAAATGATTGGGTGGATAATGCATCAAAGTTGGCACTTGAAAAAGTCTATCTTTACAAAACTCTAAAAACAAATGCACACATACAGAAGGTTTTCGTTCTTGTGTAATCCCTCCATACTGTAGCACATGCTTTATTTCATGTAGTTTATTTTGCAGCTTTCACCAATAGGCATATATTCTTATTCAGAAGTTACTCAAATGCGTCATTATGGATTCATATCTGACATCTTACATGCAATTGTACACATATCTAAACTGTCATAAGTTGAAGCCTACTAATTATAATGCAGTAATAATACTACTATGTAAGATGCTTAATTTTCCTGATTGTTTGATTTTATTAGCAATTAATATTTACTGATTAGGCTATGTAATTGACAGCACAAAATAACCAAATGTGAGCTAATAGTTGAAAAGAAGATATTGCATAAATGAATAATGTTGTTTACTGTACTTGATTATACTGTAGCTTAAAGTTCTGAAAATTGCACTTGATTGCATCCATGATTTTTCTGATGATTTTTACAAAAAAAATGCAAGTGCACAAATTTAGTTGCCCATATGCTCATCAAATCCTTATTCTAGATGTAATTTGGTTTGTTTGACACAATCATACTCTTATGTGTTTTTGCTTCTATGATTATGCAACTTTTAGTTTGCATAAGTGATAGTCTTTCGCTTTTGATATTAGTCATAAGACTATTGAAATGCAGATGATTTTTGGTTTGTCTCAATGATTGAGAAATTCAGACTGTTGTGATGCAAGACCTATATTTTGCCTCCAACCCCTTGATAATAGCATATTGCTCCATCATATCAAAGCTTTTTGAGGTAGGCATCTTAATATATTCACCTTCATGCGTGTTCTGAATAAAAATCTTGACATCTATATAATTGATATTGGACCTAAATGTGTTTCGAGCTACATCTCCATCAAATTTGATATATTTCTCAATTAAACCCCATATTAATTTTTTTGTTTTCTAATAATTAAATAATTTTATTTTAATCTGATCCATAATTCAACATTGTAGCTAATTTATGTATGCTATGCTGTACAGGCCCTTTTCCAAAAAATGATTCTCTTGTGGGATTACCTGCACTTGTGATTGGAATATAAAGTTGGCTCCATTGAACAATCTATGATCTAGAAATCTACTTTCAAGCAGTGCAAAGTGCCATCGGTGCACTTGTTAATTTCATCTTTTTCTTTTTTCCCTTATTCCTTTTAAGTATCCGTAATGATATAACTTTTTATGTATTTTTTATATATTTTTAAATTTAATAACTCAGAAAAGCTAACAGTTGTTACAATGCATTTTTAGTGGCTACAGTGCAAATTAAAAGCCAAAAATCATAGATTATAAGTCACATTGAGGAGGGCTTATGATTATTGAGAGAAACTAAAACAAGAAACCATTGAAAAGAAAAAAACCCAGGCCAATAGAAGCGCTATCTGACCTTGTTTTCGCCATCCGAGATCTGGATCCACCCTGATTCATACTAGTAGGCCCTGTGATCTGATCCCGTATAGGGCTATAAAAAAGTTTGAGGCTCGTGAACTGCTCGAGCTTGGCTCGGTTTAGACTCGATTCGAGCTCGACTCGAGCTTACAACGAACCGAACTTGAGCCTCATCATGAGCTCGCGAGCTTGTTATGCTCGACTCATTTAGCCCTCAGGTCCATCCTACACGCCTACTATCGTCCGTCACAGTGTCACCCCACTGCCTAATGGGCCCCAACCCACCCAACCCAACCAAACAAGAAGACTCCCCAACCCCCAGATTTCCCCCACCCCATTCGACACCGCAGCCCCTCAGTTCCCATTCCCCACCCCACTCTTAGACTCCCTCCTCCCCAAATTCCTCCTAGATTCGGGCCATTCGGGCATCTGGCCGCCTGCCGGACCCTGCGCGGCTACGCCTGCTCCCTACGCCGCTCGGCCATCTGGCGCCTCTAGCCTATATACTGCCGGCCACCGCCTCCCATGGCGCTGGCCAGCTTTCTTCGGCCCCTGTGTCTCCTCTAGTCCCTTGCGCCTCCTTAGCCCCAGCTTCGGCCCCCTGCGCCTCCTTCAGCCCCGGCTCCGGCCGCCCGCGCCTTCTTCGGCCCCAGCTCCGCCCCCTATGCCTCCTCCGGCCCGGGCCCCCTGCGCCTCCTCTGGCCCCGGCTTCGGCCACCTGCGCCTCCTCTGGCCCCCTGTGCCTCCTCTGGCCTCAGCTCTGGTGAGTTTCCCCTCTCATTTCTTCTCCTTTATTAACTAATTTCCATATGCTTTTAGTTATTTTTGATTTATGGGATTTGATCTGTTGCTTGTTTGGTGATTGCCTTGTTCATCCATGTGAGGATGAATTTTAATCATGTCTTACTGAGCCTAGATGAGCTTTATCAAGCTGAGCTCAAGCTTCATTCGAGTTGAGCTCGTGCTAAGCTCAAAACTCGATCGCCAACTTAGGCTTGAGCCTAGTATGCTTAGCTCATTTATAGCTCTAATCCCATAGCGCTCACTTCTGTAGGCAAAATATTTAAAAAAATTATCCGTATGATAGTTGGGGGCCACGCGCCCCACCCGTCTGTTCTTTAAACGCGCTCGTGAAGTTGCTCACTCTTTTTCCTCCGCCCGCCGTCTCCCTCTCTCTTCCACAGCCGCCGCCGCCTCACCCCACCTGCCCCCCGTCCCCCTCCCGATCTCCGAGGCAAGCAGCGCCGGTGCCGCCGCCATGGCGTTCGAGAAGATCAAAGTCGCCAACCCCGTCGTCGAGATGGACGGTCAGATCCCGCTCCCCTCCACAGATCTATCTCGCTTCCGTGACGCCGCATGCTCGCTCGCTTGCTGATGATAATATAAGCCTTCCGCTCGCGCTGAATTTAAAATTTTAGCCGTGGGTGTTGCGGAGAGATCAGCGAGATCTAACTGCTCCCTTGGTCCGCGTCGATGTAGGCTTTGGTGGTCGAGTCGTGTGGGGAGGTTTTAGCGGGGAATCTCTCGGTGTAGTTTAGTTGCCGCTTTGTGAGTCTGCGGGAACGTGGGAGCGGCGATCCCAATCTAATTTTGGCATGTAGAAACGTAGAGAGATTGCGTATGCGCGTGCACGCTGATGATGATCTATTATGCAGCAGAGGAAAGGTACAGAATATTGTACGAATAAAACGAAAAAGCGATGGTTTTAGAGGCTACCGCTTGCTTTGCTGGTGAACTAGTTGCGGCGGACGTCTAACCACTGGATCTCGATGTTCATGCTTGGCAGCGAAACATCGTCAGTGCTATATCTTATGGTGCATGCGCCGACTGCTCTTCTATCCTTTATAAGAAAAGAAGGAAAAAAGACATCTTTCATGAGAAATTGGTCCAAACACAGTCATAGTCAGCAAGTGTTAGCAATAGTTTCGTAGGAGATGGTTCATACGCGGGGTATATCAATACAACAACAACAATAAAGTCTTTTGTCCCAAACAAGTTAGGGTAGATTAGGAATGAAACCTTCTCAAGATCAAAGAGATATAAACCTTGAAATAAAATCTACAATGCTAAAACCTTAAGCCGTACAACCTGCTATCTAAGCCAAGAGCCTAAAACACCACCCCTAATTTTCTAAATCTTATGTAGCCAATTAATTTGTTGATTTACTGCGGTGCTGATATCTCTTGGCATTCTCTTACTACAGGTGATGAAATGACCAGAGTATTCTGGAAATCTATCAAGGACAAGGTAATCGATATGTCATGCTTCTCTGTGGCCTGATTAATCTGGTTCGCTTGCTCTTGTGCGCTGTTCCTGCTTTCTGTATGCTATCTGCTGAGAATTTTGTTTGTTTCAGCTTATCTTCCCATTTTTGGATCTGGACATCAAGTACTATGACTTGGGAATTCTGCACCGCGAGGCAACTGATGACAAGGTCACGGTGGAGGCTGCAGAGGCTACTCTCAAGTACGAATTGTTAGATATTTTAAGTTCCATGCTAAGAATATGCTTGATTTATGATAATATTCACAGCATTTCCAAGGATCTGTGCGGAATGCAATTTTGTTGTGTCTAAACTTTCATTGGGTTTTTGCTCAATTTATTTGAGGGATAGCTCTTTCTTTGAATCTTGTTGATTATTGATGTTGTATGCATGCCTCAAAATTTAAAAGTGAGATAGAGAGATGGGGTTGTCTGAAGGCTTTGACCATATCACTGTACCATATTCCTATAACTTTGTTGTTCTATATTTCTTAGCTCTACCCCAATGTTATGCAGGTACAATGTAGCTATTAAGTGTGCGACAATTACTCCAGGTATGTTTGATTCTTGTGCAGCTGAAATATATGTTCTTCATATTGTTGAAAGCAAGGTTCCAAAACCTGGTACCAACCTAAATCTCGGCGAGCGGCCGGTACCGGTTCCCAGCCAGTAACCAGAAAAACCGGAGAAAACTCGGTCAAATTTCAAGTTTTAAAATTTGAATTCGAAACCGGTAACCGGAAAAACCGGCCGGTTACCGCCAAAAAAAACCTGGAGAAACCGGTAAAAAACCAGAAAAACCGCTAAAAAACCGGGAAACACAAGAAAAAGTTGAATTTGAGATGTTTCGAAGCATATTTAGCTTATACAATAGGTAATCTAGTACAAAAAAGGTTTAAACCAACCTAGGAGGTGCTTTACGCAATCACAAAAGATTCACAAATATAAATGCACTTCGAAAAAATTCGGCCGGTTTTTTATTTCCCGGTAACCGGGAAATCCGGTTACCGGCCGGTAACCGTCGGTTTTCCGAACCCTGGTTGAAACAGCAGTACTATTTGATGATCGAACTTTTCTCATCTATGACTATTTCAACACCATGACAGATGAAACTCGGGTTAAGGAGTTCAACCTAAAGCACATGTGGAAGAGTCCAAATGGCACAATTAGAAACATTATAAATGGTAAGCTGCTGCTATATTTGAATATAATGCACAGAATTTGGTTGTTGACCTTCCTCGTTCTGCTCGTTACCTTCAGGCACTGTGTTCAGAGAGCCAATTATATGCAAAAACGTCCCAAGGCTTGTTCCAGGTATGTAAGCAGGATGGGAAACTAGAAATTACTATACATTTTGATATGCAAAGTTTTCCTGCTAAACTGAACCATTGGTGAAATCAGGATGGACTAAACCCATTTGCATAGGAAGGCATGCCTTCGGTGATCAGTACCGAGCAACTGATGCAGTTCTGAAGGGGCCTGGCAAGCTCAAACTAGTTTTTGGTATGATTGCATACATTAGTTTACTCAAACTGAAGTACATAATGAATGAAGTCTTCAGTAGTTCTATATTTTCACAGATATGGTTGTATTGTTTGTTGTTCATAAAACTGATGTGAACAAAATTTGATCTTCTGTCTTCTGTTCCTTTTTGTTTCTTTGTTCTACTGGCAGAGGGGAAAGATGAGCAGATTGATCTGGAGGTTTTTAACTTCACTGGTTCTGGAGGAGTTGCCTTGTCTATGTACAACACTGATGAGGTACGGCTATTTCCATACTGGTTTCATTTAGCTACAAAATAATATTTTCATTTTCAAGCATTTCCCTGATTATTTATTTAATTACTTTGTACAGTCAATTCGAGCTTTTGCTGAGGCTTCTATGACAACTGCTTATGAGAAGAAATGGCCGCTATACCTTAGCACCAAAAACACAATCCTGAAGAAATATGATGGCAGGTAGTATGTTGTTGCACTGATTCTATTATTTAATGCTTGTTTCAGACATTTAGACTGCTTGGTGTATTTGACTAATCTTTTTCAGGCAATATATACATTTGGTGTAATATTATTTGATTTTGCAGGTTCAAGGACATTTTCCAGGAGGTCTATGAAGCTGAATGGAAATCCAAATTTGAGGCTGCCGGAATATGGTAGATTTTCAACTTGTGTTGTTGCTTCAAATTCTCTGGGGAGCTTTTGTTACAGTATGTCATGATGTTGGTTTCTGGCAGGTATGAACATCGTCTTATTGATGACATGGTTGCCTATGCACTTAAGAGCGAAGGAGGCTATGTGTGGGCTTGCAAGAATTATGATGGAGATGTGCAGAGTGATTTCTTAGCCCAAGGTCACAAGATGCTGTAACGTTTTAATCCATTCATAAAAATATTCTCAAATGTTGCTGAAGTGTATCCAGCCATTACTAACTCAAATCGATTTATTGACATGCAGGTTTTGGCTCCTTGGGTTTGATGACATCAGTATTGGTATGTTATTATTCATGTTCTTGACTAAATCTTGCACTGCTTAAGGGTGTTGTGTCTAGGGTGAAAAACCTTAACTTTGGTCGAATCTATGTCCTCATTGGACATATTTCTACATCCTTCAGAACAATATGCCTTAGCATGATGCTAATTTGCTCAATATGTAGGTGTGCCCTGATGGAAAAACCATCGAAGCTGAAGCTGCCCATGGCACGGTTACCCGTCATTTCCGTGTTCACCAGAAAGGTGGTGAAACCAGCACAAACAGCATTGCTTCAATCTTTGCATGGACAAGAGGACTTGTACACAGGTACAACTTCGTACCTACTTTAGGTCTCTAACAACCATGTATATGGTGCAAAATTTCATCTTTGTTCATCTATATAGCAGTAGCATGCGACAGGATCATCCCTGTATTGTTTCACCAAAATGGTGAATTAACATATATTAACATATGTGTATCAGCGCTTAGGTGAATTACTATTCTTCTACTTGGACTTCGGTTATTAGAGTTTACTGTTCCACTTATGTCAACTCCTTTGTGCACTGCAGGGCAAAGCTAGATGACAATGCTAGACTACTTGACTTTGCGCAAAAACTTGAGGCTGCCTGCATTGGAACTGTGGAGTCTGGGAAGATGACCAAAGACCTTGCACTTCTTATTCATGGATCTTCAAAGTATGTTATGCTGCTCAGTTTTGCCCCTATACTGTTTTTTTTTCTACATGGTCTTTTTTATTACCCTGAACCTTGTGCTGCTCATTTTTTTTTGGTTCTGATTTGCAGCGTTACAAGAAGCCATTACCTGAACACTGAAGAGTTCATTGATGCAGTTGCTTCTGAGCTCCGATCAAGACTGGCAGCCAACTGAAGTTACGAGGAACCCTGGCCACTTCAATGCTTCATTGCCCATCGATTTAAGTCATGTTGGTTACGTCGCCATTATTTGCCACATTTCCATTCTGAATACAACGAGCTTTTACTGCATCAGCGCAAATTATTTTCAAAATGCAAGCAAGTTATAGATTCTGATGTTATGTAAGTGGGAGCTCTCAATAAAGGATATATAAAACAATTGGTCGCTGCAGACGATTTGGTTATCACCTATCTCTAAACAGCTTCATCATCCGAGAATTTTCTTAGCTCGCCCCTTGTAATTGGTTGGGGCTAAGGGTGCTAATGGGATTAAACATGGTGGGTCTTTAATTGGATTGATTTTGGATGGGTGAAAACAGGTTGGAAGAGTGAAATGAGTTATGTTACCTCATAAAAAGGGTTGAATCAGGGTGGTGTGAGTTTAGAAATTTCAGTTGAGATCGGGTTGTGAATGAGTTCAATCTATGGTGTGGTCTAATAGGGTGACACTTGGACTACACATATTCAGTTATAGCTTCCTATAAAATTATGTGAGAGTCACCTGTGCATCTGTGTCCGTCAATTTGCACATAGTAACTACATACACATATAATCATTTACAATAAATTTCAATCGATTTTGTAAAACTCTTGCAGTGTGAACACGAGATTGAAAGTTCAAATACCAAAGCATTACGAAAACTTTCTATAAAAGCATGTGGGGCTCATATGTACGTCTAGCCTGTCAATTTGTATAGAGTAGCTCCTCTACATATAGAATCATTTTCAATATGTTTCAATTGATTTAGAGAAATTTTATGGTGCGATAGTGATGTTGAAATTTTAAATACCAAAGTTTTATGAAAACTTCCTATAAGCATATGGGGCACACATGTGCGCTTAGCTCTGTCAATTTGCATAGAGTAGCTTCCCTACGCACAGAATTATCTCTAATAAATTTCAATTGATTTCGAGAAAGTTTTTTGATGTGAACGCGAGGTTGAAATTTCAAATACCAAAAATTTACAGAAGCTTTCCATAAAAGCATGCGGGGTCTACGTGTGCACCTAGCCTTGCCAATTTGCATAGAATAGCTTCTCTACAAGCAGAATCATCTCCAATAAATTTCAATTAATTTCAAGAAATTTTTATGGTGTGAACACGAGATTGAAATTCTAAATATCGAAGTTTTATGAAAACTTTCTTCATAAGTCTCTTTGATTTAACCTTTTCTTTTCCTTCTTCTTTACCCACTGGGTTACTTAAACCCATTGGGTATACTCTTTTTCATTTAGATATGGGTAATATTACTTTAGATAAGTACGGATAAAATTGGGTATATATTTGGGTTACTCATACCCACCCAGTGGCAACTCTAGATCTCGATGACAACATCCCAGAAGGCGAAATCCAGTTGGCAATCATCTATCTCATTTGCAATGAATGTGGTATTATCCTGTGAATAAGTGACAGGTTTGGTAATGGGCTGGGAAATGGGTTGAACCCATCATGTTGGGTTGGGTTTAAGTAGGAGTTGGTTTGGGTTGGGTTGGATTTAAGTGGAAGATAATTTGAGTTAGGTGGGGTTGTAAAAAATCTTTTATAGGTTATGTTAAGGTGAGAAATTGATTTTGCCTCATATAAGTTGAGTTGATTTTAGATTAGGTTTTAACCTATTAGTAGGCCTAGTTGGAGCCTGGCCTTAACACCCTTAAAAGTTGGAAGTATTGCCCATAACAACACTAGCTATGATCGTTTTACCATCGGCAGGTGTAATTGTGCAACTTAAACTTCGCCTCTTCAAGAACATAGCAGTCCCTAAGTCACTATGAAGTATGAACTACAGAGACGGTTTTGTGGCTGTCCTATCTGGCAGCAGTTTTGCCTTGTAGTCATGCTTCTATCCGGTTTTCGCCTGACCGAGTTAATACAAGGCATGAACCATGTAACGGGTCAGATGTTCTTTATTTTATTTTTCCCTGAAAAATGTTTATCTACTGTAGGATCGGAAATGGCAACAGAGAGAGGGTGAATGGTGCCTTTAAAAATTTGCCCCCTAAAGTATCCACTCAACAATTCTCTTCTCACAAATATCTATAAGAACTATGATGAGAATGAGTCATGCTCTCTGGAAACTTAGACTAAAGAAGCACGGCCAAAAATACCAAAGCACAGCATGCAGCAGAAAACAAGGAACAGGAAAATCAGCAGGCCGGTCAGACCGCATCCTCAAGGCCGGTCAGACCGCCTTGGTGCGGCCGGTCAGACCGCCTACCCAAGGCCGGTCAGACCGCCTTGGTGCGGCCGGTCAGACCGCCTCAATCCCTCCGGTCTGATTGCTAGGGTTAGCGGTCAGACCGCCCTTCACCATCCGGTCTGACCGCCAGTATGAAACCGGTCAGACCGGCCTTCGGTTCAGGCAGGTGCAGAAGACCAGCGAGCAGACTGAATTTTGACAGAACTGAAAATACTCGAGGAGGACTTTAAAACCAGAGAAAAGAAGGCAAATGCAGAGCTTCTCAGGTTAATTCCTTTGAGCTATGAACTAAATATCACCAAGACCTCAAGAAAGTGAAAATGCTGACAGAGATCATGCACAAATAGAAAATTCTGAAATTTGGCAAGGAGAAGTCAGTTGGAATGACAAAGCTCATATTCCTTGAGGTTTTTAGCACCTTTGCTCATGTGACTTTGAAATACACCAGGGAATGACCTCAAGGTAAGAGCACACAAATCTTGAGGCATCTCCTTAAGGGAAATCAAGAGAACCAAGATTCCCCTGACATCAAACCCTAGAAAAATTAAAACAGAGGAAGCCTGCAGAAGTGCATTCAGGAGAAATACTTTGATTCAAACCTTCTCTCGGGAATGAGCTACCCAAGGGTGCTATGAGGTGAATCCCAGTTCAGAGAAAAAGATTTGCAGCTACAAACTCAAGAAATCAACTCAAAGACAAAAAGCCATGGAGAGCACAGAGCATAAACACATCACAGAGGACATCAGGAAATAAATGTAGCTCAACAACTCTCCTTCTCATATTGATATTGAGGAAGAGAGATGAATGGTTACAAAAGGTTTAGCTCAAATCTCACTACATGCTTCACAAGCTGAGAACACACATGCAGAGCACCCTGCTCACTCCCTTTCTTGAGCTCTCACAACTGCTCTTTGCTCTCTTGCTTGCTGCATACAGCCAACTCCCCTCCACTAAATAGAGATGCTCACTCCCTCAAAGAAGAAATTCAAGAAGTGCAGACCAAACCTCACTTCCAACCCTCCCACAAATGAGGCAAAAGTCAAAGCACTTAATTTTGGAGGGAAACCAGCCACTTGAGTCAATTCTCCAAATTGCTCCTCAAGCAGCTTCCCACGTCTGGTACCTTGACCGTCTGCACCTCAACTCCTCCCTGAGTCTAGTCCCGGTCTGCTCCGCTGCACACGACCGCACCCGGTATCCTGACCGTCTGGACCTCCGACTCCTGAGTCTAGTCCCGGTCCTCTCGCCGCTGCCCGTCGTGTCCACCTGACTCCGACCGAGACCCCCGACTCCACCTGAGTCTAGTCCTGGTCTGTTCCGTCGCACACGACCGCAATCGACCTCCAATCGTCTGGACCTCCAACTCCTCCCTGAGCCTAGTCCCGGTTCGCTTGTCGTTGCCTGTCGTGTCCTCCATCGGTAGCTCCAGCTCCGGTTCCTCGTCTCCCGACTTGCAACCACCTCAGCAGCCTCAATCATCTTCGGCATCCCTGACCGTCTGGACCTTAACACCTCATGTGCCTAGTCCCGGTCCTCCTCACCTCACCATGACCTAGTTCCGAAGTTCTGCACTCACACAGACAAGCAAACCGTCACATAGTACCGGACAAAACAGCATAATCAATAATAGCATAAGTAAAAGGTACTCAACCCTAGAATATCCAAAACAAACTCAAACTCTCTAAAACAACCGTCAATTACTCATCACAAACATGGGGATACCTCCACATGGTCTCTCATCTACGATCCATCTAACAGAATTACGCAGAAACTAATGCTTATTTACTTTGATTCAGTAAAGTGATAAAAAAAGAGAGACGATGTCTTGAGGAAAATTCTTAATCTAAGTGATCATAAAAGAAGAGGAGTATATTGTGAATCTCTAAACTTGTCAGAGGAGTTCACATGAGTTCCTAATTTATTAAACTGCCCAATTCGGTACCTAAACCTATTTAAGTGAGTCATTGGAGGTCCAAAAGAGTTTGAGCTAGCCTTGACCGTTGACGTGGAAGGTTGACCCTGATGTGGACTCTCCAGCGTGGCTACTCTGCGTCATTTATATTCTCACCAAATTCATCTGAAATCCCTAATTTTTCACTCCATGTCCATCTCTGGCAACGAAGATGTCACTCTCTTTCAGTCATAAAGGTTGGTACTTCGGCAATAAAGATGTACCATAACTGAGACACAGCCGCTTGCATGGCTAGTTGGAGCACTACCTTTTGGCTTCGTTCATTTCAGCTTGAACTTCTGGTTTCTAACTTATTTTTTACTATTAATAAATTTCGTCTTTTTATGACTTTTTGACTTTTTTAGTTTTTTTGTCGGTTCTCTTTTTGTATTCGTTTGCATTGTCCGTGATGGGCTAACATATTTTTTCTATTTTTAATTTTTTAAATTCAGTTATACTAAATAAGTCACCATCACTATAATATAATTTTAATCAGCTGTAATACAATTTTAACCATAAATTAACATATTTTAGCACAACTGAGGCACACCTTTTATCTAAATGCAGCGCCATCCAAACTAGTCACTGGGCCCATACCAGTATACCGGTAGCATGAACCGAAGAAACTCGTCCGGACTCCGGCGGATAACGCCAGGCCAGGTGGTTTGGCGGGCACGCCGACCAATTATCCCAAACGCCAGGTGGTTCGTACTTGGAGCTCATGTTTATCCTGCCATGACTACGGACTTCACAAAACGCACGCGCCCCCTGCCGCCCGAAGCGTACGGCGTCTCGGCTGAGCTGCACGGCAGCGGACACGAGTCCAACCCCGACGCCGCGCGCAAAAATCTTCCGCCCACGTGTCGCGCAGGCACCGCTCGCGTCGCACCACGTTCCCATGCCACGCGCCGGTGCCGCCCGTGCGCCGCGCCTCCTCAACACGTGTACGCAGCTCTCGCCGTAGCTCAGCTCAGCTCTTATACACCAGCCCGAGACAGCGGCAGTAGCACGGCGCAGACGTTACGAGCCGGAAGGGAAGAGGAAGTCGAGCCAGGAGTGAGCGTACGTGCACGCAACACACCGCCCAGGCAGGCAGGATGTCGGGGGCACAGGGGGCGCACCCGGTCGGCGAGACGACGCCGACGACGTACGAGTCGGTGGGCGGCGGGGAGAACCGCACTCGCACGGACCTGCGGTCGCGGGAGGACCAGGGCGCCATCCAGATCGACAAGGTGCAGGACAAGGTCGCCGACGCCGCGTCGCGCAAGGTGGACGGCCGCGCCTTCGGTAACAAGGAGGGCCGCGACGCCGGGGCCACCGGCACCGGCGCGTAATCTTGCACCGTGGCTCGTGCCGCGCGCGTCGTCGTCCAACTATGACAGGCTGATGGCTGTGTGCTAGGCTGGTGATACTGCTTGCTCTGTTGTACGTACGTATGTGTGGAGTGCTGTTTGTAAGTGTGTGTGGGAGCTGGAAATAATAAAAACTGCTTGGAGTTTGTGCAATAAGATCCCGGCCGTCTGCCATGATGAAGAAGAGCTCGTACATTTCTTCATGCAAATGCTTTAATTTTTATCCGATCAACTCCGTAGACCGAATCAGGTCGATAAACCACCCAACTGAAAACATTCTAGAAAGGAAAACAAAAAACAGCAAACTGGAAATGGAGCAGTTTAAACTTCAAAAGCTCCAAATGATACCGCGAAGTGTACCGACTAAGTGTCTATATAAATAGCGTCAGGTGATTTGCACTACGATTTACAAGGGCCAATTCATTTTCCACCTATTCAAGTCAAAATTCCACCACAGATACAATATCCTCCCCAAAAATCAAGCAATGAACAGTAGGATGCTGATTTTGTTTCACCAGTTGCGAGACTCTGCTCCCCGGAATTTAAACGAAGTCGTCTACCGACAGCATCCATAATGGACGGTTGAGCAACCTTCAAATATTTTTGCTTGTTGAATCTTCCTTCAGTAATGCGAGTTGCCTTAATTCTTGAAGCTCTGCGAGGAGTGAACAGCGAAAGAAGAGATGGTCTGCACAAATGCTAGGTATTTGCACAAACCAGTCTTTTAAAAGTTCCGCCATGCACCAACTTCTTCAACTTCTCTGCATCAGATTTTGTACGGTCCAAAGCCTGCAGTATGAAGCAGCAGCAAAACATAATTCTGAAGCGCTTCTACTCATGGGATAATATTCCATGTTTAACCGTTCTTATTTCATAACATGGCCACTCCATGCCACATAATCCTAGCTCTCAAAGCGCTTTTCCAACTTTTCATCCATCACATCGGGGGAAATTCAAATTCAGTTTCTTCCTTACCTACCTGTGTCATCCTTGCCTCTTGAGAAGCAAGTCAATACAGGTTGGAAGATGACCACATTTTGAGTTAAAACAGTTTCCTACCAATAGCAAAGTAGCATTTCTAAATCCTACTTATGATACATATTTCACCTTAAAAAGTTTTTACCGCACTTATTTAATCACGTTGTCATTGCCATATTCAAAGTCTCCTAATTTTCAGCATTTCTTTGTTGTACTCTCGAAATCCAAACAGATGCATATAGCAATCTGCATGCTGACGACACTGCAGATAGAGCCTTCGTTCGTTGTTATTTTCATCAGCTTCTTCATTCTTGCAAGCATAGGTGAACTATTGGATGACCAATTTCCATACACACGCAGTTTAAGCCATGAAATGATACAGCCTATGAGATTAATTAGTTCAGGTGGGCTCATAATAGGTGCATCACCTGCTTTTAGCAGGAGCAATATAACCAGCAACCAGCTAACCACAATTAACAGCAGGCTAGCATCATGATTATAGTCTGTTCTGTTTGATCATACCAAACCAGCATCTGCTACTATAACTACTCAGGCTGAAAGGTACTGAATAATTAAAGTGATGAATTCAGCAACGTTATTGGATAGATTGAAGGAAATGTTTACTGTTTACAAAGTGTATGAAATGCCTTAACTCGATATAACTATGTTTGTAATTTTGTATCTACCTGGATCAGTGACTCTACGCCTCATCCTGGTGTGCATGAATCCTTCTGAACACTGCGATACATAAAACAGAAGCAATTGAAAGCTTCCACAATTATTATAGGATAGCACTTACGGTGTATATAAATATCGCAAGTTCCTAGAAGACCAAAAGTCACGTATGTAAAGCAGAAGAAAGTGCTTCACAAAGCGAATAAGCACAATAGAAAAAACGAGGTAATAGGGTTGTGTACAAAAATGACGAGTATTATCTGACACCTAAAATAACATATGGTCCTTTGTATCTCAGTAATAATAATAAAAGGTGAGGTCATTTGTACACAGACCATTGTTTATAAACACAGGATTCAAGATAATGAAAGATGATTATCAAGAATACAGATTGATGCTTGAATTACACAAATGATGCTCATATAATCGAATTAACTAACTGAGACATCCATCCTTGATTTTAGATATACCTCAATAAATATAAACACTTAATTATGAAAAGACTAATGGCTGTTGACATGCACACAGAACTCAGAACTGGCAGGCAAGCACTAGCACTAGTGCAGAAACAATGTACGGATATTAAATGTTTCCCTAGACAGTGCTGCTTGGACTATTGAGACATGAATACTGTCAACACCCCATGCTAGAGCGGGGCTACAGAAAACTGTTCCCAGCTGGTTCGAAGGCTGGCTTTCTGCAGTAGTAGTTCCAGCTGGCTTACCCAAACTATACTTTAGAAAACATAGTGGATTTTGGCCAAAAAAGGGGGTCAAAAGACTGAGTTGTTGTGTTGTGTGTTTCCTACCTTGGGGCCATTTCCTATGTGAAAAGAACAATATCTGTATTGCTCAGACTAGCCTACAACACTGAAACTCCACTGTGAAGCAAGGAATCTTCAACTCCTGAAGACAAATATATTCATCGGTGGGAAATCCACCAATTGGCTACTACTGACTGATTCCCAGCTATTTCATGGATCCACTAACCTGACAAGTATGAAACCAGACAACAAAAAAGGATCTTACATTCTTACTTTTACATGGTAGCAAGTAAGCATGAAAGAAAAGTTAACAAACTCCAAACTGTTTTGTCTACCTTTTTACCCCCAACGTGCCGAGGGAAAACAACTTCATAAAAGAAAATCTCTGAGAAATAAATGTCTTGAATGAACACCGAAAACTAGGGGGAAAAGCACATTACCAAAAGTAACAAAACCAGCATTTGCATTTAGTGAATCAGCAGGCACGCCTTTTAATTCAAGTGGTGCTGGAGACCACATACAGGAAGGAGCATCAGAGCAAGTACAATAATGCTGACTAGATCACCTCTAGTGAAATCCACGTCAACACAATCCTATGTGGAAGAGAGAGAAAAGAGGAGAGAGAGGCAAGTTGCCCCTAATGCAAGAGGTGACCTCTAGCACATCATACGAGGAGAGAGAGGCAAGCTGCCCCTCATGCAAGAGGTGACCCCTGATATATTTATGCAAGTATTCAATGTTTGAGTGCTTTAGTAGAGGTAACCTCTACTCAACTTATTGTATTAGCTACCTCCACTATGAGCCACGTGTACTCTTTTTGCTCATTTGGCTAGTCCTAGATGTGGCAGCCACCTCTTCTATTAAACTTGCTCTCATTAAGCGCAGCAGTCCGCCTTGCTTTCACAAATTCTTAGATTTAACCAGCACAAATTTAAAATAAAATCAGCAAAGTCCTCCCACCAGATTGTGTCCTACCAAAACGGCTTCTCATAGTTATGTCAACAAAAAGTGAATTTCGGACGAGCTTCACAAACTCATTAATTTAAGACGCACAGCCTATATTCATTCAACATTGAATGAATGATAGCAGCGCTGAAAAACCTAAATATCAGTCTGTTACATATGAAAGCAACAGGTCATAAAGAAGACTAAATTGAAGCTGGTAAAAGAGCTAGAAGGAATTATCCAGAATACCTGCAAGAACGAAGTTGCTAACACAATATCAATGGAATCCTGGAACCTCATTGGGTACACAACCGTAACTTTGCCTGCCTGGAAAAAGAAAGAATTAATTTCATTGGCTGCATACTAAAAAAACAAATGCAGCAGCTACAAATTAGAGCCGACAGTAAACATCAAATACACAAGTAATGTAACATGTCTATCAACGGATTCGCCTAGATTGATATAACGAAGTACCTAGGTGTTACTTGCAACGGGAACAACTGATGTTTCCAAGATACGTACATTTATGGGATGACTTTGGCTATTCTCAAAGTTGTACCTGGAGAGCAAGGAAGAAGGATTCATTAGGACGGTGACAAGAACAACCAGCTTGCCAACATTAGGAGCCACTGTCTTTGAAGCTATATATGCTTCAGCAGAAGCTTCAGTGGTGCACCCAGCACAACACCTTGCACAGATGCAATTCGTGTCAAGACATCATTCCTTTGCTCTGGAACATAAGAAAGGTAATAGGCTAATAGCTGGTTAGATGATACAAATACAGATGAGAGCAGGGTTCAAAAAACCTGGCGGCAACCGGCCGGTTACCGCCGGTAACCGGTTCTACTAGTGGCTACCGGCAGAATAAAAACCGACGGTTTTTATTTAATTCAAATTTAATATTTTGAATGTAAAAGTTAGTTTCCCTAACGATATTTACATTATTTAACATTAATGGAATGTATTAAGAAGATACATGCACCTCTCATGCTTGACTTCATACTTTTTGCCATGAATGTATTAGAAATTGCCAATTTCAAATTTGAAAAACCGGTTTTTAGTAGTTTTTCTCCGATTTTTTGGGCGGTAACCAGCCGGTTTTTCCGGTTACTAGTTTTAAATTCAAATTTCGATACTTCAAATTTGACTGGTTTTTTCCCGAGTTTTTCAGTCATTGGCCGATAACCGTTACCGGCCGCCGAGCGGTAAACCCCCTGGTACCGGAATTTCTAACTTTGGATGAGAGTATGACTTAACTGGACAAAATCACTGTTATAGTCTATGATCCTATTTAGCCATGCAGCAGAGCGTGAACAGTACACGACACTGCAATGGTTCATTTTCTTAATCCTCTGAAGTATGAAACTTGATACCATGTTCCCTGACCTATGTAATGTCAGAAGATATCAAGAGAATGTTATGCAACTGGCACATATTTGTCTTCTATTGATAATATATTTATATACAAGTACATGAATGCAAACACTCTCATGTTTGAATACTAAGTACTACCTCTAGTGGGAACATCAACACTAATGGGAATCCTAAACAACAGTAGAAACACACACTAATAGAAATACTAAATAACAGCGAAAATACAACTATCCTAGTTGTTTAACACTCCCCCTCAATCACAACCGGTGAGGTTAAGATTGTATTGTAGGATCTTTACTTGTTGTATTCCAATTAGTTTAATGAGACCATCAGCTAATTGATTTTGTGATGATATGAACCGAATCTCCAACGTCTTTCTTGCCACTCATTTTTGGGCAAAATGAAAGTCGACCTCAATATATTTAGTTCTGGCATAGAACATATGATTAATAGAAACATATGTCTCCAAGATTATCACACCACAGGACAGATGCTTGCGATTGATAAATTTCAAGTTCTCCCAATAGCGATTGTATCAGAATGATTTCTACCATGGCATTTGCAAGAGTCTTGTACTCTGCCTCAATACTGGATCTGGCCACTGTAGCTTGCTTCCTTGAACTCCATGATATGAGATTGGAGCCAAAGAAAATCGTAAAACCGCTGGTTAACCTTCTATCATCTACTGATCTTGCCTAATCTACATCAGAGAATACACTAATCAAACCAGAAGTAGAGTTGCGAATACGGAGTCTGACACTGTGCCATACATATCGTATAAATTCTTTTCACCGATGTCCAATAATATTCAGTTGGCATATGCAGAAATTGACACATCTTGTTGACCGCATGTGATATATCTGGTCATATCAATGTTATGTACTGCAAAGCACCTACTATACTCCTGTACTGTGTTGCTTCTGCAACTAATAACTCTCAGACTTTGACAATTTTTCAGTTGTCGATATTGGAGAAGTTACTGGTTTGCATGCTATCATACCGATCCGTTGCAGAAGGTCGGTGGAATATTTAGACTGAACAAGGATAAGATCCTCCCCTGATCGATATGCTTCGATGCTCAAGATCACCGAGATCCTTGAGAGTAAATTCTAACTTCAATTTCTGAATCAATGTATCAATAGCCTGAGTAGATGAGCTAGTGATAATAATGTCATCAACATAAGCCAGAATACATGTTATCATGCCACTATGATTATAGATGAACATGGATGTGTTAGCTTGGGAAGGAACAAAACCAAGGTCTTATAAATAAGAACTAAGTCGAGAATACCAGGCATAAGGTAATTGCTTCAACCCATAAAGAACTTTATCCAATTTGCACACGTGATACAGAAACTGTGGATTCTCATAACCGGTGGTTGTTGCATAAACACATCCTCTTCTAGAACACCATCCAAAAGCACATTCTGTACATCCAATTGATGAAGCAACCATTCGTGTGACACTGCTAATGATAGAACAAGATGAATCTTAGTGGGTTTCACAACCGGGCTGAACATTTCTTCATAATCAATCCCATACCGTTATTTGAATCCTTTCGCAATCAATCTGGCATTATAGTGTTCTATAGAACTGTCAGCCTTTTTCTTCAATTTAAATACACACTTGCAGTCAATGATATTACGACTGGACTGAGATGATACCAAGTGCTATGTCTTGTTCTTTAAGAGTGCCTAATATTCAGCATCCATTGTCTCCTTCCAATTTCTATCACAAAGAGTATCCTCAAGAGTGGCCGGTTCGATCACATCAAGAAATGTGCATCGATGGGCATCATATTGCACCTTGCTGTCGGTGCGAAGTGAATGTTGTTCCGTAGCTTTATTTGCATGGGATGAGACGGTGGTACAGGAGGATTAGGTGGTGGAGAAGAAGCCATGCCGAGTTCCACAATCATGCCATGGACACGTGGAGCAGGTGAAGCATTAGATATATGTGTGAGTGTTAGATCGATGAGACCGACTAGAGGGGGTGAATAGGTGGTCTAAAAAATCTTCTCTAATTAATTATCAAATTCTATTTGGCTAATCCAAGTAAATAATGCGGAAGCTTAACTCAAAAATGTTTAGCACAAATAACACCTAAAACAACTGGATTCACCTAAGTGCACCAACAAGATAAGCCTATATCAAGGTTAGTAATTCTAGGATGACAAACAATTAATTTAATTCTATGAATGTAAATTGATTGAATGTAAATTGAGCACAAGAAAATAAACTACAATTGACACGATTGCTTTTTACCGTGGTGGTCGGAGACTTGCCGGTTCCCCTAGTCTACGTTGAGGTTAGCCCAAACGAATTGGACCGGCTCCACGAATTAAGCCAAAACACCTCCATCCACTAAGGTTGCTCTTCCTCCACTCCGGAGATGGCGAGCATAACACCACTCACAATTCGCCGGACCTTCTCACAAGCTTCTTAATAAGATCATCGCATACGACGTCTCCAACGCCGTCTAGGAGTCGGCAAACTCCAAGGGTAATAAGTCAAGACACTCGCTTGACTCTCACCGCGTGCAACGAATGCACACCGCTTAAGTGCATACACAATCCACCTCTAGATGCAACACGTGCAATCTAGAGCCTTCCTCCTTATAAGGTACAATACATGCACAATTGAGAGGAGGACCTCACACTGGCTCATGAGAGTGAAATGGAGTGAAGAATTCATCTCTCCAACCAGCCACAAGGCGGTATATATCTCACACCTCGAAACTAGTCGTTGGGACAGAGAAACAGGATTTTTGGAAGTACCGTAGGTAAACAACCAGTACTTTTGCTCCCCTCAGCAACGGTCAAAACTAGCCATTGCAGATAAATCCGGTAGTTCCAACGTGCAATGTTCGGTACTACCGATCTTCAGAAGTACCGCAACACTCGAGCGGAACTACCAATTTCCTCGGGGACGAGAATACTCCACACAGGTGTCTCTTTGGAAAAAATATATTGCTACACAAGCCGATCATTCTGAAACTCAGAAGTACCACTCACATAGAGCCGGTATTACCGCTCACTGGTCAGATGTTCACATAGAGTCGAAACTTCCGATCGTCGACTACCTTGGTCCTTGAAAATGTCGGATGATTCGACCACTTAGCTCTCTGACCACGTTGTTCGGTTCAATCACACAGGTCTCCGACCACGCTGTCCAGATTGACCACATAGGTCTCCGACTACGTTGGCCTCCGACCACGCTGGTCTTTGACCATGTTGTCCGGATTGGCCACACAGGTCTTCGACTACGCTGGTCTCCGGCCACATTGATTTTGACCACTCCAGTTTTGACCACGTTGACTATGTCAATTTTCGACTATGTCAGTTTTTGATCACATAAATCTCTGACCACTCCATCGATCTTCGACTACGTTGTTTTAATCACATCAATTCGACCACGTTGGTTTCAACCACACAGGTCTCGACCACTTCAGTTCTGACCATGCCGGTTCGACCACGCTAGTCTCGATCACACATATCTCGGCCATGTTGGTTCGACCATACTGGTTTTGACTACGTTGGTTTCGACCATGCTGGTTTCAATCACACAGATCTCGACCACGTCAATTATGATCATCTTGGTTCAACCACACTGGTCTTTGATCACATAGATCTTGACCACATCAGTTTCGACCATGCTGGTTTCGATCATACAGATCTCGACCGCGTCAGTTCCGTCTGTGCTGGTTCGACTGCATCGGTTTTTGACTATGTCGATCTTCGACCACGCTGGTCATCAACTATGTTGATTTTTGACCACATTGATCTTCAATTATTTTGGTTCGACCAAGTCGGTTCTGACCACTCTGGTCCTCAACAACGTAGGTCTTCGACCACCAGTGAATGCGATAGTTCTGTGATTACAGCACCGATAATTCCGTTCAGCGATAGTACCACAGAATACACTGTGGTAGTTTCGATTTCCTTGAGAAGTGCATATACTTCAACAGATTTTGCAAAACATATTTGCAAACTGCAGTATCATGCACACAAGGATTATCCAGGATTCCTAACAAGTCGCAAAACATATTTGTACACTTTTAGAATCATGACACATGATATATGAGCTTCAACCATTTGCAAAACAAATTTGTAACTATATGCTTCATATTACAAAGAATGGAAATATGGTCTTCAAACACTTGTAAAACACATTTGTAATGTATAGTCTCATATTACAAGGATTCGACACATGTGCCACAACTATTTTCAAACGCATTCGCAAATACAATCTCATACCAAAGAGAGGTAGAGTAAGAGAGGTTGATATATCAACACATGATGAGACTCAAGCTACTAGACATGACCCCTCTTAATAGTACGGCAACCTATACTAGCAATCCGGTTTACCAACTAAATACCAAGACCGGTAAAAGACTAGCTCTAGCTAGCCATACCTTTTCCTTGAGTCATAGTATTGACATGCATTAACTCATAATGCATTCTTTACTTCAACTCCATCAATACATGATGGATCTTTACTTGATGATCAACACATGATCATCTCCTCGTCGACATGCATCAACTCATGATACATTCACCACTGTGACTTGATAATCTTCAATACATGAAGTCATTTCAAAATTTTCTCATTTATGGAACCTAACATATTCATCTAACCCATGGAAAATGTTAGTCTAGAAAACAATTATAATTAATTACCAAACTTCACCATTAACTCATAATAGAGGGACTAGATTATACAATTTTTCCTTTTTGGTAATTCATGACAATCTCAACAAATAATGTGATAAAAATTCGTTTGTGAGTATACATCATGCACACAACACCTGTATACTCTAAGATTTTAAAGTAAAACTTACTTATCCGGTTATCATTAATTATCCAACAATTAACGTATAATGGAAGAACTAGATGATAACCCGATTATGAGTATATATGAACTACACAAGCAATATATACTCAAGTGATATTTTTCAAAGTAAAGATCTTTAATATGTGGAAATGGAACATGGATCAATACTAATGAAACCATAAAATATGTAGTGAACTCATCCTAAATATGTGCATACAAGAATGTATCGCGAAAACATATGCATATATTCAAGTTTGACTTATTTAGTGAATTTTATTCTATATTTTGGATCCGAAGAATACAATAAGATAAGAATGTGATATTGAGTGTATACCTCAAATGTTTTTTTACCTTTTCATCCAAATGAGACTAAGCAATATCATAATCAATAAAATATTTGTTTTACAATTGTATTTCTTATTATCACCGAAACCAACTTAATGGAGTTTGAACTTATAATATTCCCCTTTTTGGTGATGAATGACAAATCCATTAACAATAATAGTATTTGAATGAAAATGAACATATGATACTAAGGTGAAGGCATAAACATAAAGAATTTCCCCTTTTTTGACAATTCTAAAATTTTAACAATTTAACAATGCTATTTTCTCTTTTTAGCGTCAATGTTATTCTCCCCCTTTTGGCATTATACACCTGAATAAAATGTTATTATTCATCCTTCTCCCTCTTTTGGTATTTATCACTAAAGATCAAGGAGAAAGCAAATTTAGCTAAAATAGAGATTCTCCAACACATGAAGCTTGATGCTGGTTGATTTAATTTAATTTTGGTCATAAAAAGTATGAAATAAACATATGTGACTAAGATAGAAATTGAGATAACTAAATGAAAAGATATTTGAAATATATTCAAATAATCTTACACATGAGAGCTCCTTAAAGGCTTTTGAAGTTTTCTCCTTTTTGCATTTGGACCATATTCCAATTTGAGGTTTCAGATTTTTAGATGTTGACATTTCAATTGTGCTTCAAAAGCTAGTTGAAAAGCTGATTTACAAATATCCAATAAATATGAGATAAATTGTTAGTATAGATTAACATATGAGGATTAAAAGTCATTATTATGCCTTCCTCAGGTTATGAGCACACTAAAAGATAAAGAAACCACAAAACTGCTAAAAATCATGTGAAGTTCTGAAATTTAAACATTTTGTCAAATGAGAAAAGTACACAACTTTCTCAACTATAGTTGAAATGTTTTCAAATTTTGCAGAAATGAACTTTAGACTCCTAAGAAACTTTTCAAGCAAGAAATTTTGGAAAAGAAGTCTCCATTCAAAAATTATGCTAAAATACACTTTGAACGTATGAGTGTACAAGGATTTTCATTAAAACTCAAAAACCAATTTTCACTTCATGAATATCAAATGAAGCAAATGAGAATGAAACACATTCATTCACAAGATCCATAAAATATTTTGAGTAAATAGGTAAAATAGTTTTTTTTCCAATATTAATACTTTACCCTTTTTGTTTTAGTAGGCCCAAAAATACTATATAAGGCTCTATGGTGAGTTGCCCAGGGTGGGGTGCCTCGGCCTAGTGGCGGAGGTAGCCGTCGGCGTGGTAGGGAGCTTGGGAAGTTAAGACCATGCTTTGGTAGGGTTTGTAAGGGCTCAAGGAAACTAGGGACGAAAGTAATTGAAGAATGGCGAAGGCTATGGCATGAATTGAAATATGGGCTTACCGACGAAGCTAGGACCAGCGAGGGCAAAGAAGTTTGGGGGCTACTGGATGCCAATACGATTCACAGAGGAAGTTTGTGGGCTTTTATAGCTGGATTGAGGCAATTCGGCACAGTGGCGTCGTTGCCAGGTGGTGGCACGTGGCCAGGAAGGATGGCACGGGAGGCTCCGGTGAGGTTTGGTGGTGACGTGGAACGGTGGTCTCTATGCATCCTCATGAGATGCATTGTGGCGGTCAAAGAAGCGCAATGTTGTCAGGTTGGTCGGGAGAGAGCAGAGGTGTCGGTGGCGAACTCTGGTTTTTTCCTATCTGGTGTTGATCGGAGGCCATTGATGCAAGTGTTAGGGTTTGGGAGTTGAGGGTACGGCGGTTGACAGGTTGGCAAATGCATGTGAACGGCGACGACGACGTTGAGCTGTGGTGGCAACGAATGAAGAGGAGCTAGGTGGCGGAGCGGGCTTATGGGAGAAGGCGGATTCTTGGAGGGCGCCAAGGAGGAGGGAAGGCATAAAGTCAAAAAAAAAGAGAGAGAAAGCATAAATGATCGGGAATTGCTAAATTGGGAAAGGATTCAAATTAAACCAAAGTTCAAGAAAATTTCAAATTCTTTTGAATTTTTGGGGGCGTTCGGACTTTATTGACAACAATATTACCAGCATATTCTGGGATCAGAGAGCCGACTGTTCGATGAACTAAGCATCATTTCATTTTCTGAACAAAGCAATCTTGGCCAAGCATTGGTGCATTCAGTCCTTAGATAAGTTCTTTCACAATGTACAAATAGTTGAGATACGCCAGGCTCTACAAAAGCTACCAAGACATTTCCAGCCCTAATTGAGGCCTCAAACAAAAAAGAAACAACACACTATAGCTAACTTGCTTCAGCGTGCCCGGAGGAAGTTCCTCATTAAAATATCGGAACCGCGTGGAGCTTGCAACTCTTAGCCTTCTCAGTTGAGCAGAGACAAATCCAAACCAAAAAGAGGAAAATTAAACAGAGATTAAAAAAAAAGGTACAAGCAAAACCGTAGAAACAGATATCAAGCAAGGCCTTGCTCAGCACTGCGCAACTAGATGTGAATGCCGTTGCCATTTGCGTAGCATCCATTTATCAAGCTGTTCAATGGCTTCTTCGCATGTCCGTTCGTGCACAGTTTCAGTTTCGGAACTACAGTACTGTTAATACCTTTAGGTGTCGAATTCGAATTGACAAAACTGCGCTGGAGCAAAGGATCTAGTTGTCCAGATGCTGCTGCTATTAGTCCTGCCAGCAGAGATGCATTGTTAATTCAGATGAAGTGCTTGGCTAAGCCATTAGTATTCAGGAAATGCAGATGATGATGATCAATCTAAATGAACTGCAATGTTAATCAATGAAAATACGAAAATGACACAAAATGCCTTCACCGTCTTTGGTACATCGCTAACAAATAATGGTAACCTTGATAAGTAGAGGTTAATTAAAAACTAACATTTTTACAATTGATCAGGATATTAGAATGAAAATGATATGAGCATAAGCAACAGCATACTTTTGTCAAGTAGAATTGCATTACCTAAGAAAAGTGGAGAAGGCTTTCCTGGTCTTGACTTGAATTCAGGATGGAACTGTGTGCCAATGAAAAACTTATGATTGGGTAGTTCAATAATCTGCATCAGGTAGAGCATCATCCGTTAGGCAATGGAGAATGTTTGATATTAAGTTCTTAGTGAGGATTGAAGAAACTATTTTCAAAGTTTACCTCCATGCGCCTTCCACTTTCATCCTTGCCAACAAATGAAAGCCCAGCCTTCTCAAATTCTGGGACCATTTCAGGGTTCACCTGAAAAAACAATAAAATTTTCAACATTATACATAGGAAGAAAGGCAGCATAGAATGATCTGTGACATCAGATAATTTCATGTAGTTAACCTCATATCTGTGGCGATGTCTTTCATCTACAGAGCTAGCATTGCCATACCTAAGATAATTCATCACAATTATATTCCAAACATAAATGGAAATACACATCAAATGCACAATTATAAATAAGACATTAGGGGAAGATGAGGGACAGTGTTTTCTTACAGCCTTGCAGATTTGCAGTTATTGACTTGGAAATATGTTCTCCTTGATCCAAGCCGCATTGTCGCCCCCATATGGGTTTTGGAGCCCTGTGGAAGTGTTGTCCAAAGTATATGGATTAAAATTGATTCTTATCAGAGAACAATTATGAAAACAGTATGACAGTTGACGTGATGTACCTCTGGCATCAAAATGACACAAGGTGATGTCGTAGCTGGGTCAAACTCTGTGCTATTTGCGCCGTGTAATTTCATGACAGAACGGGCAAACTCAATCACTGCAATTTGCATACCCAAGCAAATGCCAAGATAAGGAACATTGTTTTCTCGTGCATATTTTGCAGCAAGAATTTTGCCCTGAACTCCTCTATCTCCAAAGCCTCCAGGAACGAGTATGCCATCTGCACCCTGAGGTGGAAATTTCTTCAAATGACTGAACAGAACTACCAAGAATCGCATCATGGCACCATTCAAGAATGTAAATGTGCTAACCTTCAGTAGTTTCCATGCTTTTTGATGGGCTTCAGGGGTCTACACAAAACAAGCATTCCCCAAGCATCACTGGAAGCTCCATTGAGGAAAATTAAATCGATGTGAAGTCCATAGTCAACACTAACCTCTTTGGCTGCAGAATCTTCAAGATCACAGGAAGGAACCCACTCCACTACAAGCTTTCTTTCCATAGCAACTGATGCATGCAAAAGAGCCTGAAACAAGGGCCAAACCAGATAATCAGTCAACTGGAAGTGAATATTGTCACCTACATTTATTGGGAAGTGCAGCTATGTTTTTTTTTTCAGAAAGGGAGAACTTTCATAGGCACAATGCCCGGTGGCAGATCTAGAACAGAAATAATGCGGGGCCTCGTTCTCCATGTATGTACTTATCAACACATCCATCTACGGGTGTAATCAGAACGGATATGGACGGATATCGCTCATCTTGTATCCTATTCAGTATTTTTTCTCGGAGCCGGAGTTAGACACAGATAATGCCTGATACCCATTTCTCCATTCTGCATTTGTTCCATAAGTGTTCAGACGGTCGATCGGATGGAAATTATCTGTTTCTTTTGCACCCCTAGCTACATAGGACATTGGACAGTAGGGTGCAATCAGGGCGAGCACAGAGCGACTAATCGTCGAGATGTCAAAGGAAGAACACTTAGTATTTTCTACATGTTTAGATGTATTAATCCATCTATATGTTATTTTATTCCTAAATGAAGTCACAACATACTTTTTTTTATATCACTTCACATACGATATATACGGATGGATACCACTCATTCTGTATCCTATTTCATATTTGTTCCACGGAGTCGGACACGGATAATACCGGATACCCATTTACCCCTTCCGTATTCATTCCGCGAGGTTTCGGTCGGATGAAAATTATCCGCTCCGTTTGCACTTCTACATTTATCAATAATGTAGTAGATAGTAATGCATTCTAAATGTTGTAACATCAACTAACTTAATGACAAAGTTCAATAGTAAATAACTATTTATCAAACAACATGCCAAAATCAAAAAACCTACCATTAGTGAATGATCTAGAATGAATCCGAGAATCTAC
The DNA here is from genome assembly GCA_017311315.1 of Dendrocalamus latiflorus. Classification (NCBI taxonomy): domain Eukaryota; kingdom Viridiplantae; phylum Streptophyta; class Magnoliopsida; order Poales; family Poaceae; genus Dendrocalamus; species Dendrocalamus latiflorus. The sequence continues at coordinate 40,445,961 of CM029666.1, read as the reverse complement.
TATTACATGTATTTTTTAGAATGTCTTGCTTTGTCAACGTTGTGTGTTTCTTTTCTTTTCTTTTTCCCCTCTGTTTATGAACGTGTTTAAGTCTTGTTTCTTTTAAATAGATATAGTTTTTGGTATATGGGGCACTAGTTTTTGATATGTGGAGGCACACACTGTGTAAGCTTGGACTATAAGCAACAAAAATTAAAATCGCGTAGGGCCTGTGCCCCCACACTTGTAAACGTGCATCCGTCCATGACAATGCCAACGAACTAAGAAGGACGCAACTCCTTTAAGTACCACAAGAAGTTCCACAGACACTTCGCATATTCAATGGAAATATTAAAGAATTGCGTGTATGTTGTATACTGCGTGCACATGTCTGCAGTAGAATTATAAGGTAGCAACATGATTGAGGGATTGAAGAAGGCATATAACCTAAAGAAACCTGTTTGTCTTTTTAGCTAAGTATGTTTCTACTAAATCAAGTGTGGAGTCATGTCTATCAAGTTATCAACTAGCATATTCAAGTACAAGGAATCCTGTTGATCTTGGGCGCAAATACAAGCGTACTTAGTAATAACTTCACCTTCAGAACAGACAGATAGGAGTCCGACAGGCCAGTATATTTTCCGACCATGGCAATCTTAACCTGTCACGTAATTGTGTAATAATGATCAGTTATGAAAAAACTTCTGACAAAAATTAGAAGGAGTGATACTGTACTTAACCCACAACAATTTGAAGAAGAGTTCAAAAGGATAAAGAATCCTACCGGAGTCTTCAGTTTGTCAAACTTGCTGGCTCTTTCAGTCCATTCAGCCAACTTAGGTTCTCGAGGTAGTTTACCTACACTGCATACATGAGTGCAAGAAACACATTGAAGGCGTCAGTGTTGTTCCTTCAAACTAAGAGGTGATGAATAAACTTATTGTAGTTATGAGAAAAATACATACAACTGTAGGTCTAAGACTTTCAGAATAGCTTCATGGGCCTTCTGGTCCTATAGAAAGAATTCAGTGTTGATGGTTAAATAAGCAAGATGCAAATTTGGAATATATAATTGCAAGTTTGAAACAAAGGAATGTATCATACCCTTAGCAACAAGGGGATGTGCCAAATGTTTGTAACGTCATGGAGATTCACAATACTTGAGATCTGCAACATAAGTTGCATTGTCAGCACAACAGCTAGAGACAAAACCCAAAAGAAGCCTTGAAATTGCAAGAATGCTCATTACTGGAACGTGGCAAAATTGTGAGAGCTTGACTTTCACATGTTCTTCCAGTGGCTGTCAAAAGCAAAGAGATGACCATGAACAGAGCAATATTCAGCGCCAAAGGAAATGAACCATAGAGTGCTGTAAAGGAATAAAAGAATGATGGTTGGATGGTGAACCTCAGAACTGCGGCATGCTAAAATATCAGGTGCCAATCCAAGTCCTCTTAGGCCACGAACACTATGTTGGGTAGGCTTAGTTTTCTACATAAATGAAAAACAAATCATCATTTAAAAGAAAATAACAGAATGCGGCAAGTAAAAATAATTTTATTTGAGGGGAAACAAAAAAAAATGTACTTCAGTTACAAATAACTGAAGAATTATACTGTTTTTAGAGGTTCAACAACACTTAAATATTTTTTTACATTCTTGGTGTTTCCGCTTTTATAACAAAGTGCCACTACTGTTTAAGCAAAATTGCAATTCAGAGTAAACCACTATAGGCACAAATTCATAGTTCATACTTCATACCATTTCGGGAAAATTAATTTTTGGAAATACTTAAATATTTTATCATACAGTACAGCATGACATGAACCCCAAAAAAACTGTCAAATTTTTATCTTATCTATTTGTTCAAATGAGTAAAACATACCTGTTCACCAACTACATTTAGAACTGGAACAAGACTGACATGGACCAGACAGAAGTTTCCAGGTCCTACAACACAGAATGAGGAAAGAACATGTCAATTGAAACTAAATGGGTATTGTAAAAAAGAACCAGGTAAAAATAAAAATCTAACATACAGGGAAGAATTGCTGTTTACTGACCTACACAGTATGAAAATTGACCTAATGCTTCAATAAAAGGCATTGATTCAATATCCCCTACATCAAGAATGCCACTGTTGTTATTCGGCGAAAAGATTTTGTCCCCTGCACCGGCATATTTACACAGCTATGGGAACAATTGAGCAAAAATAAACTACACTATGATGTTTGAAGTATGTGCTATTGCAATTTATGGCTTTATGCTATAAATGAAATTATTTTGTTTTACCTATAGTGCCACCGAGTTCTATGACACAAACATCAGGAGGCCCTTCTTTACCATCGGCTGGATTCATTGCTACACGTTGAATCCAATCTTGTATTTCATCTGTAATATGTGGCACAACCTGAAAAGGAAAGTAAATCCAGATTCAGTACTCGTGCCAACAGTAATATTTCACATGAAAGCTCCACATCACATACTGATAACACACCTGGACGGTTTTGCCCAAATAGTCTCCTCTCCTTTCTTTGTTAATGACAGCCTGTTTTTAGCATTAGAAAGAAACAAGCTATTAACTTCCTGAAGATGAAACCAGCAGCTACAAGAATCCAAGCAGATTTTGACTACGCACAATCAACTGGAGATCATATGAAAGTTGTAAAAAGGGTAGGCCACTTTTGATCCTAAGTTACACTGGTAACAAAACGGCTAACTGATACTGGTGTGGGTTTCAACTGCAGTTTTGAGACCTAGTAGTTACCTAGTCTACTTTGCATCATGTACAAAATTCAGGTGGTCAATAGAAGAAAGATTCTTTATTCACTGATTGACAGAAGCAGCCTACAGAGCATCGACTGTACAATTAAGCCACCAGTAGCTTCCGACAACAGTGGCAGACTAGAGGCCCAGATGATTCTGTATATGCATAATTGTACTGCAGTGGACCTTACGATGAAACATAAAGCGACTCAATACGATTTGTGGGTTCCATGCACACTCAGTCAATCAACCGCTCAATATAACTTGCAGATATCCCTGAATGTTGCTGGTTTGTTGATGTCAAAGTTTTTTTAAAAATATCCTTTATTTTTCTAAAAAAGGAAAAGTAGAGACCTAACTTTTGACTAGATAGCACAATCTTCCACAGAACAGAAGTTCTAATTACACATGGATTAGGACTAATAGGTCCAATTACCTGATAGATCTTTCCTGTGGTTATATTGTTGTCACGGGTCAATTTGATATCCAGAAAACGTTCATAATTTCCAAGGTCCAAGTCCACCTTCAAGAAAAGAAAGGGGAAGAAAGCCCAATTAGCCAAAGAGATTATATCCACATAACTCGCTTTTGAAAAACTTCCCTAAAAAACCCCACTTTTAAAAAACAAAATATGTAACAAGATAAATCCATGGTAAAATGTCCATTACAGGCGAACCAGTGAAGACTATCAATGGTCATCCATGACGATACCAACAGTATGGAATTTTCTGGTAAGGGAGGCACAGAAAAGGAGATGTTGGAGCAGCCTGTAGTTACCTCTCCACCGTCGTCCAAAACAAAGACCTCACCATGCTCGAACGGAGACATGGTGCCAGCATCAGTGTTGAGGTATGGGTCTGCAGATGAGTAGTCACAAATGAACGATAAGAAGTTAAGAACAGTAAGTAATGCTCACCTAACAAAACTAAATGGTTTCTTTAATCCGTTCACCAACTTCTAATATAGAAACATTACAACTAAAATCTTGAACTGAACTAACAAGCGCACAAGTAGATGGGGAGAAAATGAAGGCTCAAAGTATCAGTCATTTTTTTCCTCTTTTTTCTAGGGATTTCCCCCCCTAAGTCTGTACTTGCATACCCGTCGAATGAAACAAAATGAATAATTCCCTTAAAAAAGGATACAAAAATTTAGCCAGAAAAAAAACAATGCATGAGATGACAAACTTGGCCTAAACAACCGAGAAGTTCGTCTCTTTGAAGGAACTAAGATTGTGACACCAACTTAAGATCAGATATCCGCTTCATCAAAGACAAGAACGAGTAACCAAAAACGGAAGGTAAAACGTTTAACTTTTACCAGAAGAAAACTGTAGGAAAACACCGAAAAGCATTGGCAAGAATCACCAAAAGCACTATATATGGGCCTGTTCTTTTTTGCTGCGACTTGTAACTTTTGGGTTGTTTGTACGAGAAATTACAGAGTAACAGAAATTCATGTGCGGTTTTTACCGATATAAATGAAGTCAGTAAAGTATGTACTATAATTATCTAGTAGATCTTATTTTAAAAAAATATTTAGTTTAAAAATTAGTTACTATAGAAAAATTGAAAAGCAACTTTTAGAAACTGAAAAACATGACCTGTATGGCGGAACAATGCCATATTAAGATACGGAAGAAGAGGAGCAGAAAACACTGTTCACTCAAGAAACTTTTTTTCCGGACCGTCACCTCAAGAATCTCAACTCACATGTACAGAATCAGGCCTAAAACAAGAGCACTGAGTACAAGCTGTGAACTAATTAACTTGATCATAGTCTGTATGTCTCATGTGACAAGTTCAAAGGAACTGAAAACTTGAAGTAGCTCAAGAAAAACAAACAGCAAGGAACAGACAGCTTCAAAACCCAGGGACAACGAATAGAGAATCAAAAGATAACATTAACGGGAAAAAGGTAACAGATGTAAACAAGCTGGTACATGAGCATCGAAATGCATGCGTTTGAGGCCTAAAGCTTCAAACATTGCACAAAACCGTTCTTTTGACAGCTCAAACGACTTAAAAGCCCGAAAGCCCGTTTCTTTTCAGCTTAATTAAGATTACCAACTCACCATCTACCAGCAACAACCAAGCGCGTTCGCACAAGTAGTTGCCACGCGGCCCCAAACAGCCCCCCAAATATTCGGGAATGCTGCTTCCTTTGCCCAAAACAACACTTGTTCCACAACTGTAACGACGAAAGCAAGGTATTCGTTTCTGGACGCCGGGATGCAATTGAGACCAACAGAGCAAACGGCGAGGCAAGATCAGGCAAAGCAGGGTTGAAAAATCTAATCTTTGCACCGAAAACCCAGCCCTTTTCGGTTTCTACGTTCGCGGCGGTTATTTTTGTGCGGAAAGGCCAGAATCAGAGCCCAGAAGAAACCGGCACGAGGTGGGGGGAAGGAATGGCTACCGATCTTGATGGTGGTGACGCGGAGGCCGCAGGACTTGAGCACGACGCCGATGCTGCTGGCCGTCACTCCCTTGCCGAGGCCGCTCACCACCCCTCCAGTCACCAGCACGTACTTCATGGCCGTCTCCTGTCGTAACGCTCGCTCAGTTCTTGGCTCTGCTCCGTGGAAGAACTGGGAGAGGAGCAAGCGGGCAAGAGCTGGAGTTCTTGGCTCTGTTCTTGGCCAAGTGGCGGGAGCTGGAGTGGATGGAGAAGACCGAAAGGGAGAGTGGTTTAGCCTGGAATGGGAGGAGAGGGGAGGAGGGGTTAAATAAAGGAGTCTTCAGGGGGAGGAGGAGGAAGATCAGATCTTCAACTGAAAACTCCCTCAAAAACCCCACTCTCTCTGTTATGCAGATTGGATTTTCTGTTGCAAGAGGGGGATGAGAGTGACGGTTGATAGTTCTGAAATTGCGAAGGCCCAGGAAATTGATGGCTGCGTTTTATGATTTGTTTGTAATGTAAAATTTTAACTAGAATTTTTAGATGATTCATTTACTTCCTCTGGCCACAAAGGAAGTTATGTTGGGTTACTTGTAGTCAAACATTATAAATTTTTGTTATTAATATCTTTTTAAATATTTAGGTCATACACATAAAAATAATACGTATAGATTTGTCTCGAAGAGCACCTTTCGTAATATTATAATTTTATTAGGTTTATAAATATATTACTCCATCCGGTCACAAATACATATCGTTGTGAACATCGACACGATCTCTAAAACACCACTTTAATCACTAATCTATATTGTAATATATTTATAAAAATCAATAAAATTATAATATTATAAAACTACTTTTTGAGACAAATCTACGTATATGATTATCATGTATCCAATATAAATATTTAAGAAGCTATCGGTACGCAAATTCCAAAAGTTTGATTGCATATATATCAAAATGACATATATTTGTGGCTATAAGGGGTACAATAAAAATGAGTGGTCAAAATTATATTTGAAGGACCGTGTTAATATTTGAAACAACTTCGTTTTTGTGATTGGAGGGATTATCATGTGGAATTAAGCATGAGACGTATTTGTTGGGAACTATCAACGATATTTGTTGTTTTAAGGTTCATAGTGGTAAAGCTAAGGTTGGATAAGAGCTGTCCTGTTGGTGTTGGCTGGGGTTGCAGCTGCGACTCGCAGGAGTGGGTTCGACATAGGGGTGACATATAGGATCTGTTCTTTTCAGTTTTTAAAAGCTGTTTTTCAGTTTTTCTATAGTAATTAGCTTTTAAACGAGGTATCTTTTTAAGATAAGATCTACTAGTTAATTATAGTACATATTGTACCGACTTCATTTATATTGGCAAAAACTGCACGTGAGTTTCTGTTACTCTGTAATCTCTTGCACAAACAGCCCAAAAACTACAAGCCGCAGCCAAAAGCCATAAGTTTCAGTCAAAAAGAGCAAGCTCATAGTCCATTTGAGCCAAGACAAATAAAATGGAAGAGAGATGAGTATATACTTAATGGAAGAGAGATGAGTGTATACTTTTTGCCACCATGTAAAGGAAGTGGCCAAACCTTTTGGTCTTTGACCACTAGTATTTTTTAAATGTTTATATTAGACACATGAAAATTATATGAACAAATTTATTACACAGTATACTTTTATAGTACTGAAATCATATGTTTCGTAGCTACACTGTAAGAACATATGGCCACAGCCGCAGCAGCGGACGTAGGACTAATCTAAGGCAGGGTGAAATGCACTGTAAGTAATGCACAATGATCGAACTCGATAGTTTCAAACTTTCAGTAGCCCACAAATTGGTCCACGTGCATAATACACCCTTTGTTTTGGCACCTAATTAGCTCAGGCAAAAACACACTATTCATCTTCGATAGCTCCAGTAGCTCCAATAGTTAATCCTATGAAGAACTCCGAGATAAACAAGTCAGGCTGACCGTCCAACTTGCTGCGAATGTTGGAGCCATTTAGAATGTGGTCTTTTCGCAATTTTTTGAGGGAATTAAACTGTTTTTTATAAAATTTCTATAAAATTCTCGTGAAATCCCACTACTTCACTACTAATAATGATGTTTTAAAATTGATTCAATTTAGTTTTCTGAAGAGCACGTATAAAAAGCGCATGCAACTCTATTATTGTTGGAATTATATATATATATATATATATATATATATATATATATATATATATATATATATATATATATATATATATATATATATATATAACAGGGGCATTTCAGTAGCCGATCGGTTGGACGATAAATGCTGTCACCCAACCATTCGGCGATAGCACCCTCCAGTCGTCCAACTATTCGGTGATTGGTTAGGCCATATAAATCGCGTGCTCGAGCGCCTGAGCGACTACTGGTTGAGTGCAAGAACAAAAAGAAGAGAGGAGGGAGACGAAAGAAAGAAAAAAAGAGGAGAGGGAGAGAGAGAAGGAGAAGGAGAAGAGGAGATTCAACTATTTCTGTGAGGAGCGATTCATCTGTAAGGTAATTTTTTTATCTTTTAGTCTATATTTTTATAGTAAGTAAATAGTTTGTTTAGTGTAAAGAATAGTATAACTAGCATCCGTAAAAATTATAGTTAGAGAAAAATATTATAATTTTGGTTAGATGGCTGGAACAAAAGCAAGAAGAGAGAAGAAAGAAAATAAAAGGGAGGAGAAACACGCGTATAATTATTTTATTTCGTTGCGAATATTTAATTGTGAGGATCTCGTGGTATTTAAGGTTGTGTTTGGTTTAGGGACAAGGTGGGATGGGATGGTCCTGTCCCTGGTTTTGGGATGGGATGATTCCATTTTTTGTTTGGTTGGGGGGATAGAGTCATCCCTGTTTTTTGTTTGGTTGGAAGGATAAAGTGGGATGGAATGGTCCCATCCTTTGTTTGGATGGAAGGATGAAGGTGGGACATGTGTGGCCTTTGAGGTTTTTTTTAAAAAAATTGAAGGCTATTGTTGATATGTTTCTACACATAAGTCTTTGAGTTTTTTTAAAAAAAATTTAAACAAAACAGTATCCCATGTGGGATGACTCCGTCCCATGAAAAAGAGAGGATTGCCTGGTCCCGGATCTACAAGGAATATTCCTAGTGGGATGTCCTTGACTCTGTTTATCTCCCATCCAAACACCTACAAAAACGGGTCCATCCCATCCCGTCCCACCTAGTCCTTGCAACCAAACACATGGTAAGAGTACTGTGAAAAATTTTGGTAGTCATATTTTGGTAGTCATATTAAAATGCAAAATATTAGTAGACAACATTTATAATTAATTAGGAATGTCGTAAGTACATTGAAAATTCATGTGTACCGTTAAAACTGATATATTGCAATTTAAATTAGTATGTCACGTACTTAATTAATTTTGTTAGTGTCATTTAAATTCTTGAAATCTATTAGGAATCATTTAGTGCAAGACAGAGGTCGAGCAGAGAGAGAAGAGTACTGTTGGTTTGCGTGAGAGCAGATAGGGAGTCGATGCGTATTCGGGCAAAGGAAAGGGAGCGGTGTCGGTACGAATGAAGAGGGGTTGAGATAGGTAAAAGGGGAGAGAGAGAGAGAGAGTGGACCGTAGTGGGCCAAGACTAATGGGCTGGTTGGGGAATAAAATCAATATGTTATATATTTATAAATATATGCACACACACATAAAACTATATGGGGATATATATATAAATATATTGACATAAATAAATGTATATAGATGCATGCATAAACAGTACCTGGCAAAAACAATAAAATCTGTAATACACTTAATTGATAAGCCCACATCAATAAAATAATAACAAACAACGGTTCAATAGAAAATCTAAATTTAAATGCAATAACTAGCTTTCGTCGACGGGATGTTTGTCAGTAGCCACCCTAACTTAGCATATTATGTCCCTGTAAATTAAAATGGAATCTTTTAATTTGAAGAAATAAAAGAAAAAATTATACAAGGATGTTTCCACGGGCAATGGAAGCGTTACGCTATGAGGGAAAATTAACTGATATGAAGCAGCCTGCACGTTCATTGTGTAGTTCTTCACGATAAATGAACAGCCGTGGAAATGTAAATTGCAGTACATTAGTACTTCCATAACGTGTGATGCGATTTGATTAGTTGTAATATTGAAAATATTTACAGGTAGACATCGGCCATGCCGGTACCCACTAGATTGAAAGTGCATTACGGTGTTGGCACCGTTCGTGAAGGTCCGTACGGTGTTGACTTGACCAGTTTTCCATATGCCACTTTGGTACACCTGGGCAGCAAGAATGCATGAATCGCAGATGTTATGCATTGGCTCACCCACAACTTCTTCTTGGACCCTGAGGTGTGCAGCATCATCATACAAGGGCTTTGGAGTCGGTTTCCCACGCACATTAGATGGGAGTTGAGAAGACTAATGTGCATGATTGTGTGCAAGGGCTTTTTGGAAAGCTGTCGGCGTTGTGGATATGAGTACGTGCTACTTGTGCAACTATGCCTAAAAGAAGTTGTAAAAGGCCCTGCCAATGGATATCATCTGAGTGGTGAGAGCAGCTCAAGTGCCCAGCGTGTTGGTGAAGATGAGGACCCAAAGACCGGTGTTATGGAGGGTGCAGAGGATGTTACTAGTGACGAGGCCAACATGGTAAATGCAGGAGAGGAAGATCGGTCACTGCATGCTGAGCTTACAGGATAGGCTAATGAAGGGGAGCATATGGAGTACATAGTGTGTCAAATGCAGAGCAATGATCAGATGGTCTGGAGTAAAGAGAAAGCTGTACAGGAGGACGACAAAGACAATTTCGATAAGAACGAAGCTCCTGTCCCCTAGGAATGGAACAGGTTTGACATTGAGGGTGTTGCTGCGCATGACGAGCATGAATCACCATAGGAGTACCATGGCACAGAGGTTTAGTTGCACTCAATGTTTGCTGATAAGGCATCCTTGTAGGATGCCATTAATCTGTGGGCCCTGTCCATGCAACAGATATTTCGGGTCATCAAATCTAGCCAGGAGTAGTACACCATCAAATGCGAACATGCCAGTTGTCCTTAGCAGGTGCACGCACATAGATCAAAGTATGAGACTTACTAGATTGTCTTGAAGGTGGAGCCACACTCCTGCGTGCTTAGAAGTGTTTTGCTGAGGCATCGTAACCTAACATCCACCTTCATAGCCAATTTGATATATGGAGAGATAGTAGAGAAAAAGGACATGGAGACCAAGCACATTGTGGTGATCATCGAGAAGAAATTCAAGTACAAGATTAGCTACGCGAAGGCGTAGCGTGCGAAGCAGAAGGCTTTGGAAAGATGGTTCGGGTTATTTGAGGTGGCGTACGATAAGCTTCCTTGTATGCTTCGGGTGCTATAGGATAGAAATTCAGGCACGTACACTACTGTGAAAGGCAAACTATCTATAACACCATCAGGTTTTACGGTATTGCTGAGAGCCTTCTTAGCCTTTGGTGCTTGCATCAAGGCTTTCAGGCATATGCTACCTATGATCTCAGTTGACGGGACCCTTTTGATCAGAAATACAAGGGCCAGATCCTTACGGCTATTGGCGTTGATGGCAACAATCAAATTCTGCACTTGGCCATCGCATTCGTCAAAAGTGAGAATTACGATAGCTGGTTGTGGTTCTTTCGACATTTGAGAGTAGGAGTTGTTGGAGCTCGTCCCAGTGTTTGTGTAATACAAGATCGCCACACCGGGATGCTGAAGGCCATAAGAAAACTTTAGCAGGACCCTAACGAGCCATTCCATTGGTCGAACATGAGGAACAGATGGGGCATTCACCACATGGGGCCAACTTCTTCAAGAAGTTCTCGAAGTAACCATTGATGAAGCTATTTAAAAGGTTGGCTATGCAAAACTAGCAGTGTAAATTTGCATAGCACAATCGGCTATTTTAGGGAGAGGCATGTAAATGCCGCACTTCATGTCGCCAACCTACAAACACCGTACTGCTCGAAGATTATAGCATACATGCAGACGAAGACAAAGAAGGGCCAGTCACACACGATGGATGTGATGGGCAATACGGATATCATTTCGATGTGCTCCTCCAGGATAGAGCTGAATTTGGGACAGCTTATTCTCTTGTAACACACGAGGTATGCCTTAGAGATCATGTGAATGAACCTAGTTGCACGTGCAACAAGCCAAAGCTCTAACACAAGCCATGCTCTTATGTCCTTACCGCATGTGGGATTGTGCACATGGTGTCACATCCCAAAATTTTGCTTTTTGGAAAAAATTAAATTCAAGTTAATTATTTTAAGGTAATTGGAAATTTATTTGGCTTTTCTGAATTTCTGGAATTTAAAACCTATTTTTAATATTTAAAATTAATTTAAAGTATAAAAATTAAATACCATCAATAGCTGGAAATAATTTTACTTAGTCCAAAATGTGTCCAGGAGCTTCTGTGAATTTTTCTGGAATTTTTGGAGGTATTTTCATATTTTTCTGAGGCCTAAATAATTACTTAGCATTTTCTGGAAATATAAAATCAAAATCGAAAATAAAAACTCATCCCCCTCCCTCCAGCCGACGCGTGGACGGCCCAGGACCGCCCACGTCGCCGCTCGGCCAAATCCAGGCCACCCCTCCCCTTCCCTCGCTGCCTAGCGGGCCCGGCCCGTCAGCCTCGGCCCCGCCTTCCCCTCCTCCTCGCCCGACGCGTGGACGGCTCGGATGAGCCGCGTCTTCGCGCCCGGCCTCAATCCACCGCTCCCTCCCACTTAAGCGCGCCCGCCGCCCGATCTGCATCGGAGTTACGTGGCCGCCATCCGCACCACGCGCCCCGCTCTCGCTGACTGCGGGCCCCGCTGGTCAGTTCCGTCGTCTCCGCGCGGACGCCGGACTCCTCTTCCCTTTCTCTCTCTCCCGAAGAATCCGGCGACCGAATCCCGCTCGAACTCGGCCTCTTTCTTCGAATTGAACGCGGATTCAAACTACCGGGGGGATAAGCGTCTTATCCCCTAAAAGCCCGGAGCTCCGCGTTGCCTCCGACGGTTTATCCCCAAATTTGAATCAGCCTCGGCCGTCGACTTCGGCGAGGAATTCCCGCTGCCTCACCCCTCCCCGAGCCCTATAAATAGCCCCTCGGCCTTCGCCTCTCCCCGCACCACCTCCCAGCACCCTCCACCTCTTCTCCGGAGCCCTGAGACGCCCCGCAGCCGAGCTTCTCTCTCCGCGAGCCCCGCCCAACTCCGACGAGCTCTCCCCGCCGCCTCAGACCTCCCCGGAGCCCGTAGCCGCCACCTGCAGATTCTCCGAGCATCGGCGGATCTCCTGGGCACCTCGGCCACCTCTTCCCGTCGCCGGAGCGTCGTCGCACCGGAGCACCCGAGCTGCCTCCACTGCTCCCTCGCCGCCGGCCGTCTCCGTTCATCCCCGGACCTCACCAACTCCTCCAACCAAACCCCCTTCGCACGCAGATTACAATCTACGCACCGCCTGAACCTCTCCGGCCCATCCTCGCCGCCGGCGCCGTCGCCTCCGACCATCGCTGCCCGGGCCACCCGAAGGTATCCCTCAAAGGGATTTGCTGCCCTTTATGGGTAGGCAAAGCCTCCCCCTCCCCTCTGGTTAGCAGCGCGCGATTTCAACTCCCCGGTACGCGTTCGAGCCTTCGGCTCCGCGCGCTGGGTTGAGTTTTTCGTTTATTTTCCGCGCTGACAAGTGGGTCCCACCGTCAGCGGCAGCCGTCTGTGCGGGCCACTGCCGCCTGGGTCCCATCTGTCTGCGCCAGCCTCTGACAAGTGGGTCCAGATCCCAGTGGGTCCCACCTGTTAGTGACCAAGGCAGATGAGGTCACTGGCAGAGGGGTCCCACATGTCAGTAACCGCAGAGGGTCTACTGGTCAGTGGGTCCCACCTGTCAGATTCTCGGAATAAAATAAAAGATTAAAAATTAAATATCCCAGTGGGTCCCACCTGTCAGAAATTTTCGAATTTCTGGATTTATTCAAACTGAGAATTTCAAATGATCATAACTTTCTCGTTTTAACTCCAATTTCAGCCATTCAAATTTCTAAATTCATCTAAAATCATGATCTACCCAAATATGGCCTCTTTTGAATTTTTGGATTTTATTTGAATTTTGTTTGTAATTATTTGTTTGGTTTGCTTCGTTTCTATCGCGTAGATTCCAACGTTGTCGACGATCACTCCACCCAACAGCAAGAAGACCCAGAGAATCTGCAAGAAGGCAAGTCTCCTTTGATCATCTTGAACCCATGATTTGAAATGTTTTCAAACTATTTTAAATTATGTGCGTTGCTATTTACATAAAATATTAGTTCAAATCTCTAGGAACTAGTTATTCCAACTTGCTATGCCCTCCATTGAAGTTGAATGCCATGTACTCTTGTCACCATAGAATTTCCTTTGTCTCATTAATGAGAGTATTATAATTACTTGTTGATATTAGAGTGGTAGTACAATGCTTAGCCATGCTAGTGAATATTTCTTAAATCTTGAAAATGGGAAACTAATATTTATTATTGAACCCTTGTGTTTGTAAATGTAGTGGTAATTGGAGTTGCCACTGATCTTTTAAAATAAAATAAAATGTCAAAGTTGATTTAGATTAGGGTGGATGGTTGGTTTGGCTTGGTGCAGTTAGCACGAGATCTTGTTAAGTGTATGTTCCACCCTAGTCAATTAAGGACCGACGCTTGTGTTTGTCCAGACTGAGCATTAACCGTACAACCACAAGTCTATATGGGTACGACCTAGTTGACTAACTTATGATAGTCTAGTTTAGGTGCCACCAGTGGAAAGTGGGTGCCAGAGATGGACTGGTTATCCACAGTGAGGGACAGGGATTTACTGTACTCATATGGCGCAAGAGGGGGCTTCGGTTCGGGCAGTTAGCCTACCTGCGGTGAAACCTCAGCGGGTGGTATCTAGCTAGATTAGAGTAAGGTAAAGGCTTTGTGATATTTTATCTGGGTCTCATGCCAAAGGAAGCGTGTTGACTTTTAGGATAATTTATCTCTTGTGGGTAAAGTTGTACAATCTCTGCAGAGTGTAAGACTATTCGAATAGCCGTGCCCACGGTCAAGGGCGGGCAAGGAATGCATTCACATGGTAGATTTCTGGTTTTGGTTTTAAAAATCAAGAATTTGTGTTCCGAGAGTGGAGGGAACTCTTGGAAGGGTATTCTGGCGGTTGGAGCCAGAGAGGGTAAATGGAACCCGAAACTTTAAAATTTGTTATCTAGTGTTGGTGGATGGAACCTTCACTATTAAGTTAATGTAGTTCTGTTAAAACATTTATTTGATTAACTTGATGCCTTTGAATTTGATTAATGGTAATTTAAAATGTTGCTTTGTGCTAAAAGAGCCATATAGCCTTCCTTTGTCAAGCCTTGCATCTATGCATTTTTCCCAAGACTTGCGGAGTACTTTATGTACTCACATGCTACACTCAAAAACAAATCTCAGAGGAAGTTGAAGCTCAAGAAGGTGACTACGACTACTGCTTCGCGTGTGGCTGCGATGGATTCTTCCCGGAGAACTAGGTCGCGCTTCCCCAGTCAATTGCCTGTGGCGTATTGATGGGTCGTCATCGAGTTATCTTTAGCTTCCGCTGTGTTTCGTGTGTGCGAGGTCTTAAACCTCTATTGTAATAAGGAGACCTTTCGGTCGGTACTCTCAATTATTGTAATAAATCGCTGTTGGTGATGTTTTCCATTCTGTTTAACTGTGTGCACTAGCTTTGATCTGGGACTAGTGCAGTAATACACAGAGGGTCCGGGTTCGGAAATCCGGGGTCCCGACACATGGACCCTTTGAGCTTCATGTTTGAGTACTTCTTCATGGAGAGGGTGACGCATGTGTGGTGTGGCGAGCTTAGGGGGTTCAGGTTGTGGGCAATTTCACCACCTTGGATATTACACAGAGGACCTGGACTCCACATGTTGACATGCTGAAGAGTGGGAAGGGTCGTCGATAAAGTTATCGTATTACCAATGACATGGACGAAACGCAAGCCGAGGCATTGGGTAGATGCTGTGGGCGCTGCAGCCAGGAGGGCCACACAGCCAGACGATGCAAGGCACCTGCTAACGAGTAGGCACACCGTCATGGTTTGCAGTACCACTTCTTCGAGTGTGCAAAGTGGCACTAAGATTATTAATCATTGTAGATTGTCATCTGTACTTCGTTAGTTGCTACATTTGATGTACGTAGTGCCTTAGTAAATGTATCGTACATTGATTGTACTGTTTTATGTAACTGTTGTGCTATTATTCCCTATTCATTACTACTATAAGTAGTGTCTTGCTAGTCTAGTACTATTTCATTTGTTGTTTACAATTTAAATTTAATCATGCTTTACACTCCATGTTTTTTGTGTGTAATTGCTAACTTCAAGTCATTTTGCAGGTATGGCTCATGACCTTCATGGATCAGACTGACCTTTCGGCCTACTAGATGAGCGCGTCGACTAGCTGCATCGTACGTCACGTCATGCCCCACATATCGGTGGCGCGGACGACGTGATTGGGTTGGGTGTGATCCATACACAGACACCTCGAGTGGCCTGGAGGCTAGACCCACACTGGACATATAAGTTTGCATCTCGGCGGCACTGTCTTCTCATCATATGTAGCTTGTGTATTGATCTTTTTTACTTCGTAGGCTCAGCGATGCTGGTCTACTACCTCTCACCCGGATGGTGCAGGTCATAGATGAGGACGGTTCGACACCACGTGTGATCGGGGACGACGGAGAGGTCCAGGCTAGGCCGGAGCAGTTGTGATGCTTCCCATTCGACCGCTCCCTATTAACAGCTCTAGTGGACCGGTGGCGGCTGGAGATGCACACTTTCCACTTTTCATTCAGGGAGATAGCCCCTACTCTACAAGACATCTCGCTGCTGCTTGCCCTCCTTATTGCGGAAGGTGTTGTCTTCCCGCCGGAGGCCCTAGTCAGCTAGCACGATAACCAGCTGGTTAGGTTTCATGAAGTCCTTCTGCCTGCAGACGCGGAGGGATACCATGTCTTCTTGACAGAATGGATGCACGACCCCTCCTTGCAGTGGCTCTTGCAGTTCCAAATACATGTTCGATGCCCTTCTTGTGCTCTACTTTTCATACTATGGTCTTATTGATATTTTGCTTCTACTCAAGATCGCAGAAGGACCCAGCCACCGATGAGCATCAGGTGTCGCGGCACTTGGAGGCCTAATTGTTGTGGCTGTTTGGTTGGGTGCTATTCACCAGCAGCCACGGTGACACCGTCAAAGTGCGTCTCGTCACTTATGCTAGGGCCATTGTCAATGGGGGTAGCCCCCCAAATCAACTGGGGTTTGGTCGCACTTGCCGCAACCTATCATGGCTTGTGAAACACGTGCTGCAGGACAAGGACGCACTTGGTCTTCATGGGGTGTCCACTCCTACTGTAGTTATGGTTGTTCAAGTGCTTTTGCCTCAGATGGCCCCTGTTGGAGGGCACCACTCCCAACGGGGTAGAGATGTACCATGGAGGCGCGGTGGATCGGCCAACGGTGGGCTCTCTTTGGTGCTGTAGACTGGTACGCACTATCTCTTGTGATTAATTTCTTCATATTATGGATCCTCCTATCTAATAGCCGGTGTTCCTTCCAAGTACAGTTCGTGCACGTGTATTTCACACGCGTATATGAGCTGTTCGTGGAGCAGTTCGACTACCTCATGACTGACGACGTGTGATGGATTCGTACTCCCCTGAGGCGTTGGAGGCTTATGCTCCTGATGGGCTGTCCTCGCTGTGTTGGCACGGCCGGGCTTACTGGCTAGTGCGGAAGATGCTCGTGTTCGATCTCTTAATCGAGGACTATGCGACACATTGTGTGATATGCCAGTTTGGCCTATGTTAGGTGGTTCCAATACAAGTCGGGCGGCCTGTGCCCGATAACATCCTCGTGTGAGTTAGCAACTTAGATGTCCCTCTTTTTACTGCCATCTCGTTGTCACGTCTTCTAACTACATATTATGTCTTGCAGGCACACTAGGAAGGGATTCCATTGGGGCATAGAGTGGGCAACGAAGATGGACACGTGGCTAGGCCTGTGGGAGGACGCGCTGCTGGACTGTGTGCAGGAGGCCACCCCCTATGACCATAGCCCTTCACTGGTACACTCCTCACACACGTACCAGGCTGGTACTTACTGCAGACCCGCCCACAACACACGTCCTAGCACCAACAAACACATATTGTGCGCACTTCGCACAGAATGTGCATGTCATGGTATGTTACATCGTATTTTGAAAACTTTGCTTTTGACAATCCCACATATAGGTTTCAACCTATTGTGTTTTCCTTGCAGGTGGACCTCGGTGTTGCGATTGAGAGGGAGTCCTGCTCTACGCTACAGAGGATCATTGATGGTGTGGAGGTCACATGCGAGGAGATGGTCCAGCTTTTCCGTCGCGTGAAAGTTTGAGACACACCTGTTGTCAGCCAATTGTCATGCACGAGGCTCCCGGAGGTTGACACGCTGATGCCTGGTCAACACTCCGTGTGTTCATCAGTGCCGTCCCGTTCGGCAGCACACTAGGCGGGAGGGTCAGCCAGGGCACGTCCGACACCGTCATGGCCTGATGAGGCAGAGGGTCAGCCTGGGCACAACCCCAACACCGCTATCACTATAGTACCTGGGTCCTCTCCACTGCTTTGGCTTCCCCACACTCAGTGTGTACGACGTGCCGTACTTCGCTCCGAATGGCTTTGCGTGCGCCATGGCCCTAGCTGTGGGTACGTCGTGTCTCCGTTTGTTTCCTCGTATTGCTGTACTTGACGAACTAACAATATTTGCACTGCAGGTCTTGCGCCCACTGAGGGATTTGGGGCCTCCCCGAGCGATGTGGACACAGACAACTACTTTACAGACATGGACCAGGTGTCTCAGCCACACCCCTTGAGGTTCTCTCTGAGTCACGGCTCGGGGGTGCACCAATACCCACATAGCTGCCAGTGCTGTTCACCCCTCTGGGTTTGGAAGCTCGTCAGACCAGGGCTCCCGACCATCTTTCCTTGTTAGGGCCAAGGCCTTGACACCCAGCGTTGAGGAGGAGGCCCAAGCGGGGCTATATAGGAGAACGTGGAGCTGGAGTGGGCCATGGTGATGAGAGAGGAGGTGTTGGGGGGTGTTGTTGGGGGGGGCCTAGTAAGGCCGTTCGCCTATGCTAGCTGTACTTTTATTATTTCTGTAATACTTAAATTTTGTATTTACTATGTGGTGTCTTTAATACTGTTGCATTCTTAGTTGTACTCCTTTGTATGATATACATTTGTTTAATGCATATCGACGCCTTTAGCTTCATGCACGTGACACACCGCTGCAAATGTCCACTCAATAAATGGCATCGACAACGACGCGTCTACCATTTAGTTACATGCTTTAGGAGATTGAACATAATTGTATACAATAGGGGAGAGTACCGTGGTACAAGCTTCTCCAGGCGTGTCTACTAGTAGAAGGTGCCTGGCACTACCCGCATGAAGTGTTGCAGAGGGGGGCACCTCGGACGTGGCTAGCCATCGTTGTAGTGGTACGCATATATACAGCTAGGTTTTGCGTAGCAACATGTGGAATCACAAGAACTTCCTATATTGACGACCTCCTCATTGCCCCTCTCATACTGCATATGTTGGTGGATGTCATCGTTCTCCTTGTTGAGATTGTCAATCTGTGCCTCCAACCTAAAGATTCGATTCCATAATGTATCTATGTACGTCACAACATGGCGTTCATGGGAAGGATAGATCCAGCGGACAAAGTTGCATTTCACCATCTACTGCAAAGGAGGGTTAACATCGAAACTCTTTTAGCAATAACAAAAAATAAACAATTGGCTAACTGTACCCTAGAGTATGGGCATCGAAAAAATGTCTTTCGCTTTTGAACTAGCTGTCCAAGACATACACGACCTTGTCCTCCCTGTGTCTGCATTGCAGCCATACCGATTGAGCACGTTTGTTTGGCATCAAGTGGTAGTTAGGGCCGAAGTCCTCCCTCACTCTAAAGGGAAGGTCTTGCTTCAGCGACCCCGGTTGGACAGGCCCCTCGTCGTCTGCCATGGTATGTTACTATAGAACGGAGAAGCATCTTCTTACTATAGTTCACAGGGTTGAGTAGTCCTACTTTCAAGGGGTGGGGCGTGCATTTTATAGCCCGCAGGGGGGAACAGCGTGTTTTCTCACACAATAGGTCATATTTTAGATTGCAGAGTGACCACATCAGCTCCATCATCAGAGCGGGATGTGGCCTTCCTTTCCAACGAGGCAGCTTTCCACACCGACGTGACCTAACGAGCCAACTTTGCGCAGGACGTGGCCCAACAAGCCAGCTTCGCACAGGACATGATCCAAGGAGGTAGCTTTGTGCTACAACATGACCTAATGATGCATCTTTGTGCAGCAACGTGATGCAAGGCTGCAGTATGGTTCCTCGCTTGGCCCGTGCATTGCAGCCGCCAACTTTGCTTCAACTGAATTATGCTCCAATCGCGTCCACCGATCTGCATCACTACTTAAGTATTCCCCAATGGCGTACTCCTACATCGCGACTATAACAATACCTCGCTCAAATGGAGAACCAGTGGGATGAGATTCGTAGGCTCACAAGCGCTGCTACAGCCCGCAACGAACGAAGGGAGCATGCAAGGACACCTCTCCACAACAACACCCCCCATAGCAGCAACTCTTACCTCAACATTCCAATCGAGCACTCACTGCAAGAACCACCCGAGGGGGAGATGCCGCCTCTCTGTTGGTGCAGGGATATATGCAAGTTCTTCAAGTCGAAGCAATAGCTCAGCCTCGGAATAAGCTACTGCGGTTGTGCAAACTACGCATGGAAGTATCCCCATCGCCGTTGGGACATGAGCCACTACCGGTAGCCAAAAAGGATATGCTACAAGTTGTTCCCGTAACATTTCTCTCCGCAACGATGCACTAACATCCTCTCCCGTCTACCAGTAGTCTCTGGATCCGCTATGTGCCGACCGTAGTTGGATTGACCGAGCGATCCATCCACATGATCAGTGGCATCTTGACTGCGAGGAGTGGGACGCCAAGACCCACCGCGAGGGAATGGAGGAGCGCCACCACGACAAAGAGCACAATGACCGTATCTGGCGGGAGAAGTAAACTCATCTTGAGGCATGCAGACGTAGGGAGCGCGAGGCTCACGAGGAGGACCGCGAGAGAAAGCACGAACTGGTGGCCAAGGCGAGGGCGATGGGTGAGGAGTACAATGCTAAGCTCACAAGGAAGGATAAATGGCCGCGATCCACGCAGTAGTTCGAGGCATTCTACAACCCCCTATTGGCCATATTATTCCTTTATGCACATAGATGTATTCTGTGATTAGTCCGATGCTTTCGTCACAGTGTACCGTAGTAGTATCAATATTTACTTAAGCAATTACTAGAAGCACTATACCATGTAACCACATCGTATGCGCGTCGGTTCTGGGACTCCGATATATTACATGCTTCTTGTCTCCTAACTTATCTTTGGTCAGAACAATTCATCACTCTTATACCTTTTGGTGTATTCGCACTATATAGCACGATTTGTATGCATTATATTTTTTTCATCCAAGAATTCTGAATCGTGATAACGAAATTGATACTCAAACTCTACTATATTTATTTACAAATTAAGACCTCAAACACTTAATTCTTTGCCATATGACATACAATAGACTACCTAAAATATTCTTAACTATCATATGGCACTACTTTATAGTCTAACAAAACCATCAATAGTCGTTGTCCAATCTCACATCCAAACAAAAAAATAGATTTACTTTGGGCTACAGTTGCCGAACCGTTGGGCGACAGGAGGTGCTGTCGCCGAACGGTTGGGCGATAGCACCTATCGTCCGCCTGTTGGGCGACTACATCCGTGTCGCCCAACGGTAGAGCTCTACCTGCTTGTCGCTCGACCGTTGGGCGATAGGGTCCAGTCGCCCAACTACTAGGCTACAGGGGTTACTTTTATATAAAAAAAATATAAAAATAAAAATGCAGATATAATTTTATTTTTTTTGAATACAAAGAATTATTTAAAAAATTCTTGCACAAGTCCTCAAAGTGTACACTATCCTGCTTGTTTTCTGAAGAGAACCTGATTCTAGTCTACAGGAGAGCATTTCAAGCATCATGACCCGCATTTTCAGATACCCGAGGCTGCCTCACCTGAAACATGCCGACTAAAGTCATGGGCTCATGGCTGTTGTTGTCAAAACAAGTCATAATCTGTGGGTTTTGCCACATCCCTTTCTGCCAGCACTTTTACATGCCTATTCTTTTTAGTTTGTAAAAATTACTTTTGAGTTTTTATATAGTAACTAATTTTTAAACGAAATATTTTTTAAGACAGAGTTTATAAGTTAATTATAGTACAAGCTGTAGCAATTTCATTTATATCGATTAAAACCACATATAAGTTTCTGTTACTCCGTACGTTCTCTCATAAATAGTCCAAAAATCATAAGCTATAATCATAAGCTATAAGTGGAAACTAAAAAGTACATGCCAACTGAAGTGTTGCGTCACTGCAACTTTTCCCGTGTTAACATCTTTTTCAGTTTCACATTGCTCTTCAAGAAAGGACGTTAATAGTGGAGCTTCAGACTAGCCTGTCGAGTTTTCGTTTCTGAACAGCTAGACTTGAGGGGATTTGTCTGAGGAAATATCCGTTTTCTGGGAGTGTACAGAAGATATTCTTGATGCTGTAGGTTTTACTCTTTTTTTTCTTAGAGCTTTTTTGGAATTCATGAATCTTCACATATTAGTCCTCGGTAATTGTACAGTTTTTTCTTTGGAAGAAAGGCAATTGTACAGTTTCTACTAGTATTTTTATGAAATTCATGCATTCTAAGCAAGCCCTTAGCGTAGAAAGAGTTGGTTAGTGTAGTTGATTATTTAAACACCGTATATTGGTATGGACCAAAGATGCTGTTCCATCGAATTTGAAGAAAAAAATCATGAATAGCTAGCGCACTCAATTTAAATTGGTGGGGCTCAAATCCTAATCTTTAGCAAGAAAAACTAGGCGCCACACTGACTATGCTAATTAGTTACTACGTACCACAGCAATATCTGGCTAGATATGTTCCTTTTATGTTAATTACTACTTCTCGGTCACAAATACATATCATTTTAGACATCAACATGATCTCTAAAATATAATTTTGATCACTAATTTTTATTATAATATATTTATAAAACCTAATAAAATCATAATATTATGACAATACTTTTTAAGACGAATATATATATAATTACAATTACTATTCTACACGCAGGTGTAGAATGAGCACCGAAAAGTTACTATTGTGTATGTGTGAAGTTTTTTATTGTGAGGAGTATGAGTGAAGTTACTTTCAAACATATGTAAAGTTACTTTTAGTTATAGCACAACACAACTGGCAGTAACTCTACATATATTTGACAGTAACTTCACTCATGCATGACAGTTACTTTTCGGCGCGCATAGTGCGCGCAGGCGCAGAATAGTGCAGCCCTACACACACACACTCCCGTGTGTAGTTACTCCTAACTCTGATATAACACCTAAACTTAACATACTCTTTTATCACTTTGGGTATACTCATATGCTAATTATAAGATACTACAATATGAACCACACAAAAAATTTCCAAAGGAGTCTATAGTTTTTAGCGCATTGTACAAATACCTTCATATATGCATGTAAAAAGGAGTATGTCTAAAAAATATACATACCATTTCTGAAAAAATATATAGGCCACCTATATACACACACGATAGTGCTATTCTACGTGCAGTTTTGCGCTCTAGCAAGGTATCACCGGTTGTTTGAAAAGGTATCATCTGTTGTGCAGAAAGTTACCACCGGCTACCTATTGTGAGCATTGGTAGTAACTTTACTCGCTACTGATGGCAACTTCATGTATAACTGATGATAACTTTTCAGCACTGTGAAGGTTTGGCAATAACTTCATTCTGAACCAATGGTAATTCATTCAGAAATGTCAGTAACTTATCCATGTATTCTACACCTACGTGATGGTAATATATATAGGAAACCTCTTTTCTACTTCCAGGAGTTGTTACTCCCTATATCGTGTCTCACAATGTAGGGAGTATCTCGCATAACGGAAGATTTGTACATGTAGTATATGACTATTTAAGAACATCTAGGTGGTATTACAATTTTTCAGAGGTGGTATGTACATTTTTTTGATATACTCCTTTTTATGTGTGTATGTGAAAGTATTTACAAAATACGCTAAAAATTATGGACTCCCTTGCAATTTTTCATGTGGTTCACATTGAGGTATCTTATAATTAGTATACGAGTATGCCTAAAATGATAAAGGAGTATTTCAAATTTATTTAGGTGGTATATTAGAGGTGAGTGTAATTACACCCGGGAGTAAAAGGTATTTTTCCTCTCTCTCTCTCTCTCTCTATATATATATATACTAGCGTTTGTTAATTATTATAAAGTTACTATCATATACATATCAAGTTATCTTCTATAATTCATGAAGTTTCTTACAATTTTTATGTGCATTATACCCGCGCCCCCTCCTCTCCTTCGCAAGCGGTACCATGTGCCATTTTTTCTAGGATTTAGTGAGATTGTTAGTTATGAAAAAGTTACTATCTCCTAAACATAAAGTTATCATTTATAATTAATAAAGTTACTTATATTTAGCAAAGTTACCATCTCATCCACAAAAAGTTATCATCTATAATTCACAAAGTTGCTTACCGTTCTCACATGATAACTGTAAGCATATAGAATGTAACTTTCATATTGCAATGCTATAGAAAGTTACTATATCCTAAATATAAAGTTACCATCTATAATCTTTCAAGTTACTTACATTCACAAAGTTACTATCTTATGCAAAAAAGTTATCATCAATAATTCATGAAGTTACACACCAACCACACCAAGAAGCCAGGTCACGCGTGCGGCTAGCAACCCGCGCATAGCGTGCGTGCACGCGCTTGTTAGCATAGCCATACATATATACATACATGCATGCATGCATACATACATACATACATACATACATACATACATACTTATATACACATACACACACACAAATCATATATATATATATATATATATATATATATATATATATATATATATATATATATATATATATATATATATATATATATATATATGATTCTTATGTATCCAATCTAAATATTTGAAAAGATATTGATAGTCAAAGTTTTGAAGTTTGACTATATGTATATCCAAAATGACATGTATTTGTGACATAAGAGAGTAAGTTGTGGTAATGATCGGTAGTCTTTGATTCTAAGTAAAGTGCTATCAGTGGTTATCTTTCAATGAGGGGGAAAGCGAATTTTCTTTTAACTTGGCGCCCACACTACTACTACAGACAAGGTCATCATAGACGGTTCGTAATGCTCATCAGAGATAGTTTTTGAACCGTCTGATTTTTTTGTGTCTGTAATAATAGGTAGCTATCACAGATAGCTCCCAAACCATCTGTGATAAGTCACAACACATACGGTTTTTAAAAATAACCGTATGTGATGTGTACATAATACAAACGATTTTTAACAAAAAAACAATCTGTGATATCAACATATTACAGATGATTAATAAAAAACCATCTGTGATGTGTTATCACATATGGTTTTTTTAAAAAAAATCATCTGTTATATTATTAATCATCATCTTGGTTTGTTATATGTTCCTCATACATTAGAAGCAGTACATATTTCATGGTAACACTGTAACACATACATACATACATACATACATACATACATACATACATACATACATACATACATACATACATACATACATACATACATACATACATACATACATACATACATACATACATACATACATATGTGTGTGTGTAGTCTTGCACACTCCACAATTTAAATAAGCTAAAGACAACCCAAGTGTGATATGGGATCTGACTTTGTCTCTAACTTATTTAAATTGTGGTGTGTATAAGACTACATATATTAGTGTTTCTATAAAATATGTGCTCCAATGCATATGGAGGATATAGAAAACCAAGTTGGTGTTTAGTAATGGCAACAGGTGGTTCCTTAGTGGAGGTTGGTCAAAGTTTGTCCATGATAACCATTTGCGAGTTAGTGATATATGAAGTAGAAAAAATAATTTTACATAGTACACTCCAAATATATATACACACACACACATATATACATATATATATATACATACATATATACATACATACATACATACATACATACATACATACATACATACATACATACATACATACATACATACATATACACACACACACACGACATAATAAGGAATGAGTTAATACAAACTGTGAATCTAAAGTGGTACAAAGCATTTAAACAAGATGATATCTCTAAAATAACAGCAGGTCTATAGGAATTACACAACTTTTTGTGCCTCGATAATGTCCAACCTCTCAAAGATGGATGCCTAGAGATGGCCTACAAGTGAAACCTAGTAAACACGATCGCGCCAGATAAATAAACAAGTGCTTTATATCAAGAAGTTCTAGTTGAATCTTTACGGGAGCATTATATCTCAGATAGATATTATAAATTTTAGCAGATATGGAATGACTTGCTATAAGTTTAGTCACCTCAACCTTCTCAAATAACTACAAGTGGGTACAATTGATGCATCAATGAAATACCTATAGCAAATAGGTGTATATCAGCATGTTTGTAGTGAAGAAGATATTTTTATATTAACAATTGCCTTACGAAACAAATACATCATACTCAATTATTAAGAAAGCCATAGCAAATTAATAAGATTCAACAATGCAACAACTACGCCTTAAACTAATACTTCGCTTAGATTCAACACATGCAAATTACAAATACAATGTCTACCGAC
The DNA here is from genome assembly GCA_017311315.1 of Dendrocalamus latiflorus. Taxonomy (NCBI): domain Eukaryota; kingdom Viridiplantae; phylum Streptophyta; class Magnoliopsida; order Poales; family Poaceae; genus Dendrocalamus; species Dendrocalamus latiflorus. The sequence goes on along the minus strand of CM029666.1, from coordinate 40,419,867 downwards.
TTTCAACAATTGAAGCAATTGACAAGTGAATATGACAATGACAAAGATCAACACAGTACACTAATTAAAAGCTGAATGAATCACATTGAACAAGATTAAATAACCTAGTGAACAAAGTGAATCACAGAGGACGGCTATCAATGATAAAATAAATCATGTGTACATATTGACCAAGAATTGCATGACATAATACTAAAATAGCAAATAATATGTTAGCTCAAAGCCATATTATACTTCTATTGTTATATTGATTCTCAATTTGATGTCATCTCATCACAGAGCAATGAACTGAGCCCATAACATCACTAACCAAGTTCCCTAGTACTAGTTAGAATGATATGAACAACTAGCACAGCACACTTGATAAGGTAATGCTAAAACAGCAGAGATATTCACGATGCATCGTCGGGAGGAGAGGTGGCAATATCAGGAGGAGAGGCGGCGTTGGGAGGAGAGGCAGCGGTCTCAGGAGGAGAGGTGGTGTTGGGAGGAGAGGAGGCGGCGGGAGGAGAGGAGGCGAAAGGTGTGGCTGAGTGAGTGAGCAAGGGCTCAAACCCTAGCGGGACCCTACTTATAGGAAGAACTATCACAGATGGTTTCATAACATAACCGTCTGTGATAATGAGAGACTTCATAGACGGTTATTTATTAGAATCACCTGTAATGATATACAGACGGTTCTATACATCGCTACTAACATAGACGGTCACACATGTAAAACTGTCTATAATAATTGCAATACTGACATATTTGGGGAACTATCTGTGGTGAGGCGTCTAATATGATCTTATTTGTAGTAGTGCCAAGTACTAGTAGTAACTGCATATCCAAGTCAAACCCGGAGGATTTAAGCCTAACTATGAGTCGATTTCGTTGAGATCTTGAGGTAGATTAGTTTATGTGTGCATCAACACTCTCTTTGTACTGTTTGTTGATTTAGACGACGTAGGAGACAACTTTTAAGTTATATATTAGTAAAATTTATATAAAAAGAAATTTTATGAAGTATTTTCAATGACAAATCTATTAATATGTATAATTTCCATGTGACAAATCTAAATACTTTTAGGTATCAGTTGTCAAAGTTTTAAAATTTGACTAGACACATATTTAGAAAGATGTATTATATACACTATAGTAGCAATATTCTTCTTTTCTCATTTTTTCAGTTCAACAGAAGGAAAACTAAAAGAGGAATGCGATTCATCCTTTGATCCAATAATTAAGATAAGAAATAAACATAGCTCTTTGACAGGGTCCATATCAAATCTTTCTTGTGGCAGCCAATGATCCTACCGGTAAGTGCGCAAGCATTTGAGTTGAAGGGCATGCCAGGAGCGTATATGATTACGGCGTCGAGGAAAGATAGGGTTATTTCTTGTGATGTCCATTACTACAGAAAAGGTCATCACAGACGGTTCGAAAACGTCATCACAGACGGTTTAGTGAACCGTCTGTATTTATGGGTCAGTGATAATCGAAGGTCATCACAGACGGTTTTCGAACCGTCTGTGATTGTCAGCTATCACAGACGGTTTTTGAGTAAAAACCGTCTGTGATAGCTGATAAACACAGACGGTTCTTAGTTACAAACCGTCTGTGATAGCTGATAATCACAGACGGTTTTTAACTAAAAACCGTCTGTGATTATCAGCTATCATAGACGATTTTTGAGTACTAAGTAAAATAGAATGTGTTAAATCAAGAGGCATTACTACTAAGTGTTGTATATGATTAATTAATGTGTAGCTAGCGAATACCCGAAAATTGCGATCATGTTTCAAGGGCTTGGCAGCTGTCGTCGAGCCACTTGTTTGTTGAACGTATGTGACGAACGACCTTCGGTATTCGAAAAAGTTAGATTAGTCATTCGGAAGGAAAGAAAGAGTACAATGTACAATGTACTTACCTATCAGTATTTCGGCGATAGCTGTGTACTTGGATTTGTTCTTACTTAGAGAATCAAGGTATATAGCCTTGTTCCATTTTGGTATAATTACAATTAAAATCCAATGGAAGTTCTCATTGTATGGCATAAGAACAAATTCCTTATCGCGGTGAGCCAGCAGTGATTTTGTAATATAGTCCTCGACGAAGGATGCATTCTCGTTGATGGTATCAATGGCGACCAAGCGTGGGTCCAGGAAACCAATTGGTGATTTCGATGATCTAGCTTCGGTCAGCATGAATCTATATATATACACAAAAAAGCAACAAATTGTGACATATATCGGTATTACGTGAACAGAGACTGTGATTGTACAGACTTACAGCGTCCAGCATCGAACGAGTGAGGCGTCGAGAGCGTTGAGCGTGAAAAGACCAAATATATCGTCAAAGGTCACCGGGAAGACACATTCCTGAACTTCGTGCAAGAAATGTTCCGGCTTGAATTTGACCATGACACGTGAGCGCCGTTGTGCCTCTGGTCTATTGGACTGTTGCAGATACCAAGTGTGGAATCTTTGGCAACCAAGTCCTAACTTTGTGAGGTGCTCTTGCGGGAATATCATCGGCTCGCCTAGCACGAATTTGTGGGCCAATGGCATGCACGGGATATCGTCATCATCCTTCGTCTTTGATTTGCCATGGCCACTGCCTCGACTGCAGGTCGACTTCATGGTAGTCGACTGTAATGGTACAGACGGTGCAAGTTGCTTTGGCGAGAATAGCACCCGTGGAGATAGCACCGGTACAGGTAGCTCTGCTTCGCACTGCCCGTGTGGAGATGGCACCAGTGCATGTTGTTGTGGTTCGCACTGCACTTCTGGTCTTGCCACCGGTGAAGAAGCCTCCAGGGTGATGTCGCTTTTGGGCCACTGGATGAATGTTCCAATGGCCTGTCCTAGACTCACGATCTCGTCGTTGAGGGGGCTTCGGTAGCGGGACCACCTCAAAATTGACATACACACCATCCACATTAACTTTTGCGAAGCCTGGCGCTAAAGCTTGACCGTGCACCATGGCCCCAATACCAGACGAATATGCCTGGCCCCAAGCAGCGTACAAGGGAATGGAGCCATATCTCACTTGGAGCCTGCACTTCGTAGGCTCCTACATAACGATACAAAATTAGCTACTCAAATAGGCCTACCAATGGAGCAAGCATTCGAGAGGTAATAATTATTACCAGGATGTCGTCCACAGGAAATTTGGACTGGGTTTGCGTCGGATTGGACACGCAGCTACTCGGATGGTTGTGCGGGCTAGCTAGCACAAGAGCGGCAGTAGCGGCCTGCTGACTTTCTGTCTGTTTTCGCACCTCATCTCTGATTACATCAGCCATCTGAGCTAATAGCTCCTCTCTAAGAGATTCCTTGATCTCTTCTCGTAGCTGTGCGTCACGCTCGGCTTTGTTTCTCTTCCTACGCCGATACATTCCGGAGTCATCTTGGAAACCATGTTTCCAAGGAACGTAAAGCCCAAGGCCTCTCGTACGACCCGGGTGCTCCTTGTTTCCCAGGGCCACGGAGAGCATATCATTCTCCCTTGTTCCCTGGAATGATCCCAGGGTAGATTCAAAACTCAGCTCTTCCTGCAAGAGCACGAAATGTCATTTCAATTCGTACGAAGTTGTGGAGTAATTACAAGCTACGTAGTTCTATCGATATCTTACCAGGCGCTGGGACACTTGCTGGTCTGCAGGGTTTCGAAAGGAGACGTCCCCCGATGTCATTGTAGATGACCTTGCTCTAATCCAATTTCGAGCGCGGTCATCCGGGATATTGGAAAATGGCGGGGCCACTACTAGTTTTCAGGTCTAGGACAACGGAGCGAAATCGTTGCAATAGGACCAAAATAGATGCAATATGTACCTATTGCAACACATCACTTCCGTTGGCAAGCGTGGCAAGTACTTGCGTGCTTAAAAGATTGTGCAACGGATTGTAGTTTCGTTGCAATACCTATGGTTATTGCCATGCAATGTGTTGTGGCAATTGTTTGTTATTGCAACGAATGATGTCGTGGCGATATAGGCTATTGTCACAGCTGACTCCGTGGCAATAGCTTCTTTTGCCACGAAGTTTGGTCGTGGCAATAGTATCATTTGCCACAAAAATATTGCGTGGTAATAGGTTCTATTGCCACACCAATGGTTCGTGGTAATAGACCTATTGCCACAGAGATCAATTCGTTGCAACAGGATATATTGCTATGGAAACGTTTCGTTGCAGCATGTTTAATTGCCACCGGAGGTGTTTCGTTCCAGAGACCAGAGATGAAGAAAAGAAGTGGGAAGAAGCAGATGGATAGTCGCTCACCGAAGAAGTCGGCTATGTCGGCTGCTCACCGAATAATCTGGGAATGTATTTTTTTGCACTTTTGTAATAAAATTGCCTTGAATTTAAGAAGGAAAAAGACGGATTGTGGGAGTGGACATCACATCTCGGCAGTAGTCGGCATATACTATTACTACAAGGTCTCTAAACAAAGTTCTATGAAGCAAATGCCACAAACTAGTGTATCCGGTTCATTGAACGGGAACACCCGAGTGTGTCATTTACTTCATGCCCCTTGAAGGTCTATGTGGCATATTTTATTACTACAAGGTCTCTAAACAAAGTTCTATGAAGCAAATGCCCCTTGAAGGTCTATGTGGCATATACACTAGAGTGGTCCTTGATTGGTTAATTTGTGCTCTCAAATTGTAGGGTTGCACAAGATTAATCTTGGCCGTCCCGCTACTAAATGAGGAAGCAAGAAAAGTGAAACATGATGCTCAATGTTAGGAAGAGAGGAGAGGAGTAGAGAGAAGGGGGAGAAGGGAGGGGTGATGTGGACAGAGAGAGGGGTTATGTGCCTATACTATATACTATAATACTATATACTAACACAACAATTAAGCTACTGCAGTAAATAATGTACCAAATAGCAAACTAATTAAGCTACTGCAGTAAACAATGTACCAATGTAATATGTACCAAATAGCAAACTAATTAAGCTACTGCAGTAAACAATGTACCAATGTAATATGTACCAAATAGCAAACTAATTAAGCTACTGCAGTAAACAATGTACCAATGTAATATGTACCAAATAGCAAATTAATTAAGCTACTGCAGTAAACAATGTACCAATGTAATATGTACCAAATAGCAAACTAATTAGGCTACTGCAGTAAACAATGTAGCAAATAGCAAACTAATTAAGCTACTGCAGTAAACAATGTACCAATGTAATATGTACCAAATAGCAAACTAATTAAGCTACTGCAGTAAACAATGCTCACAATGCTCAAAACCATAGTCCATCATAGAAACTGCTCACAATACTCAAAACCCTATTCCATCACAGAAAGTGCTCACAATGCAGATGGTAATCGAGGGGAGGTGGAGGCGACGAGGGTTCGGGGGAGGTGGAGGCGACCGGCGACGGGCTCCGGGGAGGCGGCCGACGAGGGTTCGAGGAGGCGGAGGCGACGACGGGCTCGACGGAGGCGGCCGGCGAGGGGCTCGGGGAGGCGGCCGACGAGGTTTCGGGGAGGCGGAGGCGACGACGGGCTCGGGGGAGGTGGAGGCGGCCGGCGACGGGCTCCGAGGAGGCGGAGGCGACGACGGGCTTGACGGAGGCGGCCGACGAGGGGCTCGGGGAGGCAGCCGGCGAGGGGCGGGGAGGCGGAGGCGACGACGAGCTCGGGATTTAATTAGATCTAGATCGAATAACTGCGCAGCGCACATGGAAAACCCTAGCCAGAGGGTATATATAGGGAGGTTATCACAGACGGTTCTAAGTTCAGAACCGTCTGTGATAAGCCTTTGCGACTGTAGTTATTAAGACAACACAAATAACCACAGCTGCATTCATATCCACCACAAAACAGCTACATTCATATACAACACCAACCAGCTGCATTCATATCAACCATCACATGTACATCACGCATATACATCACATATACATAAATGCCAATACTCATATACATTTTCACATATACATTTTGTCACACATTTTCACATATACATCTCAAAATTGACTACATCACACATTTTCACATATACATCTCAAAATTGTCACACATTTTCACATATACATTCTTATTGTACTTGCTTATTTCCTTTAAAAATTAGCCCTTCATCATGATCAATGCGTATGTAACTAGTTTCGTCACGTTGTTCATCGTCGATCCTTATGCCATTTCCAAAAGGAGGTAACTCGTCAAATTGATTGTATTCCTCCTCGTCCACTACATTCTCCACTCCGACAATTCTCCTTTTTCCATGAAGAACTACATGGCGTTTCTTATTTGCCGGGTGTCGGTTACATAGAAAACTTGAACAACTTGATTGGCAGTACGAATGGTTCGTCTTTGTACCCGACACGTTGGAGGTCCACGGTCGTGACACCGTACTTGTCAACCTTCACCTGTGGGAGATGCACCCAACGGCAGCGAAATAAGGGGATCTTGAAAACCACATAGTCGAGCTCCCAAATCTCTTCTATGAAGCCATAGTACGAGTTTCTCGACCCATCGGTACTGAATGCATCTATGCGGACACCGCTGTTCTGGTTAGTGCTCTTGACATCCTGAGACTGTGTATAGAATGTGTACCCATTTATGTCATATCCTTGCCATGTCACAACTGTAAATGTCGGCCCTTTTGCCAACCATGTCAGCGTCTCACACGGCGAGCTCCTAGCGATTTGCTCCTTCAACCATTAGTTGTGTTGCCTCATGATCCAAACATCCGGCTGCTCCGGATTCTGTTGCCGAAGCACATCCTTGTGCTGGTCCACATAAGGCGCCACTTCAGTCATGTGTTGCAACACCGTGAAATGGGCTTGAGTATACGTGTCCATATCTGGAGTGATTGCTTTCCTTCCGATAGTTCTGAGACCCTTCAGCCTCCCCTCATGACGAGATTGAGGGACACCTATCGGTTGAATTTGAGCCATATAATCGACACAAAACTCAATGACCTCTTCGCTTGCATAACCTTCGACGATGCTGCCCTCCGGCCGAGAACGATTCCGTACGTAGGACTTGAGAATTCCCATGAACCTCTCAAATGGGTACATGCTACGTAGGAATACGGGCCCGCACATTTTTATCTCCCACACAACGTGAACAACGAGATGGACCATGATATCGAAAAACGAAAAAGGGAAATACATTTCAAGGTGACATAGAGTCATCACCACCTCGTCCTGCAGAGCATCTAGTCCTTCGGGATCGATGACCTTCTGAGCAATTGTGTTAAAGAAATAACACAGCCTCATGATTGTCTCTCGGACTTTGATCGGCAAAATATTTTTAATTGCAATAGGGAGCATCTGTGTCATCAGCACATGACAATCATGAGACTTCATGCCATTTAACTTCAAATCTTGCATCGAAACAAGTTTCTTCACGTTGCCGGAGTAACCAGACGGAACTTTGACACCATGCAAGAACTGCACAGTTCTGTTTTCTTCGCCTTGGACAGAGTGTAACACGCAGGGGGAAGGTACGTTCGTCAATTATCAGTGCTTGTCGGTGCTAACTCAGGCTTGATGTCCATGTCAGCCAAATCAAGCCGTGCGTTGACACCGTCCTTTGTTTTATCACGGATGTTCAGTAAGAGACCAATCAAGCTGTCGCACACATTCTTTTCTACGTGCATGACGTCGATGCAGTGCCGAACATCTAGGTACTCCAATAAGGTAAGTACCAAAATATTGATCTCTTCTTCCAGGTGTTCTTCTCATGAGCCCTCAATTTACGTCCCTTTCCGAGGACAACATCTAAATCCTTAACCATATCATAAACCTCGTGTCCCCTTAAATGCCTTGGAGCTGAACCGTCTTCCTTCTCTCCGTCAAATTGTTTCTTCATCTTGCGGTATGGGTGAGCCCTCCGAAGGAACCGGCAGTGACGCATGTAGACGGTTTTGCGTGAGTGTCTCAGCCACACACTCTCGGTACCATCTAAACAGTGAGTACAAGCTTTGGCACCTTTTGTACTATGGCCCGATAGGTTACCAAGGGCAGGATAATCATTTATGGTGCAGAACAATAAGGAGCGCAGAGTGAATTTCTCTCGGTTGTATGCATCCCATACCTGTACCCCTTCGTTCCACAGTACTTTTAGATCTTCCACCAACGGTGCTAGGAACACATCAATATCATTCCCAGGTTGTTTTGGCCCTTGGATAAGTATCGACAGCTAAATGTACTTTCGCTTCATACACAACCAAGGAGGAAGGTTATAGATGCAGAGAGTCAGGGCCATGTGCTATGTCGGCTGCTCATGCTACTGAAAGGATTCATTCCATCTGTACTCAGTCCAAACCTTATATTCCTTGGTTCTGCACCGAACTCTGCAAAACTCCTATCGATGTTTCTCCACTGCGCGGAATCAGTAAGGTGTCTTATCATTCCATCCTTCTTGCGCTCCTCCGAGTGCCAACGCAGCAGTTTTGCCTCCTTTGGAGTTGCAAAAAACCTTTTCAAACGGGGAATTATAGGAAAATACCATGCCACCTTAGCAGGAGGTCCTTTCTTCGCCTCTGTTCCCTCGCCATCATCTGATTGATTGTTACGTTTGTATCGGGATACGTTGCACACCGGACATACATGCATGTTTGCATACTCTTTACGGTAGAGGATACAGTCGTTCGGGCATGCATGTATTCTTTCTACTTTCATTCCCAATGGACAAAGTACCTTCTTGGCTTTATACGTGGTTTTAGGCAACTCATTTCCCTCCGGAAGCATGTCCGCTAAAAGACCTAGCAGCGCCGTGAAACTCTTGTCGGACCAACCATTGCTTGCCTTCAATTTCAAGAGTTCAAGCACGGCCGACAACCTCGTGTACTTGCAGCCCGTGTACAAAGGTTTCTCTGAGTCCTCCATCAAGCCACGGAATTTAACATACTCTCTCTCATCATAGTTCTCTTCTACATCGCGAAGCATCTGATCCAGATTATCATCGTGCAACCTATCCGAATCCGAGCCATAATCGACATCAGCCGGCGGCATGTCATTCACTTCACCGGCGATGTCATCCGGGGGCATATCATTCACTTCACCGGCGATGTCATCCGGCGGCATATGATCATTCACTTCGCCATGACTGGTCCAACACGTATAATCCTTTTTAAAACCCCTCCGAATCAAGTGCGCTTCAATTTGCCCTCGATTCTTAAACATCTTCAAATTCTCGCAGTCAGTGCATGGAAAGCACATATATTCCACCCCCTTATTCAACATATCCTCCTCGGCGGCTCTTATAAAAGCAGAAACGCCATTAACGTACTCTTCACTCACACGGCTCGCGGCATACATCCAGCTTCGGTCCTACGTTACGTACATATATAACAACTTAGTATTAAAATCTAGATTAACTAATTATAACTACATATATACCGGCCACATTTATTATATTGAGACATAATTTGCTAGCTCAATTCATATTACAAACACAACAGCTATTATATAACCAACAATTTTGCAAATTAACCATCTTCAATAACCACTCATGGATTATAGTACTTAGACCAAAATTGTAATGCAATTAAAGAAAAAATAAATTTCATTACTAACCATATCTACAACAACTAGGAAAGTCTGAATCTTAATTCAATGCTCAATCTCTGCCTCTTCCCACCAAATTAACTGGCCTGAAATCGTCTAGCTTCCTCCCGAGTGAAAAAGTGCGCAGCAGTGGCTAGATCTGGATCGAAATGAAGACAGATGTAGTTTAAGCAGCGCAATAAATGCCTTAGTCATTATCACAGACGGTTTTTAACTAAAAACCATTTGTGATAAATATTATCACAGACGGTTTTTTAGAAAAAAACCGTCTGTCATAAGCTTCATACCAGAACGCTTCGCGCGTGTTTCGATGCCAGAACGCTTCGTGTTTCGATCGTCTAATTAACGTCTCTCGATCGTTATACGAAGCGTCTATATCATTAATGTTTGGATATACGAACCGTCTGTGCTAAAGGTTAAATATGCGCGCCTAATCCAGGTCTCTTCTACGTACGTACAATGCAATATACAATACAACATGGCTTCTACTGTTCTTGTGATCATCTCCTTCCTCTCATCTGTTCATAATGAATTGTTCAGCCGGAACCTTACACAGGCGGCCAGCAATTTGCATCTGGAGCAGCTTCTCCGCACCCGCCCTGCTCTCCTTCCCCGACTTTCTTGTGTCCGTCAGCTTGACCTGATCCTCCGTCGTCGACGGAGGCGTCTCACTGCCGCTCAAGAAAGGGAAACAACCCTCACCCTGGTTCTTCTCCACAATGTGCGCAAAGCGGAAGAAGCTCTGCACGCATTGGAGAGACTGATGGATAGCCTTGCCGATCAAGCAAATACGGTAGATTCTGAGGAATCTTTTCATGCTATGCTCTATGACATTATGGATGTTGCTGATCATTTGCCCAGGCTGGAGGAGGAAGTGCTGAGGACAAGGGCAATCTTAACGACATTCGAGAATTTAGCGGCTGATCCTCCAAGTCCCCAAGTCGAAGAAGAAGCGTACGAAGCCCAAAAGATTACAATCTGGGAAACTCTTTACCTGTGCGACTTTTGTAATAAATTTGCCTCTAATTGAAATTAATAAATTTGCCTTTAATTTGTGATCTCTTGTCTCAGTAGTTCTGTAGTTAAGTTATTAGAAGCAATGTGTACTTATATATTAACCTCTGATCTAGAATATGACAGACAAAGGGACATCACAGACGGTGACGGTTCTTAACAACAACCGTCTGTGATAGTCGACACAACACAGACGGTTTTTAATAAAAACCGTCTGTGATAATTCCAGATTATTACAGACGGTTCAGCGGTAAGAACCGTCTGTGATACTCATTTTTCCCGCCACAAATACCACAGACGACCTTCTAATTAAAACCGTCTGTAATAGTGTACATTACAGACGGTTTCATAAAACCGTCTGTGATTTGGCGTCTACTATTAGCCTCTCTGTAGTAGTGATTCGTTTAACCTCGTTCCTCATCTGACATGGCAATTTGGTGCTGATTTTGTTTCATAATTAACTAATCAGAATTCAAATGTTCGCCCGTGGACTAATGGTTCAAAATCAACGTGTGTGCACGTGCCATCTTTTGATACATTAATTAATATATAAACATTGGCTGTGTAGCTGTGATGCTTTTGATCATCATTGTTTTTCTTGAATCAATCCTAATCCTTTAGCCAAATGAAATCTAACCCAGATCGTGCTTTTGATTTTGATCATCATTGTTTTTCTTGAATCAATCCTAATCCTTTAGCCAAATGAAATCTAACCCAGATCGTGCTTTTGACGTCCAAACCATGAAGCTAGGAAGGAGGAGGCTCATCTCAGCACATTATCCACAGCCTCACCACAGGCACCATTGACATGCCAAAACGCCCAAAACATGGTGTTCACTATAATATACTAAATTCCTAAGAATTGACAATGTTCACTTATCCAAATAAAATTACAACACATTGTACATATTCTCGTCCATCCAAAAACTACCTTATATATTATCTTCAAGTTAATGTTAAATAAATCAATCTTATGTAAACAAAAGTGTTAAGTTTCTAATCCGAATCCTATTTGGTTTGTTTTAGTTTCCAACACGGAGTTTTACTCCTACTTGAAGTTCCTTTGTAAACACTATAAATATACCCTTGTAGACCACAGGGAAGGCAAGAGATTCATTGTAAACACCTCCTCATACAGTGATCACTACCGCAGAAAAGGTCATCACAGACGATTCGAAAAAATCATCACAGACGGTTTCGTGAGCTGTCTGAGTTTATGGATCAGTAATGATATGAGGTCATCATCAATGGTTTTCGAACCGTCTGCAATACATACTATCACAGACGGTTATTAACTTATAACCGTCTGTGATAATCTACTGCAAATCTAAATCTATTTATGTTTGTTGGTTAGCCTCAGGAAATGCTAGCCATATCCTGTAAAACAAGCAGAAGCACAACAAGTACTTGTATACATCTAATTCACATTCATTTTAGAAACAAGAACATCCCTTTCATAATTCAATTAACTCAAATGAAATAAATTAACCATATTCAAAAACAAATACACACATGTACAAATAAGTTCAATCTTATCCCAATTAAGTTTAGTCTACATTGTGGAACTCTCTATCTTTGTTATGACCCGAGGCTTTAAAAAATTCAATGTCAGTTATGGGGACAATTGAATTTGATGTTTTATTCACCGTTTTGATATATTGCTATTTGGATAGTTATGCGATCGTTATAGAGGCTTTGACAACATTAATTCTCAAGAATTTGATGACACTCTAATGGTAGATAGCATGATACTCTTTGGAATTTTGCTGTTTGAAAGTGAAGGTTTTGCTCCAATTTTAGTTTGAGATGAATGATTTAAGTGCAAGAAGGGGTTTATTTTTATGTGGATACCACAACTTTTGTCCAGTTATTGTAGCTCGAAACAAAGGGTCAACTGTAGTTTATTCTCCATTGATGGCACAGGAGTTTCTTTCATCCGGACAATTTTACATGAGCAGTTTCAACTTTTAACCATGTCATGGAATTCAGTTACCTTTGAAGCTGGTAGTTTAATGTATGTGTTGGTCACACACATGCAAGTTTCTCTTTCAATGAGCATTGTTTGCGGAGTTTTGTGTTCCAGGTGGAGCATGCCAAATTCTATTCGATGAGTTCTTTGCTATCTATCCAATGCCACAGGTGATGTTTTAGCTTCCGTCATTCAATGATTGAGCATTTATTTCAAAATGTCAGTTGCACAAGCTCAGACTTTGTTTGGTTTATGAATTTTTGAAGATCCAGATTTGTTTATCTACTTTGTTGATAGTTGTTTGTTTGACCATGTTGGTGATTTGCTCAATTTTGCTTCGTGATAAGCTTTTAGATAAAATTGTTCCATTCTTTCTTGTTGATGGCCCTATTCTTTTTTGCCTTTTAGCTAGCTTTTGGCCTTGGCTTTTTTCAATAATCACTATTTATTAGACCAATAAGCTGCAATCCAAAAGAATATAGCCGATGATTAGTCCTATGGACTTTTAACACACAATGATCATTGATGGTGGATTACGATTTAAGGAGATTTGATTTATTTTGGCTACATGAGAGAATTCGGCTCAAGGTATACAGTTTCTGATCCGAATTCTATTCAGTTTGTTTCCGTTTCCAATACGAAGTTTTACTCTACCTGAAGTCCATTTCTAAATAATATAAATATACCTCTATAGACCATATAAAAGGTAAGAGTCTTATTGTAAACACATGCTCATATAGTAATCTCGACTTTGTGTATTCGTGATTTTTCCTGCAAAGGATTTTCACATAAAATTTGAGTTTCTCATTTTTTTTATCGTCTATATTTGCCTGCGTTTTATAACAAAAAGCAATATTATGTTGTTTACTCCTACATCTGTACAATAATGTGCTAGAAATTTATATGTAGTAGTACTACGCTACGATCCAATGCAAGATCCCAACGGCGTATATATATGCTGGTGCAGGCGGCCGCCCATGCTGTGGACAACGGACCAAACGCTGACCAGGCTCTGAGTGATTCCATCTGAATTTTGGACACATGTAGCACCGTTGCACGTAAAAATTCTAATTTTGGCCCCCTCAACGAAAAAAATTCCAAATCTGGCCCATCGCCCGACCGCGGGACTGCACCGTCGCGACACCTGTTCGGTCGTGCGGTCTGGTACCGCACGACCGCAGTGTAGCTGGGTCGTGTGGTATCAGACCGCACGACTGCCCGGTCTACAGTGCGAACGTGCGGTCGGGAAATCAACTATGCGCTCGGGACATGAGACCGCACGACTTCAGTTGATCAGTGTCTTTACTTGCCTGGGAAGGCATTTTTGTGGCGTCCTCAGTAGCAACCTGCATGCAACCTATGGACCTCCATCTCCATGCAATCTGGGCCTCCATGCATGACGACGTCTTTGCGAGTAGAAAAGCTGGCTTCAATTCCTCTGCGTTTAATTCTTACTAAGCAGAATGTCTTTAGAATGTGCGGTCAGGAACTGAAGTCGTGCGGGCGGCAGACGTGGTCATGCGGTCGGGCCGCAGCACAGTGGAGTCGTACGGTCTGGTACCGCACGACCCAACTACAGTGCGGTCGTGCGGTCCCGGACCGCAAGACCGGCCAGGTGTCACGACGCTGCAATCCCGCGGTCGGGCGGAGGGGCAAATTTGGAATTTTTTCACCGAAAGGGCTAAAATTGGAATTTTTGCATGCAACGATGCTACATATGTCCAAAATTCCATCTCGGAGACCCCTAGCCTCCCAAAATCAATTATCAACCTGCCTGGCGCCTGCAGGCTCCTGCACACCAACAACTTGAATGGAGAAGTTAATGGCGAATAGTTCACCAGCCAAGTGAAAGACTTGCTGCTAGCTACTTGTGTCCTCGTGCTGAGTCATCGCCAATATGGATCCACGTACGCGTGCGCCCCCATAGATTGGAAAAATCCTATTGTATATCGGTTACACAATTAATTTGTGTAATAAGCAAATGAGGTAGTGACACGTGTGATAATATACTGTAGCAGAACTGTAGCCCGTACAAAAATAATATTTGTTTTTTGATACAGTATCGGATTGTATGGAAATTCTTTTAAAAATAACTGCTGCAGTACTTTTACCACGTATTATCACTTTATTTGCTTGTTACACATGTACCCGATATACAGTAGAATTTTTCAATGGATCGATCGCCATCTTCGTGAGTCGCGAGGAATTAGATTCGTGTTTGCTCATCGCCTCTTTGGACACGTACGGTTGTCCACTAATCTATTCACTATATACATATAGTACTAGATGATATTTTTTAAGTAATGGCCGTACGCACGTGTAAGTAGAAACATATAGCCTAGTTTTTTTTCAATTTATAACTTATAACTTTTTAAACAAATAAATAAATAATTTCTTTGTCACTACTTTAAAATGGCTTATCAAAATAGTTTTTTTTAAATGACTGACCAGTCTACAATTTGTTCGTAAAAACGTTTAGTTAAGACTAAAAAAACCCACAGATCAGACCATTGTAAAGCTTCATTTATGTACGTATATAAAGATATTTATAAAATACGCTAAAATTATAAATTCTCATGCAATTTTTTCATATAGTTCATATTGGAGTATCTTATAATTGGTATACGAGTATATCTAAAATGACAAAGGTGTATTTCAGAATTATTTAGATGGCATAGTAAAGATGGATGTAATTACATTCGAAAGTAAAAGATATTTTTTTTAAATGTACGTATATATCTATCTCGTAATGCCGCGGTAGATCGGCTGCGGGCCCCACTGGGCGGTAGTGGAGTGGCTGGTGGGTGCCGTGCCCACCACGCTGGCTATCCGGCCGACAGTGCGGGAGCACGTGGCCCGCTGATGGCGCGTCGGGCCCACCACAGCCGTTGGTAGTTGCTGGGCTCGGGGCTCGAGAACTCGAGACGACTTAACTGGCCGAGTGATGAACTAAACAACAGGTACACGCCGTTTTGTCAAGGATAATACTGCTGAACTGGTTTAGATGCGCCCACAAGGACATGCTCTCAATAAAAGGCTGCATGTGAGCATGTACCTTGGATTGTGTATTTAGGAGGTCAACAACCAACCATATTTCTTTTTCTTTATTTTTTCCTCAAATTTCCTCACTATGGTCATAAGATTTTTTTTGTTGTTGTCAAGGAAGAGCATATCATTTGTTATTTAGATTTTTTTGAGCTATACGTTAGTTGAATTGATTGTGGAGTATATTTTGAACTCGTTACATGGTTACAATCCATCATCTAAGTACATTTAAATACATTTTCGTACTCATACTTACTTCTGATATACTCCTTGCACATTTGAGAAATATATATAATCTAAAATAAGATTTACCTATTATTTTCACGTGCGAAAGTAAGTGCACTTTTTGTTGGGGCGGTTCTCTTTTTGGCCTTTTGGTCGGATTTATCTCTACTTGGCAGAATGGCAGTTGGCACACCACAAAGAACACCCTAGGCCGACACCAAAAGAGGCATATCACGATCGAGACACAAGAGTGCTTCGGTTCTGGTAATCTGGACAAAGTGACCGACCCTACGTGTGCAGAGAGACAATGGACAGGTCATGCAAGGTGGTCCCCAACAAAGCCGTTGCCACCGTGTGCACGTACGTCCGCTCCGCCAGGCGCCGGTCCAACCATTCGCGCCCGCATGTCGCCGTGTGCCATGACACCGTAGCACGACCACCGGCAAGCGGAGCAAACAGGAACCCGCGCCAATCTCGCATTCTCGCAACAACCAAATGATCGATCAGAACGTACGACGACCCATACTGCCACCACCGTGATGACATGCACGCATACAGCGATGTAGCCACTGTTACTGATATGACCTAGAAATAATTATAAAAATAATTATATTAATTTTATGTTTATGATCTTATGGATAATATATTATTTTGTCCCTTGAATAAATATCTTTTATATTGATCAATAAGTATGTGACTTGTTCATGGAACTCTTTATTCATGTTTTGATGTTATTTTAAATTATCTCTTATTTTATTTCATTATGTAGGATAATTATGATTCACATATCAGTGCATGTATTGATTGATAATCATATTTTACGGATCACGGATGTAAGATATCAAATCAATAATGTGGACACATGTTAGAGAACATGATGTTGGATTTACCCACCATGGGACACTGTGGAAATTTTTATATTTTTAAATGTCATCAGTTGGTCTCACACATAATGTATGTAGAATCCGTAGACCTGAGATCGTCATTGTTTCCTACATGTGTAATAGTTTACATAGGGGTTACCAAACACTATTCCGTGACTAGGTGGTAATAAAAATAGCTTTTGAGTTTACTATGAAACATGCAGAGGAATATGAGTGATCAAGATGGAATTTGCCCCTCCTATATAACAGGAGAGATACCTCTGCGTCCCTCGATGTGGTTGGATTAAAGAAGTGCATGACCATGCCGAATGTGGTTGAGGAGTCAATCATAACTAAGTAATCCACTGCAGGTTCGAATGAAGAATAGAACTATCATAGGATGGCATGCTTATCGCTTTGAGTTCGATCTAGTATCATGAGGCAAAGAGATTGGTATATAAGCACTATATAGGTTCGTCTGATATGATCTTTATGTACGTTTGGGAGTTGTTATGTTCTGCTAGGGACTGCTACCAACTTATGGACCGGAAAGGAGTTTTCGGCCTATGGCCAAATATACACGAACTTATAAGGTCACAAACTTAATGGGTTAGAACAATAAGAGTTTGAATGATAGTCTCTGAGTGAGATACGATCTCCACTTGTATCGGATAAGAATCTAATTGGAGGCTATATAAGGAGAGGTGTGAGGGCTGAGAGAGGCATCTCGAAACACACCCGTCGAAACCCTAGCCGCCACCTCTCATAATCCCTGCCGTGCATGCTAGTGCTAGCACGCCGACGCACGGTGTTACATCCCTGGACGTGTGGATCTCGGTAGAGACACTGCTGCAACTGCGGCACTGATCGGGATGATCACGAGGAGGAGACGATTGGCCGGAGGACGATCGACTACTACCACTACACCGACGCGCTCTTCGTTGAACCGACTGCTTCAACTCTAATTCCGTTGTACTGCGCGTCTAGTGGTAATGATCCATGATCTCTAACTCATATGTCTTCCTGTTTTACGCGGTAGAAAATTTTAATCTGCGCTAGTATAGGCTACCCATATCCGAACAGTGTTATCAGAGCCATCATGTGTATATTTTTATCTGGATGGTTGCATGTAGTTGATATATGGTGGTAGTAGATTGGATCTATTACTGATCTGATATGACAGCTTAGATTGGTTCATGTTATTGGATTGGTTTAGGCACTGGTTGATAAGATCAATCAATTTTGGCGGTAGTAGATGGGTTCGGAGGAGGTATGAATTGATAACACTGAGTTGCTGTTCTTTCTAGAAACTTTCCGCATCGATCAATATGGTTGATCAATGGAAAATCGAGCCAATAAGATTGGTTTAGAATTGGGTTAATGTCATTAATCCAATGAAATTTTTAAAGGTGATTTTGTTAATAGGATTCATGTTCCGAAAAAAATCGGGACCGCCGTGCTAGGTAATTGTGCCGCGCATTATACGTGTTATGTGTTCATATCGCGCGATAGAATTGGTTTCTACACATAACTTTTTTTTTGCAGGGTTGTGTGAATAGTATGACCCATTGTATATGTGATGCATGTATGAGTTTTTCATGGCCTGCGTGTCATGTTTATTTATAGCCATGGGCTACATATTGTTGTATAACGGCCTGCGTGCCGACTCGTGATGCTTGATTTTCATATGCAATCCATTATTAGTTGTTAGGAGTAATGCTAAGTAGATGGAAATGGTGAACTCAAGCATTGATGGCTCAGTGGGCAGGAAGTGTGGTGATGAAGATTGCTGTGCTAAGGGCCATACTATCTCACAGTTTAATATGATTTAATTATGAATGTTTTATGTTCTTGTTATGTATTATTCATGTTATTATTATCTTGGGTGGTTTTAACATGATAGAATAGTATCTCTCTAGAAACATTAAGTAAAACATGATGCCCTTTCAATAGTTGCACCTATCAAGATTTTGATCATTAACTGGTAGGTCTACCAAAGTAGGGTGCCATTAATTATCTCAATAAGATAGGATAAAATGTTGGATACTTCATGCATAATATTAGTTTAGCTTGACTAGGCTATCAAAATGGTTTTTGGGTCTAGGAGCATAGTGTTAAGGCCGGGACATATGGATGTCAGTCAACAAACAAGAGTTACATGTGATGTAATTAACAAGGGTTGCTTATCTACGTTGCCAGGTTTCTAGCAGTGATGCCAAAGCTCACTAGGACTTAGTGAAATATAGATCTTAACTCACTATATGTTATTAGTTGGTATTTGATTTTTAAACATATAGTGTGAGTATCTTTTATTAAATTGTTTAGTAGGAGATTTCGCATAAAAATAGTGCTGAATTTTTCATATACTTTTTATGTTATAGACAATGCCACCATCTACTTCCTCCACACCCAGTTTTAACCTGCGATCTATTCTTGAGAAAGAAAAACTAAATGGAACAAACTTCATTGACTGGTATCGTAATTTGAGAATTGTTCCCAAGCAAGAAAAGAAGAAATATGTTCTAGAGGCTCCATATCCAGATGAACCAGCTAAAGATGCTACTCGTGCTCAAAAGAATGAGTATGAAAAATAATGCAATGACTTACTTGATGTTTGTTGTCTCATGATTACCACTATGAACTCTGAGTTTCAGAAGCAATATGAGAACACGATTGCCTATAATATGATTGTGGATCTTAAAGGTATGTTTGAGAACCAAGCAAGGGCTGAAAGGCACAATACCTCTAAGTCATTGTTTGCATGCAAATTAGCTAAAGCAAGTCTGGTCAGCTCTCATGTGATCAAGATGGTTGGATACATTGAGAGTTTGAAAAAGTTCAGTTTTCCCCTCAGCTAAGAGTTAGCTATTGATATGATTCTTCGGTCGCTCCCTTCGAGCTTTGAGCCAGTCATTTTGAACTTTCATATGAATGGCATAGAGAAGTCAATGACCAAGTTGTATAGGATGCTCAAGTTAGCAGAGGAGAGCATTAAGAAAAACTCTAATCATATGATGATGGTTCAGAAGACTATCAACTTCAAAAAGAAGTCCAAGACTTTGAGCAAAAGAAAGGACATGGGCAAAATTTAAGATGAGATCTCGAGTATCAAATCTAAGTTTTAGAAGCTCAAGATTAGTGCTGCATCTGATGCTATTTGCTACTATTACCAAGGGACCGGACATTGAAAGAAGAACTGCAAGAAGTACTTGGCAGAACTGGAAAAGAAGAATGAAAATAAGACTTCTACTTCAGGTATAAATGTTATAGAAATAAATCTTGCTACTTCTCATATTTGTTCTTGGGTATTTGATACCGGATCAGTTGCTCATATTTGTAATTCGATGCAGACACTGATAAGGAGTAGGAGTTTGGCAAGAGGCAAGGGCGATCTTCACGTAGGCAATAGAGTAAGAGTTGCTGCACTGGCTGTTGGCACTTCACCATTATCTTTACCCTCAGAATTAATTTTGAAATTGAATAATTGTTATTATGTTCTTGCCTTAAGCAAAAACATTATTTCTACTTCATATTTGGGAGTAGAAGATTATGAGTTCAGAATAAAGAACAATTATTGTTTGATTTATTTGAATGATATGTTTTATGGTCATGCTCCATTGATAAATATATTATATATTTTAAATCTTCAGGATGTGCCTGTCTATAACAATAATGCTAAGAGGTTTCGGCCTAATGATTTGAATCCCATTTATATTTGGCATTGTCGTTTGGGTCACATAAGTGAGAAGTACATGGTGAAGCTCTATAAAGATGGTCTTCTAAATTCATTTGATTTTGAATCATTTGAAATATGCAAGTCTTGTTTACTTGGCAAAATGACTAAGACACCTTTCACTGGTATAGGTGAGAGGGCAAATGATTTGTTGGCCTTAGTACATTCGGATGTATGTGACCAATGAGCTCAACAGCAAGAGGTGATTTTTAGTACTCCATAACTTTTATTGGTGACTTTAGTAGATATGGATACATATACCTAATGAGGCACATGTCTGATTCGTTTGAAAAATTTAAGCAATTTCAGAATGAAGTACAAAATCAACTTAGCAAGGCAATTAAGCCTTACAACCATATTGTCGAGGTGAATATTTGAGCCATGAGTTTGCTGATCATCTAAAGCAATATAGAATTGTCTCACAACTAAATCCGCCGGGAACATCTCAATGGAATGGGGTGCCTGAACGTTTAAATCGAACCTTATTAGACATGGTATAGTCAATGATGAACCAATCTAATATGCTATTGTCTTTTTGAGGATATGCTCTAGAAACAGCTGTGTTCACATTAAATAGAGTTCCATCAAAAGCCGTAGAGAGGACATCATATGAGATATGGACTGAGAAGCGTCTCGGGTTGTCTTTTCTCAAAATATAGGGATGTGAAGTATATGTAAAATGTTTGACGTAAGATAAGCTCACACCTAAATCTGATAAATGCTTATTCGTGGGGTGTCCTAAGGAAACTAAAAGATATTGTTTTTATAAAAGGGATGACAACAAAGTGTTTGTTGCTCGAAATGATGTCTTTTTGGAGAAATAGTTTCTCTCAAAAGGAGTTAGTGGGAACACAGTGAGACTCAAAGAAATTCAAGAGATATCAGAAAATGTTTCAACTCCTACTAAACCTCTACAGAGTATACAAGATATTGTACAACCTGTGGTAGAGGCACCAGCCCTACACAGGTCTAAAAGGCCACGTCAATTACCGATAAGGTATCAATATGTTATTTTATGGTTAGACAATAATGAGCATAAGACCTATGTGGAAACAATGATGGGCCCAGACTCTGAGAAATAGCTTAGAGCCATGACATCTAAAATTCTATCCATGTATGATAATCAAGTTCCAAACTGGATTATCCATAAGTTTGGAACTTGATTGATCCACCCAATGGTGTAAAAATCATTGAATGCAAGTGGGTTTTAAGAAAACAATAGACATAGATGAAAATGTTCATATCCATAAGGCACGATTGGTGGCGAAGGGTTTCAAACAAAGTTAAGGTATTGACTATGATGAAACCTTCTCACCCGTCGTTATGCTTAAGTCTGTCCAGATCATTCTAGCTATTGCTGCATATTTCGATTATGCGATATGGCAGATGGATATCAAAACAGCTTTTCTAAATAGAAATCTAAGTGAGGATGTGTACATGACACAACCTGAGGGTTTTGTCGATTCTCAAAATGCTAGAAAGATATGCAAGCTTCAGAGATCTATCTATGGACTAAAGCAAGCTTTTTGGAGTTGGAACTTTTCGTTTTGATGAGGTAGTCAAAGGGTTTGGCTTCATCAAGAATGAAGAAGAGCCTTGTGTTTACAAAAATTCTAATGGAAGCACACTTATTTTTCTGATCCTCAGAAATGATATTCCTATTCTTGAATCTATCATATCTTCATTAAGAAATAGTTTTTCTATGAAAGACTTACAAGAGGCAATATACATTTTGGGCATAAAGATCTATAGAGATAGAACTAAAAGACTAATTAGATTAAGCCAAGATACGTACATTGACAAAATGTTAAAGCAGTTCAATATGCAAGATTCCAAGAAGGGTTTCTTGCCTATGTCACATGGTATTAGTCTTAGCAAGACTCAGTGTCCTTCGATATTAGATGAGCGAGACCAGACGAGTAAAATTCCATATGCTTTTGCCATTGGGTCTATCATGTATGCCATGTTTTGTACACGCCTAGATGTGTCATATGATCTAAGTGTTACGAGCAGATATCAGTTAGATCTAGGTGAAGGTCACTGGGATAGCTATAAAGAACATCCTGAAATATTTGAGAAATACTAGAGATGCGTTCCTTGTTTATGGAGGTAAAGAAGAGCTTGTCATAAATGGATACACTAATACTAGCGTCCAAACCGATAAAGATGATTTTGGATCGTAGTTTGGGTTTGTATTTTGTCTTAATGGAGTAGTGATCTAGAAAAATTTCAAGCAAGAGATGGTTACCTATTCTACAATGGAGGCTGATTATATTGTGGCTTTCGAAACTGCAAAGGAGGCTATTTGGATAAAAAAAAGTTTATCTCTGAACAGGGTGTGGTCTTTAGTGCTTCTAGTCCAATGAATCTCTTAGTGGAGCCATTGCGCAAGCCAAGGAGCCTAGATCGCATAAAAAAATCTAAGCACATACTTTGCTGTTTTCACCTCATTCGCAAGATTTTTGATACAGGTGATGTTAATGTATGCAAAGTGCACACACATTTAAATATTGTTGATCTGTTAACAAAGCCTCTTCTGCAGCCAAAGCATGAGGCACACACAAGAGCTATGGGTATTAGATACTTGCATGATTGATTCTAGTGCAAGTGGGAGATTGTTAGTGATATGCCCTAGAGACAATCATAGAGATAATTGTATCACTTTTATATTTATTTTGAATAATATGTTATTTTGTTCTTGAATAAATATCTTTCATATTGATCAACAAGTATGTGACTTGTTCGTGGAACTCTTTATTCATGTTTCGATGTTATTCTAAATTATCCCTAATCTTATATCATTATGTGGGACAATTATGATTCACAGATCAGCACATGTATTGATTGATGATCATATTTCATGGATCACAGATATGAGATATCAAATCAACAATGTGGATACATGTTTAGAGAACATGATGTTGGATTGACCCACTATGAGATACTATGAGAATTGTTATATTGTTAAGTTTCATCAGTTGATCTCATATATAGTGTATGTAGAATCCTTAAACCTGATATCGCCATTGTTTCCTACATATATAATATTTTACTTAGATGTTACCAAATACTACTCTGTGACTAGGTGGTCATAAAGGTAGCTTTTAGGTTTACTATGAAACATGTGGAGGAATATGAGCGATCAAGATGAAATTTGCTCCGCCTATATAACAGGAGAGATATCTCTGAGTCCCTCGATGTGGTTGGATTAAGGAAGTGCATGGCCATACCGAATGTAGTTGAGGTGTTAATCACAACTGAGTAATCTACTGCAGGTTCGAGTGAAGGATCAGGCTATCATAGAATGGTACGCTTCTCGCCTTAAGTTCGATCTGATATCATGAGGTAAAGGGATAAGTACATAAATAGTATATGTGTTCGTTTGATATGATCTTTATGTATATTTGGGAGTTGTTATGTCCTACTAAGGACCGTTACCGACTTATAGACCGGAAAGAAGTTTTCAGCCTATGGCCAAATATACATGAACATATAGGGTCACACACTTAATGGGCTAAAATGGTAAGGGTTCGAATGATAGTCTCCGAGTGGGATACAATATCTACTCGTATCAGATAAGTATTCGATTGGAGACTATATAAGGAGAGGTGCGGGGGCTGAAGGAGGTATCCTGAAACACACCCGTCAAAACTCTAGCCGCTACCTCTCATAACCCCTGCCGTGCGCGCTGGTGCTAGCACGCTGACGCACGGTGTTTCATCCTTGGACGTGTGACCTCGGTAGAGGCGCTGCTGCTGCGACTGAAGGGCTGATCGGGACGATCGCAAGAAGGAGACGGTTGACGGGAGGACGATCGATTACTACCACTACGCCGACGCGTTGTTCGCTGAATTGACTGCTTCAACTTTACTTCTGCTGTACTGCATGTCTAGTGATAATGATTTATCATCTATTATTCATATGACTTTCTATTTTACGTATTAGAAAAAATTGACGAGCTCTAATGTAGTCTACCGTATCCCATGAGGCCATGAGCCACTAGGCTAGCTAGCCAGTCAGCACGTACGGGTAAAATCACCGAACAGGACGTGAGTACCTCGCGTCGACATCCGTCCTGCCACGCGCCAAGCCTCCGGCATGGCCGCTCCGCGCGCACCAGAAAGTCCAACGCTAGCTCCTGCAACCCGCGCTTCCCCGACCAAATCTCCACCGATAGAAATCGCCGGTACGGCGCCCGGCGACTCGCGAGCGAGCTGGCGACGCGCGTGCGGACCGCCGAAGCCTCGGCTCGGACCGTAACGTGGACGCGCGCGTACCAACCATGGGCGGTTGCCTGGCGAGGTTGCCTCCTCGCGGCCGGCGCCCGCCCGCGCGGTTCGTCGTCGCGATATTTTGTCACGTTTCGCATCGTCGGTCGGTCGGTCGGTCGCAGTCGTGGCACGTACTTCGGGGAGGGTCCAGCCCGGTGCATGCGTTGGCGACGAGCCGCGCGTCGTTGACCCGGCCCGGTCGCTAGCTGGTTGGCTAAACCGGGTGGAAAAAACACACGCACTGAACAAACGAGACAACGTCTGGGTATTAATTGGATAAGGCGTGGCTTTCCGGCGCACGCGCGGGAGATCTGGGTTGGTCCAGCTGGTCACGGGAGATCTTGCGCGGGTTGGATAACGATCGGAATCTAGCTAGGGGCCGGGGCGTCGTATACAAACGACGGGATTAGTGGGGCGTTCCAATGGCCATAGCACACGTTTTTGGAGGCTGTGGCAATAATGATCTGACGCACGATTGACCGGGCCGTGCTAGCTTAGCTGCTGGGTAATGTTCGTGGTGGTCTACGTGCGTCCACCTCACTGATTGGCGTAAACAGGATCATGTCATCATGGAAGTATGGAAATTGTTTTTATCGGATGTCCCAGAAGAGACAAGTGTGGAAATTATTATGTGCTTATGATCTTTTACACAAAATTTATCGACGAGAAGAAAGATCAACGAAAACCTTTTATATATAAAAGAAAAGAAAAATTATCTGTTGCACACCCAACCGAGGAATGTAGATAAATCACCGCATTGGTGGAAAATCTCGATGGCAAGCTCCGCGTCGTCTTCAAGCCTGCCGCCAAATTAAACTAACTTGTATGCAAGTAACTTTGCCGTTCATCCGAGAGTTATTTCTTCTCGCGTTCTTATTTTTCTCGATGCATTTCCGTGATTCCTTCTTGTTTTAGAATATCTAATTTTCTAGAAGTACATATACAGACATATTTATATTGGTTTCTACTACAAATTTTTCTTTAGAGAAACTTAAAATTAATATAAACACTTGCTTTTTAAAACGATTTTTCTACTTCTCTCGTTTCAGGGATAAGGCAGAGATCACAGGCGCATCACGCAATTCACTCCTCTCGCTTCTATCTCTCGCACACATCTCTCCTTCACTTTCCCGCTGCTCGTTCTCTCTTTCTAAAAACCACTTCTGTCAATCACTACTATTTATTTTCAATTAAAAGTTATCAACTTATTCGTAGCCAATATGAACAGGCTTATCTTATTTCTAGAAGTAAATTACGAGCTTCTTTTAGACCAAGAAGATTAAATTACGAACTACTCGAGTAATTTACTTTCTAGAAGTAAGAAAGCTCTAGTAATTACTAATATAAAGAATTTTCACATCTCGCGTAGTGTGCGTATCGTGTTACGTTCCATCCAACTGCTTGAAAGGTGCTCAGTTAATGTATACATCATATGATGCATGCTTGCATATGCCATCCAATATATAATTAGGGCAGCAAAAGAGCTTAGCTCGAGCAAACTTGCTATATTAGGTTCAAACTCTAAACAAGCTCAAACTAAGCTTGAGTGAGCCTGAGTGGCCAGTCGAGCTTGAGGAATGGCTCGAGCTCTCAGCTAAAGCCAAAGCTCCGACAAACTCGAGTTTGGCTTGAATAAGGTTGATAACAAACGATATCAATCAAGAAACAACAACCTATCTTCATATTTTAGTCTTTCATTCTTTGTCAGGTCCTGCAACAAGCACACATACCCAACAACTACAACTCAAAGAACAACCCAAATATCCACAAATTTTTTACTTCACGTTAAGAAAAGAAAAGGAATGGTGTGATCTGGCTGAAAAAGGATGGATGATGGTGTCATGGTAATAGAGCGTCACGGCCGAAAGAGGAGGAATAGGTGGCACAATGACAGTGGTGACATTGTGAAAGTGGGAGGAGAGGGACTCAGGATGGAGCAGTCGAAGTTGTCACGACCGCTACATCCCTTGGTGGTGGAGGATAGGGCATCCGTGCTTGCTAGTGGCGGAGGATAAGGGCATTATCGTCATGGTGGCCCTTGGTAGCGAAGGTGGAGAGGGGCGTCGGTGTCGCAGTGGGTGGCTAGTAGCTCTGTTGAGTTCTGTGAATGCATAGTTGCATCTAGGTCTTAATTACTTAGTGCTCTACCTAGGCTCCCACACTCGACCAACTCTACCTAGACTCCCACGCTCGGCTGGCTCCGTCACTGGTGGCGGACGGTACGATAGGGAGAGAGGCAGGACTGTGATGGAGATAGGGAGCTGAGAAGAAGTGGGGATTAGAGACCAGGGGCTGAGGGAAGGAGATGTGGTGGCTATGGTTGGGGATTTGGGTGTTTGGTTTTCTTGTATTGGATTCTGAACTGTGCCAAAGGATATGGGAGTGGGACGTGCAGTGCGGGACCTGCTGGTGGGCTAGAAAAATTACCGAGTTTTAACGGACTGCTAGCTCAAGCTCAGCTGGTTAAAGCTTGTGAGTTTTTATTAAGACTTGAAGTGGACTCGAGTAGAGCTGGAGTAGTTTGTCTAGCCAGAGCATTTTCTTTACAGCCTTACCTGCTTCGCAGCTCTCCTGTAGCATGCAATATTGCACCATATGCACGCATGCACATGCATAGACGTTTCTTCAATGCACAGGGCTATCAGTACTACCAACTCAATTCCATAATAAGCCGTATTCCAGTAGTAATGAGGCGACATCACATTCAGGGCCATGCTTGGAACGCAGAAATTTGATAGGATTTCTAGAAGAACTACATTACTTCCCATAAAATTCATGCAAAAATTTCTATAAAATTTCTCGTTCCAAACTATGGGTGGATGCACATGTCACAAGTGAGAGGGCACAAGCTTCAGGGCCGATTTTAATTTTTATTGCTTAGAGTCTAAGTTACACAGTGTGTGCCCTCATATGCCGAAAATTAGCGCCTCCATATGTTAAGGACTACATTTATCTAAAAGAAAAAAATGCTTAAACATGTTGACAAACAGGAAGAGAAAATAAAAGAAAAATATACAGGACATTGACAAAGCAAAATACTCCAAAAAAAATATGTGTAAGTTGAAATTGGCGCGACACAGCATATCAAGCGATCATGAAAAGATAATAAAATAATAGGGGACACTTAAACTAATTGAGCGTAGGCCACTAGCCGGTCCAGCCCCAAGCCAATGTCAGCCCAAAACCTAAGCCAACACCAGCCTCGAGCTAAACAAGTAGCTAACGTCAGGTCCAGACGACACGTAACCTACCTCCCCCTGTTCCCACGTGGCACGCCATGCACGCAACCTTTTGTCTACAGCAGTGACGGGCC
Source organism: Dendrocalamus latiflorus (assembly GCA_017311315.1). Lineage (NCBI taxonomy): Eukaryota > Viridiplantae > Streptophyta > Magnoliopsida > Poales > Poaceae > Dendrocalamus > Dendrocalamus latiflorus. Next base: position 40,391,921 of record CM029666.1, on the reverse strand, counting down.
CAGTGTCGGAGCTGTAGTCGTCAGGAGCACGCCGTCCGCTTCTCGCCTACGCCTGCATGCGTTGGATGATATTGTTAGATTTCTCCCTGTGTTAATCTCACTGTGCGCGCATGCAAATGGAGTAAATCTCGGTGTACGTATGTTGTATGCAGTATGGTCGATGGTCATGGCAATAGGTGAGGTCGTCCACTCGTCGTCTCATCCTGACTTCTTACTTTCAAAGTTCAAATATTTAATGATCTTTATAGCTAACAAAGTAACGATTAGCCAACCAAAATAGCTACTAAATTTTGTGATTTAAATTTTAGGGTAATTATATGATCTTTAAAATATTTGTGGGCTAGGGCTTTAATATTAGAATGCACTATTTTAATTTTTACAACAATTGAATTAGGAAAATTTTCAATGTGTTCTAACTTTTAATAATTGTCATCTCCCTATAGCAGATAGTCCATAGCCATGGAACTATTTCTAAAAATAAGGCACTGGGTTCAAGTGCAAATGCCACAAATACTGAAAGTCTAGAAATTAAGTGGGAAGAGGAGATTTAGTTTGATCCAGGGAAAAAGAAAGGGAAAAGGAAAAGAATAGAAGACTATACCCCTAATCAGAACGATATAGTAAGTAGATAATGGGTCTTGCCAACCTCGAATATATGATTTTCCATAGATAATGTTTAGGAAGAAAAAGAGTAGAGTTAACCCTGCACGGTTCGATCGATATGGCAGTTAGCTCGAGTATGGCGAGTTCACAGATATAAAATTTAGAACGTATTACTATCTACTATATTATTATGAATGCGTCGATAAATATACACATAAATCATAAGATCTTGCGTTATTTTTGTTATAGATCCATTACTGTTCCAAACATGGCCAAGTTTGTGAGACCAATTGATGCTAACCAGTCCACGTGTGACTCTTGCTAGAGGAGTGATGTTGGGCGTGCATCGTGCATGGATTAATTGGTCTATGACATCGATCGTACCCTGGCCATTTCCTTAGTGCTGCGCCCAAGTTCTGCACATGCATGCGCAATAGCTCCTACGTTCTAGCTAAGTTATATTCACATATAGTGCCTCTACGCTTAATACTAATATATGTGTAAAGTTTAACCTGGGGTAGTGATCATATTTCCCATAGTTATTATGATGTTCTGGCTTCTGCTAAAATTAGATCGGTCGAAGTTCAAGGATGTCAGATCTCCAAAACGGAAATTAATGTTTGTATTTACAAATGAGTGGTCTAGCAGAGTTTACATGTCTAAATCACATCTTATTCAGACTGGAATCTGTTCTTATTCTGATTAACTCTTTTTTATATATACCGTAGATTAACTTTCTGTCTTATCTGAATGAGGCGACTGATGCTGAAGAGGGCTGGCCTTTCTTATACATCTCCCGTCCCGTTCTTGTGCAGTGGAATTGTAGTAGTACTAGAGTACTAAATTGTAGTGTTCCGTTCTGTCAGCGCGTGCGATCACTGTCCCTCGATGTACTGCACAACAACGCGTCGAATTTGTCGGCCAAGTAAGAAAAATGACCAGCTTTCTTATGTATGGCGAGGGACCGATGAGAGAGAACCGACCAAGTGATCCGATTGGCGTGCCCAATCCATCTGTTTACCTTGGGATAGAGACGAATTGAAGTCTCCATCAGTAGAGAGTTCCATGCACATTCGCTACAGCCTAGTATATGGGGCGCCTAGGGGCCACATGGCCCCATGTATAGGGCCTGTTTGGATCCACCCAGATTTTAAGAATCTGGCTTTTGGAAACTGGGTGGGATCCAAACAGGCCAGTTTTTGGAGCAGTTTTTAAAATCTACCTACCCAGATTCTTAAAAACCAAGAAGCTGTTGATACCCAGCTTTTGCCAGTTTTTTTTTGCACAAATACCCATTTACCCTCATTAAAGACCACGCATGGCTGTTTAATGTGTTGTTCAAGAGCAATAAATGCAAGGGTATAATAGTCTATTAGCACCAATCATAAATGAAACCAGCTTTTAAAAACTAGGGGATCCAAACACCCCACCAGTTTTTACTTAGAAACCAGTTTTTAAAAACTAGAAGTAATAGCTGGTTTTTAAGAATCTGAAACTGATCCAAACAGGGCCATAGTAAGGTTATACAGTAGGTCTAATTTGTGCTGATTAGTCTTCTGGCCCTCTCTTGAGGTTTCTTGCCTCGTATCTTTCTGGGGTATATACATATGTGCTTTTATCTAGCACTGTCGCCGATATGTTACACGTAGTTTGTTGATTCTTACCATCAAAACTCCCTTTCAAGGCTTCCTTTTCAAGAGAACTCTATAGAACTCTATAACACGGAAGATAAGCACAAACAGATAGTCCGTGTAATGAAAGAGAACATCCGAACTTCTGAAGCAGAAAACAATAACGTAAGTCTTTTTTGCATGCAAAGTGAAGTAGTACACTTTGATCACAACAAGAGCTTTTTTATCCATTATTTATAGGCCGTACCATAATTATTGGGGTCCAAGATGGACCAGATCGAAATCTCGAGATTTTCTACTTAATTAACCTGTGCAATTCCGGCCGTGAAGAAAGGTTAGAATTAATAGCTAGGTTAATCTGCATCGTTGATAATAATTGAGCATGCGCAGTGAGCAAGGCCGTTACTAATAAAGTGGCAAAGAACTTCTATATACTTCATACTACAACCCCATGATTTGTAAAAGCACCTCAATATTGTGTACCCTATGTTACAAGATTCACGATTTTCCCAACGCTTATATATTTCTGAATGGAGGAGATGGCGTTGTTATATTCCCTTAGTATTATTCTCACATAGCTGGCGATGTTTCTAGTATAATCCAAATCTATCGGTCAACAAAATCATAGCCAACAAGACTACGGGCACTTGAAAAATCATTACAAAGGGATACCTCCGTCGGCTATACATACACTAATAATCGTCGGAAAAATGCAGTAGTGTACAAAAGCATCTAGCAAGTATATGGGGGAGTTCGTATTAACTTTTGCTGATAAATTTTAGTTATGACTTATTATTTTTAGCTAAAAATGACTAGTAGTTACTGAAAGAAGAGACTTTTAGAAATAGAGGATGAGCGGTGGAAAAATGAGAGAGAGATGTGTGCGCGTGATGGGAGCGAGAGGAGTAGGGTGCGTGATGCACCCGTGATCCCTGCTTTATCTCTGGAGCGAGACAATAGCGAGAGGAGTGGAGAAGCTGTTCGAGAAACCATATGTTCGTATTGTCTTTTGGTTTTTCTAAGCAGAAGTTAAATTTAGAGACTAATACGAACATGGTCTATATATAAAAAAATCTCCCACCTCCAAAAAAAAGAGGCCGTTGGATCTCTAATCCAACGGTCTCAAATCTGGATGATAGTTAGGAAGAAAACATCCAGGTGATATCTATACACACCCATATAACTATATATACTCCCAAAATTAAGCGTGCAAGAGGATGTAATGGCATTGATTGATTATAAATTAACAAGGTAATAAATACAAATATTTGTAAAAGTAAGTGAAACTTACTGTTCCTGGATTTGGAAAATTATTTGAATTTCCCTTAATTTTTAAATTTCAAGCATGAATGACAATTTTCATGATTTTTGAAATAAGAAAAATTTTATCAGTTAGATGGAAGCATGCCAAACTCAAGGGAGAACGCATTTTACTCGTGATATGCAATGCAACGGTCAGCACATGCAATGCGTATGCGTGCATTGCATGGTGCACCGTTATTGTAACAGTGTACTAACCTGGATAGACAAGGTGGCAAGACTAACATCCACGGTTCCGAATCGGTCGTTTTACTAACCTTCATGGACCTTAACCTTGCGGACGATAATGTGGTCAGAAAACTTAAACGTCAAACATTGGATCAGCACGTCACCTTTGTTGGTCCTGCGCGAGCAACGACTTTTAGAAAAGCTTGTTTGCCCCCCACGTTTTAACCTAAAAGTCTGTCCAATTTTTTTCAAAAGCTTTCGTTTGGAGCCCTAACTTTTTGTTTAGTACTACGAAACAAACTTTCACAGATCACATCAGCGATCACATCAAAATGGAGACTGGACAGGTACATATGGGCATATGCAGTGGCGGAACCAGGATTTAGTTACGCCCCGAGCTTAATGGTGAAATGATCTAAGTTATCTAGGCTGGATCATGAAAATATTACTCAGGTTGGATTGAATTTACCCAGACTGTATACTAGATATTTTTCCACACCCCAGGCTGAAACCTACCCTGCCCGGGGTGTGGATCCGCCCCTGGGCATATGGACGCGTATCCTCTGCCTTCAAAGTCAGTGACTTTGGGTCACTAACGCGTGGGCTCTACGAGCCGTGAAGTCCACGCGTCAGTGATCCAAAGTCACTGACTTTGAAGGCAGAGCATCTCAATTCGCGCATATGGCCGTCTGCTCGATCGAGCGCTCGGCTCCGGGCGTACAGGCGTCTTCAGGTTGGAGGCTTGGAGCCCTGGCTTGGAACCCATGCTGCGTTGCTGCATGCATGCGGGAGGTACGGTACGCTGCGCCGTGCATGCAATTGGACGCTGGCCGCTCGCACGTACGGCCGGCACCGCAATAGCAAAAGGATGGGCTTGCCGTAAAAATTAAGTAGTCCGAGAGTATATACGTCGATCAGTTGATACTCTATACTGTATTGAACCAAAAGGATGGATAGGACCGATGCGGATAATAAGAAGAGTAAATGATTCTTAAAACGTTTTTCTTTAATGGTATTCAAAATTTTTACTTAAGTAACTCTAAGTTATTAAACTCAGATTACACCAACTGAGCCACAAAAAGCAAGGCTAGAGATCAAAATCAACAAATTCAGTAACTTTAGTACAAAGCCGACCAGGCCATCATAGATGGGCCGATGTGACCGCCAAATTTGGTGGAACCACATAGATATGACGGTCTGATCGTAAAGTTAGTTTGATTGTACGTCTAGTGTCGATTTGCCCGGTCCACTATTTCAGACTAAAAACGCTTGAGCTAAAATTTAAATCTTAAATCTTAATAACTTGTTTAAATTTTATCTAAATATTTTTAAATTTTATATGAGATTTATTCAAGACATTACTCGTTAGAAACCTAGAACAATCCAGAATGATTGCGTGCGTGCGTGGGGTGCATGTGCCGGGTGCGCGAGTCATAGAGAATGAGCACAGAAGCCACGAGCACGTAGACTGCACGGGGGCGAGCCAAGAAAAGGAGCCGAAAACAAAGAAGCCAGGCGGTGGGTTCGGTGGAATCCAGAAACCAAGGTAGGCACGTTGCGTTTACGTTGGAACAATCCTAATCGCTTCCTGAGTCGGTTCCATATATAAAATTCCAGGATCGAGTTCCCTAAAATCCGGATGGATTACTATCTTTAAGAGCAAGTTTAATAAGGCTGATTGTGCTAGCTATAAGGGAATCCATGTCAGCATAGTCCTATGTAGAGGGGAGAGAAAAGGAGAGAGAAAGCCAAGCCGGCTCCCATGCAAGAGTCAGGCTATAGCACAGGAAAAGAGGCGTTATCCATGCATGTACCAATAGAACTAACTGCTATACCCATGCATGTATTAAATTATCAATACTCATGTATGTATTAAATGATTGAGAGCTCTTGTGGAGACAATTTATAGCCAGCTTATTGTATGAGTTAGCTGCATCATTATCTTTTAATGACATGGAAATGTATTAGAGGTAACAGCTATCTATACTATTAAACTTGCTTTAAGTATGTTTCCTTTTAAGCATCTCTGAGGTGTCCCTTTTACATTATTTTAAGAGTCCTAGGTGTAGTTTTACGTATATATAGGATCGTGTGCTTTATTTGAGTCGGTTCCGAGTAGTGGCCTGCGTGCCTTGCGCCGATTCCTTGTTGGTTCGATTGTACCAGAGATGAGTTTTGAGTCGTGTCCGGTCTTTTGGCCAGCGTGTGTGTGCATGAATAAAAAACCGAGGCAGGCTACTTTGTAACATACGTTAATTTTGGTCGGGGAAAATACACAGAAAAGTCACGTTGGTTTTCGTGGCGCAACTGTGTATGGGATTTCTCCCATCTAGAGTTTGTGAGAGTTGGTGCAGATCAAAGGCATGCCGCTTTGGAGATTGTCCACGGGATCTACAGGATGCAACCTTCCAGTTCATGCTCAGTTTATTATTCACGGTGTGGGAGGAATCGGCTAGCAGATGGCTTCTTTCTCAGCGAGTTCTCATTGAGTTAGCGCAAATTGGCCAATTTATTTATTTTGTTGCTGCTGTTGATCTTTGGGCTTAACTCAGTACAACCGAGAGGAAGATTAGCCACGGCTGGTAATTACCACTACTACAGAAAGTGGTAATTACCACTACTACAGAAAGCCTAATAGTAGACGGCCAATCACAGGCGGTTTGACAAAATTGTCTGTGACCAACACTACCACAGACGGTTTTAATTTGGACACTGTCTGTGTTGGCGGCGTCGGGGAAAACGCGTATCACAGACGGTTCTTAACTATGAACTGTCTGTGATAATTTAGTATCACAGACGGTCTGTATTAAAAAACCATCTGTGATGATCCCAGATTATCACAGACGGTTTTTAATTAAAAACCGTCTGTGACAATGGCAGTGGGCATTTATTGCACTGCTCAGACCGCATATGATTTCATTTCGATCCAGATCTAGCTGATGCTTTACTCTTTCGCCGATGAGGCAAGCTTGGCGATTTCAGGCCACTTAATTTGGTGGGAGGAGGCAGATATTGAGCTTTGAAGATTTATACTTTCCTGGTTGCTCTTGATATGGTTAGTAATGAATTTTATTTTTTCTTTGCATGCATTACAATTTAGGTCTAAGTAATTGGTGAGTGTTATTAATTGAAGATGGTTTGCAAAATTGTTGGTTATATAATAGCTGTTGTGTTTATAATATGAATTGAGCTAGCAAATTAAGCCTCATTATAATACATGTGGCCGGTATATATGTAGTAATAATTAGTTAATTTAATTTTTAATACTAAGCTGTTATATATGTACGTAACGTAGGACCGAAGCTGGATGTATGCCGCGAGCCGTGTGAGTGAAGAGTATATTAATGGCGTGTCTGCTTTTACAAGAGCTGCCGAGGAGGATATGTTGAATAAGGGGCTGGAATATATGTACTGTCCATGCACTGACTGCGAGAATTTAAAGATGTTTAAAAACCTAGGGCAAATTGAAGCGCACTTGATTCGGAGGTGTTTCAAAAAGGGTTATACGTGTTGGACCAGTCATGGCGAAGTGAATGATCAAATACTGTCGGATGACATCGCCGATGAAGTGAATGATATGTCGCCGGATGACATCGCCGGTGAAGTGAATGACATGCCGCCGGCTGATGTCGATTGTGGTTCGGATTCGGATAGGTTGCACGATGATAATCTGGATCAGATGCTTCGCGATGTAGAAGAGAACTATGATGAGAGAGTATGTTAAATTCCGAGGCTTGATGGAGGACTCGGAGAAACCTTTGTACACGTGCTGCAAGTACACGAGGTTGTCGGCCGTGCTTGAACTCTTGAAATTGAAGGCAAGCAACGGTTGGTCCGACAAGAGTTTCACGGCACTGCTAGGTCTTTTAGCGGACATGCTTCCAGAGGGAAATGAGTTGCCTAAAACCACGTATAAAGCCAAGAAGGTTCTTTGTCCGTTGGGAATGGAAGTAGAAATAATACATGCATGTCCGAACGACTGTATCCTCTACCGTAAAGAATATGCAAACATGCATGTATGTCCGGTGTGCAACGCATCTCGATACAAACGTAACAATCAATCAGATGATGGCAAGGGAACAGAGGCGAAGAAAGGACCTCCTGCTAAGGTGGCATGGTATTTTCCTATAATTCCCCGTTTGAAAAGGTTTTTTTCAAATCCAAAGTAGGCAAAACTGTTGCGTTGACACTCGGAGGAGCGCAAGAAGGATGGAATGCTAAGACACCTTACTGATTCCGTGCAGTGGAGAAAAATCGATAGGAGTTTTGCAGAGTTCGGTGCAGAACCAAAAAATATAAGGTTTGGACTGAGTACAGATGGAATGAATCCTTTCAGTAGCATGAGCAGCCGACATAGCACATGGCCCGTGACTCTCTGCATCTATAACCTTCCTCCTTGGTTGTGTATGAAGCGAAAGTACATTTTGTTGTCGATACTTATCCAAGGGCGAAAACAACCTGGGAATGATATTGATGTGTTCCTAGCACCGTTGGTGGAAGATCTAAAAGTAATGTGGAACGAAGGGGGACAGGTATGGGATGCATACAACCGAGAGAACTTCACTCTGCGCTCCTGATTATTCTGCACCACAAATGATTATCTGCCCTTGGTAACCTATCGGGCCATAGTACAAAAGGTGCCAAAGCTTGTACTCACTGTTTAGATGGTACCGAGAGTGTGTGGCTGAGACACTCACGCAAAACCGTCTACATGCGTCACCGCCGGTTCCTTCGGAGGGCTCACCCATACCGCAAGATGAAGAAATAATTTGACGGAGAGAAGGAAGACGGTTCAGCTCCAAGGCATTTAAGGGGACACGAGGTTTATGATATGGTTAAGGATTTAGATGTTGTCCTCGGAAAGGGACGTAAATTGAGGGCTCATGAGAAGAACACCTGGAAGAAGAGATCAATATTTTGGGACTTACCTTATTGGGAGTACCTAGATGTTCGACACTGCATCGATGTCATGCACGTAGAAAAGAATGTATGCGACAGCTTGATTGGTCTCTTACTGAACATTCATGATAAAACAAAGGACGGCGTCAACGCACGGCTTGACTTGGCTGATATGGACATCAGACCTGAGTTAGCACCGACATGCACTGATCATGGACGAACGTACCTTCCCTTGCGTGTTACACTCTGTCCAAGGCTGAGAAAACAGAACTGCGGCAGTGCTTGCGTGGTGTCAAACTTCCGTCTGGTTACTCCGGCAACGTGAAGAAACTTGTTTCGATGCAAGATTTGAAGTTAAATGGAATGAAGTCTCATGATTGTCATGTGCTGATGACACAGATGCTCCTATTGCAATTAGAAATATTTTGTCGATCAAAGTCTGAGAGACAATCATGAGGCTATGTTATTTCTTTAACACAATTGCTCAGAAGGTCATCGATCCCGAAGGACTAGATGCTCTGCAGGACGAGGTGGTGATGACTCTATGTCATCTTGAAATGTATTTCCCTCCTTCGTTTTTCGATATCATGGTCCATCTCATTGTTCACGTTGTGTGGGAGATAAAAATGTGTGGGCCCGTATTCCTACGTAGCATGTACCCATTTGAGAGGTTCATGGGAATTCTCAAGTCCAACGTACGGAATCGATCTCGGCCGGAGGGCAGCATCGTCGAAGGTTATGCAAGCGAAGAGGTCATTGAGTTTTGTGTTGATTATATGGCTCAGACTCAACCGATATGTGTGCCTCAATCTCATCATGAAGGGAGGCTGAAGGGTATTGGAACTATCGGAAGGAAAACAATCACTGCAGATATTGACACGTATACTCAAGCCCATTTCACGGTCTTGCAACACATGACTAAAGTGGCACCTTATGTCGACCAGCACAAGGATGTGCTTCGGCAACAGAATCCAGAGCGGCCGGATGTTTGGATCATGAGGCAACACAACAGTCAGTTCAACCAATGGTTGAAGGAGCAAATCGCTAGGAGCTCGCCAAGTGAGATGCTGACATGGTTGGCAAAAGGGCCAACATTTACAGTTGTGACATGGCAAGGATATAAATGGGTACACATTCTATACGCGGTATCAGGATGTAAAGAGCACTAACCAGAACAGTGGTGTCCGCATAGATGCGTTCAGTACTGATGGGTCGAGAAACTCATACTATGGGTTCATAGAAGAGATTTGGGAGCTCGACTACGTGCTTTTCAAGATCCCCTTATTTCGCTGCTGTTGGGTGCATCTCCCACAGGTGAAGGTTGACAAGTACGGTGTCACTACCGTGGACCTCCAACGTGTCGGGTACAAAGACGAACCATTCGTACTCGCCAACCAAGTTGTTCAAGTTTTCTATGTAACCGACCCGGCAAATAAGAAACGCCATGTAGTTCTTCATGGAAAAAGGAGAATTGTTGGAGTAGAGAATGTAGTGGACGAGGAAGAATACAATCAAAGTTACCTCCTTTTGGAAAAGGCATAAGGGTCGACGACGTCGAACAACGTGACGAAACTAGTTATGTACGCATTGATCATCATGAAGGGCTAGTTTTTAAAGGAAATAAGCAAGTAGAATGAGAAATATGCATGTGTGTGATGTATTTGTGAATTTACATTTATGTATACAACAATACATGTGTGTGATGTATTTGTGAATTTACATTTATGTATATGTGAAAATGTGTGAAGAAATACATTGTATATATGTGAATTTGCATTTATGCTGGTTGGTGTTGTATTTGAATGCAGCTGGTTAATTTGTGTTGTGTATATGAATGCGCATCAACTGGTTGGTGTTGTCTTAATTACTACAGTCGGGGGGCTTATCACAGACGGTTCTAAAGTAAGAACCGTCTGTGATATCAATATCACAGACGGTTATAAAGTAAGAACCGTCTGCGATAGTATGACTATCACAGACGGTTATAAACGTAGAACCGTCTGTGATAGTCATACTATCACAGACGGTTCTAAACGTATAACCTTCTGTGATATTGATATCACAGACGGTTCTTACTTTAGAACCGTCTGTGATAAACCTCCTACATATACCCTCTGTCTAGGGTTTTCCGCGTATCCTGCACTTACTAAATCTCGCCGCCTCCTCGCTCCTCCGTCGCCTCCCTCAAGCCCGTCGCCGCCTCCCCGAGCGCGTCGCCGCCTCCATCGAGCCCGTCGCCTCCCCGAGTCGCCTCCCCCGAGCGCGTCGCCGCCTTCTCGAGCCCGTCGCCGCCTCCCCCGAGCCCGTCACCGCCTCTCTCGAGCCCATCGCCTCCCCGAGTCGCCTCCCCCAAGCCCGTCGCCGCCTCCCTCGAGCCCATCGCCGCCTCCCCCGAGCCCGCCGCCGCCTCCCTGAGTGCGTCGCCGCCTCCCCCGAGCCCGTCGCCTCCCCGAGCGCGTCACCGCCTCCTCGAGCCCGTCGCCGCCTCCCCGAGTCGCCTCCCCGAGCGCGGCACCGCCTCCCTCGAGCCCGTCACCGCCTCCCTCGAGCCCGTCGCCGCCTCCCCCGAGCCCGTCGCCTCCCCGAGCCCTCGCCGGCCACCTCCCCTGTGCAAGTTTGTTAATCTTCCATATACTGAGATTGCCTGTGGGATTTACAGTTGCTCGATGATGATAAATTCATATACTAAGATTGCCTGTGGGATTTACAGTTGCTCGATGATGATAAATTCATATACTGAGATTGCCTATGGGATTTACAGTTGCTCGATGATGATAAATGCATATACTGAGATTGGTTCATTCGGTCTTTGAGCTCTAATAGCTGTCGGTTCATGCAGTTTTCATGTTATAGACTGAATTATTGGGCAAAGATATTAAATTGATCTGTTAGGATTTAATCTTGACAAGTTAAAAGCCTGAATTATTGGGTAAAGATAACTTGTATGGTCTTGATCTGTATGAATACTGCTGTCTGAATATATGCGTGCTGAATATATCTTGATCTTGAGATTGTAGAGTTTGTATCTAGAGCTCAAAAGACTGAATTCATTATTTGACATAACCAATCAAGGAAGAGTATATGATTTAGTAGCGGGACGACCAAAATTAATCTTGTGCAACCCTACAATTTGAGAGCACAAATTAATCAATTAAAACTTGAGCTTGTTGCTAGTCTTAATTGATACATGCCTTTTACATTGTCATACATATTCATGTTTAGACTGTTATTGATTCTATTATTGATGCTTGTTGCTTCATATATATGCCACATAGACCTTCAAAGGACATGAAGCAAGTAACACATTCTAGTGTATCTTGTTCAATGAACCTGATACACTAGTTTATGTCATTTGCTTCATAGAACTTTGTTTAGAGACCTTGTAGTAATAGTATATGCCACATAGACCTTCAAGAGGCATGAAGCAAGTGACACACTCTAGTGTTCCCTGTTCAATGAACCGGGTACACTAGTTTTTGTCATTTGCTTCATAGAACTTTGTTTAGAGACCTTGTAGTAATAGTATATGCCACATAGACCTTCAAGGGGCATGAAGCAAGTGACACACTCTAGTGTATCCTGTTCAATGAACCGGATACACTAGTTTATATCATTTGCTTCATAGAACTTTGTTTAGAGACCTTGTAGTAATAATAGATAGATATTGATTCTATATATGTATATATGTAGGTATATATATGTATATGTATGTATGTATATACACATATATATGTATTGTAATCGCCTATATTGAGCGAAATAGATAGATATTGCACTTTCTTATCTGATGGTATGTCACTTTCTTATCTTATTCTAATAGACCCACAAATTGAGCAAAATGTCATCCGCGCATTCTTCAACACCATCGGCGTCCGCTTCAAAATTCCACGGACGAGCACCTCTTAAAATTAGGACTTGGTTGCCAAAGATTCCACACTTGGTATATGGAACAGTCCAATAGGCCAGAGGCAGAACGGCGCTCAGGTTTCACTGTCAAATTCAAGCCGGAACATTTCGTGCACGAAGCTCACGAATGTGTCTTCGTGGTGACCTTTGACGATATATTTGAACTTTTCACGCTCAACACTCTCGACGCCTCACTCGTTCGATGCTGGACGCTGTAAGTCTGTACAATCACAGTTTCTGTTCACGTAATACCGATATATGTCACAATTTGTTGATTTTCTGTGTATATATATAGATTCATGCTGACCGAAGCTAGATCATCGAAATCACCAATTGGTTTCCTGGACCCACGCTTGGTCGCCATTGATACCATCAACGAGGATGCATCCTTCGTCGAGAACTATATTACACAAGCACTGCTGGCTCACCAAGATAAGGAATTTGTTCTTATGCCATACAATGAGCACTTCCATTGGATTTTAATTGTAATTATACCAAAATGGAACAAGGCTATATACCTTGATTCTCTAAGTAAGAACAAATCCAAGTACACAGCTATCGCCCAAATACTCGATAGGTAAGTACATTGTACTCTTTCTTTCCTTCCGAATGACTAATCTAACTTTTTCGAATTACGAAGGTCGTTCGTCACATACGTTGAACAAACACGTGGCTCGACGACAGGGGCCAAGCCCTTGAAACATACTCGCAATTTTCGGGTATTCACTAGCTACACATTAATTAATCATATACAACACTTAGTAGTAATGCCTCTTAATTTAACACATTCTATTTTTTGCAGTGCCACCAGCAGCAGCCGGGCAACATGTGTGGATACTACGTGTGCCACCATATGAGACTACTCCTTGATTCCACCAAGATCACCAATTCTAAGGTTTGTCAATCTTTCCATATTTATTTCATACATGTCAGGTTTTATATGTACGCGCGTTGATATTCCTATCGATAGGCTGCGCCCATCTCTGCATCTGCATTGACACAGCCGGACTTTGCAAAAATTCGAGGAGAGTTAGTTTGGTTTTTGTGAACTAAAGTCATAAGATCAGATGGAGAGTTCCACTGCGCAGAATGATTTTTTATTGTAATTCTAAGTGCAAATGCAGTGTAGATCTTTTGTAATTGTGTATTTGTTAATGGATATTTTATTTCAATTCAATTAATTGATTTGCGAAATGGATGCTTTATGTTTGTGAAATGATGTGCATTGTCAATTGGATGTTTTATGTCTGTGAAATGAATTGAGATGTGAAATGTATCTGAAATGAGATGAGATGTGTGAATTGTATATGTTTTATGTCTGTGATTATCTGATTATATGCATTTCCTGAGGCTAGCCAAAAAACAGAAAATATATTTAGGGGTTGAAGGGAATATCACAGACGGTTTTTGAGTAAAAACCGTCTGTGATAGCTGATAATCACAGACGGTTTTTAGTTAAAAACCGTCTGTGATGATCAGTATCACAGACGGTTTTTAACTAAAAATCGTCTGTGATTATCAGCTATCACAGACGGTTTTTACTCAAAAACCGTCTGTGATAGCTGATAATCACAGACGGTTCGAAAACCGTCTGTGATGACCTTCGATTATCACTGACCCATAAATACAGACGGTTCACAAAACCGTCTGTGATGACGTTTTCGAACCGTCTGTGATGACCTTTTCTGTAGTAGTGTACGGGGTTAAGCACACATGTGTCATGCATCCTAGTTTTGGTTGCTGTCTGTCAAAGGAAGAAAGGAAGCACGGTGATTTTGCTGTTGTACACGGGAACAAGACAAGGAGATCAAAGCTGCTGCATGGTATTGTGATCAGGCTAGCTTTGCGCATCGACTAGATGTCGGCCCATGTCATGCAGACATCAAAGTTTGGCTAAAACTATTGATGGGCGTATGGTGTATGAGGCATCTTGCGGCAAACTTTCATTTCCGTTTTCACAACAAAGAGTTGATGAAGGTGCATGAGGCATCTTACGGAGAAATTCCACTTCCGTTTTCACAACAAAGAGTTGATGAAGAAGTTCAAGAAACTGCATGTAGAGCTAGAGGCACAAATTCAACATAATATGGAGAGATCTTGACGAGGAGACCTCAAGGAATGTGAGAGTCACAGGCAATAGAATTAGCTGCAGGTCAGGGCGCTTCAGCGATGGTCAGTGAGTTCACCCGATGGATCAACTAACGTGCCCCTGAGCTACAAAAATGTTTCTATTTCACGACACTGATGGTGAAAGGTTGGGGATTATCACGACAAATATATTCGCGGTGTACAATAGTGTACTGAAGAGTGTGTGTGCTCCCTTCTGATCAGTGCAATTGTGGATGAGAGTTGGAACTGCACTATTGGTTACTTCGTGAACAGAGCCATGATTGTGAAGAAGCAGTTGGATGAAGAAAAGCAATTTTGGGAAGTGATGCAGTCCTGCATGAAGCAGAAAATGAGGAAGGCTAGTTCATACGTCGTTTAGACCATGGATAGGATGAGGAAGAAGTTTGAGATTCGTTTAAGGGAAAAGTATGTCATGGCCCACACCAGAGGGGATCACAAGTATGCATGCACCATCGGTGAAGTAGCGATCTGCACGTGCAACAAGCCGAAGCTCCTCCACAAGGCTTACTTGCATGTGTATGCAGTGTGAGCTATGTGACAACAATTCTGTGTGCAGTACGTATCGAAATACTATGACATCCATCATTTGTGTGGAACTTGGAGTGCTAAGTTCAACTCCTACGGGGTGGAACTCTCACTTCCATTTTCGCAACAAAGAGTTGATGAAAAAGTTCAAGAAGCTGCATGCAAAACTAGAGGCACAAATTCAACATAATATGGAGAGAGCTTGATGAGGAGACCTCAAGGAATGTGAGAGTCACAAGCAACAGAATCAGTTGCAGGTCAGGGCGCTTCAGCGATGGTCAATGAGTTCACCCAATGGATCAACTTGCGTGCCCCTGAGCTACAGAAATGTCTCTATTTCACGACACTGATGGTGCGAGGTAGGGGATTATGATGACAATACTACTACAAAAAGAATCATCACAGACGGTTCGGACTAGTCATCACAGGCGATTTTCTTAACCACCTATATTTATGTGTTAGTGATAATCAAAGGTTATCACAGACAGTTTATGAGCCGTCTGTGAAAAAGACAACACAGACGGTTTGTAACTAAAACCGTCTGTGAAAAGAACTATTACAGACAGCTCCAGTTACCAACCGTCTGTGATTAGCAAGTATCACAGACGGTTGGTATATAGAACCGGCTGTGATTGGCCAGTATCACAGACAGTTCTAGTTACCAACCGTCTGTGATTGGCGAGTATCATAGACGATTGGTATATAGACCCATCTATGATAGTCCTTCATAGACGGTTTATACCACAAACTGTCTGTGATAGCTCACTCTACACCTTAAATTTTTTCTGTTTTCTGGCTAGCCTTAAGAAATAATGTTACCGATGCCCTTTGAAAACAAGCAAATATAGAGGCAAGCACAACAATACATTCTATTACAGGATAACAAGCTAATGAACCCTTCGTGGCACGACGGTGAGACTGAATAAGACACACTTGCGACAAGAGTGTGTTGTCCAGCCTACCGTGGTGCCACAACGGTGGCGCTAGCTCACGACAGTAGTCGGCGTCATTGAGAAACAAGCAAATACACAGGCAAGCACAACAACACATTCTATTACAAGATAACAAGCTAACGAACCCTTCGCGGCACGACGGTGAGGCTGAACAAGATACACTTACGACAAGAATGTGTTGTCCAACCTACCGTGGTGCCACAACGGAGGCGCTAGCTCACAACAGTAGTCGGCGTCGTCGAGTAACAAGCAAATACAGAGGCCTTACTTGCATGTGTATGTAGCATGAGCTATGTGACAACAATTCTCTGTGCAGTACGTATTGAAATACTATGACATCCATCATTTGTGTGAGACTTAGAGTGCTGAGTTCAACTCCTATGGGGTGGACATGCATTATAGGAATCTTTGGCTAGGGCAAGTGAAGTGGTTGCCCAATAACGCACTCAAGCGACCAGGCAACGGAAGATGGTAGTCCCGCCACATCCGCAACGACATGGATGATAGTCAGTGTGGCCAATAGACCAGACCATTAAAGTGCAGCTTATGTAAGACAGCAAGGCACTCCATGAGGGACTGCCCAAATAGGCCAACTTCGTCGACTACAACGTAGATGTGGCGATGTGTACTTCCTTCACTTATGTACCCGTTTATGCTTTGTTCTCGTTGGAGTACTATGATCCGGAATGTAATGTTGTGTGTTGAGACTTCTTAGTACTTACCGTTGAGCCTATATTTGTAAGGCTGGCATGTCGTACGCAACGATGTATGTCGCTATTTCAATAAAGCAATGGTTTGCAATGTAACTTTGCATGCATTTTTTAATTAAGTTGAGACGTTTTGTTGTGTTGACATGTTCTTTTATGTAACTTTTAATGTAACTTTTACATGGAGACTGACACATTCTTTTCTTACTGCAAGAAATGACCGTTGGTGACGGCGATGAGAGGGTACGTTATTGGACACATCTTGGAATAGCAATAAAACTCAGAAAAGACCTCACCATCCTCCAGTCTGGCTGTAGGAAACTTGAGATATCTACAGTATTATAAGGGAGAGAAGTCATATTACAGATTTCAAAATTGACTCTTTAGAAAAAGGCGAGGAGTAAGAACCTTAAGAAAGGGGAAGAGAATAGAGAGATTGCTAAATATCCAATTCGGTTGGTTTGATTTAGAAAATAGATTTTTGAATTTCTGCTAAAGCGACCATTCTACCTAGGGTTTCGTCCTACAATCAATATGGCTCTGATACCACCACTGTCGAGACTCAAATATGCAAATCTAGACTCCTTGTGCATACTACACTAGTCCAGGATCACACTAGTGCACACAGTGTAACATAGATAAAATATCGACCATATGCATGACAAATAAAAAAGAAAAGGCTCAAATATTAATAATTATTAGAGTATGACCTTATGGCCAAGCTTACAATTAATTAGCCTAAAGGCTTAAAAAAATTAGCAGCGGAAAACAAGAGTAAGTATAGTAGCCATTCGACATGCTCACAGCCAATCGACTGGGAAGCGAAGTCCTAATCCACGAAGTCGTCAAAGTATCCTCCTTCTGGTACCTCCTGCTGATATGGATCCTCTTCTTCAACTGAGCAAATATGCTTATAATCATTAGTACAAAGTGTACTCAGCAAGTTGTTTGCAACCAAGAATACAATATAGTATGCAAGGCTTACCATTGGATGGCTAAAAGGTTATTTTGCAAAAGGCGACAATTCAAAGTAAATACAATAGTTAAATTGAAAGCGAACTTTGAAAATGATTAATAAGTAAATAATAAAAAGAATTGAGAATAACCATAAGTGAACTGACCATTCACTCCAATGAACCACCCGTGAACTAATCATTCACGCAATAAACCACCAATGAACTAACCATTCACTTCCCAACTTACCACAACCAAACTTTTATGAAAACTCTACCCCTTGTATGAAATCACCAAGCATTGTTCATAACTGAGAACATGGCTATTCGAACAGGTTTACACTCTGCAGAGTTTGCACAAATTTACCCACACGATGTGTTCAACTTCACGTCCAAGAAAATCACAACAAATCTTTTACAATGCTCAATCTTCACCTAACGCCACCCGCTAAGATTTCGTTGTCGACTAGGCTAACCACCTAGTTGATAATTGCCCTCACTTGCGCCAATAAAACATAGTAGCGAAATCAAGGTCGATAATTGCCCTTATCAAGGAGGGATTAATCAAATAGGTCATTAACTACCAATACAAAGGCTTGTAATGAAATAGCAATGCATGATAATTTAAAACAAAATAATACATAATAGATTTAAAAACTAAGTTTAACATAATCAAAGGATATGACTTGCCTTAGCCTTACTCAGTTATGAATTCTTGATCTTCTGGTAGTGCTCCCACTCCTTCGAAGATGTGATGAAACGAGAGAGAAATGAATAAGACACAAAATAAATTCAAATAAAATTTAAATAAACTCCAAAAACTCTGAAACTAGTACCAAAAGATAGAGCTTGAATTTAGATGAATTTAGAAAAAAGAATTGGGTCAATTGTAGCTAGGACGGAGGAGAATGTGCTTTTTAAAGATCTAAATCTAAAGAAAAAGGAAAAATAAGATTTACTGGATTTATTTCTCTAAAGGAAATCCTAATTATGATGTCAGCACTAACGTGGCTGGCTGACTGGGTATCTAGGCTGATGTGGCACAAGGGGCGGCTCGGGTGCTGACGTGGCGCTGACATGGATGCTGATGTGGACTCGATTGCTTGTGTGGCATGGTCTACGGGTCTATGGCACAGTAGATCTGGTCAATGGGTCCCACAGATCAGAGACATGGCTCACAGTGGACTCAGTGCACGAAGAAGGCGAAGAGACGCGGTCAACACGGTCGAGCTAGCTTGGGTGGGCGCGCGGACCGAGGTGAGTGCCGGGTTCGGTCAGCGAGGCACGATGGTGCGGTCGAGGCGAGGGTGCTCACAGGCATCGGGGAAGATGATGAACAAACCGACGACATCGGCGATGGCGAACAGAGCGGTGAACGATGGTGGAGACGAATGTGACGACAACCGGGGTGAAAGATGATAGCGGCTTAGTGGCGATGGTAGAGCAAGGAGGCGCTCTGCACGGATGACGAGAATGTGAAAAATGAGAGGGGCGGTGCTCTTAAATAGGTGTGGAAGTCGAGGCTGTCCAGCTCGGAGATGGCTGGGAGTCCCAGTCGGGCACGCACGTCGAGGCGGGATGAACACGGACGGCAGTGGCGGTGTTTGCAACAAAGACGACGAACGGAGTTCGGGACAAAGACGAAAGGTGTGACAGGTGGGCCCCACCTGTGAGTGACTCGGAAGGGACAAGCGGCCAGGATGAGTGCGGGCGAGACGGACGCTGCAGATGGGCGACACGTGGCAGCCATCTGGTGGCTAGGCACGGGTGCGGATGCTGGACGCGTGGCATGGGCGGGACAGCCAAGCTTGGCCAAACAGCAGGTCGGGTCGGCTGATGGGCTTCGACTGTAACATCCTGATTTTCAGAGTATTTTTGAAGCTTTTAAAATAAAATTCACCATTTGAATTTTTCTGGAATTAATTAAAAGCTTAAATGAATTTTTTATGAGTTAAAAGGATTTAATATGAATAATTTGAACATGAACATTTGCCAAAATTATTTTATTTGAGTTCTTTGTGTCTCAAGGAATTTATTGGAATTTTTCTGGATTTTTTCTGGATTTATTTGCTATTTTCTAGAGCTCAAAAGGATTTAAATGGATTTATGAAAAAGAAAAATACCAAAAATCCCCAAACCGGCCAGTGGGCCGAAATCCACCAGCCGGCCCAACCCACTCGGCCCAACCGCCTCCGCCGGCCTGCCCCGCCCCTCGCCGCGCGTCGCGCATCGGCGCCGCGCCCGCGCCCGCCTTCCTCCGCTCGATGCGCGCCACGCGTCGCCCATCCCCGCTGCCGCTTCGCCCGCGCGCCATCGCAGCCGCTCGCCCGCCCGTGCCACTGACAGGTGGGGCCCACCTGTCAGGGTCCTCGTCCCCGGCCGGGACTCCCGTCTCCGTGTCCGGCACGACTCCGCCGCCGCCGCACGTTTCCGCCCCGGACTCGAAGTCCGTGCTCGAGCGGGACTTCGTCTCCGCCTCCAAGACGGCCTCGGCGTCCGTGTATTTAAGGGGGCCGACCCCTCGGCTTCCGCATCCCGAGCCGCCGCCTCCGCCGCCGCTCTCGTCGTCTCTCTCCGCCGGAGCTCGCCGCTGCAGCCGTTCGCCGCCGTCTCTGCCGCCGCCGGTGAGCCGTCCCCACCGCCGAACCTCGCCGCCGGTAAACCCCGCCGCCGTTCCGGATCCCCGCCGGCCAGCCGCCGCCGCTACCCCGCCGCCCTGCGCCGCCGTGCCCACCCGACCGCCTCGGCCGCTCCGTCCGCGCCGCCTCGGTCCCCGCGCCCGCCGCGTCAGCGCTGACGCCAGCAGCCGCGTCCCTTCGCCTTTCCGTGGACGCCGTCCACCGGGCACCCTGTCGCTGCCAAGTGGGCCCCGCATGTCAGCCGTATCCCCGTGGACCAAGCCGAGTCAACCTGCCCAGTCAGCATGCCACGTCAGCCAAAACCGCCCACGTGTCAGCCCCGTCAGTGCCACGTCAGCAACCGCCGCCCGCGTCAGCAGCCGACCGCCCCCGCACTGTTCCGTGAGCCGAGTCCACCGTAGACCCAGCTCCCCGTGCACCCGGTCCACAGCACAGTGCCCTTTTCCAATTTCCCCGATTTTCTGTAGATTTAATTTTCCAGAGCCCCGTTCTCCCTCGTCCTAGCTCCGATTGACCCCGTTCTTTTTTCTAAATTCATCTAAAATTGAGCTCTACCTTTTGGTTCAGGTTTGAAAGTTTTTGGAGTTAATTTGAATTTTATTTGAATTTATTTTCTCTTTTCGTCTCGTTTTCTCTCTCGTTAGATCGCGTGTTCGAGGGAGCGGAAGTTGGATTTGAAGACCAAGAGCCCTCATCTGAGCAAGGCCAAGGCAAGTCGTATTTTTTGATCATGTTGAACCCAGTTTTCAAATCTATTATGTATTATCTTGTTTTAAATTATCATGCATCGCTACTTTATTATAAAACCCTTGTATTGGTAGTTAATAACCTAATTTATTATTTCCTCCTTGATAATTTGAATACCATGATTCTATTGTCACCATAGGATGGGTAATTATTTAGTGATGCAATACTAGTTGTCACATGGGTGGTACGCTTATTTTGCTTAGCCATGCTTATTATTAGATCGCTGGGATCTATCATCACATGTGGTTAATTAATTTTGACTTAATGGTAAACTTGAACGTGGTGGTTAACCACAGTTATAAAATTTGTATGTCATGACATGGGTAGTGTCATGGGCATTGGTTATACAAACTTGCTTTCACTTGGGCGAATGATCGTGCAGTAAAGGGGGTGCAGGTTGCACATTGGGATGTGGATGCTTCGCCTGGGTAATTGTTAAGGACTTAACTCTGTGCGCCATTGATCTGAGCTTTATCGTGCAAACCACATGTCTAGTATGGGATAGACCTGGCATAATAATTTGTGAAGTCTCCACTTTGGTTTTACTACCGATGTTGTTGTGGCGCAAGAGGGGGCAATTATCGACTAGGGGGTTACCCTACTCGACGGCGAAACCTTAGTGAGTGGGATCAGGTGGAGATGGATCATTGTAAAAGCCTTGTTGTGATTTCCTTAGCGCGAGGCTAATCACATCGTGTGGGTACAATTGTGCAACCTCTGCAGAGTGTAAAACTATTCGAATAGCCGTGTCCTCGGTCATGGACAATGCTCGGTGATTTCACACGAGGGGTAGAGTCTTTATGAAATCTGGTTGGGTTGAGCTGGGAAGTGAATGGTCAGTTCACTTGTGGTTATATTCAATTCCTTTGTTTATTTATTTAACGTCCTTTGTTAAAGATGCTTTGCAATCTATTTATTGTATTTTCTTTAAATTGTTGCTTTATGCAAAAGTAACCTTTCAGCCATCCATTGTTAAGCCTTGCATATTATATTGCATTCATTTGTTACAAACGACTTGCTGAGTACCAATGTACTCACGGCTTTATGCCCCTGTTGCTCAGTTGAGGAGGAGGAGTATCATCAGCAGGAGGTTCCAGAAGGAGAGTACTTCGACGTCTTCGCGGATTAGGCTTCGTTCTCCACTCGATAGCCTGTGGGCGTGTCGATTGGCTACTGCGTTTTCTTTTGGATTTCCGCTGCTAGTTTTTGGTTAAGCCCTTCGGGCTAGTCTATTGTAAGCTTGGCCATAAGGTCGTACTCTGATGATTATCAATATAATTTGGTTTTCCCTTAGAATATCGTGATATGGATGATATTTATCTTTGTTCACACTGTGTGCACTAGCGTGATCCTGGACTAGTGCAGAATACACAGGAGAGTCCGGATTTGTATATTCGGGTCTCGACAGAGATGGTATCAGAGCTATATTGACTGTAGGACGAAGCCCTAATTAGAATGGTCGAAATAGTCAAGTTTTCAAATTTTATTTTCTAAATCAAATCAATCAAATGATTCTCTAGTAATTCTTTATTCTTACCTCATTCTTAGGATTCTTACTCCTTGCCTCCTCTGAGAATTTATTTTCGAAACTTAATTTGACTTCTTATCCTATAATGTCTATAGATGTCTCGAGTGTCCCTCGATCAAAGTAAAAGTTGGCAAGGAATTCTTCAAGGTGTGCTGTGAAGTTTGGATCAAGGAAGCACCCAATGCTTTAAGACAAGATTGGAGATTTTCGAGAAGATTAGGAGCCGCTAGATTTGAACCCTGTTATAGTTTTAGCATCGTGTAGAACGTTTTGCTTCTTATTTGCCGTTGTTTGTGATGTGAGCTGCAGTTTTGCTTTTAGCATTATGATGCAGTCATGTCAAAAATCTTTTTGTGGAGTTTATTGCTTCTTTTGTTAGCCTTTTCGGCTAAGTGTTTCTTAGTTTAGGGTTGCCATTAGATATCCCCCTTAGACGAACTTACCACTTATCTTTGCTTTTCCCTCTTACCTGGTAAGCCCTGTGAAGCCAGTTCTCAAGCAAGTGATTGTTCTTTTCAGATGGTTGATACCCGGAGCTCCGCAGGACGTGGTCAGATGAGTCAGGATCCTGAGGGCAGTCAGGCAACTCCGGAGCAGCATGCAAACCCAGCTGGACTAGATCCGACCTTGAGTCAGTTCATGGCAGCCCAGACTCAGTTGTTGAACACCATGATGCAGAACATGAACGCCATGATGAATCGACAGAATCAAGACATGGCCATGCCTCCACCAGTTCGCCAGCAGTCCAAGTTTGCAGAATTTATGAGAACAAGGCCTCCTACCTATTCACGGTCTTCTGAGCCATTAGAAGCCGATGACTGGCTGCGCTCAGTGGAAAAGAAGCTTAACCTTGCCCAGTGTACGGATCGCGAGAAGGTGTTGTATGCAGCCCATCAGCTTGAGGGTGCTGCAGCCGAGTGGTGGGAAAATTATTGTGCCGCTCATGAGGATCCAGAGAGCATCACTTGGGCTGAGTTCGCAGAAGCTTTTCGTCATGCCCATATCCTGGATGGGGTGATCGAAATGAAGAAGGAAGAATTTCGGGAGTTGCAGCAGAAGAACATGTCCGTGAGTGAATATCTCAACAAGTTCACTCAGTTGGCCCGTTATGCTCCAGAAGATGTTGCCACAGATGATGCTCGCCAGAAGAGGTTCAAGAAAGGATTGAACCCAGGATTGAAAGTTCAGGTAGTGGGACATGATTATGCCAGTTTCCAAAACATGGTGGACAAAGCAATGCTCATTGAGGAAAGTCGTCGCGAGTTGGAAGAATCTCGCAAGAGGAGAATGATGCAGCAAGGATCACAGATGCACCAAGCTCAGAGAGCCCGCTTCAGTAATTTTCAGCCAGCTCGAGTTCCTCAGCAGTCGGGATTCAAAACTCCTGCACCAGCTCCCCGTCAGTTTTCTTCAGCGCCAAAACCGCACCCAGTGGTAAGCCAGCAGCAGAGGATTACCAAGCCCATGTCAGCAATTACTTGTTTCAAATGCAATGAGACGGGACATTATGCCAACAAATGCCCGCAGAATACAGCTGTGACACCAGTTCGTTTCAACTTGGGAGCCACACCAGATCGTACCCCCGCAGCAGGGTCAGGACGCGGAGCACCTCAAGGATCAAATCAACCCAACAAAGGATCGCAGACCGTGATACGTGGCCAGGTGAACCACGTCACCATGGAGGAAGCTCAAGCAGCGCCAGATGTGGTGATCGGTAAGTTCCCAGTAAATTCAGTACCTGCCACAGTTTTGTTTGATTCTGGAGCTTCACATTCGTTTGTTTCTCGGAGTTTTGCTCTAAAGCATAAGTTGGAAGTCGTTGCACTTGGTTCCATTTTATTGGTTCAATCCCCAGGCTCTGAGATGAGTACAAACCTAGGATGCCCCAAAGTTAGGATAGTCATCCAAGGAGTAGAGTTCTCCGCAGATTTGGTTGTGCTGAATATCCAGTCTTTGGACGTAATTCTGGGTATGGATTGGCTCAAGAAGCATCAAGCAGTGTTGGAATGTGGAAGCCGAGCAGTCACCTTGGACGGTCCCGATGGAAGCAAGGTTAGATTTGAAGCCGACATGAAGCAGCCAGAAAAAGCGATGGTGTGCCAAAGTAAAGGGATTGCCCTAAGTGAAGTGCCAGTGGCCAGAGAGTATCCGGATGTTTTTCCTGATGATCTCCCTGGGATGCCACCAAAAAGAGAAGTGGAGTTCGCAATTGAGTTAGCACCAGGCACTTCGCCAATTTCCAAGAGACCTTACCGGATGCCCGCCAATGAGTTAGCAGAATTGAAGAAGCAGATACAAGAGTTATTGGATAAAGGCTATGTCAGACCCAGTACCTCTCCGTGGGGAGCACCAGTTTTGTTTGTCAAGAAGAAGGATGGTAGCCAGCGTATGTGCGTGGATTACCGAGCTCTCAATGAAGTTACTATCAAGAATAAGTACCCGTTGCCCAGAATTGATGATCTGTTCGATCAATTAAAAGGAGCTGGAGTGTTTTCCAAGATTGATTTGAGATCGGGGTATCACCAAATGAGGATTCGACCGGAGGACATACCCAAGACAGCCTTCTCAACTCGTTATGGATTATACGAGTTCACCGTGATGTCCTTTGGCTTAACCAATGCCCCAGCCTACTTTATGTACCTGATGAACAAGGTGTTCATGGATTACTTGGACAAGTTTGTCGTTGTGTTCATTGATGACATTCTGATCTACTCCAAGAATGAGGAGGAGCATGAGGAGCATTTGAGATTGGTATTGCAAAGATTGCGGGAGCACAAGTTGTATGCTAAGTTCAGCAAGTGTGAATTTTGGATGAAGGAAGTTGCCTTTTTGGGTCATGTGTTGACAGCAGAGGGAGTGTCCGTTGACTCAAGGAAAGTACAAGATGTGCTCACCTGGAAGGCACCCACGTCAGTGACCCAGGTCAGAAGCTTCCTAGGAATGGCAGGTTACTATCGAAGATTCATAGAAGGGTTCTCCAGTGTAGCCCGACCTCTTACCCAGCTATTAAAAAAAAGAAAAGAAGTTTGGATGGACACCAGAGTGCGAGAAGAGCTTTCGGAAGCTAAAGGAAAGTCTGACAACAGCGCCAGTCCTAATTTTGCCAGATATCAAGAAAGACTTTGAGATTTATTGTGACGCATCTCGCAAGGGTTTAGGGTGCGTATTGATGCAAGACAAAAGAGTGGTAGCTTACGCATCGCGCCAGCTAAGGCCACATGAGGAGAACTACCCTACGCATGATTTGGAGTTAGCAGCAGTTGTGCATGCCCTGAAAATATGGCGACACTACCTGATGGGTAACAGGTGTGAGATCTACACGGATCATAAGAGCCTGAAGTATATCTTCACCCAAACCGACCTCAACCTAAGACAAAGAAGATGGTTGGAGTTGATAAAGGATTATGACATCGGAATCCACTATCACCCAGGAAAAGCCAACGTAGTGGCAGATGCGTTGAGCAGGAAGGTGTATTGCAACACGGTTATGGTCAAGGAGAGTCAACCAGCATTGCACGAGGAATTTCAAAAGCTCAGCTTGGAGTTGGTTGAAGAAGGGATGTTAGCCACCTTGGACTTGCAGCCGACTTTGGATAGTCAGATTTGTCAAGCACAACCAGAGGATGAAAATATCCAGCGGATTAAGGTTGGATTGAAGGAAGGAAAAGCGACAGGTTTTGTGGAGGATGATCAGGGTATCATATGGTACAAGAAGCGATTGTGCGTACCCAATAAGGAAGAGTTGAAGCAATTGTTGCTTAAGGAGGCACACGAGTCACTATATTCAATTCATCCAGGCAGTACCAAAATGTATCATGACATCAAGGATAAGTATTGGTGGCCAGGTATGAAGCGAGAAATAGCAGAGTATGTGGCACTTTGTGATGTTTGCCAGCGAGTGAAAGCAGAGCATCAAAGACCCGCAGGTTTGCTGCAACCATTGAAAATTCCCGAGTGGAAGTGGGAAGATGTGGGGATGGACTTCATCACAGGTCTACCCAGAACCAAGGAAGGGTACGACTCAATATGGGTAATTGTGGATCGACTGACAAAGGTAGCCCATTTCCTTCCAGTCAAAACCACATATTCTGGAGATAAGTTGGCAGAATTGTATATGTCCAGAATTGTGAGTCTCCATGGAGTTCCTAAGAGGATCGTGTCGGATCGTGGATCGCAGTTCACTTCACAATTTTGGAGTAGTTTCCATGAAGCAATGGGTACTCATCTGAATTTTAGCACAGCCTATCACCCACAGACTGATGGTCAGACAGAGCGTGTAAATCAGATCCTAGAGGATATGCTGAGAGCATGTGTTTTGGATCACGGAGCCAAGTGGGACAATTGCCTACCTTTCGCAGAGTTCTCCTATAACAACAGTTACCAAGCCAGTTTGCAGATGTCACCATTTGAGGCTTTGTATGGTCGGAAGTGTAGGACCCCTCTCAATTGGAAGGAGACAGGAGAAAGGCAGATATTTGGGCCAGAGTATTTGCAAGAAGCCGAAGAAAAAGTGCGCTTGATTCAAGAAAGGCTGAAAGCAGCTCAAGCCAGGCAAAAGAGTTATGCTGATACTCGCCGAAGAGATTTAAGCTTTGAGCCCAATGATTATGTGTATCTCAGGATCACACCTTTCAAAGGAGTTAAGCGTTTTCAAATGAAGGGAAAGTTAGCACCAAGATATGTGGGGCCATTCAAGATTTTTAAGCGCAAGGGAGAAGTTGCCTATCAGCTAGAGCTACCTGAGAACTTGAGCGGGATACATGATGTGTTTCATGTGTCTCAATTAAAGAAGTGCTTGCGAGTGCCAGAGGAGGCAGTGCCAATTGAGGCAGTGGATCTCCAGGAGGATCTGTCCTATAAAGAGCATCCCATCAAAATCTTGGAAGTGTCAGAGCGTGTTACCAGAAGAAGGGTCGTTCGTTTTTGCAAAGTTCAGTGGAGCAATCATTCAGAGGAGGAAGCAACCTGGGAAAGCGAGGAGGATCTCAAAGCGGAGTTTCCAAACCTATTCTTTAGAGAGCCAGAATCTCGGGGTCGAGATTCCGTTTAAGGGGGGGAGGTTTGTAACATCCTGATTTTCAGAGTATTTTTGAAGCTTTTAAAATAAAATTCACCATTTGAATTTTTCTGGAATTAATTAAAAGTTTAAATGAATTTTTTATGAGTTAAAAGGATTTAATATGAATAATTTGAACATGAACATTTGCCAAAATTATTTTATTTGAGTTCTTTGTGTCTCAAGGAATTTATTGGAATTTTTCTGGATTTTTTCTGGATTTATTTGCTATTTTCTAGAGCTCAAAAGGATTTAAATGGATTTATGAAAAAGAAAAATACCAAAAATCCCCAAACCGGCCAGTGGGCCGAAATCCACCAGCCGGCCCAACCCACTCGGCCCAACCGCCTCCGCCGGCCTGCCCCGCCCCTCGCCGCGCGTCGCGCATCGGCGCCGCGCCCGCGCCCGCCTTCCTCCGCTCGATGCGCGCCACGCGTCGCCCATCCCCGCTGCCGCTTCGCCCGCGCGCCATCGCAGCCGCTCGCCCGCCCGTGCCACTGACAGGTGGGGCCCACCTGTCAGGGTCCTCGTCCCCGGCCGGGACTCCCGTCTCCGTGTCCGGCACGACTCCGCCGCCGCCGCACGTTTCCGCCCCGGACTCGAAGTCCGTGCTCGAGCGGGACTTCGTCTCCGCCTCCAAGACGGCCTCGGCGTCCGTGTATTTAAGGGGGCCGACCCCTCGGCTTCCGCATCCCGAGCCGCCGCCTCCGCCGCCGCTCTCGTCGTCTCTCTCCGCCGGAGCTCGCCGCTGCAGCCGTTCGCCGCCGTCTCTGCCGCCGCCGGTGAGCCGTCCCCACCGCCGAACCTCGCCGCCGGTAAACCCCGCCGCCGTTCCGGATCCCCGCCGGCCAGCCGCCGCCGCTACCCCGCCGTCGCCGCAGACCCGCCGCCCTGCGCCGCCGTGCCCACCCGGCCGCCTCGGCCGCTCCGTCCGCGCCGCCTCGGTCCCCGCGCCCGCCGCGTCAGCGCTGACGCCAGCAGCCGCGTCCCTTCGCCTTTCCGTGGACGCCGTCCACCGGGCACCCTGTCGCTGCCAAGTGGGCCCCGCATGTCAGCCGTATCCCCGTGGACCAAGCCGAGTCAACCTGCCCAGTCAGCATGCCACGTCAGCCAAAACCGCCCACGTGTCAGCCCCGTCAGCGCCACGTCAGCAACCGCCGCCCGCGTCAGCAGCCGACCGCCCCCGCACTGTTCCGTGAGCCGAGTCCACCGTAGACCCAGCTCCCCGTGCACCCGGTCCACAGCACAGTGCCCTTTTCCAATTTCCCCGATTTTCTGTAGATTTAATTTTCCAGAGCCCCGTTCTCCCTCGTCCTAGCTCCGATTGACCCCGTTCTTTTTTCTAAATTCATCTAAAATTGAGCTCTACCTTTTGGTTCAGGTTTGAAAGTTTTTGGAGTTAATTTGAATTTTATTTGAATTTATTTTCTCTTTTCGTCTCGTTTTCTCTCTCGTTAGATCGCGTGTTCGAGGGAGCGGAAGTTGGATTTGAAGACCAAGAGCCCTCATCTGAGCAAGGCCAAGGCAAGTCGTATTTTTTGATCATGTTGAACCCAGTTTTCAAATCTATTATGTATTATCTTGTTTTAAATTATCATGCATCGCTACTTTATTATAAAACCCTTGTATTGGTAGTTAATAACCTAATTTATTATTTCCTCCTTGATAATTTGAATACCATGATTCTATTGTCACCATAGGATGGGTAATTATTTAGTGATGCAATACTAGTTGTCACATGGGTGGTACGCTTATTTTGCTTAGCCATGCTTATTATTAGATCGCTGGGATCTATCATCACATGTGGTTAATTAATTTTGACTTAATGGTAAACTTGAACGTGGTGGTTAACCACAGTTATAAAATTTGTATGTCATGACATGGGTAGTGTCATGGGCATTGGTTATACAAACTTGCTTTCACTTGGGCGAATGATCGTGCAGTAAAGGGGGTGCAGGTTGCACATTGGGATGTGGATGCTTCGCCTGGGTAATTGTTAAGGACTTAACTCTGTGCGCCATTGATCTGAGCTTTATCGTGCAAACCACATGTCTAGTATGGGATAGACCTGGCATAATAATTTGTGAAGTCTCCACTTTGGTTTTACTACCGATGTTGTTGTGGCGCAAGAGGGGGCAATTATCGACTAGGGGGTTACCCTACTCGACGGCGAAACCTTAGTGAGTGGGATCAGGTGGAGATGGATCATTGTAAAAGCCTTGTTGTGATTTCCTTAGCGCGAGGCTAATCACATCGTGTGGGTACAATTGTGCAACCTCTGCAGAGTGTAAAACTATTCGAATAGCCGTGTCCTCGGTCATGGACAATGCTCGGTGATTTCACACGAGGGGTAGAGTCTTTATGAAATCTGGTTGGGTTGAGCTGGGAAGTGAATGGTCAGTTCACTTGTGGTTATATTCAATTCCTTTGTTTATTTATTTAACGTCCTTTGTTAAAGATGCTTTGCAATCTATTTATTGTATTTTCTTTAAATTGTTGCTTTATGCAAAAGTAACCTTTCAGCCATCCATTGTTAAGCCTTGCATATTATATTGCATTCATTTGTTACAAACGACTTGCTGAGTACCAATGTACTCACGGCTTTATGCCCCTGTTGCTCAGTTGAGGAGGAGGAGTATCATCAGCAGGAGGTTCCAGAAGGAGAGTACTTCGACGTCTTCGCGGATTAGGCTTCGTTCTCCACTCGATAGCCTGTGGGCGTGTCGATTGGCTACTGCGTTTTCTTTTGGATTTCCGCTGCTAGTTTTTGGTTAAGCCCTTCGGGCTAGTCTATTGTAAGCTTGGCCATAAGGTCGTACTCTGATGATTATCAATATAATTTGGTTTTCCCTTAGAATATCGTGATATGGATGATATTTATCTTTGTTCACACTGTGTGCACTAGCGTGATCCTGGACTAGTGCAGAATACACAGGAGAGTCCGGATTTGTATATTCGGGTCTCGACATCGACCCACTTGGCCTTTAAGGATTTTAGGGATTTTTAATTTCAGAAATACAAATAATTTCCTTTGAATTCTAAAAAATAGCAAATAAACCCAAAAATCCAAGAAAATTCCTTGAGACACAAGGAACCCAAATAAAAATTCCATTTAAGCTTGAATTAATTTTAGAAAAATCCAAATGGTGAACTCTATTTTAAAAGGTGTCAAATAACTCTGAAACATAGGATGCTACACTTTGCTAAACTTTCTAGACTTTTAGACCTTAGTGAACAATGCCATCATATGGAAAGATAAGCACCGTGCAATTGAGGAATCATGTAAGTGCAAATGGGCCGCACAAAATTAGCAAGCAAAAGTTTGTCGAAACCACGTGAATGTCACCATCTCGTTGCCCGTTTTCCCACACCACCACCACTGAGGTATCAAGTACAAGCCCCTCTTATGTAGCAACAAGTTGCGCAGCCATACCACCAAAGTGGACAGCCGTATGGAAGTGTTGGATTGCAACGGTGGAAGTCGTTTGCTTTAGTTGTAATGAGGTGGGGCACTACGCTAACCAATGCCTGCAGAAGATTCATGTTATAATCCGTTCGAGTCCTCGGGATGTGCCATTCAAGAACAAGCACAAGCACAAGCCCAAAGCCATGATAAATAACAAGCTTAGAATCTAGGGTCCCAACAACCCAAGAATTTTGGATGTGAGAGAGTGAACTATGTGATAGTTGAGGAAGCTCAGGAAGCACCAAATGTTGTGTTAGAGACCTTTTATGTCAAGTCAAGCCATGCTACTATTTTATTTGATTCTAGAGCATCGCATTGTTTTATCACTAAGGGTTTGCTGCACAACATGAAATGTGTATGAATTTCTTAGATCAAACTATGGTAATCAAGTCACCTAAATCAGAAATGAGGACTAAGTTTGTATGTTCCGGAGTGAAGATAAAGATAGATGTGGTGGACTTTGTAGTAGGCTTGATAGTACTTGTCTCATGCAGGATAGATGTAATTCTTAGAATAGATTGGTTGTCCAAGAATCAGGGTCAAATAGATTGCATAAGAAAGTCTATCTCCCTCGTCAATGGAAATGGAACCCAAGTTGAGATTAAGCCAAGGTTGATTGAGCCATCCACACCTACTCGCAGTTGTCTTCAATGGGTGGACATAAGTCAAGTGCCAGTGGTATGAGAGTATTGTGATATGTTCCTAAAAGAGTTACCTGGAATGCCAATCGATGGAGATATGGAATTCGTGATCGAGTTGCTACCTAAAACAACACCAATTTCGAAAAGACTGTATAGAATGCATATGGATGAGTTAGCCAAATTGAAGAAGCAGCTTAAGGAGCAGCAAGCCAATAAATTATTAGGCCAAGTTCATCATCGTGGGAATCACTGGTGGTGTTTGTTAAGAAGAAGCATGACACTTTGAGAATATGTGTCGACCACCAGTTGTTGAATGAAATGACCATCAAGAACAAATACCTACTACTAAGGATCAATGATTTGTTTGACCAGATGAATGGAGCCCATGTTTTCTCCAAGATTGACCCAAGATTGGGTTATTTTCAACTCAAGATCATATCTGCAGACATTGCAAAGATAACCTTCATTACTCATTATGGTTTCTATAAGTACACCGTAATATCATTTGGATTGACCATGCTCTTGCCTACTTCATGAACTTGACAAATAATGGTTTTATGGAGCTT